>NW_004624755.1:22617252-22853476 GCF_000247695.1 Heterocephalus glaber | reverse complement strand
CAGGCCTGGAAGCTCCCTGGGGAGCCGCTGGTGTGAGTCTGCCTTGCAAGGCTGGAGAAGCTGGAGTCTGGTGTCCTCAGGGGACGGCAGCAAAAGACGCCCAGGCTCCGCAGAAGGGAGCTCTTCAAGTGCAGGCGGACTTCCTCCTCCTTCCCTTTCATTCCATCTGCCTGCAAGCCGATTGGATGGAGCCACCCCCACCAGGGTGGGCCTTCCCCTCCATTTGCTAGCCCACATGCCAATCATCTCTGGAAACACCTCCCCCAAAGTGTGCTTTACTAACCTAGGTAGCTCTTAATCCAGTAAGTTGGCACCGTGTGTAACAGTCACAGCCCTGGAAACAACTGGGTTCACATCTCTCCCCGGGGTCCCCAACACACTGGTGGCCCTCGGTGACCTGCATTCTTGCCTGTCCTTGCACAGCGTGTCATTACAGTATGAACAGGACACCTCTGAGCCGTGTGCAGTACTGAACGCTCCACATGTGTGGCTCGTTCACCCACAGTCACCCTAGGCATGGGGCGCTGTAATTCTCCCCACTTCACACACAGGAGGGTGACTCAATCAGGGCCACACTCTGCATGCAAGGTCGTAATTACTGTACTGTCCCAGATGCTCTGGCCCCCAGGCGTCTTCAGTCCCTGAAGGTGCTCTTCTTCCCAGGGACCCTGCTGGCCACTGTCCAGGTCCTCCTCCTCCTCCTCCCTCCTGCACCCTTTGCTTCCCAAGAACCTCCTGGGCTGGGAGCCTAAGGCTCAAGCCCCTCCCCCCTTCCCAGGCCAGGTCAGGGGCCACTGGCCCTGCCGCTCCTCCTCTTCAGTGTCACAGCACAAGCCACCCATGCTGCCTGCCCTGGCCAGAGACCACCTGCACTACCTACTGTGTCTCTGCTCAGCCCAGCATGGCACTGACTCCTTGCAGGAGCTTGCTGAGAGGCCTGTCTGGACTGCTTGGCCCCTGTGCGTGGCCCCGAGGCCCTGGTGCACATCCCAGACTGAACCTTCCTGTCCCCTACCCCTCACTTCCGAGCTCCACCGTGGTGACAGCCAAGGGATGAATGCAGAAAGCCATGAGGCCGGGGAAGGGGCAGGAAGACAGTCCATAAGCTCTGGGAAGCATGCAGGGGCAATGGCTTCAAGACAGCAGAGCCCAGTGGGCAGGGAGGGACAGCAGAGGACCCCAGGAGGGCTCTGTGCCTTGGCACCAGACCCTGAAGTGGGGTGCTGCAGGGGAGGGGAAGCTGCACCTTTCTGAGAACTGGCCCCAGTAGGCCTCTGCCCTTGCAGAAGGAGGGCAGCTTGTGCCTAGAGATGGTGCTGAGGGCCTCGGGACCGAGGAGGAGCTGGGCACTGAGAATGGGAAATGCCCACTGCCATGCCAGGGAGCAGGGGAAGGCTCCCACACTGGGACCCTGGGACCCTAACTCGGGCATCTGGAGGACCCAATAGGATGTGGTGGACCAAAGCATCCGTTGGGGAAGCAGCGTAGGATCAGCATCTCTCCCTCCCTGCCCACCACACAGCTTCCGGGCAGCATGGTGTGAGCTGCAAGTACTGGCGGCTTCTGGGGACAGCCCTGCTTCGGAAAAGACCAAGACAAAAACAAGCCAACAACACAGAACAAACAGGAACGGGAGCCTTCAGATGGATGCAATAATTGAATGAAGGTTTTCTAACATTGTAATAAATGTCCATATGAGATGAGAGAAGACAGGAAATGTTCAAAGAATAGAAAGAAACCATGGGAACTGGAAGTGTGATTGCAGAAACAAAGATTTCTCCAGAGATTGGAAGATAAAATTTAGGAAATTTCTCAGGATGTAGACTTTTAAAATCAAAGAGAGGGCCGAGGATTTGGCTCAGTGGTTTCGCCACCTGCTGCGCAAATGCAAGGACCCGAGTTTGATCCCCGGTACCCCAAAAACCCAAACCAAAATGAAGAGAATCTCAGAGGAAATACAGCGGGTCAGTGCTCTTAAGGAGCAAATAGGAGGAAGTCAGGAAGGAAAAAGCAGAGAAGATGGAGGGCAGGAAGTGACTAGAGATTACTGGACCTCAAGAGTCAACATTTCCAGATGGAACGAGGCCACCATGTCTGGAGCAGCACCGTGTCACAGCCAGGTTAACAACCTCGGCCCACGGTGACAATGAGGACGCCATGAAAGATTGCTCAGGCGAATCAGAATCCACATGAGCTTCCCAGGCAAGGAGGGAGGTTAGAAATCAAGGAAGCACTGCTCCCAGGGTCTACACAGGACTCCTTCTAACCCAGAATTGGAACCTGTTGGATGATGTGTGAGGGGAAATAAAGACCTTTCTTTCACCCACACAGTCTTGTGTCCATTAGCTTCTGCTGTGTAACTAACCACCCCCACAGTGTAGTGGCTTAAGAAAACACTAAGTACTTGCTATGTCTCACCATTCTCATCTCAAGCTGCATATTCTAAATGGCCTCCCTGGCACCTGTGGGCTTGGCTCAAGGTTGAGCAGAGCAACCTGGCTGCCACCACCTGCCTCAGGTCACCCGCATGCTCTCTTCACAATGACGCCCAGCATCTCCTACAGCAGCAGGACAAGCGCAAGACACTTGTGCTTCTCAGGCCTCTGCTTGTGTCACATGTGCTGTGGTCCCACTGGCCAAACAAGTCCCATGGCCCAGGCCGGCATCAGTGTCTGAGGAGCCCACGTGAGGGGAGGAGTGCACGCTGGGAAGTGTTTGAAACTCCTCCCATCAATGTATGCGCCATTTCTCAGGAAGCCACTGAGGATGTATTTACCAATGTGAGGGCAGAAGCCAGGAAGGAAGAAAATACCAAGGAAGGGAGTCCTGGCTGTTCCCACTGGGACATTCGCTCCTCACACATCAACAGGGCTGTCATCTGGCCACATGACCATGCACAAGGGCTACATTTCCCAGCCTCCCCTGGGGCCAGACATGGCCAAGGGGAAGCAGATGGGTGGGGCGGCTCCCAGTGTTGCTCTGGAGTGACTCATGCCTTTGCCCTTTGACTTCATGCTTTTGCCCTTTGACCCTTAACACTGGCTAGACTAGGAACACAATGTGGAGGCTGGAGCGACTTTTAGATTTCCAGAGGGAAAACATGGATCAAAAGAGGCCAACAAGATGGGAGAAGCCTGTGTTGAGCTGGTGCAGCAGCCTTGGTCCAAATACTCACATTGAGCTAAGAGAAAAGAAAATCTACTTTGCTTAAACCAGTGCATTGGGCTCTTTGCCAAAGAAGCCTGACTTATTTCCTAGCTAATATATATGACGTCCCTGAAACCTGGATGCAGCATAAGAGACGCAAAGAACACCGAGGAAAGGGGACAGGAGTGTAGGAGGTACCGGGGGACAGCCAGGGGGAGCACGACTGAAAGCCAACAGTCCAGAGCAAGGCCGGAAGGTGGGAAGTTTGGAAGAGAGGGCCTAGGGGTGCAGAAGCAGAAACTGAGCACTCACTTCTCTGTTTTCACATATCTAGGATTTATGACATTTAGCAAATGGATTAGAGATCAACAGAGAAAAAGCCAGACAAATAAAAAGCCAGATAATTGTTAAACCAGGATAGACAAAAATCTTACCAGAAAGAAAACGAAGGCTGTTTACGTGATGCCAGAATGTAAACAATGGATATTGACACTCGATTGGACGGCCTGCAAGGTCTAAATGTTTGTCTTCCGTGTGTCTGTGGACAGCGTCTAAATCTGGAAAATTGGAAGAGCGTGTGACTATCGTCTCAGTGCATTTGGACTGCTGCCACAGAATGCCTTCGGCCGCATCATTTATGAACAGCAGAAATCGTCACTCATTGTTCCAGAGGCTGGGGAGGCTGAGGTCAAGGTGGCAGTGATTTGGTGGCAGCTCATGGATTTGGAGGCTGAAAATCCAAGATTGGGGGGCGGTGTAGATTTGGCCTCTGGTGAAAACCCTGCGGTGCATCAGGACATAGTGGAGGAGCAGAAAGGGAAATGGAGGCATGTGGGTGGGGTCAAGCCTGTGGGCGGCCTCACATCCTCAAGTCCACTCTCTCAGAAGCTTAACTCACCCCATGAGACCAGCACTGGCCCCTCCCAAGGGCAGTGTGTCTGTCAGGGCCTGCAGGGATTCCACCACACGGGACCCACCTGCTCCAGGGACAAGCCACATCCAATCCCTGGCGAATGTACCAGAGCCCTCCTCTGGGCCTCGAAAGCAGAGAGAGAGCCAGACCAGGAGTCAGACGGGGAGGATAAAGGTGGAGGCCCATGGCACCACCGTGCCTCCTGCCGTGGCTTAGTGCTCGGGTGACTTTGAAATTGTTGCAGCCCTGTGGGCAGAAAAACTGCACTCACTTTAAGCCTCATGAGAGCGAATCAAGGCAGGGCTGGTGGAAATATCTAGAAAAATACAAGTCAAATGGGGAGAGGTGAGGGCCACCCTCTGGAAAATTGAACAGCCCAGGAGTTGGGTGAGGACATTCTGAGATTCCTGGGGGCTTTTAAGGGGCTGGGAAAGGAGCCTGAAAGGGACCTGACAGCTGGCCTGGGGGCAGGGCCATTGTCTCTGTTTTCTGCAGCTCTGGAACAAACTATCCCCAACTCCAGCAGTGTAAAACCACAATACTGAGGCTGAAGAAGGGGGATCATAATTTCGAGGTCAGACTGGGCAACTCAGCAAGACCTTTTTTCAAAATAAAAAATAAACAGGGCTGGGGATGTAGCTCAGTGGTAAAGTCCATGCCTAGTACACACAAAGCCCTCAATTCCATCCCAGCACCATACACACAAAAAAGGCCACTATTTATCTTCTCTCATGGCTTCCGTGGGTCAGGATCCAGGTGTAGATCATCCAGTCCTGGCTCAGGGTCTCCTAGGGGTCCGTGGCCAGTCTTTGGCTGTGGCCACTGCCTCTGGGTAGAGCTCAGCTCCTCACCATTCGGGCTTCTGCGCAGGGCTGCTCACGACACAGCTGATTCACGCGGATGGAGAGGCCAGGCTGCTGCCAGAGATTCTTACAGACAAACCTCAGGAGTGACCTTGGGTCCCCTCTGCCTTACCGCGGTGTCCTGGTGCTGGGGAGGGAGCTGGGCGGGGGGGACCTTTGGGTCTCAGGCCATCTTTGCTGTGGCTCTGTGTGGCCCAGGCTCCCTGTGTATGAAGCAGGGACAACAGCGCCACCCTTAGCAGCCTGGTGAGCCCGAAGTGAGATGCCATTACCCCCGCCACCCGTGATGCTCAGGCCCTGCCCCCCCCCCCCCCCGAGATATGGGGGCACCTGGCCGCCGTCCGGGTGGCCTTGCTCAGCAGGGCCCCTGGAAGGTGAGAGAACCCAAGCGCCCCCTGCCTTTTGGGTTTGGTTTCACCCAAACTACTTTTCAAAGTGGTGCTTTGACAACCAGCCCCAGAGGGTGGTTCCTAGCAACCAGAAAGCTTTGGGAGCCCGAAATAATTGCTCACATGGGGAGGGCGTCTTTTCACACAGCGAGGTCCTTTTTAAAAACACAAAGCCCCACTGTCCTCTCCGGAGCTGTTAGATTGAGGCAGTGCCCAGGCAGTCAAATGATACCAGAGAGGGTCTGGGAGAATTGCAAAGGCAGCAAGAGCAGGAGGAAGAGTGAAGAGTGAACATGCTGAGGGCGCCATCACCCACTCAGGCTGTGCCTCCCCAGATCTGAGAAGTGAATTGCTCATGTGATACACTTGCAAAGGCTCTGAGAGGCGCAGTCTGTCAAGACAGCCCTGGTCCCCACGGACAGGTCAGCATTCACCTTGCACTGCTGGCCGTCATCTGCTCACGGAATGCAAGTTTCCCGAGCCCCTACTGCCTTAGTACCTGAAGCTCCAAGCCCTGGGCTCTGATCCTTGCTTGACACCAGCTTCGGGTCCTGAGGACGGCACCCTGACCTTCTGGCCTCGGCCTTCTCATCTACAGTGTGAGGAGTAACCAGCCCCCTGTGGGGTGACTCCCTTTCCTCTGCCTGTGACCAGCCCTGGAGGGAAGCCCTGCTAAGCCCTGCAGCTGGGTCCTGGCCACCCTAGGACAGTCTGTGCCTGTGCTGGGCCTTGGAGTCCTCATGAGGATGGCTGCTGCTTCCTGAGGTGTGGGACGGGGAGGAGGAATGAGGAGGAGGAACGGGGATGAGGCAGCTGGGAGCCAGCACCGGCAGAGGGCGGCCTGGGGGTCTGAGTCCGTCAGTCAGTCGGCCAGCAGGAGGATGAGGCTCATGGCTGCCATCGCCACCTCCCTTCAGCTCCCACTGGGCTCCGAGCTGGTGAGGGAGAGGCCCTAGTGCCCGATGAGGAGCACAGTCAGTGGGAGGACACTGCTGCCAGAGATCCCAAATTATGCCTTGTCTCTGACGGAGGGTCTGAGCTAGTGCGGTGCCCCCACCATTGTTCCTCATCCTTGGGGTTTGTCACTGTCCTGACAGCCAATGTGGCAGGAGATGCCCCTCTCCCTTAGGGGTACAGTGAGTCATCCTTCCCCTGATGGGACAAAATTAGCGGTGTGATCGAAATATACGGTGAACATTTACTTTTTTTTTTTTTTTTACATATTCTGGAAGTCCTCTCTCATGAGTCTTTACCAGATATGATAAAAAATGCAGTCAACACTGCTGCTGCAAGCCATCCAATGGGAAGGCAGCCTTATAAAAACATCATGATGTGCCCTCATTCACCTTATTCACGGGATTTGGCACACTGTGACTTCTGGCTCTTCCCTAAAGTCAAAATGACCATGAAAGGCAAATATTTTTAATAGCTTCAGGACATCGAGGCAGCCATGACAGTTCAACTGAAGACCCTCAAGACAGAGGACTTTCAGCGATGCTTCAGAAAGTGGTAAGAATGATGTGATGAGTGTGTTCAGAGACAGTGGGGAGACTGAGTGGGATTCATGGCAATGTGTCTTTTACTATAATAAGCTTTTTAATTTAAACATTCACTGTATTTTTTATCACACATCATACCTGAGAAAATAAACTCTTTTTGTTTGTTTGTTTTTTGGTGGGTACCGGGATCGAACTCGGGTCCTTGCGCTTGCTCAGCAGGTGGCGAAACCACTGAGCTAAATCCCCAGCCCCTGAGAAAATAAACTTAAAGGAGGAAATTTTAGCTTACGGTTTCAGAGGGCACAGTCCATGGTAAGCTGGCCCCATTGTTTCTAGCCTGTGGTGAAGCAGAATATCATGATGGAAGGGTGTAGAGGAGGAGAGCTGCTCACTTGTGGCTGACAGAGGCAGTGAGAAGAGGGCCTGGGTCAGAACATCCCCTTCCGAGGTGCGACCCCAGGAACCTACTTCCTCCACCAGGCCCTGGCTCCTTGAGTTTCCACCACCTCCCAGTAGAGCTGCAGCTGGGTTCCAAGCTTTAAACACATAAATGTCTGGGGGACATTTAAGAACCAGAGCATCTTAGGGCAGGACCTGGAAGTTGCTCTTGACCCTTTCAATCAGCTCCATGGGCCAACGATTATTCACTGGGCTTCAGGGCTGTCATGGTTTAGATCTAGGTGGTCCCCCAGAGCCTCATAGGATCATGGGCGGGGCTTTTGGAGAGTGATTGGACTATGGGGCCCATAGCTGACTGCTGTAGGGGCAGGGCCTGGTAGGAGGAGGTGGTCACCAGGGTGTGGCCTGGAAGGGTTCATCTCCCTCCCAGCCCCTCCCTTCTCTCTGCCATGCCCTGAGCAGCTCTCCTGAGGCAGGCCCTGTGGCATGCTGTTCTTCCTTGGAGCCAGCTGACTATGGACTGAAGGGTGAGCCCAAATGAGCCTCTTTCCTTAAGTTGTGGGTGTCAGGTGTTTTATCCCAGCCAGGAGGAAAGTGACTGCAAGGGAGCCTGGGAAATGTGGCTGGGCCCAAGGACTAGCTTCAGGCCAAGGCATCTATTCCTATGGAAGAAGTGGTCTCAGCTGCTTCTGTCAACAGAAAAATGGTGCTGTTTGTCAGGTAAAAGGCCGAAGACCAAGACCAGCCCAGGCCACAACAAGCCTTTATTAGGGGAATAGATCTGCCAGGCTGTCTCTGAACAAAGGAGAGACAAAAGCAATATGGCCGGGGCAGGGAGAGTCTTTTATAGAGACTGCAGTGGGGTTTGTAGGGGCTGAGGTGGGGTTGAGTGAGGCAGTGACTAGGGAATGGAGGAGCCCGTGATGTCACTAGGTGGTAGGAGGTGAGCGAGTATTAGGTTACGTTCTAGGCGGGACCAGGGGCATGCTGGGAAGAAGGGTTTGTTCTTTGGTGGGAGCAGCCATCCTGGCATGATGTCACACAGGGGAGGGGGCAAGGCACGATAGGAAGAGGGCAGCTACGATACATAATAGCTGCTGAGCTGGTGGGAGACCTATCACTGTTCACCCCAGTTCTGTGCCTACGCAAACCCCGATGCCTCAGGTTGGCCGTTCACACGAGGCCAGCCCGAAGCCCACACAGGGGTCTTCCCAGGGAGCCAGCATTCAGTCCTGGGGTTGCCACCAGGCTGACTGGTGCGTGAGATCTTCGCCTGCTTGATTCCACTGATCTGATGGAGCTTCATGCATGGGCCCTGGACAGTGGCCAAAAGCGGGTGACTGGGGCACGGAGCGGGGCAGACCCTGGTCCTTGGGCACTGACCGGGACAAACTCCGCAGGGACGCAGTGGCTGGAGGCAGCTGGACGTGATGAGCAGAGGGACTGCCCGGGACAAGGTCAGGGAGGACAGAGAGCAGGACATCAGCCAGGCCAGGATGTGGCCCAGGCTGAGGAAGGAGAACACCGACCACAAGCCTCTGCTTTCTGAAGGCTCTGGCTGCGTGCGTGAGTGCGTGCGTGTGTGCGTGTGATCAGCAGCTCTGGGGGCCGGGGGTAGGGTGAAGACAGTGCTTGGTTCTCCCAGCTCTTCCACTCCTAGCTATGGGACTGGGAGACTTGCTTACCCATGAGCCTTCAAGAATTGTCATTTATGTGTGCTCATTTACATATCATTTACATAACACTGAGGGACGGGGCCCTGGTCTCTTTGGCCCAACTGAAACAAAGTGGCGGAAAACCAGCATGGTGCTTAGGAATATAGTCCCCCTTCAGAGGCGGGGGTCACCTCCTCCAGCAGCAGCCTCTGCCCCATCAGGTGTTACCTCAGGTGTCTCCAGGGGCCTGACAGCTCGTCCTGGCCATGAAGGAGCAGCCTGGTGACCCACAGCAGAGAACAGGGAGACTGTCAGAGGCCCTGGTCCTGGGGCTGCAACATCCTTGCTGATCTGAGACAGCTCTGGAGGAACCAAGGCCTGCTGGGAAGGGGGAACCTTTCCATCTCTCCTCTCTCCAACCTGGCCTCTCAGGACTGCCCTGCCGGGCTACCCAAGCTCAGCCTGACCTCACCCAGGTTCCTGCAGGACAAAGGCCACGCCCCCAAAGTGACCTCCACTGGCTCTCCAGCCACCCAGCGGCTCCCGGCCTTGCCTTCCCTGGCCTCTCTGGGTCCCAGGCCCCCCCCCCCCCCCCCCCCCCCCCGCCAAGCCTTTACCATCCTGGGTCTCTCCCCTCCCTGCTCTTCTGGGAACAGTGCTGGGGACATCTGGGGCAACCCTGCAGGGTTGTGATTTCCGGAGGCCAGGAGGGAGTTTGAGACAGGCCCACCCCAGTCACGCCACGGTAAATATTTGTTCAAGGGCGGCCGTACTGCGTTCAAGGAGATTAGTTAAAATGAACGGGGAATGTTGAGGTCATGAGTCAGATGTTGGCCTGCTTCTGCCTGTGTGGTGGGGGTGGATGAACCCTCCCTCCTTCGGGAGGGCCAGGGCTGTCTGTGCTGACGACTGGGCCACCCGGTCAGTTCCCATCTGAGTTCTAAATTCTTCCAATGCCAGCAAGGATGTTACCGTCTGCTGGTGAAGGTCCATCTCTTGGGTGATGCAGAAGCTTCCCAAATGTTTACCCCTTTTATTTTTTTTTAAATTCTTTTATCGGTACATTGTAGGTATACAATATGTTTACATTTATCACTGGGTGCTTGTACCTGTACATGATGTATCTTAGTTCTTATTTTTTTCCCCTATTACCTGTGCGCCCTTCACCCCTCCACCCTTTCCTATTTACATAGATTTTGTTTCCATTTTCTTTCTTTTCTCATTTTTTCTTTCCCTTCTTCCCTTTCCCCTTCCCCTCCCACCACCCCTACACCTTTTTTTTCCCCCTTTTAAAAAACTACCAAATGTTGGGGCCGGGGATTTAACTCTGGTTTTGCTGCCTGCTGCTCAAGCTCAAGGACCCGAGTTCGATCCCCAGTACAAAAAAAAAAAAATTACCCAATGTTTACGGAGCATGTACTCATGCTGGACACTTTTCTAACCACTTTGCCAGAAAACTAACTCCTTTTCCCATTAAAACAGCCAATGAGCTGGGGGTTTAGCTCAGTGGTTCCCCCACCTGCCTTGCAAGCAGAAGTCCCAAGTTTGATCCCCGGTACGGGGTTGGGGGGCAGCCAATGAGGCAGATCCTGTTAGATCCCCATTGTAGGTGAGGAAACCGGGGCCGGGAAAGCTGGGACTTGCCCAAGGTCATGCAGCCGAGAGGATGAGCCACAGACTGGGATCTAGGCTGTGAGGCCCCGGCCCTCCCACCATGCATGCTGTTTTTGAATGGAGCAGGGACATGTTTATGGACTGCACCTTGGAGTTCTGTACAGCACTGAGTTTCTTCCCCAGGGGATCGTAAACCACTGGCCCAGGACACAGAGGCCTGGGGACAGGTGCCATGCAAGGGGCTTGTGGTGGGGTGAACAGTAGCACCTGGGACCCAGTGAGTTCGAACTGTCTCTTCCTCCCTCCTTGTGGCCCTGCGGGTTGTCTGCGGACTCATCACAGGGTGGTGCTGGGTAGCAGCGTGATGGCCCTGGGGCAGGGCCTGTGCATGCGCCCTGGCTCTGCTGCTCCCGTGGGCTGCCACCTCCTCTGTGAACCCTGAGGACCTGCTGTGATTCTGGACTGCCCCTCAGTGGGGCTCTGGGTGGCAGAGCCCCTCAGTCCTCGCATCTCATGGCTTCTGGATCTGCAGGACGGGGAGGGTGACCGAGGCCAGCTTTAATCCCACCCAGCTCCCCGAGAGGAAAACCAGGAGCAAACTCCTGTGCGCTCCCTAACTCAGGGGAACTCAGGCAAACCCTGCTGGCCAGAAGGGACGAGACTGCCAGCACCCATGTCATGCACAATGCCCAGGGGAAACTGAGGCAGGCACACCCTAAACTGCCAATAGAGGTGGCCAGACCAGAGGCTGCGCATTCACTCCATGCTCCCCAATCTGACTTACAGGCGGTTCGGGGGGTGCAGGACCCGGCCCCACCCCAGGGTAGAAACTGAGGACCCCAGGGCCTCAGGCAGCAGGTGGGACTGAGCTGCTCAGCCCCCCACATGACCCGAGCTCTGAATAATCCCTGGATTACCACCATGCATGATGAGCGCTGGACGGTTTCACAAACACCTCACAAGTTGAGAGCCACCATGCTGCTCTATTTCACCAGGAATCTGGGCTTCAGAGATCACCGTGGCCGTGTGCACTTCTTTCCCAAACATCTGGTCAGCAGCTGGGCTGCTGGCAGGGTCTCGGCAGAGACCTCAGGGCCCATCGCACTTGGGGTGGCGCTGGCCGGTGGAGCTGCTCCTGGGCATTGGGCGTCAACTGTGAACAATGGTTCTGCCCTCCTAAAACCCAAACTGCACTTGTGTTTCATTCACAGGAAACAAGCACCTGCTGGTGGTCAGAAAGGGACAAGAACGACCTTTAAACAGAGATGAGGACAGGCATGGAGATTCTTCCACAAAAGGTCTTTATTTCGGCTGCTTTGGGACAGTGACCTTCTGCTCTACGGCAACCTGGCTGAGCTCTTGAGCACTGGGCAGGATGCCCGGGGCTCCGTTTCCCCAGCCCAGGTGGGTGCAGAGAGGGGTCCCACACTTGCCCACCACCCACTGGGCAGGACAGCCTCCAGGGTGGCTTCGACCCAGGCCCGGACACGCTGGTCCCTCTCAGGCCTTGGCACGTGATAAGCCACAGGCAGCTGTGCAGGCCGCAGGACAGGCCCACAGCTGTCAGGGCTTAGCAGTGACTGAATAAATAAGAAAAGCCACCCATGAGTCTGCACAGACACACCTTTGGTTCTTTATAAAAAACCCAACACAGAAGTAAATAAAGGCTAACTGGGTGTGTGGAGGAGGGGGAGGAGACTCCATCTGTAAAGTGCTTTTCGGGACAGGGATCCTGCTGGTTTAGCCTGACACCCCAGCGTCCCTGGGAAAGGCGGGGATCGTGGGAAAGGGCTGCATGCAGCTTTCAGGGATGCTTCACTCCCTCAGCCAAGGGACACAGTGAAGTGAGTGCCACCCCTGCGGTGGGGTCTGGGCAGCCTACACACGAGCAAAAGGTCCCCAGGCACTGGTCTGCACATAGGGCACACGGCACGCTCAGCTGGGTGTCCCTGGGGTGGGACCGGGGCTCACACGGCAGACAGGAAGGGGAAGAAGAAGAAGTCGAAGGTGAACTTGAGAGCACCATGCATGCTGCTCTGCCAGTCGCGCTCGATCTTCACGTGGCGCCGGGCCGGTGACAGCTGCGCCATGCAGTTGAGGCAGCTGATGGCCTTGAGCTCGAAGACAGGCCACTTGCTGCCCAGGCGGCCCTCGAGGATGGTGCTGAACTCGATGACGCTGCCCTGGCGCAGGCTGAGCAGCACGCCCTTGAACTCGCTGCTGGCCCGCAGCACGATGTCCTTGGTGATGTCATCCTCCTCATGGGTGCGGCTGCCGTTGCCAAAGGGCATGCCCACCGTGATCTCAAACTTGTAGCGGTCAAACTTCTTGATGTGGCATGGGTGCTTGGCCAGCAGCTTGAGGCGGCACAGCTCCTCCTCGGCCGTGGACGTGTTGCCAGGGCTGCACGCTGGGTAGGCCTCGCCATAGAGGCAGCGCATCCAGTCACCGATGAAGAATGGGAGCATGTTGATGGCCGACTCAGCGCTGTTGTCGATCTCCGTCACCCGCACGTACTTGAAGCGGCCCTTCCACGTGACCCGGTGGCCCTCCAGGTGGCTGCACAGGATCTGGGTGCGCGCCATGTTGGTCTCCTTCCAGGCCCGCGGCCCACACAGGTGGCTGTACTGCTGCCAGGTCAGCGTGGAGTTGTAGACCTTCATGCCCTCTGAGCGGTACACGTAGAACCAGCAGAAGAGCATGATGGCTGTGAGCCACACCAGGATGAGCTTGACCATGGAGCTGCGTGTCAGGGACTTGACCATCTCTACCACAGAGAAGCTGGCCTTGCTCCACCAGCGCAACAGCAGGGGCACGCTGCAGATCGCCATGGTGACCAGGATTTTGGTGAGGTCCAGGGACACGAACCAGCGCATGAACTGCACCACACCCATGAGCGCCAGGCCAGCCACCAGGACGGGCAGAGTGAAGAGGAACAGGAAGTAGCCGATGGAGGCGCGGACCAGGCCCAGGCCGGTGGACTCGAGCAGGATGACCACGGAGAGCTCACACCACATGAAGCACACCAGGTAGGGCACCAGGTAGCAGTAGGTGCCCTTGAAGTTCCGCAGCTGGGCCATGCGGAAGAAGAGGTAGAGGAGGTAGACGTAGAGCAGGCAGGGCAGGCTGATGTTCAGGATGACAAAGTGGCCAACGGGCACAGTGAAGAAGGTCTGCCCAAGCACCTTCAGGTAGTGCCCATCTAGTGGCATGGTGGGCAGCAGGGACAGCAGCCCGGCGGCCACCTCAGTGACCAGGGCCCTCCTGGTGTAGGGCTCGGCGGAGCTGCTGAGGCTCATGTAGCTGGTGATGGTGAAGAAGGCAGCAATGACGGCCAGCTCCGAGCAGGGGATGCAGTCCTTGCTGGCCAGCGGGAAGGAGAAGATGACGAAGACGACAGAGAGCAGGAAGTGGGCGTAGGGCTCCAGGTGGTTCCAGCCGAAGTTGACCTCGGCCTGGTCCACGTCCAGGTCAGGCTCGAAGCGCAGCAGCAGGTCAGTGAGGGTGCGGAAGTTCTCCCAGGCCTTGCTGTCCTGGAAGACCTTGAGGGTGCAGATCACCATGGACACGAAGGACAGGTAGAAGATGACGAGCGGGATGCAGAAGGCGAAGAAGTCGATGGTGAGGTTGCTGATGATGAAGAAGAAGATGAGGGCGTTGATGTGGTGGGTGGGCACGATGGTGGACAGCCAGTGCATGCCCGCCTTGGAGGCCGCGTCGATCAGGTACTCCTTGATCTCCATGATGGCGTGCAGCGGGTACTTCACCACCTGCAGGGAGACGGGACGCTGGAGCCGGCGGGCATGGAGCCCCTCACCTCACCCGATGCCTGCAGCCACCCTCGCCCTGTACAGAGTGAACAACCAACTGCCTGCTGTTATCCTGACACCCACCAGGCCCTTCTGCCTGCTCTGCCCGCCCCAACCTGGCCAGGGATCTCCAAGCTCTACAAGCTGTGAGCGAAAAACACGGAGAACGTTTAAGCAAAAAACTATCACAGTGAAAGACACATGCCAATAATGCTCCCCTCACTTTGGAAACACTTATCCCACTGTTCTTGCCGCTTTCTGAAGCAGCTCTGGAAGTCCTCTTTCCTGAGTGTCTTTAGTTGCACGGTTGTGGATGCCTTGATGTCCTGAATCGATTCAAAGCACTTTGGCTTTGGGGAAGAGCCAGAAGTCACACGGTGCCAGATCCAGCGAGTAAGGTGAACGAGGACGCAGCCGCGCCTGCCCCTGGATGGCCGTGGGCACCAGCACTCACTGTATTTCCCATCACACCACGTAAGACAAAAAAAGGACTTCCAGAGCTGCTTCAGAAAGGGGGAAGATGATGGACGCATGTGTCTGAAGCAAGGGGGAGGATTTTGAAGTGGGTTCACAGCAATGTGTCTTTTATCCTGATAGTTTTTTACATTTTTTAAAAATTTAAACACTGACCATAGACTTTAGTCGCACTGGGTGCAGTCCGCACAGGCCTCCCCGGCTCTCCATCCCCTTCGCCCCAAGCCCGGCCCTCCATCTTCTGGGCTCAGCCGTTCTCTGCCTTTGGCCAGGGTGACAGGACTCAGTGGAGCCCCTGGAGGAAGCCAGCTGCTCCCCTCCTCCTCCCTGGAGGAGCAGGTGACAGAGCCCTGGGCTGCCTGCCTGGGAGCCAGCTTTGCAACTCTCTCCGTTGCAGCAAGGTCAGCTCCCCGTGCCTCAGCTCCCCCCTCCATCAAGGGGGACGTAACCACTACTCTACAAGGCCACACGGGCTCTGAGGGGTGCGGTGGGAGCAGATCCGGGGCTCCTGAGTAGCTCTCGCAGCTGGGCACCACCACGGACAGCAGGCGCGGTGTGGGTCTCCCAACAAAGCGTGGGTTGAGCTGCACTGGCCGCGGGAGACCCCGAGAGCCAGCTGCCCGCCCTGTCCACTGCCACATGGCACATACAACACCCCCGCGCTGTTCACAGCAGACACCGCCCCTCATAGCCTCCCCCAGAGCCGCCTGCTCCCACCCAGGGCCCCTCTCCCGGTGGGCACTTGGCAGTCCCCGCCTTTGTCACAGCCAAAGGACCCTGGAGAGCTGTGGAAGGTGAGGCAGGCCCTGGGGAGTCCCCCAGCTGCAGTTTGCAGGCCCCCGAAGGTGCCCAGCTCTGCCAGGGCCCAGGGGGATGGGAAGAGTGGAGAGAGAGCGTGGATAGCCATGCAGTGGGGCCTAAGTGCGGGCCAGGGTCCAGGAAGCACCTGCTTCCTATATATGCAGCCCTGGGTCTGATCCCCATACTGAAACAAACAAAACCAAAAACCTGCAAAGGATCGAGTTGTAAGAAAAGAAGGGTGTTGGGCTGGGGATTTAGCTCAGTGGTGCCGCTGCCTGCCTCGAAAGCACAAGGTCCTGAGTTCGATCCCCAGTACCAAAAGAAAGAAAATAAGAGTGAAGCCTGCTGTGTCCAGGCGCGAGGGGCCACCCTTTCACCTTTCACTGGACAAGAGACAGGCAGAGCACTGTGACCCAAGCCAGGCATGGAAGGAGCCAGGGCCGAGTCAATAATCCGGGGAAGCGAGGGACCCAAAACACCCTGTTCAGGCCTGGGAGGCAACGTCCCCGCGCTGGGAACACGTCAGGGCCGTCCAATGTCACTCAGGTCCCTCAGAGGGCCTGCCTGTCCTGGCCACCCGGCGTCAGGAGTGCGCCTCGTGGGGGCAAAGTCTGCCCGCCAATGGTGCCCGTCATGTCTTGTCCTGAGGGCGGCCCCTGCCCTGCTCTCCCCCCTGTCCCACGAGGCCATCAGAGGCCGGAGCGGAGTCTGTGCTGGGGACACCGTGACAGCTCGCTGCCTCTGGTTGGCTCTCAGTGAGACACTGGGAGAGGAGTCAAAGCCCTAACGGCTCCGGAGGACACACAGGGCCTTGTTTACTTCTTGGCAGAGAACTTGGAGTCTCCCTCTCCCTAAAAGGACCTCAACTCACAGCTGCGGCTCAGCACCCGTCTCGGGGTGACACACACACTCCTGCCCAGACCGAGCCCCGGGAAGGACAGCATTAGTGCTCCCGTCGGGACACCCGGCCCCAGAGTGTGTTCCAGCGACGCGTACCTCTGACCACACCCGGATTTGCCAGGAACCACCTCATCACCCTGCTTCCTTCCACAGGCTGGGAAGGGAGTCAGGGTGTCCTGCCTGGGAACACACGCGGCCCTCAGCCCAGGTCCAAGCTCCGCAGCACCAGGCTCCGGGCAACAGCATCCGGACCCTGCTGTGGACGGCTCTCCTGACCTGGACATGCTCAGAGGGGAAGGGAGGATTTTAACTTGACGCCCCAGGGGACCCACGCTCAAGTCCCTGAGCCGCGGCGACAGTGCCACTGCTCCTTGGGCCACAGCTTCTCCTGTTCCCTGTGCCTCCTCCCCGTGCTGGTCTGTGTCTACTCCGGCTCCCGCATGGCTCCGTCTCAGCGGACTTCCCGTTGGCCAGCAGCTGAGTCATCCACCCGCTCTGACACACGCGTGGGCTCAGCACCTCCTTGGCAGCTACACCGCAGCCCAGGAACGCCTGGGTGACAGAGCCTGCCGAGTAGGCCCTCTGCTCAGACCCAGGCCGATCGCAGTCTTGTCTGGGTTATTAGGAGGCCCAGCTTCTGGGGACCCTGGTGGCCCTGAAGACCAGAGACCCCACGAGCTGAGCAGGGTGTTCCATGAGCGGCCCCCACGGCTACATCGTGCATGTGCACTCTGAGGCCCAAACCCGGCAGCTGCTCAGTCCTGCCCTTGTCGGGGGCACCTTCAAGGAGCCGGGCCCACCCTGTGCCACAGGTGCTTTCTCTGCTCGGTGAGCCGCACGAAGCCCGACCGAGTCCGGCCTGCTCTCTGCATGGCGCTCTGCACAGGAAGATGTCAGTGTCCCCCAGGCCCGCCTGCCTGCCACCGCCCGCGTTCCCAGCCCGTTGGTGAGAGGCCTCCTCCTGCAGACCATCCTCACACAGGGCCGAGGGGCACAGCGCCGGGGGCCGCGAAGGCGAGGACCCCTTCACAGAGGGGCAGGCCACTCACCCTGCGGTGCAGCGGCAGGTCCTCAGGGTTCTTCCCAGCCACCTCGTCCTCGTCATCGTCGTCCTGCAGGAACAGGTTGGCGGGGATGACGCCCTTGGCGTACTTCTTGGTGATCTCCACGAAGTCGTCCAGCGCGATGTAGTTCTTGGCTGAAAGCCCCAGAGAAAAGGGTTGGGGTCCCCCGGTCCGAAAGCCCGCCAGGACCCTGATGGGGATGGGCGATGAGGACGGTGTCCTGGGGCGGCTGGGGCAGGAGCCAAGCGAGCTCGGGTGCAGGGCTCTCTTCCCTGGCAGGGAGACAGTGGCAACTGGCCACATGCTGCCCAGAAGTGGACGCCCTCTGAGCTCTTGAGGCCCAGGGCCCTGCCCCTGTGAGCCGCTCCACTGCCCTACAGCCACCACCCAGAGACTCCCAACGGGATGCAAAGCCTACTGTGCGCCTGCTACCCCTCTACCTAGCAGGACCAGCTCAGGGCCCACTGGGTACCACTAACCCTCCACCCAACCGTGCCAAGCCCTTCTCCAGGAACTGGAAATACTCAGGACAGCAAGCAAAACCCAGCGTGTGCCGATGCCCGGGCTCCCCATCTAGCAAGGGAGGTGGATGCTGGACAAGGGCCTGGTGTCGCGAGGTGCTGCATCCACAACAAAAGCTCTCCCCTGCGCTGCTGACCAGGTGCATGAGGAATCCCCACGAGGGAGCCACAGCGGTACCACCTCTCCCACCCACCCCTCCTCAGCTTCCGGCTAATACCGAGCACAGCGCATTCCTTGCCCACTGTCTCCTCAAGAACAGAGCCTGGGCCCTGGACTGCAGATGCGGGGGCCATCAGGCTGAGCACTGCCCATGGAGGGCGGGAACACGTCTTCTAATTCCCTAACCCCAGGCTTCCCAGAGGAACCCCAGCTCAGGGCACCCCAAACCTCTAAGCCCTCCTCAGGTGCCCTCATACCCCTGCTGCTCCCTACCCGCGCTGTCCCCTCTGCCTAGAGCACCCACACTTGCTGCTGGTGGCACCAACTCCCTCCTCACCCAAGCACGGCAGACATGGGTCTCCCCGCCTCTCACTGTCCAGCAGGGATGGCCATGTTGTTCCCAGTGGGCAGGCTCCAGACCCCAGTGGCCCAAACACTGACACCCACAGGGCCTGCACCAAGAGTCGGTTCCCATGCCCCATGCCCGCACGTTGGACGCAGCAGGCACCGCAGGCAGCAGGCGCAGGCCAGGCGGACCTACTCACACTCACTGCTGACCAGGCACTCCAGCATCCGCCGCTGCTTCTGCAGGGACTTGGGCACGGGGCCCGGCTGCGCCCCTCCATCTGCAGGGCTCAGAGAGGACTGGGTCAGGGCTGGCTGTCTCCTAGTGGCCTGCAGCCCCTGGGTGTTTGGGGACCTCGAGGGTTCCCCACACTCTGGGGACCACAGGGCCTGGGCCCTTCACGGTAGCACCTGCGCCTTGCAAGGGCCACCCCCTCCCCTACCCCAGCAGCTACCTCGAGTCTCCCCACAGGAACACTGAGCGGTGCGCTCTCCTGAGCACTGGGCAGGCCACCTCTGGCTTAGCCCTGCCCGGCCCAGCCACCTCTGGCTTAGCCTGTGCCCGTCCCTCAGTCCCCACGCTCTCCACCCCGTTCCCACCAAGGCCCGAGCCTGGGACGCCTGCCCACCATGCTCGTTGACCTGCCCGACGTTCTCCAGCAGCTCCGACACGGCCACCTGCTTCTTCTTCTTGGGGTTGAGCTTCCAGTACATGACCAGGGCGGCCTTGCGCACGGCGCGCTCCAGGTCGGTCTCGGAGGACAGCTGTCGCACCTGCGGCTCGTTCTCAGAGGTGATGCCTGGGGGACGGGGGCCACAGTGAGCCGCATCCCGCTGCCTGGGCCCCTGCACCCTCAAGGGGTTGGTCAGGCTCCTGTGCCTAATAAATGGCAGGGAGACGTGACACAAAAGGACATCCAGGCCAGCCAGGCGCGGTGGTGCACGCCTGGGATCCCAGCACTGTGGGTGGCTGAGGCAGAAGGATCGCAGTTCAAGCCCAGCCTGGCCTGACTCTGGCCCAAAAATTTAAAAAGGGGCCAAGGATGTAGGCAAGGGCAAAGGCCCTGGTTCAATCCTTGTCCTACACCTACTTACTGCATTTTCTGTATATTCTGTGCTTTATACGATAAGCATAAAAAGCTTTTACAATCTAAAAAGGAAACCACACACGCACACACACATGCACACACACGGCGTGGCTATGTCTCTCAGTGGCGAGGCCACCAGCCAGGGGGCCACTGCTCAATTCCCAGCAGCACCAGGGTTTCCGGTTGTTATTATTTTAGCCGCTCACTTAGCAAGTGGAGTGCCGTGTGCAGCCCTCAACTCACCTTTCCTGTCCGCCAGGCACCGGCGCAGCAGCTTCACGGCCTCACGCCGGCCCTGCTTGGCCGCCAGCAGCAGCCAGTCCACGGCCGTGCAGCTGTTGAGCTCCTCGTCGGCGGTGTCCGCCAGCCGCAGGTAGTGCTTCCCCACCTGCAGGGCGGCACAGTCACCAGCACTGCGGCAGGCCCACGGCCCTTCTGCTCTGCTCTTCATCCAGGCCAGGAAGAAAGATGGCGGGAACAGGTCCCACTGGGGATCCCTGGAGATGGGCACTACGGGCTGAGCCATGGGGCTCCTCCTTGAGCTGCTCCTGCCTTGTGGAGCCCGAGGCTCGCCATGTGGACAAAGCTGAGAGTGATGGCCAGTGCACTGACCGCCTCTCCAAGTGGCCAGGGGACAGAACATCAGGGCTGGATGGGCCCCGGCCAGCCAGGGGCAGCACTGGCCCTCAGGCTAAACGCTTCTTCTTATTTTGTAAATAAAGTTTTATTGGAACACAACCATGGCCACTCATGTACAAGCTACTGGACATGGCAGCTTGTTTTGCATTCTGTGGTAAAACTGAATCAGAATCCAAAATATTTACTATCTGGCTGTCTGCAAGAAAAGCTTACTGGTCTAGTCCCATCCTCTCATCCTACAGATGGAAAAAGTGAGGCCCAGGACACAGACAGGATGCACAAAAGGGTCATGTGTACACCCCAGCTTTGGATGCCGGGAGGCTGGCTGTAGAACCTCAGAGCCCAACATGGGTGCGAGGTTAGGGGGCGAATTCTTTGTCCACAGCTGGCATGGAGGCCATTCTTGTCCTTGGGGACAAGTGGGGGTGTGAGTCTCCTGCACGGCTGTTGTCACTTACTCAAGCCATGCAGAGGGTCAGGTCATTGCATGTGTCGTGTCTGGAGGGCCTTTCTGGAATGATGAGGGCAGCTGGGACGAAGCCAGAGGCAGCTGGGTCTACAGGGCCCCGTTTCAGTAAGGAAACTGCTGGATGGGGCGAGGTGGGGGCCACAAAGCACTCACTGCCTCGCTCCTCCTGGCTTTCAGGGTCCCCACAGGGAACAGACAGCTGGACTCTGGCTCCCCTGCTCCACTGCCCAGAGCCCACGGGCTGAGTCCACAAGCCACGGGACTGCAGCGGTGCCGTGCAGCGCCAGGAATGGGAGGGTAGTCCGGGCCCTGGTGGTGGCCCTGTGAAGCTGGGCTGATCACCAGGGCTCTCTGGCCTTAGTCATCCTCATCGCAGGGATGCTGGTTCCCACTTCCAAGGACATCCCAAGCCTGTGCCTGAGCTGGGGACACAGTGGCACACAGGATGGGGCAGGCCTGAGTCCTGCCATGCCCTAGGGTCCCGCATATGGCTAAGGACACGGAGGACAAGGAGACCAGACCAAAAGAGAGGGTGGCACACGGCGGGGCCCAGCGGGGCTGGCTCCCTGTCCCCAGCACGAGCCCTGCCTGTGGACTGCAGAGCGCCCAGCCAGGCTGGCCGTGTGGGGGCTGCGTCCTGGGTCTCCCTTCCGGTCACCCCAGTCCTCACCTCGGTCTGTGCCTTGGGGTCTCCGGCCTTGGCCTTCTCCAGGACTTCCTCAAAGGGGATATACATGTCGCTCTTCATAGGCCCTGGGAGAAACAAGCAGAACTGTCTTGGGGACTGCCACTGCTGGAGGAGCGGAGCGAGACAAGGCAGGAGCGGGCTTCAGCCGGGGCTGATCCTCCCTGCAAAACCAGGCTGGGAGGGCCGGGGATTTAGCTCAGTGTTTCTGCTGCCTGCCTTGCACGTGCAAGGACCTGAGTGCGATCTCCAGTACCGAAAAAAAAAAAGAAATAAATAAAATGTCTCGGGCCAGGGATTTAGCTCAGTGGTTCTGTCGCCTGCCTTGCAAGCGCAAGGACCTGAGTTCGATCCCTGGTACCAAAAAAAAAACCAGGCTGGGAGCACAGGGACAGGCAGAGGCGGGAAGGGGGGTTTCCTTCCAAGGCTGCACTGCCACCCTACCTGGCCGACCCCTAACCTGAGTTCCACCTCTGCCCCTCAGCTCAAGCCTGCTCTCGATGGGGCTGCAGTTTGAATTTGAAAGCCCGTGACCTACAGGACAGAACCCACCCAATGCTCAGCACCCCATCACAAGATGGAGAGCATATACTGAGGTCACAGCATGTGCACAGATAATATCACAACCCTGTCCAGTGAAGGTGAGCGGCCTCGATGGACCCCAGGCAGCAGGAGTTTGTGGCCGCAGGTCTGGAGCTGCAAGTCCAAGATCAAGGTGCCAGCAAAGTGGGCGTCTGCAGTGAACCTGGCTCACGGCGCATGCTCAGCACCAGCTTGCTGCCTACGCACACAGGGGAAAGGCAGCTGTCTGGGGTCTCTAAGAAGGCACTGATCCCTTCACCAGGGCTCCACCCTCATAACCAGGTCACTCCTGGCCCCACCTCCTGGTTCTGTCACATGGGGTGGGGACGAATGCACACCTCCAGGCCACAGCAGGCAACCATCTCAGTTCCACCACATCCCCTGTACCTTCAGAGGCTGGGGCCAAGTCCCCTCAAGGGCACCTGGCCTTTCCTGTCGCATTCAGCTTCCTCCCCATAGTCCCTTATTTTATAAAAGGGTGCTGTGATGGCTGAGTGATTGTGTCAGTTCGGAAAGTTGGTTAAGAGAAGCTTAGCTAAATCCACACCCTAGGGCGTGGGAGGTCCACCCGGGGGCTGCTCCTCCTCCTTTCGTGGACTCTTCAGCCTTCCGTGCAGACCCATCAGCCTCCTGATACAGGGCCCCCAGGACACTGCAGTGAGCTCCAGGCCTTCTACTGAATCCTTCAGTGTCCAGTGCAGACGGACCCTCTGCACTCATCCTCATCCGACCCTGCGGGCGGCCACCGTAAGCCAGTTTTGGAACTAACGCCTCGCATATATTTACACAGCTGTGCTACAGCTGTCTCTAGTAAATACCGGCTGATGCAGGTGCCAAAAGCCATTTCGCATGCACCTTTTCTTTTCCCGGGGGAAGTTCTTCTAACACAGGTCAGTTGAATTCTAGGCCAAATGTCCAAGCATTACATGGCTTGCGCCATGCTCTACTGTCCCAAGTCACCCCAATTTCCAAGGTCATGTGACTCCACCAATTTCCCAGCAGCCTTCCTAATCCCCACTGTAATGGGGATTACAATACATAGAATTAAAAAAAGTTGTTACCAGGCTCCTTGATTTAGGAAACCAGTACTTAAGGGCCAGCACCCGGCTCCACAGGCTGATCTACTCCATCCATCTCCGCTCCCCAGCTTCTGGCTTAGCACTGGAGGGGACGGGGGGGGCGCGGGGGGGCGGTGCAGGGGCGGGGGGAAGGATGACCGAGGACCCACCGTGAGCAGCCCCTGCACTTCCCACCTGTCCCCCAAATCCCACTGCGTCCGGGGTGCAGCCTGCACTTGGCCTAGCCACCGAATGGCCAAGCTCAGCTCCCTGGTTGGAGTGTGGATTCTTCAGAGGAGACCGTGGGGCACAGCAGGGGAGCACGGGCCACACTGGGCAGCCGGCCCGCCCTGCGCCGAGCTCCGCCGGCAGGGAGCCAGCTGCTTCTGCTTGGTCACTGAGGCTGTCTAGCTATGCCTGAGTGTTTCTTAAAGTTTTCAAATGCAAGCCAAATATTTTTACAAGAGCACAGTGGTAAACGCAGCCCCTGAACGTGACGCCACAGTTGTCTCTAAGGGGCTCTATCACCCAACCCCTCACTTGCTGGCCCTGGGCTCTAGCATCTGTCCCTGCAGCATGGGAAGGGTGTGAAGGCCGGAGAGGGGACCATGTGTGGGCAGGGGATGGGGTGTGGCCTTGTTCCAAGACCACACTGGTCCCCACACATAGGCAACAGGGGTCACCTGCATCAAAAGGGTCCCCCAGACAGGGCACTGGGCTCCTCCTGGACAAAGAAGGCCCCATATGGGGCAGGAAAGGCCACCAGGGGACCCTGCACATGGGGTATCTGGGGTCACCAAGGGGGACTCCATCCGAGGCAGCCAGGCCCATCCTGCATGGAGGTATGCCGCCAGCCTCCACAACGCTGACTCTGGTGCTCATGAAGGGACAGCTCTAGAGGCTGAGCCTGGGGCAGGGACAGAGGCAGGCAGTCCCCCAGGTCCTGGCTGGGAGGTTGTCATCAACTGGACCCTGTTGCTCACCCACCAGACACTGACGGAGCTGAGGGAGCCAGCCCAGGGAGAGCAAGGATGACCACATCCTGTCTGACACGGACAGGAGAGGCTTCCTGCAGGAAGGAGGCAGTGCTAGGAGGTTGGAAGGCAAGCAGGAGGTTAAAAGTAGCAGCCAAAGGGCGCACGGCCAAGGTTCCCGAGGCTCTGGACGTCCTCAGCAGACCCAGCTGAGGACAGGTCACAGTGCGGGGTTGCAGCACCTCGAGCAGACAGCAGGGAGGGAGGATGCCTGTAAGTCATAGTGCTCCTCAGTGTCACGTTGTGAGCCCCTCGCCCCTCGTCACCTGCCTGGGCTCCCTGATGCCCCTTAAGCCTCACACCCACTCCTCCCGCCCTCAGGCCGGCTGACCTTCGCTCCCTGCCGAGGGCACCCTTTCCGGCCTGATCCACATGGGCAGTAGCTTCCCACGTGCCACGAAACTGGCCAGGGCCACAGACAGACAGGGAGCACTGGTGGTAACCAGTCCCCGCCTTCCTGGAGAAAGGGGGCCATGAGACCAGCCTAGTCCTGCTGCCCAGGGGCACAGGTAGGGGCCGCCTCCTCCGGGCAGCCTTCCTGATGCCCCAGGAGTCCTAGCCCCTCCTTCGAGCCCAGGAGGTGCCACCCAAAGTCACCAACGCAGGTTTGGCCTCCAGGACACAGGTTCTGCCCGGGGCCCCTGAAGACAGGGCTGGGCCTTGACCCCTCTGTCACCTGAGCTGGCCTGGCCTGGCCCTCTGCCCATGCGCTTCCCGAGTCTGCACCATGCAGCTCCCTGGCCACGAGCAAACAAAGCACCAGGCGCGCACCAAGTGTCTAACCTTGGTCACTGCCGGCCCAATGCAGTGCCCAGCACAGGGCAGACGGGATTCAGATGCCCCTCCCGGGCTGTCGGAAGGGCGAGCTGGTCCGTGCAGAGTCGGAAGAAGGTGCCCACTTCGGGCACTGGGGAGCACTGTGTAAGCGTGTGTCCTCCTTGCTGCTACCACTGCTCTGCTTTGTTGTTTGTGGTGCTGGGGATGGAAGCCAGGGCCTTGGCCTGCCAGGCAGGCGCGGGCCACTGAGCCACACCCTGGCCCCACACCGGCAGTCTGTCCCTCTCTTTAACGGTTTCACTTGGGCAGATTATCGTGATCATATCCATCCCCGCATTACCCACCCCTACGGCCCCTGGCCCTCATTCCCTCCTTCTTGTCTAATTACAGTCTCCCTGCCATCTGTTAAGAGTCCACACATGAGGAAGAGTGTGTGACATCCGTCTTTCCAAGTCTGGCTTATTCTGCCTGACACCACGGTATCCAGATCCACCCAATTTTCTGCAAATGACAGAATTCCATTCTTTCTGGCTGAGTAGAAGGGCCACACCCCGTAGTGGCATTTGAACTGGTGCTCATCACACTTCGGTGACACAGTGGACAGGTGAGTGCACAGCTGAACTTACTCCAGCAGATGCCCTGGGGCCTGGGCTCCCCACAGCACCTGCCAGCAGCGTAGGACCTGCTATCCCACATCAATGACCAGAAGGGGCCTGAATGCCCACCTGCCAATCCTCGCACCTGGCTCTTTACTCCCCCTTGGGGACAGAGCCAAACACAAACGGTATCTGTTTCCTGACTGCTTTTCTGAAACTCGCAGTCTGGGAGCCGTGCTCTGCAAGGGGTGTGGCCGTACCCAGATTGAAATGCAGCCCTCCAGCCCTGGCCTCTGTCCCCACAGCCAAGAGGCAGCAGACCGGGTGGCGCTTGTGGATGGGCCCTGACCCTGGAGGCAGGCCTGTGCTGCCCGGAAGCCTCGGAGGCAGGCAGAGGAAGATGGTGATCGTTCTGGGGGTACAGGAGCCCACACTGGCCAGAACTGGAACCCCCTCCAGCTCTGCCAGGGACAGGAGAGGTAGGTCACTCAGCAAGTCATGAGGCTCTGGGCCTCAGTTTCTCCACACAGGTGCTCAGGCGGGGTGGCACAGGGGGACACACAGTGGGGACACCATGGGTCAGGATCCTCCGTGTGGGTTGGGTTGGTCACCGCAGGCTGCAGCCCTGGCTCAGGGAACTGATGATGGGGCGGGAGTGAGCTGCAGAGAGGCGACAAGGCAGGTGGCCAGGCGACAGCAGCCGGGACCGTTCATGCACACTCCCCAGGGGGGCATGAAAGGGGCTCCCAACAAGCCTGTCCCAGTGACAGAGGGGCCCCAGCATCTGTGGGCGGAGGCACAGAGGTCAGGGATCTCCCCCTCCGCACAGTCTGTGGGGAGAGAAGCCTGCACACAGGACCTCCGGGACACACAGCCCTCTGCTGTGACCCGCACACGGCACAGAGCATTGTCCCAAACGCAGGCTGCAAAGTGCGCACAGAGTGGGGACAGCAGCTCCGAGTAGAGGAGAAGTGCCCACTGCCACGCGGCCCAGGACTCATCACGAGGGGCCTTTGTCCTCACAGGGGCCCAAGTACCAAGGCCACACCCCCCATGCACACTCAGCTCCTCCCCTGGCCCCTCGGGGCCCTGCAGCCAGGAGCACGCTGTGGCGGATTAAGTAATGGTCAACTCGGAGCGCCCAGCTGAACTGAGTCAGTGTGGTCAGGGCGTGGAGGATCCACCTGAGGATTGTTGTCAACAGCCATAAAAAGAACGGAGGGGAAAGGCTGTTGGTTTTCCGGGAGAAGCTTGCTGCGGATGGTTTTCCTGATGCAAACTTGGCTGTTCTCGTCTGGGGAGCTCTGATCGTCACTGTGAGCATCACTCCTGGCTACGGTGTGGATTCCTCAGCCTGGCAGCACAAATCCTTCATCCCACCAGCATAGGTATTCTGGCTTCCACCCCTGGCCTTTGGGCTCTCCTCGGGCAGATCCTCAGTACGGACAAGCACGAGACATTGCTATGGGCTCTCGGCCAGTAGCTGGATTCATGGAGGTCACTGTCCTGGACTCTAGGCCTTTAGCTGGACGTGTGTGGGACACTGCTGAGGGATCCAGGTCCTTGGCTGGATTCTTTAGGCCTCTGGGGTAGCTAATCTCTTCCACTTCTCTGTATTTGACTTTTTGGGTAAATATTATAAAATAGTCCTCTAAATTATGTGTCCTGTATTAAATGTATTCCCTTGCCAGACCCTGACTACAGCACATGCCCTGCTCCTCTGCCCTTGGCCAATGCTGTTCTGGTGCCCAAACCCTTCCCACAGCTTCAGCCGTGCTGTGTGCTTAGTAAAGTATGAAATACACTTTCTTTTTGGTACTGGGATCGAACTTGGGTCCTTGCGCTTGCGAGGCAGGTGTCAGAACCGCTGAGCTAAATCCCCAGCCCCTGCTGTGTGCTAACCAACCGTCCTTCCCTGCCTGGTGTCTCGTACACAGGAGGAGTAAAATAAATGCTGGCTGCAGGGAAAGAGAGGCACTCTCCCTAGGAGGACCCCGGGGGTGTGGGAACAGAGGCACTCGTCCAGGACACTGCTGAGGGGCCTCGAACGCCGTTCTGAACCTTGGGTCCTTCCTCTACAGACAGGTCTTCAGACAGTAAGACTCGGCTACAGGGTCCTGTAGTCAACTGCACTGCCCAGAAGCAGCGTTTGTTTTTGAATCAAAGGAGCAAGGTAGGGAATAACAGATGCAACACAGAGGAAGGACGATACTGCTTGGGAAACTCCCGTCCTGCTGAGTGTAAGTGTGCGTGTGTGGTGTGTCTGGGCACGGGTGCCACAGTGCAATGGACCCCTCATCTCTGGCTGGGGCTCAAGGTCAGGGAGCACCAGAGGCAGGAGAGCCCTCTGGGTGGTGGCACATCCGGGGCAGAGGTCCCCACTCGGGGAGTGGGAGTGGAGGTGGGGATGCATGGAGCGCAGCTCCTGCTTCACCAAGAGGAGAAGCAGGGCTTTGGACCAGCACCCAGCAGCTCTCTGAACTGGGGCACCAGGCAGCCTCGATGCACCCTGCAGTCCGCATGTACCTGGGGCTGCTGCACAGGGGCAGGGGAAGGTGCAGGGTGCGATGTGGCCGGCCGTACAGCCATGTGCTCTGCAGTGGCTGCGGGGGACCCTGCCAGGAGCCCTTGGGCCACCCCCTAGCTGCTCACTGAACAGTGTGGCCACTGGGCTTCCTGGCCCACCCCTTACCAGCTCTGTCCACTCCTTCTCGGCTCCTGGTGCGAGGCAGCTGGGGCTCGGCCAGGGCAGCTGTTTCTCCAACATGCAGGCCAGGCCCAGCCTGGGGTCCTGGAGCTCGAGGAGCCTCACTCCTCTCCTGCTCCACGGAGGCAGTGGCGTTGAGCCGAGCCCGGGCCCGGGGCTGCTGTGCTGGTGGGGACTGTGGGCCCGAGGGGCTCAGTGGAGGGGTGCTGGAGGCCATCCTGCCTGCAGGGAGAGCAGAGGGTGAGATGCAAGCCAGGCTCCAAATCCAGCCTGCTCCAGCTTGTAGGTTTTGGTAAAAAGAAAAAAGTGGGGTGTGGTGGCCCACACCTATAATCCCAGCACTGGAGGCTGAGACAGGGAGGATGGCACAAGGTAGAGGCCCGCCTGGACTACACAGAGAGTTCAAGGCCAGCCTGAACTGAGAGCAAGAAAAAGCAGAGGTGGATGGGACTGATAAGCACTCTGGGATCTCACTGGGCTGGCAGCTCGGCGGGGCCAGCCCCATGTCACGGAAACTCACTCTCGGGCCTCCCGCTCCATTCACGGCATGGCAATCTCAGGCTCTGAGTCCCCGCCTCACCAGGAGAAGCCATGGATCCTGGGCTTTGGGGTCCTCTCCCGAGAAATGGAGAGGTGATGCCCAGATTCACAGAGATAACTCACACAGGCACTGAGCCCTGGGCCTGGCTGAGGGCAGAATGGAGGTCCCGGCAATATGTCACCCCACACCTGTGACAGTGACTTTGTTGGAAAGATGGGTCTTTGAGATGCAATTAAGTTGAAGATCTTGAAATGAGATCATTCTGGATTCGGGTGGCCCTAAATCCAGTGACTCTCATCCTTATAAGAAAGAGACACACGGAGACAGAATCCTAAGGGCTGATGGCCACCACCTGTCTCTGGAGAGAGGCAGGGATGGAAGGACTGGCCCTGGGTACAGCATGGATTTCGGTTGCCCAAGCCACCCGGCTCCTGGTGATTTCTCATTTTTTTCTGGTACCGGGGATTAAACTTGGGTCCTTGCGCTTGCGCAGCAGGTGGCGAAACCACTGAGCTAAATCCCCGGCCCTTCCTGGCGATTCTTCACAGGGGCTTAGGAAGCGTACACCCTGGTGCAGAGCACAAGTTAATAGATGTGAGAAAGCTGAAAGGAGGCGGGGCACACGGCCGTGAAGCCAGGATGACAGCCCCAACTGCCAGTCCCGGGTCCTCTCCCAGGGCCCTGGTCACAGGGTAAAAGTCCTGGAGCTGACAGCGCACTCCAAAAAGCACATGGATGCACAGCATGGTGGTGACATAGGAAGAGACCTCTAGAGCAAACCAGAGAGCACAGTCATGACCTGACCTGGCCGGGGACAGGGCGCCAGCAGTCAATAACCGGCCCACGAGCTGCTTAGCAACATGGAAAACACCGCATCAGCGCGATTAAGGGCAACTGTGAGCCGTGGACCACGAAGCAGAAAGCTCTGGAGGATCAGGTCCCTGGATCGGCTTCCGGGCAGAAATCCTGAAGCTGCCAGAACCTGCAGGCATAGGGCGTCAGGAGACTCAGGCTGCCCAAGCAACCTGTGCATGCTCAGGGTTGCCTCTGTCCTCTTCATCACAGAGGGGGAAATGGAGGCACACAGCCGGGTGCCCAGTAGTGAGGAAACCTGGCTCCCACACTAATCTGTGTGGCACTGAGTAGCCCACGTCCCTGCCGTACTTCCGTGTCCTCATCTAAGGGCACACAGCCTCGGGTGACTGCCTGGACCAGCAGGACCAGACACTGCACTGATGTGGCAGCCACTGTGCCCTCTCCTGGCCCAAGTGGGTGGTGCTGGATGTCTGAGCACTGGCACCACTGGAAGGGAGGGCCCCATATGCCACTCCACACAGCCCCCTGCTGCCCCGACACACACGGTCCTGGAGACCAGATCTGTGTCCAGGGAAAATGTAGATTCTATCTGGACACTCCCCGCTTGGAGGGACTGGACCCTTACTTTAATTTAACCTTTTCCATTTTTTGAGCCCTTATTTTAAAACACCCCTGCAAGAAACGACTTGGACCCAAAAGCATGGCCGAGCCTCGTGACTCTGCAAATCAGCGCAGGTTGGGTACTGCCTGCGGACCAGGCTCCTTCGAGCCATGTCATTAAGTCCAAGTGCAGCTCCCAGGGACCCACAGCCACCGGGGATAAGGCCAGGTTCCTGGAGCCCCTGCCCAAAAACAATGGCAGAGGGCGGCTCACCTCTGCCAGGTCGGCAGGAGGGTGCCAGTCATCACCAAGGGCTCCGGCTCAGCACGGCACAGGCAGGCACGACATCATCCCAGTGCTCTGGGGAGAGAAACTGTCTAGCCCTGGGCCCTCTCCCCATTTCACAGGCCAGCATGTGGAGGTCCAGGCAGGCAACAGACCTGCTCAAGACCAAACAGCTTGCAGTGCCAGGGCAGAAATTCTAGCCCAAAGCCTGAGCGAATGCATTTGTGAAAAAAGGCCTTTCCATCTCCACGCACCCCCCTTCACCCCAGAACGCTGGCTGCCCTGCACAGTAACATGCAACTGCTGACCACGTGGCCCAGGCCAAAGCTGGGCAGCCCTGGGGCCACAGCTCCCGGGACACCTTTGCAGGAGGTCTACAGCTGGCCCTGCTGGGTCCTGACTTCCTCACCTGCATGCAGGTAAACACAGCACCCTGGCCTCTTCTGGCAGCCTTCCCTCTGCTGGAGCAGCGGGGACAGCACTGGCCTGTCCAGGGGATGTGATTTTACCACGACAGCATCACGGATGCCTGTTTAATCTCACTATCTCAGGGTTCCTGCCCGTAAGTCGGGGACACCTTCCACATGTGGGTGCTTGGGAACCACGAGTGTGACGGAAGAGAAAGAGATCTGTAAACTGTGAGGCACTGAAGAAACTCTAAGCCATTTCTCCCATTCAGCTAAAAAACAAAACAATTTCGGGGAAAAACAGATCTGGCACTGGGCCCTCATGTCACAGTCAAAGCGAAGCCTCCTAGGGTACAGCCTCCGGTCAGTGAGGGGTGGATTTCCTGGGCCCAGGCCGGTCTAGATCAGAGACTGCCATTCCAAGACAAAACTATTCCTGGCCACAGGGATGCCGAGGACCAGGAGGAACCCATGGGCAAAGGACCTGTGCCGGCTCCTTCCTTCTTGACCAGTGCTGCCAAGGGCCCAGGTGGCAGAGGCTGGATCTCAAGGCCCAGGCTGGGGACAGAAACTTAGGTCAGTGTGGCCTCGGAAGGAGCCCTGGCAGGACTGCTGTGGCTGTCAGACCTTAAGCAAGTCCCTCTCCAGACCCAGGCATCCCTGAAGAACCAGGGCCTTGTCACCCCAGCTCCCTGCCGGCCAGCATGGTGGTGGAGAACCTGCCATTGTGTAAGATCCCCAAATACCGAGTGGCTAGCATTCTTTCCCCGTGAGTGCCAAGGCATATTTTTATCCCATCAAAACACAAACGCCAGCACCAAGGAGCTCAGCTGAGGAGCCTCCACCCCCGGAGAGAGCTGCTGCAGCCACGAGTCCTGAGTCCTGAGACGTGGAACAGAATGGCCACGTGTGACCTCCTGTCTGGAATGCTGCAAGCACACGGCCCAGGCCAGCCCTTCCTTCTGCTCTGCAGGGGCAGCCCCTCCACCTCTTAGCCAGAGCCGAGAGGACCTCAGTACCCCAGCCGGGAGTCATGGGGACACCTGGGGTTCACACATGGGAGATCCCTCACAGTGGCATCCTTGGCGTCCACAGCAGGAGGAGTAATGAAATTCACGGCACCCACACCCATTAAACGTGACCTCATATAGGAAGGTGTAAAGACGGGGAAAGCGCTCATATGACACTGTCCAGCAGGGGTTAAAGCAGCATAAGAGATTATCCTGGCTCTGTTCAGGACGTCAGCAAATTTACCTGTAGAAAATGATGCCAGAAAATGCCCCTCCCCCATGTTCATCTGGCTATCTCTGTAAAAATGATGGGTGGCTGCCGGGGATTTAGCTCAGTGGTTCCGGCGCCTGCCTTGCAAAAGTGCAAGGTCCTGAGTTCGATCCCCGGTACCAAAAAAAAAAAAAAACTTGGCAAAATTATGGGTGGTTTTATTTTATTTTCTTAAAAACGTATTTCCCCGATTTTCTTTAATCAATGTGCAATGTTTTTTTGGAAATACAACAAAGAGTTATTATAAAACCCACAGGCTACCAAGCCCCAAGGAAGCAGGCCCAGCAGGCCCCCAGCCTGGGGTGCCCCCTCCAGCCTGGCCCAACTTGGTCCCCTGGCACAGGGCTCAAGACAAGTGCACAAAGCCCTTGGTAGCTCCCAGGTACCTATTTTTGCCCAGAGCACTAAGGTCTGAACCAAGGAACACTCCAGCCTTACCTAATGTGGTAGAGGGTACAGGAATACAGAGAGCAGAACCACACCTGCCGTCACACCTGGCATCTGCTCCAGGCTGCTCGGCAGGCATGGGCTGAGGAGAGGTGCTCAGGAGAAGAGGTAGCACAGGGACGGGGCCGGGGATTTAGCTCAGTGGTTCCACCGCCTGCCTCGCAAGCTAAGGACCCAAGTTCAATCCCCCGTACCAAAAAAACAAACAAACAGGGACATCGGGGCAGCAACGGGGCCCGGGAAGGTGCAGGGGGCTGGGATGGAACTGCTGGAGAGGGACTCAGGAAGGAGAGGCCTAGTGAATGCATGGCAGGTCCCCGAGGTCTGAACATTGCCACTATGCCAGGCCTAGGTGACATCTGGTGACAACTGTCAAGGGATGGCAGTTTAGGAACCATCATGGGTGCCCAGAGAGGTCCCAGGGGGGCCTGGGCCAGGGCAGGCATGGGAGCAGAGAGGAGCTCCCAAATACCAAAAGCTGTGAGGCGCTGAAGAAAATTAAGCCATTTCTCCCATGATTATGAAGAACAGGGGACCCCAGGGGTGGCCTGGCTTGTGGTTGGGGCTGCAGCCCACTTCCTGAGGTGGGGAAGTGGGAGGGAAGTTGCACCCTATAGAGAACACAGCGCCCTATCTACCTCCCAGTGCTACTATGGCCCTGTCTGGCACCTGACCCGCAATGCAGGCATTTCTGGGGCCCAAGACTGGGCTGGTTTCCCCCTGTGACCAGCCCCAAAGGCCTGTCCAGTCCTGGCCTGGAAGGGAGGACAGAGCTGGAGGGGTCCTGCATTCTTCCTCCTGGGAACAGAAGTGACAGGGGTCTCCCAGCCGGCACTGCCTGTGTCTGGGGGAGGCAGGAAGAGAGCTGGCAGAATATTCAGGAACTCTTCCTAGAATCCTGGTCAGTGGCAAAGGGATTCACCAGAGTCACAGCCCCCGGGGCCCCTTTTACAAAGATAACAGGTGGAGAAGGTGGCTGTGTGGTCTCTGGGGTCCCCATAGGCTCTCTCGGGGCAGCCAGCACCCAAGGAATGCCGAGTGATGGGTCTTGGCAGAAGGCAGAACCCTTTACAAACTGTAAAGTCTTGGGCCAAAAGCCAAGGGTCATTGTCCAAGGTGAGGGGAGGCAGTGGCACTTACTGGGGCTGGAGACCCCTCACATCCTCCTCCCCTGCCCGAGCCCCAGGCTGTCTGCATCAGATGGGGACTGTTACCCCTACTCCAGACCACTGAGAGGGTTAAAGGGAGGGGCTGCAGTCCCTTGGAATTTCCTAACATCAAGAAGAAATAGTAAGAGGACTCTGCTCCCTCACACCCAAAAGGGCCTCCAGAGAGCTGCCACCTACTGGACCAGAAATTAAGTTCCCGAGGGCGGGATCCATACCAGAGCCCGGGTCATCGGAGGGTCAGGGTCCTATTAGACTGGGCTACACCAGGCAGGATTCGAGGCTGCCACTGTCCTCCCTTCTGCACTGAGGGGAGCCCGGAGGAGGAGAGGAACTGCCACAGGGCTCCTAGGTAGGCTGGGGGGCTTCGGGCAGGCCGGGCCGCCCTAGGTACTGAACTCCCCTCCCCTCCCCCGCAGCCCTCGCCGGGGCCTGGATGCCTCCCAGAGGGCAGGTGGGCTCTAAGGCGGCCCTGGGTCTCCCGGGCCTGTTGGGGGGCAGGGCATGACTGGGCAACTTCTGGGGGTCGCAAGGAGGCGTACCTGCCTGCTGCCCGCAGCCCTAACGCACACCCCGCCGGCCTCCGGGGCCCATATTCCTTCCCAGGGATGTCGGGGCGAGGTCGCCGGCGAGACGGTGCTGGGGGCGGGTGCCCGCGACCTCGGGACCCGGGGCTAGGAGGGGGGCGCACGCCCCGGGAGGCCCCGATCGGCCCTAGTAGGGGTCACTTCGGGCGCTGAGGAGCAAGGGGTACCCCCGCTCTCCAACTTCTGGAACTTGCAGAGACTTAGGCCCAGCCACCTATCAACTCAGCAGGGGAAACTGAGGCCTGCGGCGGGAGGGGCCTCCCCGCAATCTGGACCCCCTCCAGCCCCCAGGTACTTCCCGCGGCCACCTCGACACCGCCCCCGCCCGGAAGCACTCACCAGCCGCGAGTGGGCCACACGCGGGGCCGCTACACCCTCGGGCCTCCGGGCGCGCCGCAAAGTTGCTCGGGAGCCGCGGACGCGCGGGAGAGCAGCCCCGAGCCCAAGCAGGAGGAGCGGCTGCCGGTGCCGGGGGGCGGGGACGGAGGGGCGGGGCCTCCGGCCGCTCTCAACTACCTTTGCGGCCCAGGGGACGACGCGCCGGTTTGGCCCGCTAAGTGGTCACAGTGCACGCCAATCAATGTGCACTTCTGCCAATCACGGCACGCCTCGCCTGCGGAGCCTGGCTCCCCTGCTGTGCTGGAGGCCCCTGAGCATCGGGTGGGCGGGGCCGTGGGGCAGTCCCAGCGAAAGAGTCCGAGCTGACTCGCCCGACCTGGCCCTGCCCAGGCCCCGCCTACGGGACATCCCGAGGTCCTGCCAGGCCTGGGCCGGCTGCATAACGAGTGGTTGGACCCACTGACAAGACTTGCCCAACCTCCGAGTCATATTTGCTGCTCTCATTATTAACCAATACGTTTTGAGCGCTCAGATCTCAGTACTGCTGTACATACAGAGGACTCTCCCAATACAGCAGCAGGGACAGGAAAAGGTTTTAAATGCTCAAGATCAGATGCAACGGAGCACGCTTCCCACCAGGGAATTGTGGCACGCAGTTAAAAGCGCACTTAGTCCAGGGAGGGGTGCGGCGAGGCTCAGGCCGTTGGGAGACCTTTTTTCTGTGTCTGAGAAGTGCGGCTCAGAGAAGAGGCCAAAGATCAGTGCTGGGCCGGCTCTTGGAAGGGAGGCCCTGTCTGTCTGCTCAGCCCTGGCCCTAGCAGTCACCGAGAGGCCTATTCTCGGTGAGCGCTGCAGGACTGAGCTCGGCCCCTCCAGCCACTGCCCCGCCCCCAGGCTGCGAGCTGATATTATGGCGGGGGAGGGGACAGGCTCTGCCCACAGCACACTTTCGCACCGCGTCACTAGTCCCCTCATCTCATGAGTCTCCACTTCCCCGTGGGTGCCCGCCTTCTGTACTCCGTGAGGCTCAGTGAGGCGGGGAGGGAGCAGCACTGTGAAGGTGGCTCTGCCCAGGCTCCGTCTTGGGGAGCGTTCACGTAGCGAGGTTTTTCATTTCACTCCTAGGAACTCCAAGAAGGCAGGTGACACAGGACGCATTTTTATTATTGAGAAAGTTGTGTCGTGGGCTGCTTCCATGCACATATGCATTGCGTAATGTTGAAGTCAGAGCAAACCTCTCCTTGCACAGGTACCATTCCTTTATGGTGAAAGCATTCCAAAGTCCTCCTGGCTTTTTGACATACACAGTACATTTTCATTGTCTGCAGTCAGCTGAGTGTGCAACAGCACATCAGAAGGAATTGCTGTCTAACTGTACGAGTGCACATCGATCGGCCTCTCCCCTTCGCTCCCACCCTCCAAGCCATGCCTTGGATAGTTCTTGTTTCTTAACTTGGTTTTGTTTTATTTTTTGCTGGTTAGGGGAATGGAACTCAGGGCCTTGTGCATGCTAGCAAGTACTCTACCCCTGAGCTACCTCCCCAGCCCTGTTTCTTAATCTAGAGAAGCATCTGCCTCCCATTCATCTTTTGAGAGCTTAGAGATCTCTTCTGAGTTTTTTTCATTTTCAACCTACCTACGCTGGGCCCCACCTGGGTGCCTCCCTCAGCCCACCCTGGGGTCCAGCAGCCCGACTGGCACTTGCAAGGCAACTCCTCCTGCACCTCAGCATGATTTTGCCAACTCATTCTTTGCTTTCTATAGAAGTCCTCAGCTTCATCACCCACCTGCTGCTGGTTTTTGACTCCCGAGGTGACCACAGTAAGTTGAGCCTAGAAGTTTGAGTCCAGCCTAGGCAACATAGGAAGACCCTGTCTCAAAAAAATTTTTTTTTAATTCAGAAAAAGAACAATCAAGGTGAGGACAAATTAGCAAAGTGGAAGATAACTGAGTAAATACAATGTGGAGAAAAATCATCCCATAATGGAAGGAGGACATGAAAGACAGTCCCAGGAAGGGTATCATGCAATGAACAGGAGCCCAGAGAGAGCTAGAAGGGAAAACAGATTAAAGAAGTGCTAGGCAATGTCCCTGAGCTGAGCTGTGCTGTGGTTCCAAACTAGGATCCAGAGAAAGTCTTGGAAAATTTCAGAAAGAGCAAGTCACATCCGAAGGAAGGAGAATCTGTGCTCATCAGATTCCTAGGGGACTTTGGAACAATGTCCAGGTACTCTGGTTATATGATCAAGGATTCTTTCCCAGGCTATGATGGGACTCATTCACCCCGAAAAAAGAAGGAACATATCCGACATGGTAAGGCAGAGAGAAGGCACAGCTATGCCTCTTTTCAGAGGAAAAACAGCCATGAAGTTCCCCTTTCATAGACACAGCTCAATCACAGTAGAGATCAGAGGTAGAGCAGGTGCCCAAAACAGGAAGTGGTGGAGAGCAACTACCCTTATGAAATATATGGTCTAAACTAAGAGTGTCTGTAATTTTGTGCTGTGGTCACTAAGTGAGGACTCTTGAAACATAAGCTACATGCAATAGGGGAAATCTGTATAAAACCTAAAAGAAAAAATCCCTTATCATGGAGAAGTCAGAACAGTCTACTCACACATCTGGTTGCAGGAGAGGGAGGAAGAAGGTCTGATTTGGCAGCTGGGAGGAGCAGAGAAGAAAGGCTCATGGCCGGGCACCCTTATTGTTACTTCGAATACATTCACAGGCAATGAAAGCTCGACTATGACTCTCAGGATCTGGAAATCAGCAACTAGTAGAAAAGAAACAGAATTTGTGCTGGGGCAGGGGGAGGGAGAACAAATCAGGAGGAAAATTAAGGGGAAAAAAGAGGAAGTAATGGCAATACCAATACAGTTCAATAAAAAGAAACAAAATGAGATGAAATAAATAACCCATGAATATTAGCTTTCAGAGTTAATTGAATAGGCTGAATTTCCCAGAAAAAGGGAAATAAATTAAAGTGGGAATAAAAATTAAAATCCAGTTAAGTGCTATTTTCAAGAAACACATCAAAAAACATTGACAAATAGAAATTCAAAGAGAACATTTGAAAACTGAAATTAAAAACAACATGCATGGTAAATTAATGGTGGATAAGGAAGACTTGAAGGTAGAAGACAGAGAAACTAAGGGGCATTGTGTAATGGCACAGGGCAACCCACGGATTCCATTGTCATAAACCTCAATGCACCAGAGACTCTAGCGGACAGACACTCAAAGCCTAACAACCAGGAATACTTGGAGGGCTTCTGAAAGCCCAGCCCTGTGTAGGAAAGAGGTCCTCTTCAGTGCCATCGATGCTAGGCCTGTATTCCTCTCCTGAAGCTGAGCCTATGCTGTTCTGTGGAGTACTGAATGAATGGATGAATGGATGAATGACTGCATGAATGAATGAATGAATGAATGACAGCCTCATATGAGCTCTTTCTTGCCGGTAGGACAAGGTCCAGATTCTTTAATTCACATCCAAATATGCCTCTTACAACCTCAATCCTGATTTCTTCCCACAATTTTCAGATTCTACACTCCTGATCTTGTCCCCTTTCCTTCCCAACTGTTTAAAACGCACTTCTGTTTACTCAACAAACACTGGTTGACTTTTTGCCAACTCCAGACAGTGGGCTACGCACCAGGCTTAGAAAGGAAAATAGAGACAGAGGCTCAGTGAGTCCCAGTCTCTGGTCCAGACCCCTGGAGAACCAGGGCACCTAATGCCTCAGAGGTGTCAGGTCCTGACTCCTGGATCCTGAGATGTGACTTTGTTTAGAAAGAAAGCTTTGCAGATCTGATTAAGATCTTGGAATTCTAACCTGGGTTATCTGGGTGGGCCCAAATTCTAATCTGAGTGGCCTTACAGGAGTCTTACAGGCAGAGGGAGAGTTGGCCACATAAGGAGAAGGCGATGAAGAGAAGAGACAGCTGAAGGCCCTGGCCTGGGAGTGGTGAGGCCACAAGCCAAGGAGAGCTGACTGCCACCAGAAACTGGAGGAGGCAAGGAACAGATTCTCCCTGATTTGGTCCTTGCAATACTGATTTCAAACTTGTGGCCTACAGAATGGTGACAGAACACATTTCCGTTGTTCTGTGCTGCTGAGTTGTGGCAGTGTGTGACTGCAGTCACAGGAAACTTGGATAATTAGTCATGTCACGCCAGGACTGTGGTCTTGCTGTGGTCTGGTGTCCAGCGAAGCACCTGTGGATGAAAACAGAACCAACCCCTTGGCACTTAAACAGGTTCCCATCAAAATCAAGGCATAGGGCTGGGGATTTAGCCCAGTGGTGCTGCCACCTGCCCTGCAAGCTCAAGGACCTGAGTTCCATCCCAGGTACCAAAAAAAAAAAAAAAAAAAATCAAGGCATCCACAGCAGCATCACCTGTCTGAGTCCCAGCAGAAGAAGCAGGTTGTACTGAGCATGGGGCCAGTGGCTCCCATGACCAGGGTGAATGTTCCAGGGACTGGTGGTCCTCAGGGCAGTGTGATACTCCGTGACCTGTAGTCTGGGGTTTTTAACCCTCTGGGTTATAAGGGGATAAGAGCACTACATGGGGGTGTTCACCCACAAGGGGGGCCCCAGGAACCCCTGTATCTGAATCTCCAGGTGCCAGCCCAGGAATCTGCATTGTAACAGGTTCTCAAGGGACCAGGACACATGAGCCTCCAGCTGCACAGCCAGCCATTCCACATGATGGGTCCTACACAGCCCCATAGCCTGGGTGGAGGCTAGGGGAACAGAACCCCGCACCCCAGCCCAGACTCCCAGAGTCAGAATGCACTGTGATGAGAGCCTGGATGCTGAGGCACAAGAACATGGAAGGAGCCTTTTGGGGCTGAGGCCTCTGCCCAGGCTGCACACAGAACCACCCTGGGAAACCGGACCAAAGTCTAGATCCCAGAGGAGCGCTGGGCCAGCAGGGGCAGAGGGCTGTGTGGGTGCCCAGGGGACTTAGAAGCTCTGGGTCTCACCGCGGTGCTCTCCCCAAGCGCACGCCTCCCATGCCCGCCTGCCTTTCTCTTTCCTTTAGAGACCTGAGCTGCGCCCACCCCATGGGCACTGGAAGTCCTGGTGTGAGTGGTGGAGTTCTGGGGGTGGTTGGTGCCGGTCACATGGCTCTGTGTCACAGGCTGGGTGCATGGGGCCCACGGCTGCCGACGCCTCCACAGTTCCCCACGCGCATTGTGTGTCTGAGTCGTGATTTTACTCATCCCCGGGGGCAGAGTGACTGCCACCCGCCTTGCTGTGAGTCACCAGGCCCTTGGGGAAGTTTCACGTGGGAATCGAGAGCTTTGGGGGAGAACGAGAAGGACGGATGCCGCCGGGAGGAGGAGCAGGTTCGGGCCTCCCCGAGTCCCCACAGACCCCTGAGTCCTGGGCAGAGCCCAGTGAGGTCCTGCAGGCTCAGCCCTCACCTGCCGTCCCCGATGAGGGTGGGCTGACAGTGAAAGTGACGCAGGGAATAATACTGGAGATGAGATATGAAATATACCTTCCAACCTGTTACCTGCATGACACGATGAGCTCTTATTCTCTAGAAACTGAAGAATGAGTCCTAGGAACAACGGAAGTCAAGACTAGGAAGATACTGATTGATAGGAAAGCTCCCGGAGGGGTCCCCAGTGGGTAGGACCCCACTTTACAGAGGAGTTTTGTAGGGTGAAACCCACAGGGGTACAATGTGGGCCACAGCCATGAACATCCCATGAGGTTCCAAGCACAGTCGCTTAGGTAATGGTGTCCAGTTGGGAAGCGAATCACATACCAAGCGAGGATGGAAGAACAGAGATTCTCCTAGGAAGTGGTGGGTCCAGCGGTCTCTGGTCACCCTCCGGGGTGGCCGATGCCTGTCGAGGCTTCATTAGGCCTGGTGTTTGTCCTTTGAAGAAGTGTGCAGGTCTGGTCCTTTGTCTTTATCTTGAGGCCTGGTTTTCAACCAAGGTGTCTCGGTGCAGCTGTGGTGGGTTTCCGCTTCGTCCTGACCCTCTCCAGGACCTGGCTCTATCTGACGGCCTGTAGTACTTCTACCTAACTCAGCTGTCTGTAATGAAAGTGCACAGCGTGGGGCCTGGCCGTGTGTCAGTGACAGTGTAACCCTGTGTCTGCAGGGCTGCACACAGTGGGTGCAGGAGCACCGGAAGTGAAGTGGATTGGGCACCTGGTACCGGGTGTCCTGATGCTGCCTCGTCTTCAGCAGGGGCGTGAAGGTTGTTCATGAGACACCTACCTGGAACCCCCTCACAGGCTTCCCTGGGCACGGAGTTAAGGGGTAGAAGGTCCAAGGCACACCCCACCCCTGCCCAGAGGGACCTGGAGGCTGGGGACAGCAGCTACCCTGCAGGGATGGACCCAGGAGGAGCCATGCGGACTCCTGGCAGTAGTCAGGGCAGGCTTCCCGGAGGAGGGCTGGCGTTACTCCGCCCCGCTCTCTTCTTTTTTAATGAAATTAGACTTTATCCCTTGGAGCAGTTTAGGGTTACAGCAAAACTGAGTGGAAAGTGTGGAGACTTTCCATTGCCCCACCCCTCCCCAGAGCCTCCCTGCTGCAGAATGGCACTTGTTTTTTTCTTTCTGGTCCCGGGAATTGAACTCCGGGCCTTGTGGTTGCCAGGCAGGCACTGTGCCGCTGAGCTACATCCCGGCCCTCAGACACCCTGGCACTCTTGACACACCGACCCTGAGCTGTCACCCCAAACCCACACTGTGCATTAGGCCCGCTCGGTGCATTCTCTGGGTCTAAGCCCAGATAGGAGGGCATGTATTGTACACAGTGTGATCAAAAACTACAGTGAATGTTCAACCATAAAAGTGCGTTAGCGTAAGAGACACACAGCCATTGATCCGCATCAAAATCCTCCCCTGGCTTCAAACACACTCATCCCATCTTCTTGCCACTTTCTGCAGCAGCTCTGGAGTTCTCTCGCCTGACAGTCTTTAGTTCTGCTGTTGTGGCAGCGTTAGTGTCCCGAGTCCATTCGAAACATTTCCCTTTCGTGGTCATTTTGACTTTGGGTAAGGGGTGGAAGTCACATGGTGCCCGATCTGGTGAATGAGGTGAGTGAGGACACAGCAGCATGTTTTATAAGCCTGGCTTTCTGTTGGATGGCGCTGAGCAGCATCTACTGTATTTTTTATCACATCTCATAAAGACTCTCACAAAATAGGACTCCAGAGCTGCTGCAGAAAGTGGCGAGAAGATGGGATGAGTATGTTTGAAGCCAGGGGAGGATTTTGAGGGGGAGTCACTGCAATGTGTCGTTTACTATAATAATTTTGTGATAGAAGAACTCACTGGAATTTTGATCGGCCTTGTATATAACGACGCGCCTCGTACAGAGCAGTGTCACTGCCCTGACGACTCTCTTTGCTCTGCCGGTTCACCTCATCTCATCCCCACAACCCTGACCCTCTGGCGGCCCACAGTCCCCCAGTCCTGGGATGCACTGAGGTGGAATCCCACGGCGGGAGCCTTCCCGGCCTGCCTCTTTCTCTTAGCGGCCCACAGTAAGCTCCCTCCACGCCAGCCCCTGGCTCCGGAGTTCCCTTCCCTCTGGCACCAAATATCAGCCTGCGCCTGATCCCCAGCAACTTTTTTCTTCACTCTTCTGCCGAAGGGTGTCATCCCAGCTCCTGAGAGCTGCTGCCTTTCAGTCAGGACTGAGCATGGCCCGGGAAGGAGGTACGTCTGGCTCAGGGGATGGCCTGAGACCTGCTGCAATTCCCTGCCCCTCTCCCGATGCCCACTCAACAGACCCTGCGCCCCACAGGGCCGTGGGGGAACAGGGGACGGGCCCAGCACGAGGTGGGTGCTGGTCTCCTCCATCTCCAACCTCACACCGGGGACCACTGCGCCCCTTCCTCGTGCGGGAGGTGGGCACGGTCCCCATCTGCACACCAGGACTCGGAGGCTGTGGGAGGTGGGGGCATGGCCAGGGTCACCATGGAGCTTTTCTTGGTCTGACTGTCCTGGTCCGTGCAGCGGTGACTGCCATGCACGCCCCCCTCCCCCCGAGTCTGAAGCCCAACAAGTGCACCTGGTGGGTTTCAGGTGGCTCCTGGGAAGGTAACACACGTGTCCCCAGGGCCTGTTCTAAACACACGCCCCAGGTGTGGGTGGGAGCAGCATCTCCCCCCTGGGAAGTGCTTTCAGCCCCAGTCCCCAGTGTCATCTTTACAAAACTCAGAGCTGGTGGGAGAAAGAACTTCTTGTTCAATTTAGCAGGAAACAATAGCACAAAGTCTTAGCATCGCAGCACTTAGGAGCCGTCAGGAGGAGCTGAAAATTACCCAATTCAAAATCCTCCCCAAACTTTCCGGACCCCGCATGGCTTAGCAACAGCTGTCACAGTGACACAGACGTGTGTTGACAGGGAGCTGAGCCCGCAGCGCTGCAGGGGGAAGTGCAGAATTCTGATCTGGTGGGAGCCTTTTGGACAGTTTAGCAAGGGAGATATTGTTCTTTTGGTTTTTTTTTTTTTTTTTTTGGTACCAAACTCAGGTCCTTGTGCTTTCAAGGCAGGCGGTGAAACCACTGAGCTAAATCCCCGGCCCAGGGAGATATTGTTTTTGACAATCTTTAGAACTAGAAATTACCCAGAGAGCTTCCTGCACTCACAGATCTGTTTTCCTTCCATGTTCCATGCAGTGGAAACTGTCACACTTGGCTGCAATTGGCGATGTGAGATGCCAGGAGGCTTCTGGGAAGAGGACAGGGAGGAAGCTTGGGTATGGGAATGATCTGTACTCGCCTGGGGTGTTAGCATGGGGAGGCCTGGAATGCCTCATGCACTGACTGAATTTCAAATTTTTCCTGGAGAAGATATAGCCCTGATGGCTGTTCTCCATTCCGTTGGCCTTTGTCCTGCCCTGATCCAGGGACCAGAAGCCTCCATTCCCAGAGTGCTCTGCCCTTCATCCCCGAGGAAAGAGGAGTACAGTCATCCAGTGTGAGAGGAGAGACCCCTGGAGACCCCTGGGAACCCAGGACAGGAGCGTCAGGGACAGGACACGAAGTCCTCTTCAGAATAAGCTTTAGTGGCATGTGCAGGGGATACATGTGTGGGCACCCTGTGGTCCAGACATGGCCTGTGGGCAGCTGGGACAGGGAACCATTCAATCCAGGTCTTAAAGAGGGGACGGCTAATAGCCAGGAATTGTCCTTCCTTTTTGATGGTCGAGGAAACAGAGCCATGAAGTGATTTGTCCAGGGTCACAGGTGCTAGGTGGCAGAGGCAGGACTCAGACCCAGCAGCCTGACCCATACCTCCCCCCCCCCCCGCCTTGAGTGACAGTCACATGATCTCTTTACTTTGCAGGTGAGGCTCAGAAAGGCTAAGGCACTTGCTCTAGACCACAGAGCCAGGCTCTGGTGGGGGCCTTGGCCTGAGGCCACACTCGGCATGGCAGGTTTTACACCTCGACCCCGGGCTTGCAGTTGTAATACTGAGCAGAACTGAACGTTTCACAGGAAGATGTCCAGGGCTGCACTTTGGCCAAGCCTCTCTCTGGAGTGCAGGCGTTCCTTATCTTGCTGAGCGGGTGGATTAGACTCCAGAAGTGAAATGAGATCCATCTGCTGGCTGCCTACTCCCCTGTCTCAGGGCCACAGGGAGGTGTGCTGAGTGGAACTTCAGAGGGTTCTGCGAACCACAAAGTCTTATAAACTCTTGGTCATACAGATGAGGATCGGAAAGGCCTGCAGGACAACTGAGCTCTTTCATGGGAAGCTGTGTGCATCAGAGTCAGGAATGGGAGGATAAATAACAAGGTCATCAAGAGAAGCAGGGCACCGGTGTCTGCCTCGCAAGCCCAAGGTCCAGAGTTTGATCTCCGGTACCAGAAAAACCCCATAAGTAGTCAGAGTACTTCATTGGGCCGGGGATTTAGCTCAGTGGTTCGGCCGCCTGCCTCTCAAACGCAAGGTCTCAAGTTCCATCCCTGGTACCAGAAAGAGAGAGAGAGAGAGAGAGAGAGAGAGAGAGAGAGAGAGAGAGAGAGAGAGAGAGAAATAGGGCAGCACGGTGCAGGAAGCCGGAGGAGAGAAGCCTGGTGGAGAGCAAGCGGGTGCAGGGCCATGGCCCTGCCTAGAGACCCCATCTCTGGCCTGCTAGAAGCCCATCCTTGCCTCTGCTCCAAAGTCATCCTCAAGTGCCAGCCCTGAGCAGCCCAGGCCCTCTCTCAGCCATCTCCTCCCTCCCTAGGCCTGGCCGTGGGTGTTCACTAATATCATTACTCCTTGAATGAATGAATGAATGAATGCCTTCAAATCCTCCATTTTCACAATGGTCAAACTGACCTAGAGCCAGGCATGTGTTGGTCTCCAAAGGTTTCGTTGAGTGGGCTGGGGTATTCTCTTTGAGCCTGCCCTAAACAAACAGGACAAAGCAAACAGGCTGCTTTCAGCAAACAGCAGTAGCTTCTCAGTAAATAGGACAAATGGACTCCAAACAAACTATAAAACCCCCCTGGGGCTGAACAGCCCAGCGAGTGTCTGCACACTTTCGAAGCTGGTCCTTGGACTGAGTCATAAACATTCACCCCACATCCTCAGCCCCTTCAGTACCTAGAGAAGCCAAATTCCTTTCCCAGTACACTGCTGCTATCTCTCGCCTGGTGTCAGCCCAGCCACTCACGGGTGAAATCTCTCCCAGCTAGGGGCTGCCTCCCAGTTTCGGGCCAGCCACACACAGGTGGAATAAACTTGGCTTTTCCCGGCTGGCTGCTCCAATCTCCCTGACTTTAGTCCCTGATTTTAGTCTCTGTTCACTGGAAAGAACTTTTCTTTCAAAAGCCCATTTTAAACAGCTGGATTTATGTATGCCACCTATAACATTATCTAAATAATGAGAAACCAAAGCAAACTGAGAGAGACCCTAGCAGTTGCTGAAAAGCCACTGGAGGGACAGAGGTGTGTGCTGGCCTGTGTCTAGACCACGCTGTGTCCCCAGGTGAGTGGTTTCCAAGTCCCGCAGCAGCAATTCTCCGACAGGGCCATGTGAACAGGGTGGCAGGGCGGATTCTCCTTCATGAGCCTGGGGTGGGATTGCATCTCACCACTCAAAGTGCCCTCGGCAGGACCAGTGGCATCACCACCACTGGGGTGGGGGACATGTGGAGCCTCAGGTCCACTCTGGGGGACACTGCTCAGGAGGCCCTGCTCGATGCCCCGGGGCCTTTGCACATGCTGGACGTTGGCTTGTGCACACGGCCGGCCTCCTGCTTGGCTCCAGGGTGGCGGGACAAGCGGGGTGCTGCCCTCAAGGCTCAGCAGCCAGTTCAGGAACAGAAGACATTTACATGAGAGAGAAGTTTTGTGGGGCTCTACAAGGAACGAGCCCCAGGAAAGTGAGAACTCAGGGGCAAAGGAGGCGTTTCGACCCAGGGTGGGGGCAGTTGATGGCATCAGGTCTGGGGGGCCTGTGGCCCACATAGCTGTCCACACACCATGGCCTCAATCCAGCCAGGCCTCCCCAGCACTTGCGGTTCGCCTGGTCAGGGTTTGCTGCTTGTTCTCCTGGTCAGGTTTGTTGCTTGCCCACTGCTGCCCCCAGTGTCCAGAGTGGTGCATAGCAGCTCTGTGAATGGCGGCCGAAGGCTCTGGGAGAGGGTGACCAGGTGTGCCCCAGCCAGGAAGGCGGGGCCCACGTCTGAAGGACGGCAGAGGCAGGCTGACAGTGCAGATGCCAACTGCTCCGTGGCCCGGGGAACAGGGAGCTGCTGCAGGCTTTTGAGCAGCAGTGGCCGGGACCTGTCTGTGTTCCAGGATGACACAGCCGGCCAGAGGTCTCCAGCCAATGTGTCTGGGGCCAAGTAGAGTGAGGAGGATACAGTCACCGTGGAGAATCCTGCTCTTGTTTATGTATTTATTTACTTTTTTAGTTTTTTGAGACAGGGTCTTGGTACGTAGCCCAGGCTGGCCTCGAATGCACAGTGATTCCCCTGCCTCAGCCTCCCAAGTACTAGGATTATGCCACCACACCCGGGCTCTGTTCTTGTTATCTGGGCAGAAACCCCAAGAGCATCAGGACTGTGGACACCCCGAGCCTCACCCTGCTCTGCCGGCCAAGGCTTGGAGCCGTTCGCTGGGCAGCAGGTCCTGGGCACTGAGAACCCAACCAGCTCTGGGTCCCCCTTTGCAAGGAGGCCTGCGGCACTGAGCTGCTGCTGTGGTCTCTCAAGCCCTGGAGTGTGGCCACACCCTCTCCTGGCCCTCAGTTTCCCCATCTGTGCTGCATCGGGGTGGTCGCCGTGCATCATCTTACACCTCTGCCCAGGCTCACACTGCTAGACACGAAAGTGCACAGCTCCTGGGATCCGGGGCACTTACAGTCCTGGTCCAGGAACAGGGTGGGTGGGGAGGAGGAATCCGCCCTCTCCGACACTGTCTATGCTTCCGGTTAACTCATGGAATCACCAATCTGCTGCTCTGGCGTCCCCTGGTGGCCACATTTTGAATAGTAGTAGCTAGGACCAGATCCCAAGTGCACAGAGCGTTCCACCTGAGGGTCATCTATATAATTTGAGGGGCTGCATAGTTTGAGGGCCAGTATAAAATGAAAATGTAGGCACCTAGATCAAAAAGCAGGGGATAAAGTGCAGATAAAGAGATTAAATAGAAAGCTTTTCTCCTTAAAAATTTATTTCTGCAGGGGAGGTGGTACACAGCTGTAATCCCAGCTACTTGATAGGCTGAGGCAGGAGGAGCACAAGTTTGAGGCCAGTCTGGGCAACTTAGTGAGAACTTGCTTCTAAATAAAAAGGGCTGGAGATATAGCTCAGTCATAGATCACTTGCCTAGCATGTGAGAGGTCCTGGGTTCAATCCCCAGGACCCCCAAATATATATTATATATAATAATTATACAGTATACTAGGAATAATACTGCTGAGTATGGTGATGCACACCTGTAATCCCAGCACTTGGAAGGCTGAGGCAGGATGATCTCTGTGAGTTCAAGGCCAGCCTTGGCTACATAGTGAGACCTTGTTTCAAAAAATAAAAATACTGATGCATGAGTAACAAACTTACAAATTTTAGAAACAATATTTGAGAATCATAATTTATACTTAACAAATAATGCTCTATTAATGTGATAGCTTGATTAGAAGATTTTTCTGGTTCTATTTTTGAAACAGAACTTGGAAAAAAATCAGTTTTTTCCCCTGGCTTTAAGCAGTTTCTCCCACTCCATGCAGTTTCCTTCTGGAATTCCTCCTCCCCATAACTGCTGACCTCTGCTCTGCTCCAGGTAAGGTAAATACCAAGATTCTTGCAAACAGAGTCCTGTGATGGCCTGGTTTCTCAGGAATCTGTTTCCCTTCAAGGCTGACCTCTGGCCCGGTACTGAAAAGGTAGACAAATATATTTCTATAAATGGAGTTCTTTTACAGTTTAGAAACTGTTCTCTCAAAGCCGGGCATGGTGGCACATGCCTGTACTCCCACTTGGGAGGCTGAGGCAGGAGGATTGCTGTGAGTTTGAGGCCAGCCTGAGCTGCATAGTGAGTTCAAGTCCAGCATGAATTACAGAGTGAGACCCTGTCTCAAAAAAAAAAAAAAAGACATTGTTCTCTACACATAATATTGACAACTGTGTTCCTCTAAACAAGGTCTTATGACATTCTGAAATTATGTCTGATTTCTTTCAAGGTTAAACGGTTAAACTGTCACTAAATAAATGTCTTTGTCAAGCCCCCTGACAAATGTATTAAAACTGGAGCTTTACCTTTGTTCAGAGCTCAGCCCTTTGGACACAAGTCTGGCTATAGTCAGTATACCCAGTAAAATCCTCCTGTTTCCCAGTGGCTTCTCCTGCCTCTGGGACTCTGCAACATTTCCCCCAAATCCACTAGGTTGCAAAGTCAATACTTCAAACAAATTCATTTTTAATCAATAAAACTGAAAGTAATGTCAATTGCTCTTGGCAGAAGCAATCACTGTTGATCATTTATCATTCTGAAAGGGACACTTCTGCAGAGGCAGTTGGTACTAGCATGAGTATCTTGCAGACTAGGGTAACACTGGGATGAATTTCTGATGAATGCTTCTGAATTGCACATTTTTAAGACATCTAGAGCTGAGATTCTTGCAGAACAGTTTTTCTAGAAAGATTAACTCCTCACGCAAGTCAGGTTCCTGTAAATCCACCTTTCGTTTCCAGTGTATGCAGTGGCATTTTAATGTCGTGTAACCAGTGGAGGCTACAAAAAGCCAACTATGGTTTCTCGGTTTGTGTATGGTTCAATTGCCTGTTTATACATTCTGCCAGTGTATCTTGAATTACACAGAAACTCACTTTTTTTTTTTTTTGGTACCAGGGATTGAACTCGGGTCCTTGCACTTGCGCAGCAGGCGATGAAACCACTGAGCTAAATCCCTGGCCCCAGAAACTCACTTTTGAAATAGACTTTCTCATTAATAATTGTTTCATCAAAGCCTGATATGAAAACAGTGTTCCTTGTGGCCAATGTGACCACCTTTACATTTGATTTCTATTTCTAAGACTCTCACTTTACAGAGCTGCAGTTGTTTTTGGAACCTGCTGATGTGTTCTAATCACCCCTACTGTGCTCTGCACACCTCTGTTCTCTCCTAACTTGCTGACTCAGTTTATCCCAAGCCCGAGGTCTTGTTACTCTGGCCAGAGCTGGTCTTCACATAGGCACCTCAGGCACAGGATGCCTCCTGTCTCCCGGTGAGCCCACGACTGCCACTGTCACCGTGGCACCCCAGGCCTGGGTCCCAGCACACCCAGGGCTCACAGTGCACAGTCCACACAAGTGGACTCTCTGCTGTCCCTGGACACTTACAAAACATAAGCTCAAAGATAAAATTGAGATTTTCAAGATGGTGACAGCATGGCATTAGCCCAGTGAGAGGCCTTTCTGAGGGTACAGACAGGGAAATTGAGCATCCTAGGAGACAATCCAGGAGGTCAGCCATTATGAGGTGGATGTGTGTAGTCAGCGCCTGCAGCTGCTGCTCCTGGGGCTGGGCCTCATGGCTCCATCCTTGGTCCATGGTCCGAGCATCACCTGGCCTTGGTTCCCGGGCTGTCAGTGTCCACCAGACCTGGCCTAGAGTGAGCAGAGGAAAGATTCCCATGTGTGGGGTTCTCTGTTTAGTCCCAAATGTGGGTGATCAGACTTAGGGGTCTATGGGGAGGATCACATGGGATTTTTTTTTTTTTTTGGTACTGGGGATCGAACTCCGGTCCTTGTGCTTGTGCAGCAGGCAGCAAAACCACTGAGCTAAATTCCCAGCCCCACGTGGGATTTTTAAATTGGATAGCTCAAGACCTGTGAGGACGTCTGGAAGTCACTGTGGTGGACAGTGCCTAGCTCTTGTAAAACATGAAACGGAACGCGAGGTTGGAGCGGGTCCCAGAGGAGGCGAATACTGCAGGGCATGGTTTTGGTCCTGCTGAGTCTGTGGGCTGGGTCCCTGGGAAACGCGTCTCTTCGGGACCTCCTTGTGTGAGAAGCTGGACTTGGACAAGGGTGTGAGAGCAGGCCACTGGGTCACCCTCCTCGCTCTTCCACATCTCCAGGGAGCCGCCTTTGCACAGTGCACTGGTCTGTCCAGGGGCAGTGCTGTCTCGTCCTGAGCCCCATCACCCCAAGGGACCCAGAAAAGCATGTCCTGCTGAGGCTGGTGCGGCATGGGGTGCATGATGGCTAGGAGTCTCATTTCAGGAGCCACAGGCAGCAAGGGCTGCATCCCAGTGTCCTGTGTCCCAGCCACATCCCAAGGGCTTTGGCATTCTCCTGCCCACACTCAGCCCGGATCCAACCCAGATAGAGGACCCGCTTGGGTCCTGCAAGTGCCAGCTCACCAGGCGGGTGACGGGCACAGCAAGCGATCCTCAGTAAGGATCCTGGAGCCCTGCAGAGTGCCAGGGCCTGGGGAGTGACCTTCCTGAAGTGCACCTGCTTTCATCCTTGCAGTGATCCCACCAGGCATCAAGAGCCCCATTCCACAGATCAGAAAACCGAGGCTCAGGGAGGAAGCGCTTGCTCAGCTCCCCACCCCCGCTAAGGGGCCCTGGCTCCCGAGTCTGGGGGCTGGCTGTCTTTTTGACATTCAGACCGGAAGTAGGCAACCTTGCTTCCTGGTGGCAGGTGGGGAGGCGAAGGCGACACAGGTGAAGGGAGGGCTGGAGGTCCCGTGGCTCTAGGGGGTGGAGCCGGGGTCAGAACCCCCCCCCCCCGCCCCATGCTCACCTCCTGCACCCTCCTCCCTTCCAACCTGCCATTTCCTGCTTCTCTTGGTGGTTTACCTTTTTGTGTGGTTTCCTGAAAAAGCCCCGGGCCCCAGGTGCCTGGAGCTAGCCGCTAACGGTGTGTTGTGTGTCCTGAGAAACCCCTCCCTTCTCTGGGTACCAGCTGTTGAGGTGATGAAATGCAAAGTGCAAGCTAAATGAGCTCCAAGGTTAGTCTGGCATTCGTGTTAAGGTTGCCAGCTAAAACACAAGATACTCAACTACATCTGAGTTTCAGATAGGCAATGGGTAACTTTTCAATATAAACATATCGCAAATATTGCATCAACTTATGCGGTTATCTGTTGTTCATCTGAAATTCAGATTTTGCCAGTGTCCTGTATTTTCATTTACTTTGCCTGCCAACCTATTCATGGTCTCATTTGTGATATAGGGCGTATGATATAGGGATGATATAGGACCTCCAAATGATGTAAGGGAAATATCAGAACTCCCAACCTGTTAGATGTCTGGAATGCCGAGTGTGTGTTCTCTAAAATGGAAGAATAAATTCTTAGCAATGGAGGTTAAGAGTAAGAAATATTTATTAAGGGAAAGATAGCTTCTGTCTAAGAGAGACAGAAGGGAGACCCAGAAAGTGGGTTGCCTGGGGACCTTGTTGCTCAAGGGAGTTTTATAGAGCAAAACCACGAGGTGAGTCGGGTATAAGTGGGACAAAACTATAGTTGACTACTAAGATTATAAGTATAGTCACTTAGGCTTTATTGATCCAATGGAAAATCCCAAGGTCGGTATGAGGTGGGACAAAACTATGGTCAACCAATAAGATTACGAGTATAGTCGCTTAGGTAATATTGATTAAATGGGGAGGCAAGTCACGTAGCAAGCGTACATGGAACAAATAAGGATTCCCTGGGAAGGAATGGGCCAGGGAGGTTTTAGTCCCCCATCCAAGGTGATTGGTGCCTGTTTAGGTATGAATCACCACTGCTCACCCCGAGGGGAGGTATGTGGCTGTAAATGCCCTTATCTTCAGCGCTGACTATGGAGCGCCCAGGCTTGTCTGACTGCCTATAATATTTTAACTAACTTAGCTGTCCATAATGTGTCGACAACCTGTGTGTTCTTGGGAACCCGTCAAGGCTGACTGGGCGGGCAGGTCCAAGGGTGGCTCTGGGGGAGCACCCAGTCCAGGGGCGGTGGGAGCACGTCCAGCACAGGGAAGGAGCTGGCCCTGAAATGAAAGACGCCCCTTCTCCTCCTCCTGAGGCCCCATGGCTGGAGCAGAGAGGCAGCCTTTCAGTCAGTCCCAGTCACGACAGAGAGGAAAGCCAGCCCTCTGCCGAGGCTTGACCAAGGATGGGGGCCCTCTAGCCATCTGTGCAGGGCTGGGGTGTCACGTGCATGACGTGACCTGAGGAAAGCTCTCGATGCAATGCAGACTTTGTGTGACCCTGCTCTCTGCCCTCCCTATGCATTTCTGTTCCCTTCATCCCTCACGCAACCCTAATTTTGCTCATGATAGGCACAATTTCAGCTAAAACTACATCTCCCAGCCTCCCTTGCAGCTGGGAGTGGCTAAAGTGACACCATCTTGGTCCTTGAGATGCAATGGAGGGTGCTGGTTGGTGCCTTCTGGAAGCTCCTTACAAGAAGGTAGAGCAGCCTTTTTCTGTTCCCTTTGCCTCCTTCCTGCTGAAGCACAGAAGTGATGGTGGAGGTCAGGCAGCCACGCTAGGGCCAGTGGTCGTAAAAACACCACCATGTGCTGGAGAAAGGCAGCAGGCACCTGGCCCTCGCTGCTCACCCCTGGACTTTGCCTCATGTGGTGATGCGCTGTGACAAGGCCTCTGCTGGAGGGGGCTGTCCCCACACCCTGCTGCCTACACCTCTGTGCTGTGCAGGACCACCTGACCTCCACCACATCTCATAGTTGTATGTCCATTTACAGTTCAAAGTGCCATGGCAGTCTCTAGCAGAAGCTGCTGTGTTCCCACCTTGTGCTGACTCCCTGGGCACCCTGGCCAGACCCCCGATCTGCCCCGCACACAGTCGCTGCATCTGCCTGGCCTGGGGCCATCCTGGCCTGAGCCCACTTTGCCTGCAGCACCACAGGCTGGAAGTAGAAGGGGGGGGACCCTCATCCCAACAGAGACCACAGGGAGCCGGTGGGGGGGCAGTAAAAACCCCGCCCCTCGCCATCAGCCCCCACACTGGCGCTGGCTCCTCCACATCCTGTGTGGTTGTCCTTCCCCCTCTTCCTCCCTGGAGTCACCTCCTGAAGAACCCATTTGCCTGCAGATCCTGCTGTCAAGGTCGGTTCTGGAGGACCCCACCGGGACACGTGAGAAGCCCATGAGAAGCAGCAATTGTCTTATAATCGGGTGGAGAAAAGCAAAGCGTCCCCCGGGTTTCTGAGATGGATCCCAAGAGGAAGGTCTGGGTTCAAGTTCAGGGTCCCAGGGGCCAAGGCCAGAGGTGGTCCCGGTTCCCCATGGCTGCTTGGCCCAGGTCCTCTGAGGGAGTCCGCTGTGGACAGGCAGTGTTCTGCCCAGCTCTTTGGTCAAACTGGGGACTCATGGTTACCGGGAGACTCTCTGGGACAGACACAGGACACAGGCGAAGTCTGCTGCTCACACACGCGCACACACGGTTTATTTCCCACTGTGTCTGAATGTCCCTCTGCCATCTCAGGTGCCTGGGTGACAGCCTGGGGGTGCCTTGATGGGGCTGAGCTTCATGCTGCAGAGTTCAGGGGGAGCCAAGCACAAAGGACATCTGCTTTTCAGTCCCTGCTCCTATCCCCAACCGTCCCGAGACTGCACTGCAGCTGGGACTGAACTCAGAGCTCTGCTGTGACTGGGCCTGGAAGGATGAGCCCTCTCCACTCCCTCCTGGCCTGAGAGGAAGGCCACACGGGGCGTCACCTGCACCCCAGTTACCAGCCCCAAGTTACCCTGGTGCCATCCCTTCGAGCTGTGTGAGGTCACAAGACTCAGTCTGGGGCATGTGTGCAGGAGGCGCTCGGAGGTGCATGAACCGGAGGGCAGGGGGGTCGGGAGGGGTGCAGGAAGCAGTGGTTGGAGCCGAGAAGCAGCTGGGGCCAGGCTGCTTGCTGGACATCGGTAAATGCATTCTGAAAGCTGCTTCCTCCACATCGCACAGGCCTGGTGCTGGGTCCAGTACCAGCAGGACACTCACATGAGCATGCCTGGATGACAGCCAGCCCCTCCCAGCACCCCAACGGTCCCCAAAGCGGCCGGAGTCACCACTGCAGGAAGCAGACCCGGGTCTCAGGAAAGAGGCTGCTGCACCCCAACAGTCTCCGTGCCCCGGGCTCTCTACCTGCCCAGAAGCTACAGCCAGGACCCCCTTGTCTCTGCATCCCCAGCCCAGTGCCCAGCTTGGGGCTGCCACCATGGGCACCGCACTAGGGAGGACCAATATCATTGCCCATCACCATGTCCCCAGCAGCCAGCACAAACTGGGATGCACTGGGGACATGGGACATTTGTGGAATGAAGGAAAGAAAGTGGCCACAGGCGTGGCTCAGAGAGTGGACGGATGGGAGTCTTGGGCTGGGGCCTTCTGCACCAGCGAGGACCAAGGGGAAGGGGGCAGAGCGGAGAGGCTGGCTCACCTGTGTCCGCCATCTGCAGGCCGAAGCAGGACAGCAGCAGCAGCATGTTGAGGTTCTCCAGCTCCTTCTCCAGCACCAGGCCGCATGTCCGCAGGCTGGCCAGCTCCACCTCCAGCCGCTGCTGCTGGCTCTGCACGTCGCAGGGGCGGGGGGACAGACAGATGATAGACGGACAGACAGAGAGACGGACAGGTGGATCCAAATGTGAACAGGGAGGCAAGCAGACATAGGTGTCAGTAAGCCAATACCCAAGGAGGTGAGTAAATAAATATATAACAGTGAACAAGTAAATATGGAAGTAACGGAATAAATAAGCACATAATAACTAGGTGATTAAGTAAATAAGTACACAAATAAGTCAATGATGGTGGCCCTGTGGAGGCATGGACTCAGTTCATGGGCTGGGGAAGGGGATTCCAGGGCCTCAGGGAGTTGGGCCTGTCGCTGGCTGGCTTGGTCTCAGGTCCACCTGCAGGGCCTCGGGGGCAGAAATGTGGGGACCCCGGGCCATTGGGGAGCCCCTGGGACTGCTGTGTGTATGCTGCGGGCTCCTGGGAACAGGGCGTCTGCCGGGCCCTCTCCCGCCACTACCTCTGGCCCCTGGCATCCTGGGGGAGGCAAAACTGTGCTCAGCCAGCTGAGGCACTGAGCCGAGAGGGCGTCAGACCCCAGGGAGCCCTGACCAGCTACTTTCTGGGGATCTGTCTCAGACGGGTCCTGTGTGTGGCTCTGCATAACCGAGGTGTCTTTCAGCTTTTCAGCTTAACATGCAGTGCTCTGCAGCATTCTCTAACAAGCGCAGGGGAAGGCATCGACTACACTCCAGGGAAAAGAAATTCCCATGGAGTTTGGGGTGCACAGAAGTCTGGGATGAAGGGGCTGTTGGGGGAATGGGAGCAGGCCACGCTCAGAGGATACGCTGTGACTGTGACCCCAGGGGACACCCCTGGGTGCTGGGTACCTGTTGGGTACTGTGCTGAGTACTCCCTGTGTGTCTGCTCATCCATGGCCACCGGGCCCCTGGGCCCACTCTGAGGCCATCACTGGTGACCGGCAGTGGGGAAGGCAGGGCCCATGGCTACAAAAGGCAGGGCTGGGGTCGAGGCACAGATGGGGCTGAGCAGCCTTCCTGAAGGACTGGGACTGTCCCAGCGGGAGCCGCAGTCTCCAGTCAGAAAACCAGGTGGCCTCGTGTGTGGCAGGTCACATTTCTGTGCATGGAGATGTGAAGGGACAGAGCATGAATGGTTTTGTTCTGTTTTGTTTTTTGAGACAGGGTCTTCCTGTGTAGTCCAGGCTGGCCCCAAACTCACTATGTAGCCCAGGCTGGCCTTGAGGTTGTGGGGATCCTCCTGCCTCAGCCTCCCGAGTGCTGAGATCACAGGGGTGCACCACCACACCCGGGCGACTATGCGTTTTATAAGGCACCTGTGTGGGCAGGCAAGTTGCACTGGGGTTTGTAAAGCTTTCTGTTTGGGGGGCTTTTTGGGTACTGAATATGTAAGCCGGGACCCTGGGGGCCACACTCCAGCCCCAAGCATTATCTTTAGCAACTCTGTGGTCTCCACCCTTAGCTTCCCGAGCAACCCCACAGGGAGGCGGCAGGGACCCCCCCCCCCAGCTCCGACGGCTCCCACCTGGAACTCCGCCAGCTGCCTCTGCAGGGCCTCCTGCTCCACCTGGGCTCTCTCCAGAGTGCTCCGCAGCTCCCCCAGCTCAAATTCCTTCACTGCGACCCAAGGCAAGAGGAAGCCCTCACCGTCTGCTCCTCCCAGCCCAAGCCTCCCCGTCCCAGCGGTGCAGCCCTGAACCAGTTCCTTCACCTCTCGGTGCCCCACCATCAGCACCTTCAGAAGGAGGTGCGACCAGTGCCTCCCTCACACAGGCGAGGGCTGGGCCCTAGCACACGAAGCCCCCCCGAAATCCTTTCAAACAGTGCTGTAGGCTGCAGGCCCAGCACGCACAGGGGTATTCGTTTCTTCCTCTGGTGACACCTGTGGAGAAACTGGGCCGGCACGCAGCACAATAAAGAACTGGAGCCCCTGCCGCCATTCACCCCTGCGTCACACAGCAGGCCTGACGGGGAGGCTGGGAAGAACAGGGGCTGGAAGCCTGGAGGCTGGCAGCCTGGCCCATCCGCAGCACAGCCCCTCGCCAGCCCCTCCAGGGGACGGGGACGGCGCCTGTGTGCCACACTGTCCCTCGCCAGGTGGAGGCTGAGCCATTGCACCTGTGGCTCCTTCCGGAACGAGGTCGCCTGCACCTGCAGCTCACCTGCCCCTGGGTGTTATTTTTCCTGTTCTTCCCCCTTGCTTCTCCTCGCCTTCCTCGCTCACTCCCCCTGTCTGCTGATCTACGAAACGGGGCTCCCACCAGACCCCGTAATCCTGGATTCCACACAGGCCGGGAGCAGGGGACCCCACCACTCACTTTTCAGCAGTTTCCAGATAAACTCTTGCCAGAAGCACAGGTCGAGGGAAGCAAAGCTCTCCCCTGGAGCCAGAGCCCCAAGCTCAATCACACTGGGGCCCTCGGCTTCCTCCTCCGACTCGGGTTTGTGCAAATTCCGACCTTCCTCTTCCTCTGGAGGTTCCAGGTGCCTCAAGTACTCGGCAGAGTCTTTCTTGAATTCCCCTAGAAGGCAAAGACATCTATGGCAAAGCCCGGCCCTCCAGGGGCACAGAGGGCACAGCTGTGTCGAGCCAGCCTCTGCTGGCCCCACCTTGGGCCCCGGGCAGAGTATGTGGAAGCCAGGCATCAGGTCCTGGGGATGGAGCAGCAGGGTGGGCTTCCTGTGGGAAGTTCCATGGCTAAGAGCCTGGCTTCCTGGCTGCCATGAGGTGAACAGCTCTGCCATGCCCTTCCACCATGATGCTCTGCTTCACCTCACGCCCACAGCGATGGAACCACCCAGCCGTGGACACAATCCTCTCAAACCATGAGTCAAAATAAATCTTTTCTTCTCCAACTTGTTTTTCTCGGGAGTTTGTCACTGTGATGAAAAGCTGACCTGGTTCAGGGACTGGAAGGAGTAAGTGCTCTGGGTACTTGTCAAACACATCCACCCATCCATCAACCCATCCATCAACCTGTCCATCCATCTGTCCATCCATCCACCCATCCATCAACCCATCCACTCATCCATCCGTCCATCCATCCATCCATCTGTCCATCCACCTGTCCATCCATCCGTCCGTCCATCCAGTACTCACTGAGGGCCTGCTGTGGGTGCCAGGCAGGACTCTGGCAGGGTCCTCTACAATGAACTAAACAGGCAAAACCATCCCGAACCCCAGGGGCTTAAATTCTGGTGGGAGATGACAGACAACAATAGAGGTGAGCAAGCTAGGAAGGGCGCTAGAGTGGAACGATGAAGAGAAATAAGGCAGGGGAGGAGGGAAGCCAAAGGCAGGCTGACTGCACAGGTGGCCAGGGATGGGTTCCCTGGTCTGGGACAGTTAAACAAGGCCATGTCTGTGCATGGAGAGAATGCAGTACCCAGGTGGGGCATGGCCGGGCATGCGCTAGGGAGAGGGTAGGAGCCAGGGGCTGTAGCAACATCAGTGAGGTCCCTAAGAGGAGCCAAGGCCCAGGGATGGCTGGAGGAGGTGACCTTGTTAATTCAGCAGCACACCGATGTCACAGAAGTAGTGGGGGTCAGCGGTTATCAGAGGCTGAGAGGGGCAGGGGCGGGGAGCGCTTGGTCATGGGTACAAATCACAGCAGAGAGCAGGAGCAAGCGGTGGTCGTCATGCCACAGAAGGGTCTAGTTAATAACCACAGGTGGTGGATCTTCACACGCATGCACAAGTACAAAAACAGGGCATCGCACCGGAAACAGCTACCTTTACTCTCTGTCAATCAAAAGATAAACCTGAAAAGGAGCCAACCGATGCAGAGCTCCCCGGAAGGCCCACCCCACCCAACCCCGGCCCAGCACCGAATGAGGGTCACTGATTCGGTCCTGAGTCCTGAGACTGCGCTTAGATAGGGGCCGGGACTGGGGCCCCGTGGCAGAGCTGCTGGGGAACCTGCCCAGGGGGAGGGACGGTGGCAGTGACGTTTGCCGCTGAGTCTGGGTCCCCTGTGAGACAGGGTCACCTGTGAGGTTGTGCAGGTGCTGCCTGCCTAGCAGGTGCTCCCTCTTGTTGTGCCGCGAGCTGAAGCACTGGTGGCAGGTACGGCAGTGCAGGTCCCCATCCTCTGTGCCCTGTGGACAGGAAGGGGCTCTGGTGAGCAGGAGGGGCTAAGGCGCCGGGCCCCAGAGCACGGCCCAGCTGAGAGGATGTGTGGCCCACAGGACACCCCGGCCCGTGGGAGGCGTTCTGGTCGCAGCTGAGAACTGCGGCGTCTCCAGCCCCGGTCACTGGGCAGAAGTGTCAGGTACATGGCAGAAGAGTTCGCCTTGATCCTAAACCAAAGTGACATCTACAGCTATGGGACAGGGATGTGTCCAAGCATAGGGGTGTGTACGCGTGCAGTACTTCTGCTTGGTGTTCTAGGGACTGGTCCCAGCTGATGTCTCAGGGTGTGGGCTCTGGATCTAAGGGATGGAGCTCCAGCCCGGGAGAGGACCTATTCTTGTTCAATTCTTGGCATTTTTTTAAAGACAGGGTCTCACTATGTAGCCCCGGCTGGCCTCAAACTCAGCAATGCTCCTGCCTCAGTCCCCCAGGTGCCAGGATTACAGCTGTGCGCCACACCTCGCAGCAGATTCTTTGCATCTTTGCATGTTTAAATCACGAACATGTATTATTTTTAAACAAGAGACCTAGTTAGTTAAAAAAGCATATGTAACTGTCCACATTTGCTAACGATTTGTGAAAGTTGTTAGAATAAAAATGGATCCACTTTTGTAAAGCAATCAACAAAAATAAGTGAAGCCAGGAGGTCATGAAAGAAGAGATCTCGTGTTTATGCCTGATGACAAGGAGTGTCACAAAAGATGCCACAGCCACAGCTTTGCGTTAAGGACGCCACAGGGGGTGACTGAGCCTTCCACACAGGGGCCGTGGGGGCCACTCCGATCCACGCCACTACAGGCTGTGATGAGGTATCTCATGGCTGCTTCTCTTCTGAGCCCTTCTTCTGCTCCTGACCGGGTGGCTGGTGCCTACCTGTGCTTACTTTAAAACTGTGACTCAGCGCCCAGAAATGGAATGGGTATAAGCATCACATCCCTGAGGCCTCTACGGAAAATGTCGGCCACCACTGCTGTTTCCTGTCCCATACCTCTGTCCACCAGGAGGGGGTGCCACTATGCCTCACGTTCCCCATGGCTGCTCTGAAGATGGCCACAGGGAGGGAGGGAGGGAGCCAGGAGCCTTCAGGGCTCACAGCCATACCCCTAGAGCTCTGAGCTACAAGTGATGTGCAAAGAGGGGCTCAGAGAATATCAAAGACTCCCCCTTTGTGTCTCAGGCTAGACAACAGCCCAGGGTTGGGGTGGGGACATCGTTCAGCCTGAGGCTCTGACACTGCGAATCTCACTCCCCACACTTACATCGATGGCTGAGAAGTCAAGGTCCTCACGCCCAAGTTCGCCTCCTGGGGCCCCTGGTCCTGATGGAGACACAGAGGATGTCAGTGAGACAAGAGACTGTCCCAGAACTGGGCAGCAGCGGGGGCCCAGCAGTGCCTCTCTGGCACAGCCATTCTCTCGGGGTCCCTGCTTCCTGCTAGGCTCCAGGCCCCATGGACATCCCAGCAAACCACAGCGTTAACACCCAGCCAGGTATGGTGTGAAGGCGGAGGAACAAGAAAAAACGAAAGCAGGTCATTTCTCAGGGCGGCAGATTGTGGGTAATACTTGTTTCGTTTTTTTAAGTCTATCATGATGATCACGATTATATTTTTATAAAGCAAGCATGAAAAAATTACCGTGTCATAAATGAGGCAGTAACACATTTTACTTGTTTAAAAGCCAAGCTGCGGGTCGGGGATTTAGCTCAGTGGTTTCGCTGCCTGCTGTGCAAGCGCAAGGACCCGAATCCCAGTACCCAAAAAAACCCCCCCAAAAACCAAGCTGTGTTGTAGTGACCTTTCCTGGTAACATGCCAGGTTTTGACACGATGGCAGTGCAATTTACGCTCATGGCAAGGAGAGGCCCTGGGGCCTCTGCTCAAATAGAGTTAAGCAGGATGAGACTTCTGTACTCAGCTACGACTCTCAGCATATCCGGGGCAAGCATGGGCAGGGGGTGACAGCTGCCCACAGGGACACTGTGTCGGAACCCCAGGCCCCATGCCCTGGCCATTACAGAGGAGGCACAAGGTCTCAGGTAAATTGGGTGACTCAACTTCACATCCACGACAATGACAGGCTATTGGAGACCAGGTGCTGGGGCCTGAGCACATTTCTACCTCATTTGTGGGACCAGTTTCCAATTGATTATTTTTATCTGCAGGTGTTCAGTTGAAACAGATGTTGGGTGGAAACCCACAAGGTACAATGGGCCAGGATGCAGCTGCCCCTGGATCAATCTGGGCCTCATATTGTTTTTGTTAATAAAACTTTATTGCCCCCCAGCCACAGCCCTTTGTTGACACACCATCTGTGGCCCTGTCCTGCTACAGCCACAGACTGACTGGCGCGTGGGGTGGTGAGTGTTGCAGGGACATGGGGCTGGGCACAATCAGTGCGGTCCACATAGCAGCACCGGTAACAGCAGCTTCCCAGTGTTGGAAATGCAGATTCCCAGGCACACCGCTGACTAGTGGAGCGGAACCTGCATGCCCATGAGCCCCTGCTCTGGGTGCAAGTTGGAGAAGCAGCTGCTCCATAACCACAGGATGCCTTCTCTTTCCCCTAAGCTGAAAAGTAGCCACGGCCCCAGCATGGACTGTCCTCAGCCCTGGCAACTGGAGGGAACCAGATGCCTCCTGTCTCAAATCAAGTTCAGGATGGGACTGAATCCCGCTGATGTCCTGCTCGGGCGGGGCAGGGAGGGTGTGGATTTTCAATCGAAGGCCTGACCCATGTGGACACGGTGGGCTCACACAGAGGCCCCAGGTCTGCCCCACTCACCGCACAGAGCCCTGTGGGCTGCCCGCCTCCGAAGGAAGGCCCGGTAGGCCTCGGAGCTCTGGTAGGCCTGCAGCTCGCGGATGTAGCGCTGCTTGTCCTCATCGGCCTCGTAAATGTACCTCTGGAGGAAGGGGACACAGATTCGGAGGCCCTCCTGGTCTGGGGCCCAGCTGTCTTCTTGTCCAACCAGCCAGGGGCTGTTTAAAGCAAAGCTCAGCTTCTGCGTGCACACCCCCAGGGATGGGAGCCTCATTACCTCCCAACAAGCTCATCCCTTGTTTTAAGGACTTGTAGAAGTCAGAAACTTTCCCTTTGATTCTGCAGGGCGTGGCCTGAGAACCACAGGGAAGGGAGTGCTATCAGCTCCTTCTTGGAGGACATTAGACTGTTGTTTTCTTCCAGTACTGAGGATTGAACTCAAGGCCTTCACACTCAGCTACATCCCCAGCCCTTTTTTATTTTGAGACAGGGTCTCTCCCTGTGTCACTAAGTTGCCAAGGCTGGGCTCAAATCTGCAATCCTCCAGCCTTGGGCTCCCAGAGTGCTGCAGTTACAGGTGTGCACCACAAAGCCTGGCCAAGGACACTGGACTTCTATGGGATTGTTGCTCATGTGAACCTGAGTGCTTTGTTCCATGCAGGACCCTGGGGTGGGCCCTGAGACACAGAGATGCATTGGACCGAGCCCCAAGCCCCAGGATGCTCCCCAAGCTGCCCATCTTCTGTCCTCTTCCACCAGTAATGCTGTCTCACCGCCTCTCTCAGCCAAATCCATGTCGTCCTTCCAGACCTGCCCCAGAACAGCCATGTCCTCAGAGAGTCCTCTTTGATGTCTCCAGGCTGTGCTGGTTGCCTGCAGGCCCCAGGCCCTGGCAGAGACTGGAGTCCCAGAATCCCTGCCCTGGATTGGATGTGTCACAATGGGACTGGGTACTGGAGGGCAGGGCTGTGGTTGGTCCCCAGCTGCACAGGGCAGCCTGGACTGGTGTTTGGGACACTGGAGGGTGGCCAGGAGTAGATGCAGGATGGCCAGGGATGGCAAAGGTCCTCCCTAAGGATGTCTGCTGGGTAAGTGAGAGTCACAGCAATGTTTTAGCATCTGGTACTGGACACAAATGATCATGTTGTCAAGTACAACTAAAAAGCGCTGATGGGCTGGGCTGACGCTTCCTAGAAAGCCTCTTTCCTCAGCCTCCCAGACCCTTCTGGCTCTGACCTTTGTCCCATGCCTGAGGCACTGGAGCCAGGCCAAGCAGACAGCTGGCTGTGGTGTCAGGCAGAGCTCCTAGGACAGGGCTCGGGAGCAGAGCAGCAAGGGGCTCCGATATGTGACAGCAGTTGGAGACCCTACACCTCGGATGGGAGACTCTGTGCCTCGCTCCCCGGGAGCACCCCTGTGCCTTGAGGTCGCCCTGAGAATTTGCAAAGGCAGCTGTTGTCCATCTCTGCCAGTGGGTCTGGAAATGCTAGGGGCTTGTCACAGTGGCAGGCAAGATTAACTGTCCTCAGATGGTTTTAATCACAGCAGCATGGCTTGATCTGTGGCATATTTAGTGTGTGTGTGGCCCTGTGCAAATGTGTGTGCATGTGACCTTGTGTGACTGACCCCCCCACCCTACAATTAGCATTTTTATGTAGTTGTTAACATAAACCACGAGTTTATGACCAAAACAAGCTGTAAGTGCAGAAATCTAAAGAAGCTCACTTCAGGGCTTTGCATTTGACTCAGAGGAAGGAGACTGAGAGTGAGGAGCTGTATGAGGGAAGGTGCAGGCTTTGGGACCAGACATCCTTGTAAGGGGTACGGGAGGGCTTCTCGGAGGTGACGACACTGGACCAGGTCAGGCTTCATCAGAAGGGGCTGGTGGTGGGGCAGGGGCAGTGAAGTGGCACTGGGCAGTGATGTTTTGTGCTCTGCGGCCCCTAGGTGGATGTTTGCTTCCTGTGGCCCCCAGCACACATTTCCCGGGAGGGAGGCAGGCTGCCCTCCAACGCTCAGACTCGCCTGCCACAGTGCACTGAGTTGTCTCCCCACCTGTCCCACTCCAGGACAGCGTGCTGCATTCTTGCTCCTGGCTGTGTCCCCAGCAGCTAGAAAACAGTGCGAGGCACACAGGGAGCACCCAGGAATATTTTCTTTAAGTGAACAAAACTATACCAAGTTCTGTAAGGGGAAACATATTTCTCTCACTCTTCCAGAGCCTCCTGTGCTTATGAGACAACTCACCCACATTTCAGGGATTGGCCATTCTGCCTAACCCTGTTTAGGAGATGATACAAAAGCAATGGGGAGCTGGGTGTTGTGGTGCACACCTGTAATCCCAGCACTGAGGGAGGCTGAGGCAGGAGGATCCAAGTATGAGCCCAGCCTGGATAATTTAGTGACTTACCGAGATCCTGTCTCAAAATAAAAATTTTTAAAAGGGCTGGGGATATAGTTCAATGGATGACCCTGGGTTCAGGTCTCAGTACTTAAAAAAACAAGCAAGAAGAACCAGCCATTGGCGCCATGCATCTGCAGTCTAGAAAGACCCCCCCCCCCGCCTTCAGTGTGGACAGACAGACGAGGAGCGAGGGGCCCTGATCGAGGTTGCAACTGCCAGGCCCTTTACAGCCAGGACCTCTGCACACTGGGAAGAAAAGGACTCACTTGCTTTCTCTCCTGAGACAGCTGCGCCCACTGGGCAGCCAGTATTTTTGTTATTTCCGTGAAAGGCAGGTCGGGATATTTGGCCCGCAGCTGGCTTCTTTGCTCATTCAGGAAAATCACGTACCTGTTCAGGAAAGAAAGGGAGGAGTCAGAGGGCCTGGCACAGGGTCCACTGTCTGGTTTACCTGGAATTTCAATCTAACCAGCACAATGGAGGTCAGAGCTAGGGAGGACGGTACTCATCCGGATGCCTCATCCGGATGCCTCATCCAGAGTCTGACGAAAGACTGAGGTCCAGCAGACGGGCTGCTGGCGACAGGAGGTGTGCACAGACAGGGTGGCCTGGCAGGACAGGGGACAGGTTCAGATCCCCATGCTGCCTTCTACAGGGAAGTCACTTGGCCCATCCAAGCCTCAGTTTCCCCTCTGTATCATGGACACAATGCCACCTGCTTGCAGCCTAGTGCTCCAGGTGTCGGCCTTCCCACCCTCAGGACCAAGGCTGCATTCTGAGAGAAACAGGGAAGGCCGGGGGCTATACCAGTCTCAGACCGGAAGTCCATCCCTGGGTGTCATGGGAACCCAGGAAGCCCCTCGGCTGCACCCTGAGGTGAAGAGGAACTGCATAGGCTTCCAGAGGAGATAAGGGACCCTGAGGGCAGTGACAGTGGCTGGCCAGAGCCTCTCTGCTGCAGCACAAGATGCAGAGGATGACGACCAGGCAAGGCACAAGTTCGCAGGCTGCTGGGGAGGGGTGTGGAGCCTGGCGAAGGTCACCCAGCTTGCCATGGCCACAGGGTACCTGTGCTGCATGCCTGAAATGGAAACCAGTGGGCTGTCCAGAGCCCCCCACCCCATAACCCAGGCCCAGGCTCGCTGCCTGCGAGCTCCCCACTCTCGTCTGTGACCCAGGCCCAGTCTTTCCAGCACCAGACAGATCTGCAGCCTAAACAACAAGCATCCCACCCTCATCTTACCCTGTTGTGGGTGCACGGGGCACAGACAGGTCCTTCGGGGGCTTCCTTTTCTTGCCTTTGGGCCACCCCCCTTTCCGTTTCTGAAACAAATCCAGAGACAGACCTCTAGATTGTCATATGCACTTGGCATCTTCTCACCATAATGTGCAGCAATGACTATTCAGCGACAGGGTCCTCTGCACACAGGGAGCCGCTAATCTCCTCTCAGCTCCGCAGAGAGCAGGAGGGAGCATCCTCTTGGAGGGGAAACTGAGGCACAGACAGAGATGCAATGGCTGCCCAGCATCACCCAGCAGGCGGGGCAGCCAGGACTTTCCTTCCTGTCCAAGCTGCACAACGGTCATCACACACAGTGAAGAAAGCAATCATGGCATAAGCCACTAGGTTCGCAAGGGGACGGGACACAGCCTTGGCACAGGGGCCCAGGGGGAAGGGGGCTGACAACTGAGCTTCAGTGATGGTCACCTGGGGTCTCCACATCAGCCCTGCCACTTACCTGCAGTGTGGCATTTGGCAAATTAGTAACCGCTCTGTGCCTCAGTTTCCGCATTTGCACAGGGAGGATCATAGTCATCCCTATCTCATGGAGTGCAACGAGGATGAACTGCACTATTAGTCACGCAGTTCTGAGATCAGAGCGGGGAACCTAGTAAGCGCTCAACACATCCAGGCACTTACAACCACCCAGGACCCTCTCCCAGCGAGGCTGGTGGGCAGGGGTCCAGGTCCCAGCCCCACTCGCCCATCCATCTCATTTCTTGGTTCAGCAATCAGCTGACAGAGCCCTCACTCCAGTCGGGACCCTGTGCCATGCTTGGGGATGGAAGGACAGGAGTGGTCAGGGCAGCAGGAGGCATCTGGGCTTAGAGAGCTGGAGGGCAGCGCCTGGGCCGGGCAGCGGCACAGAGCCAGGCGGTGACCACGTGTGTTAAGGAGGTAACCCCGGAGAGGCAGCAGGCTCGGGCACACAGGAGGTGCTGCCGTCTCACTCCAGAGACACTGCCGTCACTGCAGAGACGGGGCCCAGGCTGAGCTGTGCAAACTGTCAGCACCATGGACAGCCCCACCCGGGCCAGCCCTGGTCTCCTCTGCCGCCGACTCCTGAGAGCACGGGCACCTTCTCTGCGTGTGTGGTCACGGCGGGCTCTAACAGTGCACACTCTGGACCGGGCCCTCCCATCCCCCACTTGACAATCCCACGTCAAAGGAAGTCACTTGGACGATGTGACTTGGCCCCACGGGTGCTGCTAGCACACTCACGGCTTCGTTAGACCTGGCCCCTCCCCTGGAGACCCCACAACTGCCTGGGCACAGGTGCCATGCGGTCCAGGTGACCTCTGTCCCAGATCACGCGGCCACCTCATCCTCTTTCCCTCCTCGGTCCTCTGATGCAGCACACAGAAGCACCTCCCATGTGCTTAGAAGGAATGTTTCAATACCTTGTACGGCAAACTCTCCACATCCTGGTGCAATCAGTCAAAAATCAAGAATGAATCTCTGTACGGCCATCCTCGGCCCTTTGTTTCAGCCTCTTTATTAAAATAAAAGTCCTGGCCGGGGATTTAGCTCAGTGGTTTCTCGCCGCCTGCTGTGCAAACGCAAGGACCCGAGTTCAATCCCCGGTACCAAACAAAAAAAACAAAAACAAAAAACAAACAAACAAACAAACAAAATAAAAGTCCTGCCTGAGTGAGTCTGCCCAGAAACCATAGTGACTGAGGCAAAGGCACTGGGGAGGCTGCAGGGGTCTTTTTCTGCGAAGCTTTTGTCCTTGCTAAATGTCTCATGCAGGGCATATACCGAACTGCCTCTGCCCCAAACAGAGCCAGGCAGGCCTGGAGCTCATCATTAGCACAGGGCGTCAGCTTGAGGACAGCACTGCCACCGACTTGGGCACATCGGCTAGAAAGGAAGGGGTGAGAGAGGAGGTGCTGAGCAGGACAGGGTGGGGTTTAATAAGAGTGGAGCTTGCAGCACAGCAGAAAACCCACTGATGGGCAAAATTTTAGGAGGAAAACTCTGTGCCGATAGGGTTCTCCACCAGTGCAGGTCTCCGACACGCAAATCGCAGCAGACCCTGCATTGAGGGAGTTGGCCCTACAAGCAGGGCTGTTTCACAAAGAAAACCTCCTTTGGGAGTCAGCGGGGCTGGCGCGACGGCATGGCGTGGCCCCAGGCCAGCAACGTGTGACTGTCAGCCCCTTTACCTCCCTGGCTCCCAACTGCAAAACAACAAAAGGCCGAGATGGGTACAGGAGCCGGTGCGCTCGGCACACGACCACCTTCCCTCTCCTCATCAGAAAGGAGCAAGGCTCAAGCAGGAAGCGAGCTGCAGGGTGCCACAGGACCCAGACCCAGGCCCAGAGGGTGGTTAAGAAACACCCGTGCTCTCTGTAGGTTTTACAAACAAGTTCCTTAGCAACATCCAGGTGCTGCTGTTTCCACATGGACAATGACTCAGTCAGGGGCACCCAGTACTCCTCCTTGTCTGAATGGTGAAGATGGTTTATGCTTGTTTTGCAGTACAGGAAATGGAACCCAGGACATTCGCTGAGCTACATCCTCAGTCTCTCCTTTTTATATATTTTTTAAAATTTGTGACAGGGTCTCATTAAGTCACTAAGTTGTCCAGGCTGGGCTCAAACTTGCGATCCTCCTGACTCAGCCTCCAGGAATGCTGGGGTCACAGGCCTATGCTGGACCAGCGAGGATGTATGTTACAAGATGACACTCACTCCTCACCATCCCAGGCACGAGGAGAACTGCTGAAGGCCGGGATCTGCTTAGATATCACGGCCCTGACTTGAGTTAGGATTCCAGTTCATTTACTTCTGAATTAAGCTGACACTGTGCTTTGGGCTGAAGTGTGTCTCCCAGAAGTCACACGGTGAAGCCCTAACCCCCAGGACCATAGACAGTCGCAAACACCTCCTGACAGAGGGGCTGAGCCAGGAACCACTCCCACCAGGGAACCGGTGACTGTACAGCACCTGAACATGGGGTCTTCGAGAAGTAATTAAGGGTAAATGGCACCCTAATCCTGTGTTCGGGACTGTGGCCTTACAAGATCTCTCTGTCTCTGTCCTTCTCCTCTCTCTCTCTCTCTTCCTCTCCACATGGCGTGAAGACACAGGGAGAAGGCAGCTGTCTGCAGGCCAGGGTCATCCCCTCCTAGCCCCAGCACCTTTCCGTTCTCTCACAGGGTCCTCAGCAGCCGCCTTCCCAGTCCCAGAGAAGGGCCCGGGCCCAGGCTGGGGAGAGGCTCCTTCACCCCTGCACCCTCACCTGCCGCCCAAGTTTGATTCGCTCGGGCCCCGGTGCCAGACTCAGCTGCCACTGGTGGCCCTGGGCAGGTTCCTGCAGGGCTCCAGGCCCCCACTGTGTCCCTGGTGGAAAGCGAGGGCGACAACACCGACCTCCCAGGGCGGAGACGTCACACTGGAAATGGGAACCTGAGCCCCTGGGGGCTGCACTTGCCTTTGGCTCCTCTGTGTCCTGCTCCTTCGTGCCCCCCGGCTGGGCCGGCATGGTGAGCTGCATGGGCAGAGAGGCCAGGTCATGGCTGTGGGTCCGGATCACGGAGCTCCCGGGGCACGGGTCACCCGCGCAGCTGGGAGGCAGGAAGAGGAGCTCTGCGGGCACTGAAAGAGTGGAAACAGTCCCACCAGGTCAGTGCTGTGCGGTCCCCAGCCCTCGAGTCTGTTAGCATAGGCACAGGGACAGCGTGTGAACCCTGAAACCTCAGTCAGTGCTCACTGTTCTGGCCCAATGACTCCATGGTGCCGAGGGAGAAGCCCACGCTGCCAGACCTGACACACAGCCTTTCACCCAGCAGGGCATCACAGGTGAGTGTGGGCTCTGCACCCTGAACCCAGATTCAAACACCAGCTCCACAAGTTAGCTGCACATCGTTGGCCCCATGCATCACCCGGGGCGACCTTGGTTTCCTCTGCGATAACAGAGGGCAAATCCCAGACCTCCTTTCTTCCAGGGCCGCTGCAAGGCCCGTGCACACCTTGCATACTTGCAGAGTGCCCTCTGTGTGCCAGGCTGGCGACATCAGCACACAGAGCAAACACCTCAGATCCCGAATTTACATTCCAGGGAGCAGGAGGGATTCAATAAAAACAGACTCCTCCTGGCAGCGCGGCCTTGGTAAATGTTAGCTGTTATTCCAGAGGCGTTCTTAATGGGCGAGTCTGCAGCTTTCGGTCACTGGAGGTGTCAAGTTACCCGAAGCGGACGGAGGAGGCAGGGATTAGGGTCTCACCTTACATATGGGAGGAGGCAGGAGGCAGGGGGCGCTGGCGTGGCTCAGGCCCAGCAGGTGCCCATGATTTATCATTTCTCTTTCTCACACACAGGTACACACAGGTGTAGATGGGGACACCAAGTTGCAGGGAAGCAGGACCCAGGTTGCTGGGGCAAAGGGCTCGTGTGTTTGTAACCCAGGGCGGAAGGGCCTGCTCCAGGGATGCACCCCATCACCTTGCCATCCTCCCTGGGATCCTGCCTCTGGGCCCACAGGTGAGCACCCCACCATCTCCTCCGCTGCATCATCCTCAGGCACGAAGCCCACGTGCCCCAGCCTGCCATCGGAGGCTCCAGGCCCGCCCTGGAATGGAGGATGGTCACACCCTGTCCACACCTCCTCCCAGGTGATCTCCACCTGGACCCTGTTCACTATGGAAATGTACATAATCATTCTGGGGAGGCCCTGGGCAGGGCAGGGGCAGAGGCAGGAGGCAGGAGGCAGGAGGTAGCTAGGGAAACGGCTGAGAAAGAAGGGAAGGTAGGCCTGCCTTGGAGCTGCCTTCTGAGTGAGATCTGAGGCATCGGGTAACCAAGGAAACCACTGGGAAGGCAGGGAGCTGTCTCAGAGCCACTTCCTGCAGCAGGATCCACTCTGAGTCAGACATTAGCCTGGGGCCAGAAGGCCAGGTCTACACCTGCTGGGAAAGGTAGCCAGGTGACTCAGCTAAGCACAGTGTTTTCCTGGCACAAGCCCAGGGGTCTCACGAGACCTGGAGGACCCAACTCTATTTACCACGTCACTGGCTGTGCGGATCTGACCCCCCAGGCTTTGGATACTGTGTCAATTCTGCCAGGGCCATAGACGGTCTCAAACACCTCCTGACAGAGGGGCTGAGCCAGGCCGCTCATCGGCGGGAGTCAGAGCTCAGATCAAACCCTCAATCCCAGTCCAAACCCTAAGACTCAAAACCCCGAGTTGGGTTTTAAGGTGCTAACCCTGAGCTGGCCCGCTGGGGATGGATCTTGTCTTTTCTCCTTTAAATAAATCATGGATCCAGCTGCCACTCTCAGGTGTCCTGCTCAATCCTTTGCTTTGGGCATCAAGACCTGGACAAGACCCTCAGCAAGTGACACCCTGGCCCGTTCTTCCCACCTCGGCAGTGGCTCCTGAAAGGGTGGAACCCCTCCCACCAGGGAACAGCCCTGCTGGAGGAGGCGCCTGAAGACTGACCCTGGCCAGGGCCCTTCAGACACAAGCAGGAGAGCGTGTCGGGCCCCTGGCAGGGGCCACAGAAGCAGCTGGTGGGTGGTGGGGAACTCAGTCAGTACCAAGGGTAAGTCCCGGGAGCAGGGCGATGGCGACTGCTTTGCCTAGCACTTTTCATTATGGGTGAATGGAGGCTCAGAGGTGCTGGATGACTTGCCCAAGACCTCTACCCCAGAGAGGAGGCGTCTGCCCAGGGGCCCCAGGCCATCAGACCACTGGAAGTTGCAGCGGCCACACCTATGACTCACAGAGCCTCAATTTGGAGCCATTACTGGCCATGTCATCTGTCCACCCTCAGCTTCCGCGCCCGTGAGATGGGGATACTAAGAGGAGGTCCCTGAGGATTCACTAGGTCATTGCAAGGCCTGGCCCCAGGAGCGCTCCCAACCCTTTCCACATTTCGAGACAGGGTCTCACTAAGTTGTCCTGGCTGGCCTCGAACTTGGATCCTCCTGCCTCAGCCTCCCGGGCAGCTAGGACTAAAGGCGAGCACCATTGCTCACTCTATCCTGGAACACAAGAAAACTGCCTGTGAGTCAAATTTTGGGCCAAGGACTCTTGTCCTGCCGCGGGAGTCTCACAGTAGCCAGAAGCGGATTACACGATTCTCCCTAGTTATCCTCCAGTGCCGGCATCCAGGTTTCTGCACAAGGAACGCTCTGGTCAGACCCTGATCCAGCCAGCCTCAATTTCCACATCTGCACGGCCAGCCCTGAGGCTGACACCCCCTCCCGGCAGGGGTTCAAATCCTGTCTGCGCCACTCAGTCATAGGGTTGGGCGTGGGGTCAAGTTGCTAAACGTCTCGGTCCTCGCCGGGATTGGGGCAGTGACGCCTCACGGGACAGGCGAGCACAGGGGCTCCGAGGCCCTCCGGGAGGGCACCGTGTTCGTCTCCGGGGCGCGCTCCAGGCACCTGCGCCCGGCCACGCGCGCGCGCGGAGCCGGCGGGGCGCAGGCCCGAGTCATTTGCCGGGGCCCGGGACCCCGGGGAGTCCGCGCCCCCGCCGAGCAGCCCCGGCCCGGGACCCCCTTCCCCCCGGGAGCGGGGCGCGCGCGACCGGGGGCGGGGACGCAAGTCCAGCCACTGACCCGCAGCCTGGCCGCCGTCCCGCTGCATGGCGCCCGCCCGCCGGCTGCCGCTCCCGGGACCGTGGGCGGGATCCGCCTGCTGCCGCTCCCGGGAGCCGAAGCGGTCCCGGGGCTCGGGCTCCCGCGGCTCCGGACCGGGTCGCGGGCGCCCAGCAGGGTCCGGCCCGCTCTCCGGACTCCGGGCTCCGGGTTTTGCGAGTAGCCGGGGCTGGGGGGTGGGGGTGGCTGAGCGGGGTGGTGGCGCAGAGTGGGCGGGACCGAGGCCCGGCAGCCCCGCCCCATCGGCTGTTCCGGGAGTCGGGCTCCTCCCCCCGCGCGCAGTTACATAAGGGGCCCTGCGAGCTGGTTGGCCAGGGCTCCTCTTCTAAATTACTTGTATGTCTTTTTGTATTTTCAGATCACACAGGAACACATGCTACTATGACCGAGCCACCTGTTAGTCTGTTGGCATGCCTCACTCATATTAAAAGAAATTAAAAATGAAATGTAAATGATAATTATTTACAAATAGTGACGAGCGCCACCCGGTCTTTCCATTGCAGCGCTTCCATTAACTTTCCATCGCCCAGGTGACCCTGAGGCCATCCTCTTGGTCACTTTGGAGGTCGCCTGTGGGCACTGTCCCTGTAGCCAGAGGCCGCGTTCGTCCTCCCGCCTCGGCTGGGTGTCCCTGGGCCGGTGCGCTTGTCTCTGGACCCTGATCTTGCCGTCCGTCCGTTAGGTGGGGACAGTAAGAATGTGCGTCAGACACGACGTTTCCGGGATGTACTGAGTTAATATTCCTAAAGTGCACGGGAAACATTCCACCAACAGCTGAGCTGTTATTGCTGAGCTCTTGTGCATGTGTCCAGGACAGTGAGCACTAATCACGCAGTAACAATCGGCCACTTCATATCCAAAGTCCCGACTCGATTTCCCTGTTTTCTTTTTGTAATCAACCCACAAACTCGGCAAATGTCACTAAAGCCCTCTGTTCGCCAGCTTCTTTCTCTACGGGATTAAGGCGGTATCTACAGCACCTGCCCCCCAAGGGATGCTACAGGATTAAGTGAGGCTGTTCCCTAGGCTGGACCATGAAAGTTCATGTAACTGGTCCGTGCTGCTGTGTGTGTCTTGGCCAGTGCGAATTAAACAGCTCCTGTTTTCCCCAGGGCGGGTCACCCTGGGCTGGGGCTCCTCCTACCTCCCCACCGGCCTCCCCATTCTGTCCAGTTAAGTGTAGCAAACACACTCTGAGATCCACTTCCTTACAAAAGTGAGGAAAAAAGATTCTCTGAAGCAAACCTTGAGAATAGCACAGAAGGTCGCAAAACGGACGCTGGGCGGTGAGACTCTGGTGTGTTCAGTTTAGACCATAGGGAAGCCAGTGGATGCAAGCCGTGGGGCATCACCACGGAGATGGATGGGCAGAGGAGTGGAACCCAGACAGCACCAGAATCAATCCAGAGCACGCGGTGGGTTTGTTTAGGGCAAACACTGCTGCCCAGCTCCGTGAAAAAGAAGGAAGGGGAACTGGCTGGCCGTCTGAAAAGGGGAAAAGTGGGCTCCGATCTTATTTCAAGTACTAAAGCAGGTTCAAGGAAAAGACCTAAATGTAATAAATAACAAACATCTTCCAAGAAGGCCTTGGGATTCCAACACTATCACCCTCAATGTGAGCTACAGTCAGTTGAAAAACAATAGATTTAGATTCCTAAGTACTTCTGCTAGTAGACACATACTTCACAGGGCAAAACTAATCAAATAGAAACACTTCTTTTTTTTTTTTTTCGGTTTTCTGAGACAAGGTCTCACTATGTAGCCCAGGCTGACCTTAACTCACAGCAATCCTCCTGCCTCAGCCTCCCAAGTGCTGGGATTTCAGTTGTGTGGCACCACACCTGGCCACAAAATGTTTTTTAAAATTTAAAATGGAGTAATAAAAAGTGCAAAGACGTGAGGATCACCACGAGTTTGAGGCCAGCCTGGGCTATGTAGTGAGATCCTGTCTCACACACACACACACACACACACACACACACACACACACACACAAGTACAAAGAATGAAGTCAAAATGACCAGGAAAATTTGGAAAAGAACCAAGTATTTTGTAATAAGAATATAATAATTGAAATACAATCCTCCACTGATAGGTTATGTAGCTGACCATATTGGTCAGTTAACTAGAGCACAGATGTGCATTACCCAGAGTGCAACTCAAACTGAAAGGGGAATGAGAAATAGGAAAGGATTTTGGAGACACTCGTGACAGATATGAAAGAATATCCTCTGTCTAATTGGAGTTTTAGCAGATTAAAATAGAGAAAACTGAGGAAAGGCCATATTTGAAGAGATGATGGCTATGCAGTTTTCATGGTTGCTTAAAGATACCATATCTCAGATCCGGGTAAAACAATATATGCTAAGCAACATAAATAAAAAACTACATATAAACATAGCAGATTAAATTAAAAGACATCAAAGAGGAAACTTAGACATTGCAACAAAATGAAAGAAAATACAGGTATTTTACAAAAGAATGAAAATGAGCCAGGGATTTAGCTCAGAGGTGCTACCGCCTGCCTCTCCAGTGCAAGGTCCTGAGCTCAATCCTGAGAACCAAAAAAAAAAAAAAAAAACAAAAAGAAAATGACCATACAGTATTTCATCAGTTTAGAGGAACACTTTCCACCACAGTTTACCATGTCTGAAGTTGGGACTGATCTTTCCTCTGCTGGACCTGACAGCTATGAGGGACAGCGTCCTTCCTTCTCACGGCGGGCCATGCATGCAGATGCGTCTCTGAGCTGTGAATGTGGCCAACTGGCCACAGACCCATCAACAGCAACTCAGAAACCAAAGGCCTGAACCAATGTACTCCAGGTGCTGAGAAAACACAGGACTGAGATTCCTGTTTCTGACCATGAGAAGAACTGGCCAAACCATATTTAAAAATTATTCTCGGATACTGGCAGCAGATAGAGCAGAGCAGGGATGCCTTCGAGAAGGAGAGCACATCGGGCTGGAGCCACTTTCTCCGCTGCGGCAAAGTGGAGCCTGGTGAGACTGCCTGCACCCAGGCAAAGAAAGCCACAAGGGAGCAAAACATTGAGTAACTGTTGGATCCCTGAGAGGCTGGAGAATTTGGGGATGAGTCACCCAGAGCGGAAAGACCTTGCTGAGTCTCAACAGCATTCAGCAGAGATGCCAGGATGAGCCGGGGTGATGGAGCACACCTGTAATCCCACCACTGAGGGAAGCTGAGGCAGGAAGATCCAAGTTCAGATTGTTCCTGGGCAATTTGTCTCAAATTTTAAAAAAATTAAAAGGAGACTAAAGGGGGCTGGGGATGCAGTGGAACATCCCTAGGTTTGATCCATAGCACCGCAAAAAAAGAAACATAAAAAGTGACTTACTGACACATACAACCATCTGGCAAGTCTCAGAATAATGGTGCCTGGTGAGACATGACCAGAAAGGGTGCTCGGGATGTGGGTTGGGTGCTAATGAGAAGGAGGAAGTGAGGGGCGGGAAGAAACTTCTGGGTGATGATCTGCTCATTGTCGGGGATGTGGGGGTGGATGAGCAGGTGTGTCATGTGGGAAAATATGCCTGTATTTATGGATATGCACTTTATTCCACACCAACTGTATCTCAATACAATCATTACAAAAAGGAAAATTTAATGGACAGTTTTCAGTGAAGACCCTTATGATGTAGTTTTGAATTTAGAAGAAATTTAGAAGTAAGATAGTTGACAATGGCACAAAGAAAGGATGGAGTAAAATGAAGTATGAGATGGTGATGTTCTCCCAGGATATAGAAAGCACTGCATGTTATTGACTTAGTGTAGGAAGTTAGAGACACACACTAAAAGTTCTAGCCCAATTGGTTTAAAAAAATAAAGAGGAATAGCTAATGAGAGAATCATAGTACAGTGTTTTAAAAACATTTAATCCAAAATAAGGAAGAGAAAGAAGATAAAGGAATAAAGAGCAGGTGGAAAAATAAAAAACAAATACCAAGATGGTAGACTGCAACCCAGCTGTCTCCACAGTTCCATTCAGGATAAGTAGATTGGCCCTGCAATACATGAGACTGCTCTTCAGAGCGGATAAATATGGAGACCCAAGCATGTGCTGCTGGCAGGAAGCCCTCTCTAAACACAAAGAGGGTGGGCTGAGAGTAAACAGGTGGAGAGAGCAGACCACGCAAAAAAGACGGCGAAGGCATTTTGCAAACTATATACACATCAGATAAACCACACTGCACAATAGGAAACAGTACCAGCTTCATGATGAAAAGAAGATCAATTCATCAAGAAGATGTGAGAATATCAGTCATGCATGTCTCTGATAATAAAGCTTCAAAACACCAGAATCAAATGGGAAAAACTGAAAGGGAAATGGACAAATTCACCATTGCAGTGCATGCTTTCCAATATCACTCTCCCAGGAACTGCTAGAAACATGAGGCAGACAGTCAGTGTACAAGAAGATTATGCACGGCTCTGCCACTGACTTGACCTCATTGATATTTCTAGAACCTCCCACCCAGTAGCAGCAGAAATCATGTGTCTTTAAGAGCTGTGTGGAAAATTTACTAAGATAGAACACATGCTAGACCACAGAACACATCTCAATACATTTAAAAGGAAGAAAACCATACAAAGTATGTTCTTTGATGACAATATTCAATTAGAATTTTGTAACAATAAGATATGCACAAAATCTGGGCATGGTAGAGCATGCCTATAATTCCAGCTACTCAGGAGGCTGAGGCAGGAAGATCATGAATCCTAGATCAGCCCGGGCCACATAGTGAGACCCTATCTCAAAAAACAAAAACAAGGGCCAGGGATTTAGCTCAGTGGTTTCGTCGCCTGCTGCACAAGTGCAAGGACCCGAGTTCGATCCCTGGTACCAAAAAAACAAAAACCAAAAACAAAACAGAAACAAAACCCAAGACCAAACAAAACATGTCTACCAAGTCCCCCAAATTAAGAGTATGATTGGAAATAGGGGAAAATAGAAAATATTTAAAACTGGATGATAACACATATTGTGCATATAAAATTAGTGGTCTACTTTATAGAATAAAATAGAGAAGGCAGAATTAAATCCTGGACAAAAAGCACATACCTTAGGAAAGAAGTGATGAGAGCAAAGCACTTGTCTATGATGATAACCGAGATTTCGATTAAAACAAACAGTGATGCATCCAGATCCAGGTTAATCACTGAAAAAAGGAAATAACCTGTATAACTTTCAGACAGTAGAAGATAGCGGAAGAGGAAAGACTGCGCAAGCAATCCAAAGGAAGGGAGAAGTGGAGAAAAAGGTGAAGAAAGTAAAAAACAGGATGGACATGAACAGCTCCCGCCATGCCCACAACTGGAGCCTGTGTGGATGGACAGCCTCTCTGCCGAAGGTGGAGAGTCAGGCTGGGTGAAATGCAGAGCCTGGGGTTCACTGTTCTCACCTAGAGCATGAAGAGGATTCACGAAGCAGACGACAAAGGATGGGAAGGGACCCAGGGGCGAGAGAAAGCTGTAGTCGCTTTAATAGTGGACAAGTAGAGTCAGTCATCATTGGATACAGGGGTTTGCTACTTAAGTCAGTTCATCAGGAAGAGGTTACTGTCTAGAAGTTCCTGCATGGAATTTGAAACAAAAATATATCGGACACCAGGATTGAGAGAACTAGGCGGGGGAATCCACAGATCTACCATCTTAGAGGGCTGTTTCAGCATAGCTCTTAAACGATTTCTTTACTGTGATCAAGTGTACGTAATATAATACTTGCCATTTTAACCATTTCTTTGGTACCAGGGATCGAACTCGGGTCCTTGCACTTGTGAGGCAGGTGATGGAACCACTGAGCTAAATCCCCAGCCCATTTTAACCATTTCTAAGTGCACCATTTGGTGGCATTACCTCACCTGCATCATTGTGCCTCCACTGTCACCATCTGTGTCCAGAACTTTCACATCTTCCCACTTGGAGACTCTGCCCTCATTAAACATGGCCTCCCCAAGCTCCTCCTCCTGGTCCCTGGCAACCTGTGAATTCGATTTCTCTACCTAGGACCCCACCGAAGCAGAGTCAGAAAATATTTGTCTTCATGGTTGGTTTTCCTCACTTAGCATAATGTCACCCATCATTAATATGTGTCATATGTGTCAGGGTGGATAATACTGTACTCCAGTGCATTCACGCCCCACACATGTATCCTGTGTCACAGACACTTGGATTGCTTCCCTATGTTGGCGATGGTGACTAAGGCTGCTTTGAATGTGGGTACCAAAGTATCTGTGCCAATTCCTGCTGTCACTTTTCTTGTGTATACCCAGAAATGGAATTGCTGGACCACATGCCAGTCTCCATGTGTGTCTGAGGAGCTTCCATAGTGTTTTCCAGACTGGCTGTACCATCTTAAATCCCCACCAAGTGAGCGTGAGGGTTCCAGCTTCTCCAGGTCCTTGCCAACATTTGTTATTTTCTTCTTTTTCATAACAGTCACTGTCAATTTGGGCTGCTAGAATAAGAACACCTTAGACTAAATAATTTATAAACAATAAAAATTTAGGGCTTAAAGTTTTGGAGGCTGGGAAGCCCAAGGTCCAGGTGTCAGCAGATTTGAGGCCTGACAAGGGCCTCTCTGGGCCCCATCCTTACAAGGCAGAGTGGCGACCAAGCTCCCTTGGACCTTTTTCACAAGGTCACTAATCCCATTGACAGAGGTTCCATCCTTACGACTCAATCTCACCCCGAAGGCCTCACTTCTTAATACTGTTATATGCAGATTAGGTTTCAACCCATAAAATTTGGGGGACATGAACACTGAAACCCTAGTAGCCATCCTAATGGGCACTAAGAGTCAACCTGCCTCTTCCATTGATAAGCCATAGAGTGAAAGATATTGGTAACGACAGAAGATGTGAATAATACAACTCAAAGGCTTGATCTGATGAACACACACAGAATCTACCTCTCTTACAAATAACATTTATCATTTTAAGAAAGATTTCACTTAAGTAACAGAACAAATCTACTGAAGAATATACATATTGACAGATACACAAAGCCTTTCCACAGAGAATGGTAACCTGTCCTGAAAGATGTTTGAAAGGCCTGAACAGAGAGAAGAACTTCTAACTGGGAGGAGTCCATTTTCTAAGATCTCTCTCTCTGAACTGATCAATTCAATGCAGTTTTGATCCAAATCCCAACAGGATTCTTTGCAAAAGTTGCCAAGCTAATTCTAAGATTCACATGGAAGAGAAAAGGGCTAAGAATAGCTTAAATGCTCAGAAAAGGTGAACAAGCTAGGGAAACTTGCTGTGACAGATGTGGAGACTTCTGTAAAGGTTAAGTAAGTATGACTGACAGTGTGTAGAGACAAGTAGACAGGTGGATCAAGTTCCACAGGCCGTGTGTGGTGGTCACTGGAGATGCATCGCAGCCTGCATCGGGAGGGAGAAAGTGAGTTTTCAGTAAGGCATGGGACCACCGGGTATTTCCTCCAGGAAAAAAATGAAATAGGATCTGTCATTCGCACTGTATGCAAAACTCAATTCCAGGAGCATTAATTCTCAAAATGGAAAAGCAAAGCTTTAAAACATTCTGAAAGGAATATGGGAGAATATTTTTATTGCTTCAAGATAGAGAAGAATTGCTTAAATAAAACTCAAAAAGCATAAATCATAAAGGGAAATATTGAAAACACTGACTATATTAAAAGCAATATTTCTATCCCCCAAAGGAAACAGTATGATACAGTAAGCCCGTAACTAAGAGGCGATAAGCAATACAGATACCCAAAGATCCTTCGGGTGTCCAGAATCCCTAAAAATCAATACAGAAAAGACAAGCCAGTTAGAGGACAGCAGGATACATGAAAGGGCGTATGTACTGAAAAGAAAGGATGAAGAACCAAAAGCAGAGAAAGAGGCTCAGGGTCATTAGTGATCAGAGGAACTCACGAGTCGTGCTGAGATACTTCACGCTCACCAGACTGGCAAATGTACATTCAGCCATCACCATGTGCTCATAAAGATGTGGAGGAACTGGTTTGCTTAGATCGCTGGTGTTGTCGTCAGCGTGGGATTCTATAGGAAATATTATAGACTGGGCGGACTAAACAACAGAAATGTATTCTTTACAGTCCTGGAGGCCCAAATCCAGGATCGGGGTGCCAGCATGGTGAGGGCCCTGTGCCAGTTAAACTTAAATGGCAACTTGACTGGTGAGAGAGACTCCTGGAGCAGTGATTGGATCGTGGGGGTGAGGGGCTCATCAGTGGGTGCGTGGTTAGGAGGTGGGGCTGAGTGGGAGGAGACGGATCACTGGGGCACACTTTTGGAGGGTGTGAAGGTTAAGATCATCAGCGTGATTGGCTTGGGAGCCACCCAGGGGTTAGTAAAGCACACTTTAGGTGTGTCTGAAGGGGTCTAGGTCTGGTCCCTCACTCCTTCCTCTTTGGCACTGTTCTCCTGCTCTGCTTCCTGGCCACCATAAACAAAGCATCTTTGTTCCACTGTGCCCTTCCATCATGACATTTCTTCTTTGGAGCCAGCCAACCATGGACTGAATCCTCTGAAACCATGAGGCAAATCAAAGCTGCTGTCCTCTAAGTTGGGGGGATTGGGTATTTTGTTCCAGCAATGGGAAAGGGCTGACCAATACAGCTGTTTTCCTGGTTTATCGACGACCAGGTGTAGTTGTATCCTCACATGGCAGGGAGGAGATTTCTCATGTCTTCTCTGAGAACAGCACTAATCCCATTCACAAGGGCTCTACTCTTATGACTTTCCCTTGAAAAGACCCTCATCTGCAGATACCATCACTCTGGGAGTAGGGATTCAGCATATGAATTTTAGGGCTGCACATTCAGGTCCTAGCAATTGAAAAATAAATTGGCATAGGATTTTGGAAGACAGTTCTGTAGTACTTGAAAAGTGGAGGATGTTCGTGTCCCATGATGCAGCCAGCCATCCCATTCCTACAGTATAAGCTCTAGGTCCATGGTTCTCAACCAGGGATGCCTTTGCCCTCCAGGGGGACCTGTGGCACTGCATGGAAATATTTTCACCTGTCACCTCTCACGGGAGGATCTGTAGGCTGGAAGGCAGAGATGCTGCTACCCAGTGTACCATGCATAGGAGAGCCCCGTCCCAGGGATGATCCTGCCTAAAATAGCAAGCATTCCACTGTTGAGGAATCTTGCTCTAGAAATCACAAGATATAAATGCACACATCCATAGTAGCATGGTTTAAATATTTTAAAAAAGGAATTCTATTTTCAGTTCAGCTACAGGCTTCAAAATGGATGAATTGTTAACACTTGATATTTAGCTAAAAAGTAAAATGTGGAAGAAGATATGTACAGATACAACACCATGTACATGAACTTAGGAAAAAGATAAAGACACACTTGAGGACAATGGTTAAGCTGGGGAGAGTCATATGGGGCAGGGCTCCTACTTTGTTACTGAAGTTGAATAGCAGGTCCACTAATGCTTATTATTTTATATTCCTTGAATATTGCAAAATCTTGGAGTAATGTGTCCAATGAGAGCTCAAGTTCTTACTGAATGAGTTGTCCTCTGTTCACCACTTTTCTACAAAAAGGGGACCAAAATTTCCACCTGGCGGGACAGCAGTGGGACAGATGGCAATATTACCTGGGGTCTGCTCAGGTCCATGCAAAGCCACTTGTAAATGGTGCGATTTCACTCTCTTTGCTTTTGTATTTTGAGACAATACCAAAATACAGCTGAGGTTTTTGTTGGCCACTCCCTTACTGAGCTTTAGGGAAAATATATGTTATGTATATTATTTGGCATTCTTGCATTATTCACACTAAAAACCTTTTTTTGCATAATAGGAAACTTCTCTACTTAATGGTGTTGGTGTGTGTGGGGTTACATTTTCCAACCAGATCACTTGTAATTTTTTTGTCTTGTGAATAAACAAGCAGAGTATCTGTCCAAGGAAACCAAGTTTTCTTGTACTTACAAGAAAATCTAGGAGGTGGCATGTCTTGGATGTGAAACTTGGAAACTATTTTTTAAAAAGTGAAAGACACGATTTTTTTCAGCACTGGAAAATGAACTCAGGACCTTCACACTGAGCCTCGTCCTCAGCTCTTTGTGTTTATTTTGAGAGAGGTCTCACTAGCTTGAGCCTGGAATTCTGCTTCAGCTTCCCCAGGGCTGCAGGCCTGCATCACCACACCTGACTGAGTGATATTTTTAACTCTATAAAGAGGTTGTTGTTATGCGGTAAAAGATGCCACAAAATCAAGAGACGAACACAAGATCTGGAGAGAGAATTTGAATAGCCAAAGCTGTAGATGCTTCATAGGTGGCTCTAAAAACTTGGCAGAACAAAAAGCCCCAGGTAAAATGAGCAAAAGAGTTGGACTCAGTGGTGTAGACCTGTAACCCCAGCACTTTGGAGGACTGGGGCAGGAGGATCGCAAGTTTGAGTCCCGCCTGGGCAACTTACCGAGATCCTGACTTAAAATAAAAATCAAAAGGGGCTGGAGATGTAGCTCAGTGGTAGAGTGCCCTTGGGTTTGATCCCCAGTTTCGGAAAAAAAATGGGGAATAGACTATTGTGTATACTTTCAGATTTTCTCCTTTGAATATATATACTATCTATACATATTTTCCCAATAGACAAAGAAATGCTCATTAAAGTAAGAAGACCACTTCATGCTATACCCATGGACAGTACTCAATATGCAGCATGCTGTCACAGGGACTGAAGACGGGAACACAGGAAATACATGCCTCGAGGCGGCAGGGGGCCACGCAGAGAGTCCCGTGAGATAACCTGTGGGCATTTGTTAAAGGCTAAGCTTCCCCTCTGCACCCGTGATTTCCGCCCTGGACTCCCTCCCCCGGGACAGAAGCACCGATCTCCGGAGGGCTGTGGAAGAGCGTTTCGGACCCGTGTTCATCGGCGGCCAAGACGAAGAGAAGGAAGTTCCTTCCAAGAGGAAGTGGCACGGTGAGGTGGCGTGGCGTCACACGGGACGAAAGCTCCCACGAGGGGGAACTGGAGACCCCGAGAGGCCCGGATGCACCTCCAAGGGCGTGGATGAGTGTGAAGAGCGAGAAGCAGAACAACGTGGCTCCAATGGCCCGGTTTTGTGGGTCACGCCCCACCCCAGGCCCTGTCTGGTTGGACGTTGTCACGGGTGCACCCGAGAACGTGAAACGAAACAAGCAGCGCTGTGGAGACGGAGGCCTGGCTGGGTGTGATGCGGAAGTGAGGAGGAGGGAGCACCAGAAAGCCTTGGTCTCCATGAGCTCGCCCGTGGAAAATTCTACACATGTATCTGCACACAAGCAGAGACACAAAGCTACAGCCCCCGAGTGGTTATGGGGTCACCCTGGGGTGGAACAGGTCAAGGTGACCTTTGCTTCCTTCTTGATATCTGCCTGCAATACTTGCAGTCTTTTTTGGTACCGGGGATCAAACTCGGGACCTTGTGCTTGTGAGGCAGGAGGCGGAACCACTGAGCTAAATCCCCGGCCAAATACTTGCATTCTTTACATTAAGCACATGCTATTCGTGGAACCAATAAAACTCACGAAAAGGCTGATTTTATTGAAGATGGCAAAGAAAGGAAGGAAGCAAGTCTTGGGACCAGGGAGGGGGAGCTGGTCTATCTCTCCAGGCAGAGAGGAGCCCCGTGCAGAGCGAGACCTAGGTCCATGACCATTGTGGTCAGCAAAGGATGAACAATGTTTGCTGTTGCCTTTATTTTTTTTAGCCTTTTCTATTCTGAGATCCTAGTAGAGTCCCATGCAGTTGGAAGGAATAGTGCAGCGGAGTCCCACACACCCTCTGTGGACTTCCCGCAAAGGGCAGCATCTTGCAGAATTTCAGTGCAGTATCACAACCAGGAAATTAACCTGGACATGATCCAGACTTTCCTGGTTTGATGTGAGCTTGCATATGTGCATGTGTTTCTGCATGTGTTTTGTGTGTGTGTGCTCACATGTGTAGACGAGTTGTCCCCCAAGCGTGTCAAGGTCCACAGTGGTTCTGGTCCAAGAACCCCCTGGTGCCTGAGTGGCCACAGCCATCCTCCTCCCTTCCCGTACTCCTGGCAGCCACACATCTTTTCCAACTACTCTGATTTGGTCATTTTTATAGTTATATAAATGGGATCAAATGGTTTTTTTCACTCAGCCTAATTCTCAGCTCTGCTTTATTGGATTTGAAAGTGAATAGATGGAGAACATGGACATGTCCTTTACGTAAACGAAGGGGCTGAGGTTCAAGGTGATTTGGGACGAACAGCATGCAGGATTCAAAGCTCGATGATCCACTGGTGTGGGTGTGGCCCCATGTCTACCTGCAGGGAGGAAGGGCCTTGCCCCGGGACACAGCTAAATCGGAGAGTCCGCACTTTCCTGGGTCCGCTGTCTCAGGGGACTCTGCAGCTTTCCTTTCACTTCTGTCCAGAAGCACAGAAGTAGATTCCTGCCATGCAGGAGGTGCTGAGCAGGGGACAGACTCAGTGCTGCCATTTGCCTGAGGTGACCAAGCAACTGAAACTGTCCATTCCTCTCAGTGGGAATTGAAAGGAGCCAGCACAAGAGGTGTGATCGAGAAATACAACGATTGTTTAAATTTAATTTAATTCAGTAAAACACACATGGCCATGAATCCCCCTTAAAAAACTCCCCCTCACCTTGCACACACTTATCCCATGGTTCTTGTCACTTTCTGCAGCAGCTCTGGAAGTCTTTATTCCAGAGTGTCTTTAGCTGTGCTGTCCTAGCTGCCTCAATGTCCTGAGTGGATTCAAAATGTTTCCCTTTCATGATCATTTTGACTTCGGGGAAGAGTCAGAAGTCACAGGGTGCCAGATCCGGTGAATAAGTGGACGAAGACACAGCGTCATGTTTTTATGAGGCTGCATTTCCACTGGATAGCACTGGGCAGCGCCATTCACCGTTTTGGATCACCGCCAGTTCCTTTTGCTGCAGATCTGCTGCAACAGCCCCCCATCCTCTTCGCCCTCCCTTGGCCCTGAGCCCTGGAGGGCAGTGTTCCCGGCTCTGGGCAGAGCTGCCCTTCCACACTGCTACCCAGGCTCCTTTCATCCTGCCTGGGCCCTTGTCAGGAACCCCTGATGGCTTCCTTTCAGCTGGAGGTGAGACGCAAACTCCAGGCCTCCACGGTGTTTGCCTTCCCTGGCACTGTCTTCCTCTTCCTCTCCTAGTGAGCCAGTGCCCAGAGCTCAGCTCCCCAAGACCAGGCCCTCTGGCCAAGTGAGTTCCTCTCACCATCCCCTCCTCCTCCACAGGAACTATTGCATCTGTGTAGAAAGAACTGCATACGTACAGGGACTAAAGATGGGTCCGCATCCCGAGATCAGTGATAGGGGAACTTATTTGGGAAAAGGCGCTTTGTAGATGCTATTATGTTAAGCATTTGTGATGAGATCATCCTGGATGCTTGTGGGGAGTCCAAAAGCCAATGAGAAATGTCCTTACAAAAAACAGAAGAGACAATACAGAGGGCCCCAGCAAGGCAGAGGCAGCGGCTGGAGCAAGGCAGCTCCGGCCAAGGCATGCCCACTGCCACCAGGAGCCAGAAGACGCAGGAAGGCTCCTCCCCCGGAGCCCTGGGCCAGGGAGCCCTGGACATCCAGCTCCCAGACTCCGGCCCCTCAGAAGTGTGAGAGAACACGCCTGTCCTGTTCAGCTCCCCAGGCTGTGGTTATTTTTGACAGTGGCCCTGGGAGCTGGTCAGGTTCAGAGCCAACTCATTTCAGCCCCACCTGAGCCTCAGAGGTTACGGTGATTACCAACTCCATCTGACAGACGAGGAAACTGAGGAAACTAAAGGCTCAATTCCGTGTCAAGGTCATCAGTGTATGTGGCAGAGTGGCACTGGAGCTCCTGCAGGTCACTCTGTGTGTCCTCAGGTTCTTTCTGGCCCCAAGTCCCCTCTCTCACAGGACCCTCACTTTCATGTTGAGCCAAAGTGAACCTCCTGTGACTTCCAGGTGTGTTCGGGCCACCCCTGTCACGTGGTGTCCTGCAGGCAGCAGAGGTACTCTGGGTGTGCGCTGGGTGTCCTGGGACATGTCACTCCCGGGCCTCAGGAGAGTCCTCCTGAGATCCTGACGGCATCCACCTTCAGGGCCACCTTGAGGCCATGTGGTGACGCACGGTGGCCGCAGGGGTGGGTTCCCTGCCCAGCTGGGCAGTCTGAGCTCCAGACCCTCTCAAGGCCTGAGCTCTGGGTTCACGTGGCTGCGCATCTGGGGTGTTTTGCCAGATGAGACCCTTGAGCTGCGGTTGGCTCAGCCCTGCTAGGGCTCCCACGGCCAAGGACCCCAAGGGGGCTGAAACACAGACATTATTTCCTTCCAGCTCTGGAGGCTGGAGTCCAAGATCAGAGGTGGGCAGGGCTGTTCCTCCTGAGGCTCGCTCGTGGCCTGCACACGGCCCCTTGCCCCTGCACCCTCACACTCTCATTGCTTGGTCTGTGTCTGCATTCTGATCTTCTCTTATTCGTGAGGACATCAGCCAGACTGGACGACGGCCCATCCTAACGACCTAATATTACCTTCATCACCTCTGTCAAGACCCTGTCTCCAGACACAGTCGCATTCTGAGTGCTGGGGTTAGAATGTCAACATATGGGTCTTGGGAGTCAGACTCAGTGGATGATGACACCCTCTGACCCTCTGACCCTCTGACTTTCTGTCATGGTGCCTCCTCTCCTATTGGGAGCGGCTGGACATTCTGGCTTGCAGATGAAGGGAAGTTTCGTCAGGGTGCCTGGCTTGGGTCCCATGGGATGTGTTTACCTGAGTCTGAGCCCGTCTGCTGTATAGGTCCAGTTTTTGCTCCCTGAGCAGGTGCCATGGCTTCCAGGAGTGACTCCACCCACTGTGCCAATCCATGGGCGTCAGCTGGAGACATGCAATACACGTGGCTAGACCAGAACTATGTGGGCAGAAGAGACAGAGGTGGAAAATGTAATTCTGCCAACAGGGCATGGGGAGCTGGGGGACTCAGAGCCACAGGGCAACCTGGGGCCACCTAATCTGAGATGACTTAGCTTCAGCAGGTGTTAGCTCAGCAAAATGCCAAGCAGGATGTGGGGGACCCTGAGCATCTGCGTTTCCCTCTTCTCCAGGTGCCCAGGATGGAAATTCAGGAAGCCCTGGTCTAGGCACTTTCTGTGGTGAAACTGTGCAGTCCGCTTTCATCATGAAAATTAATAGTCACAGGAAGAAAACTGGAATAAATGTAATTCTTCCATATCTTAGCACTCACTTATGAGTGGTAGTTTTCCCAGTTTGAAAAAATCCCCAATATGTACATACATTACCAATAATGAGTTCCGAGGCCGAGGAAAGCTTTCTAACCTACATTAAAATTTTTTCCCCATCATCATAGGGAACTTTGACTTATCTTTCTATTTTATCTATTGTACGCAGTGATTTTTAGTATAAAATCACTGTTCTATGAAGAGACAATCCCAAAAGGCAAGGAAACTAAAGGATGTAGAAATTATTATAATGGTGGATGTCAGGTACTTAAGTAATGAAATTATGATGTCACTTTGCTGGATTTTGTAATATTTGTGATATTTCTTAATTTAAAACACTAAAAAATTTGTTGTGTTTTGTTACTACTCTAAGTATTCACTTTGTAAATTGGTATTTGTAATTATTTTAATTTTTTTTCTTAAGGGTAGGTCCCCAAATTGTATAAAGTGTTATGAAGCCAGGATCCAGCACAGTTAGTTGGTTAGGTGTTCAAAATCCATTAAATAATGGAAATGACACTGGAGGTTAAGAGAAAAAGAACCAGGGCTGGGGATTTAGCTCAGTGGTTCCGCATCCTGCCTCCCAAGTGCAAGGACATGAGTTCGATCCCCGGTACCAAAAAAAAAAAAAAAAAAAAGAACCAGATGTGGTGGTGAATGCCTGTAATCCTAGCACTTCTGAAGGCTGAGGCAGGAGGGTGGCAAGTGGGAGCCCAGCCTGGGCAACTTAGCAATTTAGGAAGACCTGCCTCAAAGTAAAAGCACAAAAAGGGATAGGTTAGCCAGGTTAGCATACACCCATAATCCCAGCACTCAGGAGGCTGAGGCAGGAGCTTTGCCTTGAGTTCAATGTCAGCCTGGGCTTCCTAGCAAGTTCCTGTCTCAAAAAACAAACAACCAACCAAAAAGAAAACCCCCCCAAACCCCAGTCCTTCCTCTCTTTTCTAACAGAACCGTGTTTCTTTGTTTTGTTCTTTCTTTCCAGGAGGCAATGTGCCCTCCATTTATATATATTTTAAATTTCCCAGCCTCCTCTGATGCCAGAATGGCCATGTGACACTGTTCTAGCCCACCAGAGAAAACAAGTCTCAGGGAAGAGCTTCTAGAAAAGTGATCAAAGAGAACTGATGTCGACGGGGGGGTGCCTTTTGCCTTTCTCCTTCTTGGTTGGAAGTATGATGGGTGCTGGCGGAGAGGCAGCCATCTTGTCACCTTGAAGATATTATGAGAAAGAAAACTGCATGCTGAGCAGGAAGGAGTGAAAGCAGAATACATGAGGGCTGGCTGGCTTTTGGGTTTCCTGTTAAGTGGCCGAAAGATTTGTTTAAACCATTGTGTAATTGTGGTTCTGTTCACTCAGAGCTAAACATAATCCTATTAAAATACTCCAAAAAGAGACATTTAGTATCTCAGTTCTGCAAGCTGGGGGCTGGTGCTCTCCACGTCAGCAGGGTGCTGTCCTCTGGAGGATGCCAGGGACAGGGTGCCCCAGGCCTCTCTCCCCACTCTCCCTGGCTTAAGTCTCTGGCACCCTTGGCTAGCTGATATACAGGCCGGCCACGAGCATGGGTGTTCTCTCTGTGTGCATCTGAGGTCCCCCGTTCTCCCTTCTATATGGACGCCAGTCAGACTGGATTAAGGGCCTGCCCTACTCCAGCATGACCTTGTCTTACCTCATTACATCTGCAGCTATCCTGTTTCCAAACAGGGCGCACTCCGAGGCACCGGGAGTTAGGACTTCAAGGTACCACGGGGGGGCGCGCAGCTCAGCCCTTCACACCTGAGCCTCAGCCCACAGCTCCTCCCTCCCACCCAGGTCCAAGCACCAGCAAGGCCTAAGCTTTAAAAGCCAGCACAGGCCACCACCTTTCGTTCATCTGCCATACAGGCCGTGGGCACTCCGCGGAGGCAGAGTCCTGACAGCTCCAGCCACTGGATGAGGGATGCAAAGTGTGAGCAAGAAACAGAAATCACTGAGCTCTGAGCTTGTTTGTTACTGCGGCTCAACACAGCTCATCTTACACATTTTAGAACCGCAAACCTGGTCCCAAGGCCTGTCCTCCGGGTGACAGCGTCTAGGGTGAGCTCTGACTTCTGTCCCGTAGCCTACAGAACCTCACAAGGGTTGGCCTCTGCCCGCTTCCCCATCTTCATCTTTCCTCACCCTCCTCTCACCTCTCTGCTGCCAGGGACACCTGCTGCCCTCCAGGCTCTCAGGTGTGCCCCATTTTCCGCAGAGTGCTAACCTGAGGCCTTCCAGGGTGTGGTCGCTTTTTCCTCTCCTCCCTGACAGCACTTAAGCCCACTCCGGTGGGGACTTTCTCTCTCTTTGGTACCCCTAGACTTACAGACTGTTGTAGTAGATGCTCAGTAAATAGCTGTGTCCCAGGACAAAGGACTGCATCTTTGCCTGGCCAAACTGCCCTCCTCCAGGACTCAGACTGACCTCACGTTGTTCACGGAAGCACTCACTGCTCAGTGAGGTGCTTGGCCCCGTGGTGAAGGTTATGGGCTCAGAACTAGGATTCCCTGGTTGGAACACCTGCTCTGTCACTAGCTACTTCTGTTTCCTTGAACCTTTCCCTTTAACCCCTGACCTTCAAATTCCTGGTCTGCACAAAGAAGGAAATGCACACCCGCGATTGTTCCATCGGCCCTGGCCACTGCTTGGCCTACGATGGCTCCGATCGCCTTAGACACCCCCACCCCCACCCCCACCCCCACCCCACTTCCCCGCCTCCCGGGTATGAACCTGGTGAGCGCAGGGGCGCGCTCCCCAGGACTTTGGCCCTGATGGGAGCCTGGAAGACCCCCAGGGCTGCTCGGCCGCCGCGGGACCCCGGCTCTGGCCCCAGTGCGCACGCTCGGCTGCGCCTAGCCTCGCGGGGGCAGACCGGCTCCGGGCGTTGGGCCGGGCGGGGCAGGGAGAGCGCCACGCCCCCTCCCTGACTGGCGGGAGAACGGGCCAATCGGAGGGGCGCCGCGGGAGGGCTGGGGATGGGCTTCGAACCGGCGCCCGGCTGCCGCGGGAGCTGCAGCCGCGAGAGTGCGGCACGCGCCGGTCGCCCGCCCTGCCGGTCCCGCAGCCGCTGCTGTCCTTGCGCATCACTTGGTTTTTACGATTTTGCGTCCATTTATTTTCTGTTCCTCAGTCCTTTCTAAGGCGGCGGAGGCCAGGGCGACAGCAGCGACAGCGACCGCGGCGTGCGCGCGGGGCGGGAGGCGCGGCCCGAGGATGCGCGCGGGACTGCGCTGGCGACGCCCGCCTCTGCTGCCCGGCTCGGGCCGGGACGCCGAGCAGGTGGGTACAGGTGCGCCGCGGAAGGGGCTCTGCAGACCGCGCCCGATGGGCGGGCCCGGGGGCAGGGGACAGGGCGGCCCGTGTCCCCGCAGCCGCGCGCCCCCAGCCAGCGCGCACCCCGCCCCGCGGCCCCCCCCTTGCCCTCCCATCCCCCACTCGCCCAGACCCCCCCCCATACCTCCCAGCCACGTCGCCTGCCCCAGCTCTCTCCGCGTCCCGCCCCCGTCCCTCACGCCACCCCGTTTCCACTCCTCTCCCCGTTCCGCCCCAGCCCAGGGGGGGCATTCGTCGCCTCCGGGAGTGGCGTGGGGGGCGTGGCCAGCGGGGCTCCCCGTTGTCCCCCGGACCCCTGTGGAGGTAGCACCGAGGATGGAGCTGGAGGCAGGGCCACTCCGGGGCAGCGGGGGGCCGGGAGGGGGCGTCCGCCCTGGCCGCACCCCGCTCCACCCCAGACACAGCACCCGCTGCCACAGCCGCGCCACGCACACCCTCGCGCCGCTCCGCCCACGTGGGCGCGGAGAGGAAGGCTGGCCAGATGGAAGAAAGGCTGCAACCCACCCTGCCACCGGCCGGCTTGCCCTGGGCGCACGGACGAGCAAGGATCGGCCCTGCGGTGCGGGCACCATGCGGGCGCCCTGCTGGTCCCCAGCCCTGCGCCCCATCCTCCCCACTGTAGATCGGGCTGCTGAGGTTGGGCCTCCACACCCATCGAGGCCGTTTGCCGGGCTGCCGCCTTCGGCCTTAAAAGCCCCCTTCCCACACACCTCTCCCCGAGGCCTGGCCGCCCTGGGCTCCCCGCCAGTGTCTGCCCGGCCCTTTAAGCTCCAGCGACAGTGTATCTAACCTCCAGCCTCCTCTGCCACTGCCACTTCTGCGCCACTCCCTCACACTGACCTTGGCCTTTGGTCGTGCTGTTCCCCCTGTGGGAACGCCCTTCCTTCGGCTCCCGGCACGGCACGCTGAGGTCGGGGAGCCCCTGGTCCCGCCTGAGCTTCCCCTGTGTCGCCTGAGCTTCCCCTGTGTCAGGCCAGTCACTCTGCTCTCTCCCATCGGATGCCTGTACCGCCTGTGCCTCCCAGACCAGAAGGGGAGGTGGGGGAAGGCCAGCGCAGCCCCAGCCCGGCCGCCCACCCAGGGCTCCACCCGCCCAGTGAATGTCACCTCTCTCACGCAGGTGACCGCTGGCCTGGCACTGGCTGGAGGGCCAGGCTGTGGGAGCAGCGGGCGGGGTGGAGACTCGGGCCTGGGCTGGGGAGGGGCCGGTTTGGGACCTGCCTGCTGAGGACCTCTCCTCCCCAAGGGGCCTGGTCTAGCAGGGCGCAGTCAACTCCCCGGAGACCCTGGCCATGGAGAAAACTGGGGGTGCCAGGCTGCGGGGCGTGGGGTTGTTACAGAGTGTTGTTTGGAAACTCTGGTACCCCAAGGCCTGCATTGCCCGCCTCCCCGCTCCAGGCTTGGGTGTGGGTGACTCTGGAGTCTTCTTACAGCAAGAAACTCCAGTTTGGGCCCAAGCAGTGAGACGGTTGCTGTTTTCCTTTTTCAAACCATCCATGCTCCCGCTGCCCCTGACCTCACAAGTCCCTCACATCCTGGCTTCCCAGGCCCACCTGTCCCCTCCCCTGTGGCTGTCTCTGCCAGTGTGCCACCTGTATGTTCCACACATCTGTCTTCACATGGAGTTTTCCTCATACTGTTTTTCTCCCAAAGTCTCCCCCTTCCTGGTCTATTTGTAGAACTCCTATTCATACTATACGGCCCAACACTCACGTTCCTTTCATGACTGCCAGGTTGTGTGTTTTCTCATCTTCAGACTCCATGTACGTGCACATATGTGTAGTTGTCCTTAGGCCAATCTTGCCTGCTGCAGACTGGGGCCACAGGGAGGTCAGAGCATCAGCTCCCTGTGGTGGGGGCTCTGCCTTCCTGGGCAGGGGGTCAGGCCACGAGATGCTGCTTGCCCTGTAAGAGGGACACATGCAGGACTGCAGGGGGAGAGCATCCCGCTCCCCCAGCCTGACCAGGAAGACTTCATGGGGAGGGGTGGCCTCTGGGCCGCTCTGCTGGTGTGTGGGGCTGGAGGTGAGGAAGAGGCACAGGAGGGACAGTCCCCAAGGCCAGCCACACATGGTCGTTCCACTCTTCCTGCAGGCCCCAGGGATCCCATCTAGACCCTGCCTTCCACCTGAGTTTCGAACCAAATGGGATCCTCCCTGGGAGAGATTGGGGGTGACTCAGTGTGCCCCAGTTCTCCTGGGTCAGTCTCCTTTCCCACCGGGGTGGGATCAACCTGCAGGGCTTCTGAAGTTGGACTGGCCTGTGTTTTATTCCCTTTGCTGTGTGGTCTTGGGCAAGAGGATTGACCTTTCTGAGCCTTCATTTCCTGTACAAATCAGGGCAGTGGCCCTGCTGGGTGGGTATGGGGATCACAGGTGTGGTCCCTGGGCCCAATCAGAACTTAATAGGTAGTCACAAAAGGAGGAAGCATGTGTGAGCTGTGGAGAAGCCTGCTTGCCTTGGCATGGTCATAGCAGATGCCCACGTTAGGGGCCCTCTCGTGCTTCTCCCGCTACCAGCGGGGCTGGGTGAGCAGGCCTGGACCGAGGGGCTGCACTGTGGCTCAGCCCAGACTGCACTGGCTCTGTGACCTTGGGCAAGTGGCTCAGCCTCTCTGAGCTCCTCGAGTCTTCTGGAGGGTGGGCGTGAGGTTATATAAGAAGAATAGCTGCAATCATTCCACCTCCCACTCCTGTGAGTTTTCTTATTTTAGCTGCGCGCCTCCCCTTAGGTAAGGAACACATGGGCACCTTCAGGGGAGCAGCCCCAGGGCAGAGGCGTCCCGGCAGGGCTGGCCCCACAGGCATGCCAACCCGGCGATGGCCGCTGTCGTGGCCCTGGTGCTGTAGGGATCAGAGGCTGTGAAAGGACTCCCGGCTAGCTGGTAGAGGGCCCACCGTGTCCTATGTGGCCCTGGATGCCCTCAGAAAGGGTCTGCTCTGCTTACGGCTCTCCACAGCCAGGTGCACAGTGCAGGGACACAGGTCTGTGGGAGGCAGGGGTACGAGGTGCTGGTGGAGATCAGCAGGGGGCCATGCACACTCAGGTGCAGGAAGAGAGTAGGTGGGCCGTCCGGGGCAGCTCCATGGACAGGGCTCTGTTCTTGTCTTGAGTGTTACCATTTATTTTTAGAATCAGGCATGTTACAACAGGGTCCTTGCCGGGGGCTGGCAAGCTATGATTTTTATAAATAAAGTTTTATTGGATCAGCCACACTCATTTATGTAGTGACGGCTGTGGCTGCTTCAGCACCATGTTGGCAGACTGGAGCCTCCCTGGCAGACCCTGGGGGATCAGAGACACTTCCAACAACCCTTTTATTTTTGGTACCAGGAATCGAACTGAGGACCTTTCACTTACGAGGCAGGTGGAACCACTGAGCTAAATCCCCGGCCCCCTACCCAGACCTTTGCAGGAGGGGCTGGGTATCCTCCCGGCTGTGCTTTCTCTGATCCGACTGAGCTGGTTCCATCCTTGAGAAAGGCACACTTGACTTTGGCCTTTAAGAGAGGAGCGTAGAAGGGTCACACGGCTAGTAAGTTCCAGGGCAGGGATTTGAATCCAAGGAGCCCACCTCACCCCCAGGAGATTGCTATTTTTTATTGTCTTTTCACTAAATTTTACCTGGTGGTATGTATGATATCTACTTAAAAAAAATTATTGACAGTTTTTTAAGAGCCCATTACCAGATCCATTCTTAAACTATTTTATGGTAAATGCACATATTTAATATTCCATAATGGCTACCCTGCCAACCCTTTGAAAGTACACAGCTCAGTGGCATTAAGCACATTGACATTGCTGTGTAACCCTCACCATGCACCTTCAGGCCTTCCCAGCGTTCTCAGCGGGCAGTGGGGCTCCCATCGATGCCCCTGCCGCCTGGGGGCAGTTTGTAGGAAAAGCAAGGTTAGCTGCTTGTGGGTGTGGCAGAGAAGGCATTAAGTCAGCCTGGGGTTCCTGTCCTGGAGCCTGCACTGCTGGGGACCCTGTACAACTCTGTCCTCATGTTGGGAGTGGCGACTGCTCCAGGGTCCTTCCCTGAAAATCACGGGGCTGTGAGGATGAGAAGGAAGACAGGGCAGGGCTGAGTCCAGGACTGGGCAGGGACAGCGGCTCCGATGAGGTCCCCCCGGCAGCACCCTCGTTGGCTGTTGGGTCGATCCATGCCTCTCTGTGACCTGAAATGTCCCCTTTGTCCTTTCCAGGACCTGGACGCTCCCTCAGGGCCTGTTACATGTCCAGAGCTCCTGACCGGGCTGCAGGGACCCAGAGACTGTGCGGGGACAGCCGCTGCCCTCCTGTCCCCATGGCCCAGACTTGGCTCAAGGGCCGCTTAAGGAATGAAAAGGGTTCTGTGTGCACGGGCTGGGCCGTCGCTGTGGCAGTAATGCTCTTGTGTGTGCCAGGTCAGGGGGACGCGCTGGCCTGCCAGCCTCTCCCCGGCTGTTTTGAGTCGGCCCGTGCCTGGGAGTGTGCTGCCTCCTGTGGGCGCACCGGTCAGGGAGCAGCGAGCCAGTGGCATGGCTTCCCCGTCTTTGGCCCCTGGAGCCCCTCATCCCGCTCCTCCCACGTTACTCAGTTGCCTGTATCTCCTTGCTCCAACTCGGGATTTTATTTGATGCAATTGCCATACACAGCTTCTGTTGAAGCAGCTCTTTTCTTCTGTCCCCTTAAGGTGCACAATTCACTGGTGTTTATTTGATAAATGTATAATATTGTGCAATCTTTATCTGTCTAGTTCCAAAACACTTTTACCACCTGTCAGTATTTGCTCCTCATTGCCCCCATCCAGCCCTGACAGTCCTGATCTGCATTCAATCTCTGTGAATTTACCTCTTTGGGACACATTTCATATAAATGGGACCATATGGTATATGGCTTTTTGTGCCTGGCTTCTTTCACTTCCCGTTTCATAGGTTCACCCGTGTGGTAGTGGATGTCTTGTTCCATTCTTTTTTTTTGGTACAGGGGATTGAACTTGGGTCCTTGTGCTTGTGCAGCAGGCCGCGAAACTGCTGAGCTAAATCCCCGGCCCTTGTTCCATTCTTTTTAACAGCTGAGTATTATTCCACTGTGTTTGTCCATTGTGTTCAGCTTTGGCCCTTATGACCTGTGTTGGAAGCAGTGTGTGTTGTGCTAACATTTTCTCTGTCCCCGGGCTCATTAAGTCATCAGTCCTGACACCCATCAGACAGCCGTGAATGTCCTACCCTCCATACAGATGCTGCCCTGGCTTGCTCTTAAAACCCGGAGATGGGTTTGTGGGCTCCCTGTTTTCCCAGCAGGGTGTGAGGGTGCCCCGAGGCAAGGGTTGAGGTTGGGGCCAGTGGAGTGGCCGAGAGGGGCAGCTGGCATGGGGCAGGGATTCCTGGCTGCCTCTCTGTCCTTCCTGCGGCAGGCCCGACGCTCGGAGCGTATGTGCCTGTGCCTGCCGTCTGGGACGCTCCCCCCTGCCCTCTCCCGGCCCGGCTTCAGTTCTCCTCCTGTCCCAGGAAGCCGCTCTGCCCTGCTCCTGCCGTGTGGCTCCCTGCTTTGTTCAGAGAGCCATCATGGCCTGGAGTGACTGTGTGGACTCCTTGATCATCGTTCCCACCTCCCCGGAAGCTAGAGGGAAGTGCAGGAGGCCGGGAGCCCGCCCCTCAGCCTTCCTGTCCATGCACCGGCGTTGGGGGCAGAGTAGCTGCTCAGCAAATACTCCATGGGCTGCATGGCATTCAGTGTGACTTCGAGTCCTAACTCCGCCTCATGGTTCTGTGATGGAGGCTGCGTTGCTCCATCATTCTGGCTCCATTTCCTTTTATGAAATCTGGAGGACATCCCCGCCTCTTGGGGTCCGCGTGGGCATTCCTCAAAGTGGCGTATGTGGGTGGGGCAGCACAGGCGAATCACCAGCATGGGCTATATGGCCCAGGCAAGAGTGAGGAGCACACCCTGGGTTTCTGTTAAAAGTAGAAAACCTGAAAGGTCTGTCATAATTTTCAGGTTGAGTACATGTTGAAATGAAACTACCTTGCATATTTTGGGCTAAATGAAGTGCATTTTTCATTTTACCTGTTTTTCTTTATTTATCTGCTTGTTTATTTTTGTGGAACTGGGGATGGTACCCGGAACTGGCACATGGTAGGCAAGTTCTCCACCATGGGGCTACATTCTGAGCCGTTTTAAAAATTTTATTTTGAGAAGTTCTTGCTAAGTGGCCCAAGCTGGCCTCAAACTTGTAATCCTCCTGCATCAGCCTACTGAGTAGCTGGGAATGTAGAGGTGCACCCACTTTTTACTTTTTTTTTAACGTGACTGCTGGAAAGTTTAGAATTCCTTGGAAGGCTTGCATGATGCCCCTGTGGACAGTGCTGCTGTAGGCTATGAGGTCCCCGAGGGTGGGGATCTGGCTCCACGTGTGGTGTTCCTGGCTGGGCACCTGGGCTCTGCCTCCTGTGGCCCAAGTGACTGTGGGTAGGGCAATTCAGCCTGTTGTGCTGTGGTTTCCACCAGTAATCAGGAAGCTCAGTCTGATGACAGATGATGACAAGGCACATTTGTTCCTAGCCCCCCTCCTTATGCCCCGGGCCCCAGGAAGATGAGATGCGCCCACTGCAGCTGCTTGCTTTCTGGGAGGCGGGATCCACTATCCGAAATCTATGTGGAACTCGGTGGCACATGGTTCCCCGAAGGGTGTACACAGGAGTCATGGGGACAGCCCCTGGGACAGCCTGGTCCCTGGCCGTGAGCTGTCAGGATGCCGTACAGTTTCTTCATGCCAGCCAGCAGCCAAGGAGATCCCTTGGCATTCCCAGAGCTCAGCCCATTGCCGAGTGGCCCCCACTGCCCCTGCAGCCTTTCCCATCCTCCGAGACATCAATCGCACCAGCACCGCAGTGTCTGGAACCCCAGGCTCGCTTTCCACGACCCGAAATCCAGGAACCCAGGGAGCTCTATGGGCCCCTCCCAGTGTGGGTGTGGCTTCTGCTCGGTCCTAGCCTGCCACTGCCCCATGGACGGGCAGACAGATGATGGGCACAGTGGTTTCAGGGTGTGGCGCAGGCTGCTCTCACAGTCCCTCTGCTCCCCCAATCTGCTGCTTTCCCTGGCCCAGGAAAGGACCGCAGGTCAAGGCCCCACCAGGCAGGAGTCAGGAGGGAGATGAGCCCCTCCGCCTGGGGACCTGTGTGTCCTGTGTGTGCTCCTGGCGGAGAGCTGCCTGGGAAGAGGCGGTCCTGGGCCTTGCAGGGTCCTCTCTTTCCTGCATAGCCCTCTGCAGGTGCCTGGCAGTGTGCTGCCCTCCCAGGGTGGGTTGTGTTCCCAGAAAACCTAAGCCGAGCCCTGGGGAGGACTGTAATTGTGATGGCTGTGTCTAGATGTCCCCCAAAGCCTCCTGTGGTTATGGGGGGGGGCTTTTGGGAGGTGGCTGGGTCTGGAATGTGATGCTGGGATTAAGGGTGTGAGTGCTATCTGTCCTAAGGGTGGGGAGCCTGGATTAGATGTGAAGGATAGAAAGAGCCTTGTCGCTTGTTGCTTGCTGCTCCTGCTGCTACTGCTGCTCTCTTCTGCTGCCTCCGCTGCTCTGCCCCTCTCCCGTGCTGCCCACCTTGGAGCCAGGCACCTATGGACTGAAACCACTGCAGACTGAGCCAAATAAACCGCTCCTCCCTTCGCTTGTGGGTGTTCGGTATTTTGTCTCAGCAACAAGGAAAGTAACCAAGACAATAATTTTTTATCAGCATATATTTGCAGTACATGCTTGTGGTGTTCATGTCGGGGAATTGGAGGAGTTGGTTCAGGCATATGATGCACCCTGATCACTTTTGGTCCCTTTACCCCCTGTTCCCCTACCCCCCCAACCTCATCCCATATCCACAAAGTCTGCCTTCTTGTTTTCTATGATCTCTCCTTCATTTTACTCATTTATTTATAGCTTAGTTTTCTTATATAAGAGAAATCATGTGCTATGTAACTTTCTGTGTCTTACTCACTTCATTTAGCATTACGGTCTCAAGTTCCATCCACTTTCCTGCAAATGACACGATTTCATTCTTATTTATGGGAAAATAATACTCCATTGTATATAAATACCACATTCTCTTTATCCATTTGTCTGTTGATGGCCAGAGAGGCCATTTCCACAGCTTAATTATTTTGAATTGTGAAGCTATAAGCATGGTGTGTTACTTACTTTTCTCTCCTTGCTGAGACAAAATACCTGACACCCAGAGTTAGAGGGGAAGGGGTTCATTTGGCTCACAGTTCAGAGGTTTCAGTCCATAATCAGCTGGCTCCAAGGCAAAGATGCCAAACACATCACAGAGGAGAAACAGGTAACAAGAGGGTTTAACAGCATCTTTCTGCCCCTTTTATCTTATTCAGACTACTGAGATTAGGGTGGTGCCAAACCAATCACTCACATGCAGTGGTTTAGTAATCACACACCCTTAACCCCAGCATCACACATTCCAGATTCAACTACCTCTGAAAAAGAAAGTCCCACATCATCTGTGTGAGGGTTTGGGGCAGGGGGCATCAAAACACAAACCATAACACATGGTATGCATGTTTCACTGTAGTAGGATGTCTTTAACTCTTTCAGGGATACACCCAAGAGAAGTGTAGTGGGGTCAAATGGAATTTCTATGTTTAGCTTTTTGAGGCCTCTCCATACTGATTTTCATATTGGTTGTACTAGTTTGCATTCTCACCAACAATGTGAAAGGGTCCCTTTCCCCTCCATGTTCTTACCAGCATTTGTTTCTCTTTGTGTTTTAATGATAGCCATTCTAACTGGGGTAAGATCATAAACCCCCCACCAGTGTCATGCTGAATGGGGAAAAACTGACAGCATTTCCTCTAAAATCAGAAATGAGAGGAGGGTGTCCACTCTTAGCACTTCTGTTCAATGTAGTACTTGAAACTTTAGCCAAAAGAAAGAAAGAAAAAGGGCACAAGTAGGAAAGGAAGTCAAATTAACTGTATTTGTAGATAATATGATTCTTCACATAGAAGACCCAAAAAACTCCACCAGAAGACTTTTAGATCTGATAAATTCAGCAAAGTGGCAGGGTTAAAAAAAAAAGTCAACACACAAAAATCAATTGCTTTCCTATACATTAATAATAAACTCACTGAGAAAGAAATCAGGAAAACAATTCCATTCACAGTAGCTTCAACACGCACACACACACACACACACCAGGAAAACATTTCCATTCACAGTAGCTTCAACACATACACACACACACACACACAAACCCCACAAAAACAAAACAACTCACCTAGCAATCAAACTAAACAAAGAGATGAGAGACATCTACAATAAAAACTACAGAACTCTAAGAAAAAAATTGACATTAGAAAGTGGAGAGGGCAAGGGATTTAGCTCAGTGGTTCCAGCGCCTGTCTCCCAAGCACAAGGTCCCGAGTTCAATCCCTGGTACCAAAAAAAAAAAAAAATGACCACGAAAGAAAGTGGAAAGACATCCCTTTTTTTTAGGTGTGTAAATAGTTTATTTATTTTATTTATTCATCTGTTTTAAATAATAAATTAAGTTTATTGACTCATTTTAAGTATACATAATGATTTTGTTTTTGGACCAGTAGAATTTATATTGTTAAATGACCATATTACCAAAAACCATCTTTAAATTTAATGTAATCCCTATTAAAATACCAAAAACATTCTTTACCAATACCCCCCCATCCTAAAATTCACTTGGAACCAGAAGAGACCCAAAATAGCCAAAGCAGTCCTGAGCACAATTCCAGACGTCAAGCTATACTACAAAGCCACAGTGACAAAACGGCATGGTACAGGCACAAAAATAGACACCGTGAGCCAGTGGAGCAGAACCGAAGAGACATAAGCAGCCCCATGCACTGTCAGGTTTTTGACAAAGGAATCCAAAACATATGGTGGAGAGAAGATAACTTCTTTAACAAATATGCTGGGGAAACTGGGTATCACATGCAGAAGATTGAATCATGCACTAAATTAAAATCAAAATGGACACAAGACCTAGATATAAAAACAGAAACATTGAAACTACTGGAAGACAACATAGGGGAGATGCTGAAAGCCACAGGCACAGGCAAAGCCTTGCTGACCCGAAAACTCCAGGAGTGCAAGAAGTAAAACCAGGAATCAACAAATGAGGTTGCATTAAATTAAAAAGCTCCTGGAAAGGAAAGAAACAGTCAACAGAGTGAACACAGTGGGAACGAAATTGCCAGCTACTCTTTTAGGAGAGGACTAATACCTAGAATATCTGAAGAACTAAACCCCTTCCCCAAACAACAAGTGGACAAATGGGCTGAATAGACATGTCTTGGAAGAAGTGCAGATGGTCAGTAGGTGAGTACACGGACACAGATTCCTTATCCTCAGCTAGTAGGGAGATGCAGATACCAGCAGCTCAGACCATCTGCCCAGGGTGGACTCCTGAGGGCAGCAGCAGCCCACCCTCTCCAGCCGCCACGGGCCTGAACCATCTTGTTGCTGGGAACAGTGACGAGTCTAGGGTTGCCCAGAAGTGGTAGTGGTGGGGTTCAGATGGCTCTGTCTCCTAAGGGCACTGCCGGTTCACAGCTAGAGTGCGGTGAGCCAGACCAGAGATCACACGCCAGCACCAGGACCATCGCTGGTGACAGTGTATCACGTTGGGAATTTTTCTTAAATGAGTAGATAGATATATGGAGCAGCTAGTCACGGACACAAACAACTGTGTGAGGTGACAGATATGTTAATGGGCTTCACTGTGTTAACTATTTTGCTATCTCTGTATCTCCCTTAGCGTGTTGTCAGCCTCAAATATATACAATAAAATTTATTAAAAAAAGAGTGTAACCCTCTTGTCCTGGCCTCAGGTGCTCTTGGCCTTCCCAGCTCCTTTCCCTCTCTTCTTCCTCTTCCCCTGTCAGAGCTGTACCCTTTTCTGAGCTCCGCCTTCCCTCTGACCTGCCTTCCTGGATGCCACTGTGCCCTCCCTGGGTCCCCAGGAGAGACTGCCAGTTACTCTGTAAATGCAGAGTGATGAATGAGGTCAGAGGGCCGGATTCAGAAGGAAACAGCCCCTGGGCAAGGACGAACGTGCAAGGGGCCGCCCCTGGTCTGTGATCCTGCCAGTGCGGGCATAGCCCACTGCTGCTGCTGTCCTGTTGTCCGGCTGCTCTGGAGTGGTCAGCAGATCATGGCTTTTAGTCTCAGGGTCCCCTAACCTGAGTGAGGGGAAGGGCTTCAGCGGGAGCCCAGGACGTGGTACGGGACCTGCAGTCCCCTCTAGTGACAGCCAGAAGACCTCAGAACCATGGTGCTCTGGTCCAGTACACCAGGGCGTTGTGTCGGCCCAGGGGACACTTGGGAAGCCTCTGAACCTCAGTTTCCCCTCTGTGGATGGGGATTTCTTTGTCTCATAGTGCAGCTGATTTTAGATTATGGCAGCAGGAAATGTTAGAAAGGTGTTCTTCCAGACCCGAACGGTGTTCTGAGTTGACAGTGGCTATACTTACTAAGTTGGCCTTATTTCCTTTCTCCCAGCTGACCCTGGGCAGGCGCTTTGGAAGACGGGCCTCTCTGGACTTTGGCAGGGCTGCCTGGCCGGGGCCGGCAGCTGGGTGAGTGAGCTTGTTAGGCGGCGGTAATTGGATTTCTGTAGCCAGGCTTGGAGCCTTCCAGGCTCGGGGCCCACAGCACTTCCTTTTGCAACCCGATGGCTTCTTTTGAAAAAAAGCATGGCACTCCCACGCTCCGTGACCTGTTTCAGCGGCTGGGTGCCTGGGTGCTTTACTGACATGATTTGTCCCTCCCCGGAGCACGCTTGTCCCCTAGGGTGAGGCAAGTTCATGCGGCCTGCGTGTGGTGTGTGACAGATTCTGGATTTTTCTGTAGAGATGGCTAAAAACGAATAGAAGATGCTTCAGACTGACGACGCTAGCAAGTCCTAGCGAAGTGTGCGCGAAGATGGACGCCTGTGATGCCCGCGCTTTGGGCGGGTCTCACAATTCCCAGGCCCTGGGTTGTAGTTTCCCCTCAGTTTTGTTATGAATAGAGAAGGCTGTGTAGGCAAACTTAAGAGGAAAGTGATGAGGTTTGGAGATGTGCTATGTCCCTGTGTTTATTGTTTTAATGTTTTTAGTTTTTATTTTTAGGTACTGGGGGTCGAACTTGGGACCTTGTGCTTGTGAGGCAGGCAGTGGCACCACTGAGCTAAATCCCCAGTCCCTCTGTGTTTAGGAAGGGATGTGGGTGAGCAGTCTGGAGGGCCTCTTACTTGATCATTGCTGCAGGGGCAGGAAGCCCTCTGCCCATCAGAGCCTTTTAAATTTTTATTTATTTAAAAAATCTTTTTATTTATTTTTATTTTTGGAGACAAGGTCTGGCTCTGTAGCCTCAGCTTGGCCTTTGAACTCTTGGCAGTCCTCCTGCCTCGGCATTCTGAGCGCTGCCATCATAGGTGTGGGCCACCCCACTCTTATCATAGCTTCTTAACACCTATGCCAGGTGTCTGTGCCAGTATTTGAAAATCCCCATCCTGTAGACTGTGTTGTGAATCTGACCTTCCCGTCCCACTTTGGTCTGAAGCTTTGAGCTGTTACGATATGTCACAAAAGAGATCCTCCAAACACAATGGCCTGTCCCACCTCCATGTGGGGAAATAAAGTTGTAGACCTCAAATCCTCCAACTCAGGAAGCTGGTAATGGACATTTTTGTAGATAGTGTCCTTTGATGAGTGGAAACTGAGAGGGAAAAGAAATCATGATAGGTTTGAAAAAATGACCCATTAAAAAAACTTAAAATTGGCTGGGGATTTAGCTCAGTGGTTCTGGCGCCTGCCTCGCAAGCGCAAGGACCCGAGTTTGATCCCCGGTACAAAAAAAAGCAAACAAAATTGTCAGAGAGGCAGTTTTGCTATCTAAACTAAAGGAAACAGCTCTTTGGAGTCCTTGCCCCGATTTCCACGGCAAACACAGTGTGTGGTTCATTTAATGTGAAAGAACAGTAAAAGAGGGATAAAGGAACTGAAGGATGTGAGATATAGAAACCAAAAAGTTAGGTGGCAGGTGTAAATCCAGCTGTGTTGGTAACATAAGATTAGAATGGGTCATGAAGCTCAGTCAAAAAATAGCTGTTGTCAGACTGGATACAGTGTGTTCTCCAACTATGTGCTATCTTGGTCGGGCTGCTATCACACAGGGCCTGAGCAGGTTCATTGTTTGGGGGCAGCCTGTTTCTAATAGATAGAGGTTTAATCACTGTGACCCCATGTGGTAGGAGACATGGGCTGCCCTTCTGGGGTCTTTGAAGTCTTTTTTTCCCCCAGTACTGGGAAATGAACCCAAGGCCTTCACACCAAGCTATACCTCATTCTTTATTTTATTTTGAAACAGGGTCTCACTAAGTCAGCAAGTTGCCCAGACTGGACTTGAACATGTGATCTGCCTGTCTCAGCCTCCCATAGTGCTGAGATTACAGGCATGTACCACCACGCCCAGCAGGGGCCTCATAAGGAAACTAATGCCTTTGATGCTTAGGTTTAAACATGAATTCTGGGGTGACATTAACATTCAGACCAGGATACGCACCTTAGATTCAAAGGCACACATGGAGGGAAAAAGATATTTCATGCAAATAGGAACCGTTACATGGCATAAAGAGCAATATTCTACAAAAGGGTCAACTCATCAGGAATATATAACCACCATAAACATTTGCACCCAGTGACAGAGCACTAATGTGCAGGAAGCAAGACCTGAGAGAAATGGAGGGAGGAGGGGCCAATTCAGCTATCATAGCTGGAGACTTCAGTGCCTGACTGTCAGCAATGGGCAGTCAGGAAGGAAGTAGCAAGCTTCAACAGCACTGTCAGCCCACCATATGTAACACATACTTAGTTCCCCATCCACAAAATAGATGTTTCTAAAAAAGAAGTATTTTAGGGGCCGGGGATTTAGCTCAGTGGTTTTGCCACCTGCTGTGCAAGCGCAAGGACCTGAGTTCTATCCCTGGTACCCAAAAAAATAAAAAAATAAAATAAAAAAGAAGTATTTTAACCAATGTCGTAAATTACTTTTCTTGTTGCTGGGACAAAATACCTGACACCTTAAGTTAAAGCAGGAAAGGTTTATTTTACTTCACAGTTTGTAGAGACTTTAGTTCATAGTTGGCTGGCTCCAAGGCAGGATGTCATGGCAGAGGAGAAACAGTCCATGGCAGGGTAGGCAGGCGGCAGCAAAGGACCAGGAGAGGGGAGGGGCAAAATAAGTGTCCCTTTCCCTTTTATCCCATCCAGGCTACCAGCCTTTTGGGTGGTACCACTCACACCTAGGGTGAGGCTTTCCATTATCCAGACCCAGAACCATGCTAACTAAACCAATCAGTGAACTAATTTAGTTATCACACCCTTAATCCATATTCACACACCCTTAATCCATATGCACACACCATTAATCCACATGCACACACCCTAGATCCAGCCACCTCTGAAAAGTCCCACCTATGACTGCAGGAGGCTTTGGGGGGATATCTAGACACAGCCATAACAACCAATGTACAAAAGGGGAGTGATGGTTCATTATTACATTACCTTATGTTTTTAAACCTATGGTGCTCCTAGTTATAAAATGTCAGCTCTTTATCTGTAATAATACTGTTTTTATTTTAAGTCCATTGTGCTATAATGACCTTAACTTTCAAATGGAAAATTGGGGGCAGTGCTGTAGTGGACATAGCCACGGCATCACTATCAGTGGCCTTGGTGGTCGGTCATGGAAGTATCTATGTAGTGACATTCCACACTGCACTTCTGTAGCTGCAAATGCCTGGGTGCCTGTCACTGGAGGCGGCAGGAGATCCCCCACCCAAGGCCATGTGCACACCTGCACCCTGGGTCTTGCTGTGGGGCCTGCAGAGGGCTGGCATTCAGCGTGCAGCTTGTGCATTGGAATGGCATTTTTTCTTAGTTTAAAATTGTTACACTTAGAAAAAAAAAATGGCATGAGGCTCCCTTGCTCAGCCCCTGAGCATCCTGGAGGAGCTGTGGGCTCCACTGCAGGTCGGGTGAAAGGCGGGCGCCACACCCGAGCGCTGATCTTCCCTGGGCCTGTGTGTCTCTGAGTTGGCTTCTGACTGTCACTGTTGGGCTGGGCTCTTTGTCCCAGCCTGAGTGTCCTCGTGTCTCCAGAGCAGGGACCGGAAAAGCTAGAGACTCAGGACCCCGCTGGCTGAGCTGAGCTGAGCTGAGTGGATGGAGAGGGGTCTGACCAGGCTGTGAGCGTCCGTGCCTTCCGGAGCACCCGGGTCCTGCCTGCGCCTCTTCTTCAGTAGCTCTGGAGTTACAGGGAGAGCTTGGCAGGAGCAGCAGTTGAACTGAGACAGGGAGCTGTCTCCTTGGAGCTTAGGGCAGGCTGTGTGTCACCCACTGCTCAAGGATCCCCCCCCCAGCAGGAAGCACAGACTCTGCTTGTCAGCGTGTGTGCGGCCTCGAGATGTGAGGCTCCTGCCTGTGCTGGCTGCCCTGTTAACCTCCGGCTGTTTTAGTGAAACACACCGTGGACTGGGGGCGGGGTTAGCAACAGATTCACTTCTCTTGGTGCTGGAGGCTGAAGTCCGAGGTCAAGGTGCGGCCACTTTCGTTCCCAGTGAGGGCTCTCCTCCTGGTCTGCAGGGCTACCTTGCTGTCCTCTCCTGTGATGGGACACAGTGGAAGCAAGCTCTCATGTGTCTTCTTCTAAGGTCACTATCCTCATCAAGAGGGTCTCACCCTCCCCAAAGCCCCTCCTCCTAAAACCCTGACACAAGGGCTTGGGTCTCCACGGAGCAGTTGTGGAGTCTTAGCACGGACCCAAATGCTACGGAACTGTGTCCTCGACCGCGCTCATCCTGTCTGCACACCTGTGCCCTCTCCCTCTACAGGTGGCCCAGCCTCTGTCCCTGGGCACTGTCCTCTCTTCCCCTTCCAAGCCAAGGCAGGGACCTCCTGCATCTCCCCGTCACAGCCCCGGTCACACTGTGTGGCTCTCGCCTTTCAGTCTTTCTTCCCTGTGTGGGATTCATGTTTGAGGCCCATGTGCTTAGCAGAGCCCCGGGGATGCTGCAGAGTGGATGGATGGATCAGTAAATGAATGAATGAATGAGGCTCTTATTCCTCTACTCTCCCTGCCCAAGTGCCACTCCTGTGTTTGCACACCTGGAATGTACTACTGCCAGAGTACACTTCTGATGTCCCCTCCTCCACCACAAGGGTCCCCTCGGCTCCCAGGTACCACCCGGCCTTGTCTTCCCAACTGTGGGAGAGCCATTAGGACACCCAGGCCTGGCTAGCATGATAAGGCGATTGTATACCTGTAAGGTCCCCTCCCCTGCCTCCACCGAGCTGCAGTGAGTCACCTGGCAGTCACCTGGCTGAGCACCTGCGCCTGTAATGAGTGTCACCCACCGGGTCCTGTCTCTCCCTGCCTGTCCCAGCTTCCCCTCCCCCCACCATCTTGCAGGACCAGGTCACGTGTGAACCCTGGTCCCTCACTCCTCAGGCCACCAGCGTGCTTCACCTGTTTTGTGCACACAGCGGGCTCTCAGTGGGTGGCTGTCCGGCTGTGTCCCGGCACGTCAAGCCATGTCGAGAGGCTGGCGCAGAAAGGACATGGGAACCACAGAAAGGGGTTGCTCTTTGCTCGGAAGTCACCGGCTGCCCCTGCTCGTTTTTTGCCGGTGTGGTTACTTGTCAGCCTCGTGACTCATTTCAGCAGATGTGAGACAGAAATCAGCGGATGGTTGGGGCCTTTTCTGGAAGATCTTAAGAGGCCTTTGCCCATCAATGAAGGGGGATTCCTAAATGATGCAGGGAGTTTGCCAAGGGCCAGCAAGGAGGAATTGAAAAAGCAAAGGCTTTGTATTTGGGTGAAAACTTGAGCGAGTTGCTGAACTGCTCTACGGTGAAGTTTCTTCCTGTAAACGAGGGAATCCATAGGTGCTTCTCCAGGAACTCAAGCGCACCAAAATTATGTGTAAAGCAACTATCTTAATCACTTTCCTCATCACTGGGACAAAATACCTGACATCTACAATTTAAAGGAGGGAGGTTTATTTGGCTCACTGTTCTTGCATGGTCTGCCAACTCCAAGGCAGGAAGGGCCTGGGGGAAGGAGAGCTGCACACATCATGGTGGGCTGAAAGCAGAGAGAAGGGAGGTGCTGGGGAGGGAGATGAACCTTTCCAGGCCACGCCCACAGGGCTGCCTCTTCAGACGAGGTCCCACCAAACAGCAAATCAGCTGTAAGCCCCTGTAATCCAATCGCCATGCAAACATGCCCATCTGTGAGCGCAGGAGGCTCTTGGGGACACTCAGATCTAAGCCAAAATAGCCCCACGGTCTCTCACCACCTAGGTAGGGGCAGCCATCAGCCCCCTGGTGTGCTGGCTGGCTGGAGCTTCTGGCCCTATAAATAAAATCACTCTGGACTCCGGTGGAACAGTTTCTGAGCTGCCTCTTGTGGCTGTATCCTCAGGTCCTAGTGTGATACCTGGGACCAGGGAGCCCCAGAGTAGAGCAAGTGAGAGCCCAGACACTCAGGCCAGCCTGCCTGGCTGTCATCCCCACTGCCACTTGGTAACTGTTGTGTTACAGTTAGTGTGGACATACCCAGGTCATAGGCAGCAGAATGCAGTAATTCGGAAACTTTAGAACGGTTCCTGGCACACACGAGAGCCACGTAGTGGAGACTGTTGTCATTATTACTTGTTGGATGTTTATTGGCTCGTATCTGATTCTGTCCGAGGGGAGAGTGGTGTAGGCACTGGCATGGGGCTTAATTCTTCTTTGAGCCCAGTTTCCTTCCCTGTGCAATGGGGACAGTACTGCCACTGTTTGGGAGATAATGGTGATGGCACAGAGCAGCTTTTTAGAAATGGCAGCTCTCAGTTTAGCTACTGCTTGGAGGCCTGCGAGCAGGGGAGATTTCCCTGGCACGCCTGTCTTGGGGCCACCCTGGGCTACTTCCTTGCCCTTGTTCTCAGACTGGCACAATGGGCAGGGTCACCACCTGCACAGGAGGAGGGTGTGTGTGTGTGTGTGTGTGTGTGTGTGTGGTGAGAGGCCCAGTTTCCTGTGGGTTTGTGGCTTTGCAGTGTTGTCTCGTTGACAGTGCCTGTGAGGTTTCAGGCAGGACCAGGAGGCAGGTTGTGGATGGGGCAGGGTCTCCTGGGCTGGGCTTAGCCTTCCTGTGTCCTTCCACCCATTCGGCCTCTAGGCAGCTGCATTTACTGAGTGCTTCCTGGGGTGGGTGCTTTATGGTCCTCCCTCCACTTCTCAACCACCATGCAAGGAAGAGGAGGAAGCCCAGATGTGGAGAGGTCGAATGGTCACTGCAGGGTCAGAGTTAGTGATTCTGGGCTGGGGATGAGAGTTGTGCCCTCTTTTCCAGGTGGTTTCCATGCAGGAGAGTAGAAGGCAAGGCATTGTGGAGGTGCCCTTCCTGGAGCAGCTTCATGTGGACTGCTGAAAGAGAGTGAAATGTTTATAAAACATCTTCTTCTGTCCCCCCTCCCCCCAGCATATATGCCAGTTTTATTTTTTCCTGGGAACACACTGCATCAACTTTGTAAGCTTATCCTTGTAGATGTAGCAATCTGTCCTGAAGACTTCAGTCACTTGCTAACTTTGGAGCAGTTTCTCTGTCCCACAGAAGCAACCGATAACAATGAATGACCAGGAGTGCCCCAGGCAGGCAGGCACTGTCGGTGGTGTAGACAGCTGTGACAGCCCCCTGACAGAGAAAGGACTCGACTAAGTACAAGGGGCTGGGAGGAAAGCGGGAGACCTGGTTTTGGGTGGGGTGTGGTCTGGATGGAAGTGACCAGAGAATATGACAGGATGAGCTGCTTACCAGCAGGGATCCAGGTCACTCAATTAAAAGAAACAGGAGGGGCTGGGGATTTAGCTCAGTGGACCTGTGCCTGCCTCACAAGCACAAAGTCCTGAGTTCGATCCCCAGTACCGCAAAAAAAAAAAAAAGATAGGAAACATTAAAGGATTCATTTTTTAAATACCCACCAAAGGGCTTGGCTAATTATTTCAAAGGCGGGCCTTCCTTTTAGTCCTCTACCCAGGGGTGCAGGCCAAGAACAAAGGGCGGAAAAGTGGGCGTGGCAGCAGGGCTTGGGGCAGGCTGGAAAGGGAAGGGCTAGGTTGACTTTAAAGCCAGACTGGAAGTGAAACCTGGTAGACCGGAAGTGAAGTCTGATGTACCGGAAACGGAAGTGGTTGACAAGGCCTAAGAGTTCATCTACTCACTTTTCTGTTTAAAGTCATCTGTGGAGTTGAGAAGGGTTGTAGGGCTGGGGGAGAAGGAGAGTTGTGGGAAGAGGTATGGCCTGGTGCAGGTGCAGCGATTTGAGGCAGGACGGAGCCCAGGTAGCAGTGAAGAGGGTAGTCTTGATAAGGTAGTGGCATTGGAAGTGCTCAGAGGGTTCTCTAATTAGGGGATTGTAGCCATTGTTAGTATGACCTTTACCTGTGTCATTCCATGCAAGGGCGCTGCTGTGCCTCAGATCCTGCAGTGGATACGTTCATTCATGTGCAACAGTACTGGAACTCAGATGACACGACCTGAAGGACACACAGGGCTGGAGCTGGGACCTGACTCTAGGTCTGACAGAGAAGTCCCTTTTTTCTACATTCTGCAACTCTCTGGAGAGGATCAGGGTGTTCCGGGGCAGGAGCCTTGACTGTCAGAAAGCTTCCTGGAGGAGGTGGCTCAAAGGCCTTACCAGGCCAAGCATGGATAGGATCTAGGGTAGAAGAGCACAGAATTGGGAATGAAGAGGCTGGGTTCAAATTCTTTCTCTCTGTGTACTTCTGGGTGAGACCCACCCTCCTTTGAGTGTCTCATCCCGTCTATATATGGGGAAGTTTGCCGCATATTTTTCCATTTGGTGTGATTGACATCTCTCCACCAATACCTTCTCCCACCCCAAGCTCCTTTGTGGTTTCAGATGCCAGTGAGTGTCCAGGCTGGGTCACTGTACATGACAGCAAAGTAACAAACACCAGGCCTTTCTGGCCATGCAAGCTGACAATGCTGCTTTGAATTTTACCCATGGGGGTGACACCTCAACGGAAGTCATGCTACCTGGCAGAGTTGTCCTTAAATGCTGTGTTTGGTGGAAGTTTCCGTGAATTATCCCTGCTGTGAGCCTTAGTTTCTCTGTTGGTAAACACAGAGACGATATCATCCAGCCTTTGACCCCAGGGCCCCATCCTGAGCGAGTCAGGGCAATGTAGCTCAGCACTGCTTTCCTTCTGCAGAAAAGCAACTCCATGGTAGAAATGATAAGGGGGATAAGGAGCTTGGCAAACAGATTAAAATGTGCAGTACAGCTTTAATGTGTGCGTGAGAGTTTGTTTCTTGTCTGTATTCAGTTGGGCTGTAAGACCTGTTTGGTTTTACCTCCCCAAACATTCATATCTATAACTCACCCCAGCTTCTTAGTCTTCTCCCGGACAAAGGCACAGCCTCTGCACTGTCTCTCTGCCTCCAGGGAACCCTCTCCAGGCAGCCTTCCACCTTCATCCTGAAGCTCCTGCTCTGAAATATGTGGCTCTCTTGAGTTTTTGGGTCTCAAGGTTCCCTTCTGTGCTTAAGGTCAAGTTCAAGCCTGTCAGTGACTTACAGTCCTTTCTTTTCATTAGGTGTCTGAACTGCAGAGCACATGCAGTGATTCTCAGTAGATGGTAATGATGCCAGCTATTGTCAGTCTAAAGTACCAGCAGAGAGAGGTGCTCTCCAGTGAAATTAATTCAGCAGGGACAGGCAGGGGTTTGCAGTCTGGAATATGTGTGCTTGGACAGATCGTAGGTATGTCTGGGGAGCTAGAGGCGAGGAGAAACTTCCATTTTATTTACCTTTTTTTAAAGGAGAAAGTCAAAACCAAAAAGGAAAAGTGTATGCAGGTTGTTTGGAAGCAAGAGTTGACTGGTTTCAGGGCCTGTTGTAGACAGTGATGTGTGTACTGATGATTACACAGTTGAATTTAGTTTGGACTGCCTGTTACTGGAAAGATGCCCTTATAGAAGCGGCCTTAACTGCAGAAGTGTGGTTTTGGCCGAGGTTTTTGCATGTGTGATAGTTCTTGTTATTAGGCAAATATGTGTGGGACTTTCCCATTGCGGCTTCTTGATTCCATTTGATTAGCATTTGACGTAAGTGGCTCCATTTTGATTTGGAGAACCTTTGCACTACCCCTGTGTGTCCACTGAGCAGGGCGCCTCGTCTCCCATGAGGAATTTTAGTCATAGCCCTAGAGACAGTGTCAGAATTGTCTCTGTCACACAGATGAGGAGACAGGGTCAGACAGGACAGAGGCTTTGATAGGTCGAGATGACTGTTCGGTGAATATATCTTTCACCTTTTACCTTCTTTCAAGGGAGACCTCAGGCATCTCTTTAATTGGAAAGAAGATTCTGAGCCCTGAATCTTAAATTCTTTTTCAAATGCACAGAGCCAAGGAAGGACTGGTAGGCATGTTGCGAGTGTGGATGTGTGGGGAGTGTTCTGGGGCAGCGTCCATCTGCCTGGGCACAGCTGGGTCGGTGAGAGAGGCCTGGGGCAGCCATGCTGGGGTGAGTCCTCCACTGAGATCAGGCCCCCTTTGATCACCTGCACATAGTGTATGAGCTATGCACGAGATGCCAGGGAATCTGCTCTCTAATCTCTGTCGCTTGGAATCTGCTAAATTCTAGTCGTGATTGCTACTGTGAACACTTAACCCTGTGTGCAGAATGAAATGAAAATGATGAAAATATTGTACAAGGAAAAAGAAGGGCTTCCATCTGCATCCCTGCCATACTCTGCAGTTCCATTTTAGTGCTGTTCAGACTTTGTCCAGAGGCAACATGCATGCAGAAATGGTTGATGTTGACAAATATTTTAGTTTTTCACACAGCACAAAGGGAGCCCGATTTGGACTTCATTTATTTGTGCCCTCTTTCTATCACACAGGAGCTGTGTGACTCTGAGTGCGTTCCTCAGTCTGTCTGAGGCTCTGTGGAGAACGCCACCTACTTGCTGCCTCTGGCCTTAGTTGCTTGGCAGGGCAGGAGAATGTGGAGAGGATGGTGGAATGGGGGGAGTGGGGGCCAGGCAGGGAGTTTGGATTTTACCATCAGGCAGTAGGGGAGCCAAGGGTAGTTGGTGAATATGGTCTTCTGATACTAACAAAAATAATGATAACTGCCAACGTGAAGGGACACTTGGTCAGAAGTCTGCAGGGCTCAGAGCGACCGTGGGCAAGGGGGCAGATAAGGCCACATGGTAGGGGGCCGAGGGGAGGAAGTGGCCAGGTGCACAACAGATTGTGGGCACAGAAGGAACTGATTTTTGACACACGGTGGCTTCCTGGGAGCTGGGGTTCATGCCTAGTTCAGAGGTGCTAAGAGACAAGGGGAGGGGCTTGAGGTGTGGTGAACTAAGAGCATGTTTAGCTGCTCCGAGGGTTTTAGAGAAGAGCTGGTGGCTTTGCAGATGGGTAACTGAGCCCTGTGGCAGCAGTGTGACCTCTCCACAGTGATCTCACAGGTTGAGAGTTGTGAGCCCAGTTTCCTAGGTCATCTGTGCTATCGCCTGCTCTGGTCCAGCTGCCAGGGACAGAGGGGACAGCTGCCGTGAGGTCCCAGGGTGCATGGCTTCTGATTTCTTCAACATGGCACCAAAGATCAGGCCTGGCATTGGCTGAGAAGCCTTAGACCTTTGTCATCGCTCCTAGCCTTATTATGTATCAAAGAATATTCTTTACCTGATGATGGTGGCCATTCTTGTTCTCATTAAGTTGTCCATTTCCACGTAGTTATGTTGGGGAATTTGTGGGTTCAGAGCACTCCCAACAGAGACCTGCTGATCCTATATGTGACTGCTCTTAAATAAGTGCTCTGAGGCCTGGGTCAAGGACAATAGTAATTTTGTTTATAGGACATTATTGTGATACTTGAAAGGTGACAAATACATCAGTGACAAAATTTCTGATTTTGAAAATTGTGCAGTTGTCCTTCGGTATTCACTGGGGATTCGTTCCAGGATCCGCTCAGAAACCAAAGCCTGAGGATGCTTACGTCCCTTATAGAAAATGGTGTTGCCTTTGCATTTATCTACACTCATTGGCTAGTGTGCTTGAAATCATCTCTAGAAGATTTATTGTACCTCATACAGTGTCCATGCCACCGGGAGTTGTTACACGGTCTCATTCAGGGAGGAATGGCAAGGAAAAGATCTACCTACATATGTTCAGTACAGATGCAATTTTTGAAAAATGTTTTTGATTGGCGGTTCGTTGAATTCATGGGTGTGGAACCCACAGACACGGAGGGCTATTTTGTGATTTTATAATGGTCTTGGTCTTGAAAGATCAAAGTCATAGCACTTAGGGTAAGATGTCCTGGCATCTGCGTATTCAAATAATTCATAAAAATAGACACATCTGTTGAGCAGTGTGTCTTTATGGTAGATAAAGGAGATGCGGGGAAGTGCGAACAGTTGGTGAATCCAGATTAACGTATCAGGGCATTCATTGTACTATTCTTGGAACTTTTCTCTAGGTCTGAAAACTTTGTAAAATAAAGTTTTCAAATGTGTTGCTAGTGGCAGAGGCATCTTGAGGTGACAGTTGCTGTGTCTCCCATCTGACCTGTGGCCTCTGCCCCTCTAGGTCTCAGTGACCTTGGGGTGGTGGGAATCCATCACCCCCAGTTGCATCCTGGGCAGTCTTGGTGAGGGGGGGGCAGCTTTGAAATAAAGGCAGAAAATTTTGATGAAATTCATTCCTCCCCCTATAGAGACATCATTATGTTTTTAGATTGTGTTTTGACCAGTTTTCCTTCTAATTTTCATTGTCTTTTCTTCCCTTGTATTTTCCTTAAGGCCTTCATACCTCTTAAAATCACTGAAGTGGTGTTTGTTATTGTAACTATTCAGATAGAGAAGAGAATAAGGATCTTGTTTCTCTCCAGTGCTCCAGATCTGTCCCTGCAGGTAGCCAGTGGTCCCCCGACCTCCTGAGCCATTTCCTGAGTGGGGACTCAGGCCAGATGCCCGTGCAGGCCTCCTGGGGCCTGAGGGCTGCATTTCTTCATTGAGATGTTTGTCCTTTGTTAATGCGTAGCTCCCAGGAAGACTCACTTTCTTCAGGGAGCACCGAGCTCTGAGCACCAACCTCACTTCAGCAAACTCGTCTGATTCCAACCTGCCTCTTCTCCCCTCTCAGGTGACACCATGTCACCATCTGTGTGGAGCTGGGAGCCGAGGAGATGGCAGTTTTTGGTGCAGAGGGCAAGGCCAGTGTCCTGGGAGAGGCAGCCACCTGCACAGAGCCTTGCAGACTAGAGCAGCTTTCTGGCCCAAGTACTTCTAGCCCCAGGACGCTGGGCACTAGGGGAAACGTGGTCACTGCCATCCTGGGGCGCCCATGCCCTGGCTAGTTCTGCCCTAGAACTAGGCCCGATGGGATGTCCATGAACTACCTAGGATTGGCCAGGGCTGGGTCCTCTCTCCTTCCTAGGGTCCAGAACAGGCCTAGCTAGCCACATCTCTTGGGGGTGACAGGAAGGTGCACAGGCCAGGGCTGGAGCAGTGCAGGATTTAATTGTGGCCCTGCCCTGGTCTCTCTCTGTGCACAATCCTTCCTCCTTCCTCCTTACAGGAGACACTTGCCTGCAGCTGGGTCTTATTAATGCAATCTGCACATCATGTGATTGATGCCGAGGGACCAGGTCACTGACCCTTGGGGAAGCTGAAAGCTCGGCAGGATGTGAAGTTGCTGAAGGGCTGGCTTCTTGGTTGGGTGCACCCGGGCAGCATCCTGTGCCCTGGGCAGGCCTCCTGCCAAGTCAGACTGGAGGGGTGTGGGCTGATGTGATTGTGGGCCTAGAGATCGGAGGCATTGGACTAGTGTTTCAGAAGCATTCACATCTGGGAAAAGAGTGGGCTGGGAACTCCTGCGTGGAGGTGTGGGGTGGGTCCAGGAGGAGTGAGCAGTGTCACTTATTAGGGGAAAACATCACTACTAGTTGTTGCTTATTAATGGTAAACATCAGTAATGCTTGGCTATTAGACATCTGCATGGCTTTGAAGGATATAAACGTCACTAGATTAAAAATAAGCATGTGCCCACTTCATAGAGGCATAAACTGAGTGGTGCAGTACATTTGTGAAGGCAGAGTGTGTTGACACTTTTAGTCAGGAGCTGACAGGAGAAGACAGTCCTGCCTCAGTGCACTGTTGGACTAGGTACCTTTTGGGGTTGAATCACCAACATTTACTGCCCATAAAGATTCTGTCTGCCCGCACCCATCACTGTTTTACCGTGTGCTTCGGGCTTTTCCTACTGAACAAGTAGTGAAGAGAATCATTATTGCTTCCATTGAGTGGGCTCTGTATCCTCTCACCCGAGGGTGCCCGCCCTAGGGTGGTGTCCTCTGATGGCTGGACTTGTTTCATGATGCACACCGGTACTGGTGCTGGCTGTGGTAAGGGTAGTAGGGGTGGCAGTTGGAGATTGCAATGGGGGTTGATGGTGGTAAGGAGGGTGGGAGTGAAGGTGGAGGCGGGACGGAGGCTGTGTTGATGGTGAGCGTAATGATGGTAGTGTTGATTTGCATGTGGTAAGGGGAGGTGTGGTCATTAGGGTGCTGGTGGTAAGGAGGGAGAAACAGGCACTCTCACAGTACTGTGCTGTATCAATCTATTGCCTCCTTGTAAGAATTTTTGAGGTAGACACCACCACTTGGCTGTTTTCCAGGTGACACCCCTACAGCACAAGGTCACACAATGCATACAGACTTGGGATTCAGACCTCCGTAGGTTGGCTGCAGGGCCTGTACTAAACTAGGGTGACCCAAAATGATCCCTGGACCATGTCTTAGTCACTTCTTTGGTGCTGAGACATGATATCTGACTCCCACAATTTAAAGGAGGAGAGGTTTATTTTGGCTCAGGATTTTAGAGGATTTAGTCCCTAGTTGACTGGCTGCAAGGCAGGAAAGCATAGCGGAAGGGTCTGATGGAGGAGAGCTGCCCACAGCTTGGTGGGCAGGAAGCAGAGAAGGGAGGAGCCGAGAGGGAGATGAACCTGTCTAGGCCACACCCTCTATGACCTGCCTTTTCTGACCAGACTTCACTTAATAGCAAGTCAGTGCTTAGTGCCCCTAAGATCCAATCACATTCCAAAAGTCTCACTTCTGAACACATGAGAATTTGGGGGGACCTTTTAGGCCTCAAACACAGCAGATCACCTGTGTCATGTCACCTGGTTGCTGGAGCAGGAGCACCCTGTTATGCCTTGTATCTAGATGTCCCCTCAAAGTGTCACACTCTCAAAGGTGGGGTTTTTGGGAGTAGCTGGATCATATTGTGTGATACTGGATTATGGGTGTGGCAACTGGATTAGTCCACTGATTGGCTTAGAATAGTTATAGGTGATGGAATTATTGAAGAAGGAAGCCTCACCCTGGGTGTGGGTGGCACTAATCAATAGGCTTGTAGCCTAGGTGGAATATAAAGGGAAAGAAGGAAAGCAGGCTCGCTGCTTCCCGCCTCCTGCCTGCCCTGCCATGGACTGTTTCTTCTCTGTGATGCCCCTCAGCCATGCAGCCCTGCCTTGGAGCCAGCTGACTATGGACTGAAACTTCTACAAACTGTGAGCTTTAACTTGTGGGTGTTGAGTACTTTGACCTACCAATGAAAAAATAATGAAGACATGCCTGTTCACTGGGGAGGGGCCAGCACAGGCAGAATTGGAGTGTTCACTAGGAGGTTCTTGCACAGGGGCAAAGTCTGAGAACTGCTGCCCCAAACCTCTGAAGTTCCTGCCTGAGAGGTTCCTGGTCAGCTTTGGGCCTGGCTTGTGTAACTCTGGCTTTGCCCCTCAGTGGGGACTGTGAGAGGCCCAGCATCCCCTTGGGACAGGACTTGGGCCTTTTGGGGCAAGGTGTAGGTGGGTGGGTGGGAGGGCAGGTGTTCTTTGCTCTTGTATGTGTGACCCTGTCACCTGGGGGTCTTGTTATAATTTGATGGTTGTTGTGTTCAGTTAATGCTGGAACTGCTGCTGCAGAGTGGTTTCTTCTGCCTCTGTTGCCTGTTAGAACCACCTGAGTGGTGAGGACCTGGCTCTGGCCCCACCAGAGTGGGCAGTGGAGTAGACCAGGGCTAATTCCAGTGCTCTGAGGTAAGTAATGCTCCCCAACCCCCACGACTCCCTGCCAGCTGTGAAGCATGGCCTTGAGGGCCGGCTTCAGGTTCACAGCCCCTCCTTCCTGCTGGTGGGGCAGAAGCACCCTGTACCAGAGGGGCCCAAAGGGCACCCTGCTCTGTCATTCTCCTGCCCCGTGTGTGACCTCCAGAGACATAATTCTCTTGAGCCCTTTTTTCCTCTGTGAAGTGGGAAATAAACTACAGTCATGGGTCACTTAATGACAGGGATGTGTTCTGAGAAATGCATCATTAGGTGAGTTTGTTATGAGAACACCAGAGTGTACTTCTAAAATCTGAGCTGGCCACGGTGTCACCAGGAGCTATAATCTCATGGGACCACTGTTCATGGTATGTGACTGTGTGTGTTCTCCAGGGTCCCAGGAGGAACACCGTCTGTAAGTGGTTTCCAGGGCGGCACCCAGAGCCCCCCAAGACCCATAGCTGCGTCCATGTGGTCAGATTCGGCAGCTCTCCAGTGGTGTGGCGTGGGAGTTGCCCGGGGCCTGGGCCACCTCTGGTGGCTCTGGTGGCTAGCAGCTGAGGAGGACTTGGAGACTTCCGGCTTGGGGGCTGGCAGGGCCTTCTGGGATGGGGAGACGGCGGAAGTGCAAACGTGCAGGGGATGGGAGCCCTTGTGGGGCTGGGGAGTGAGGACTGTGCAGGCCAGCAGGAGGCACGCGGGTCTGAAACTCAGGACACCCACATGCCTGTTGCCCCAGGTCAGCAACAGCCGATCCTACGAGGAGACACTTTTGGTGTCAGTCCCTTTGATGCTGGACCTGGCAGAATGTCACCTGCTTTACTGAAGGTCTGCTGTTTTGTGTGTCCCTGTCCCTGAGGCTGTGGCCCTGAGTCTCTGACTGCTGCCTCCTGATATGCTGTGAACCCTGGGCCACCCCTCTCCAGGCTGTATCACTGAGGCCATGGTTTGTGTCTCCACTTGGCCAGGTCACAGCTGACCTTGGTGAGCTCGGGGCCGGGACAGAGCTTCTGTGGGTCTCAGAGCTTTGGTTTGGTTCATTTGCCTGATGGTTAAAAGTCATCTTGAAGATAGATCATAGAGTATGTGTGCACACACACGTATGCATGTACATACACATCCATCCACACACACACCCACACATGCAAGTTTCATGTGGCTACTGGAACACATTGCTGCAAACTGGTGGCTTGAGGTAGAAAGACTGAAGGCTGAAGCTGAGTTGGGGGTAGGGTGCCTTCGCTTGTGAGCTCCTCACGCGGGGCCCTGCCTCAGTCTCAGTGGCCTCCTCCTGCGGGTCTCCATCATACAAGGACACTGTCACCTGGGTTAAGGGCCACCCCTATCCAGCACACCTCATCTTAACTGAGGACACCTGCAGTGCCCGTTCTGAGGTCCCATTCTGAGGTTCTGGGAAGGGTGTGTGTTCTGGGGGACGCTTTTGAGCCTGTATATTAATATCTGCATTTTCAATAATAATAGTTTTATTGAGTCGTGATTCAGATACCATATCACTCACCCCTTTGAAGTGTATAACTCTGGTTCATGTGTTTGCAATATGTTGTTCATCGTGTTGTTCAAATATCACCATGGTCCAATTGCAGAACACCCTCATCTCCTGAGAAAGGAAACCCTGCACCCCACACGTGTTAGCAGTCACTCCCAACAACCTTCCTCCCGACAGTCATTGCCTGTGGCAGACACTGATATAAGTGGAATTTGCAGTATGTCATCTTTTGTGACTGGGTTGCTTCACTTAGTGTGTCGTTTTCAAGATTTGACCATGTTGAAGCAGAAATCAGTACTTCATCCCTTCTCAAGGCCAAAGGATACTCCACGTTCCAGCATATATGTGTATGCTATACAACAACACCTGGTTACCCATTCACAGCAGATGCGCATTTGGGTTGATTTCATTTTGGGCTATTATGAATAATGCTGCCATAGACATTCGTGCACACATTTTGTGTGTGCGTACGTTTCCAGTTCCTCCTATGATATGCTCAGGAGCTGCATTGCAGGCAGCACTATGACATTTCGAAGACAGTTGAGGCAGCAGGAGCACATGTGGAGCTGGTTTCTGCCCACCCCGAGCAGCGTGTGATGTTGCCTCCTGCAGTGCCGCGATCCTGGTGGCTGTGACGCACCTTCGCTGGCGCTGCTGACTGTGGAGCAGCTCTCCTCCGCCACTTGTGTGTTTTCTTTTGAGAGCCCCAGGGTGGGGTCGGGGCAGGGTCACCTCCAATCGGCTCAGTGACCCGGCTAGGTCAGGCCAACTAGTCCCAGCCACCAGTCATTTCCAGCAGGTTCCAAACCAAAACATTTGTCGCATTCATTTGTCCCTGATTTGAAAGTTGAGGTGCCCACAAATGGACTTTAAGGCATCCCTCGAGCTACTGAAGCTGTGGCCCTGGGCAGGTGACACATGTGAGGCCAGGGGAGATGCTGAGCTCGGCCCACGGAAGGACGTCAGGAATGGCTACCTGGTTTCCAGGGCCCATTGTTCAGAGACCTCTGAGTTTCTAGCTGGCAGTGCAAGAGTATTAAGCCAGGTGTGGGCCCTTCAAAGGCCAGATGCTCTGCAGTGTGCAGGCTGCATGCCGGGGTGCCAGTTTGGCCAACAGCCCTGGCTGTCATGAGTCCTGTGCACCTCGTGGAAAGGAGGGTGTGTAAGGTGGAGGAAGAGGTGGCTGGCAGGGGATGATGGCCACTGCTAGGAGGGGCACGTGAGACAGGAGGAGCTGCTCTGGGAGGACTCGGGGGCTCATGGCTGAGAGGGAGGAGAGGTTCCCTAGGTGTCCCGGGTTTAGGCCTGCGTGCCTGGCTGGAAGTTCCTGCTCATGGCTGTGACCCAGCCTTGGGGAGGAGGGGGAGGGGGAGGAGCTCTACGGGAAGACAGTGGATTCTGAATATTCCCATAACGCACGCAACACAGAGTGTGCTCCTGTGGCTGGACACCATGCCGAGTACTTGACACGGGATACCACGTGCAGTGCCTGCTAGGGCTGAGAGGTGGGCACCATTATTACAGGAGACTGAGGCACAGCGAGGTGAGAAATCTACCCAAGACTACGCAGCTAGGGGGGCGAGCCTGGAGCCGTGTGTGGGCTCCCCCTCCGCAGCTGCTTCGGACAAGGTGACACCCTGCCTGTCGCTCTTGGGGGCTGAATGGAGAGGGCCCCATCCTAATTCTTGGAGCCTGAGGACTTGACCTGCTACGGCAGAAGATGTGATCAGGGCTCTGAGAGGAGGCCCTGCTCCTGGGTGTGCCCGGCCTCTGTGAGCAGTGTCCTCCTGAGGGCCAGGCAGAGGGAGCCGAGACAGGACAGTGATGCAACCACCCCGACCGAGTGAGCCAACAGCCGGCAGGGATAGGGGGGCACAGTGCTCACCCCTGAGCCCCAGAGGGAGTGAGGACCCACCTACACCTTCACTTTGGCCTGGTGAGGCTGGATTTCGACCTGGGCCTCTGGAACTGTGAGAGAATACCTGTTACTTGGTTTTGCAGCCCTGGGGACTGAACCTAAGCTACATCTCTAGCCAAGTTTTATTTTTAATCTGAGTCAGGGTCTCCCTAAATCACTAAGTTGCTTAGGCTGGACTAGGGCTTGGGATCCTCCTGCCTCAGTCCCTGGCATGCTGGAATGACAGATGTGCACCACTGTGCTTTGTTCCTGCTGTGCAGTTATTCCTTTCAGCAGCCACAGGACACTGATACGTATCTTGGGGATATGTGGGCAGATAGTGTCCGCCTCTGTGTGAGGACGGCTGTTTCCACAGACCTCACCCCACCCTGCCGAAGGATGGGGATGGGAAGATTGGGCGCTGGGTGGGACCAGCCTGGGTCATTATGTCCCAGGCCCCCTGGCCCCTTGCGCCCTGTTGTCAGTGTCCCCTGGACCACTGGCTGAACTGGATGACGGAGCTGTGATGCTCCGCTTGGTGCCCGGGACTGCTGTGGACTGAAGGGAGCAGCAGTCAGAAGGGAGGAGAGCCTTAGCAGGAGGTGGGCTGGCAGTGTCAGAGCCCACGAGGCTTACAAAATGCGGGTTAAACCTGGTAATGCAGAGGGAGGGAGGACAGGGCATCTGTGTGGGGTGCAGGGCTGGATCCACCAGGCAGAGGAATGAAGAGCCTGGCCGCACTGCAGACACAGGTGAGAAAGCCCCGAAGGACCGGGAGGGACAGAAGTCGGGGGTGTTGGGGACAAAGAGAGGTGGCTTGTGTTGAGTGAGAATGACCCCAGGTGTTAGCAAGGTAATCGGGAGGAGGGACCTGCAGGAGCCAGGGTGCAGGAGTGAGGTTGGGGAGAGGGGGAAGGAGAAGGGGCCTGGGTCGGGAGGAGACCGGGGACAGGGGTGTCCCCTTGGGGGTGGGGCTGGCGCGTGCGCCCATCTGGTTCTCAGTTTGGTTTTCTTTTGTGTCCTTCATAAAGAAAAATATCGGGCTGGGGATTTAGCTCAGTGGTTTCACCGCCTGCTGCGCAAGCACAAGGACCCGAGTTTGATCCCCGGTACCAAAAAAAAAGAGAAAAATACCATTTTCTGCTGTCTCCTGCACATTCTGTGCAGTTTATTCCCAGCTCCTTCGATTCAGTTATAAATGAAATGACCTTCCAGTTTTATCCACTAGTTGCTTGTTGCTGGTAGATGGGAAAAAAGATCACTGCTCTTGGGTATCTGAGGTCCCACCCAGCAACTTTAGGGGGCTCTGAACCCCAGGACTTATCTTGTGCCCTGACATTTTGACCTCCTGGGCATCACTGATGTTTTTCTCTCTGACCTGATTTCTTCTCTGCTTTCTTGGCTTTAGCTGCCTTTGTCTGGAGCTCACCACCTTCGCTTTCTAAGAATTCTTTTTTCCTACAGCCCCGTTCCTTTGCACCCAGAGGAAGTGGCTTCTGATCTTCAGAGCTGTGACCCTAATGAGTGTTTGATGTGGGCCTTTTCTCCTGGAGAGCAGGATGGCACCATTTGTGACCCACTTTCGGGCAGCGGGTGTGAAGGTTGTCTCCTTGGCCTCCCGGCTTGGGTCTGCCTGGGGCCGGCAAACGGCTCCTGTGATTATCCCGTCGGCCGAGCAGAAGCAGCCCACACCGAAAGACTTCACCGAAATTGGCCCCCAGCTTTCCAGAAAATTCATGTCCGATTTTACCTGCTGAGCACAAATGCGAATAGTGCTTCCCCCTACTTGCCATCACGCGTGGCTAAGGTCTCTGTTCACGTGACAGGGGCAGTCCTCACCCCATGCTCATCGCATTGGTTACCTGTGGGGTTGAGCCTCTTGTCTTCTGCGTGTGGCTCGTTTGCCTTTCTTCTGAGAATTACTTCTTCATTATTTACACTGATTTTTCCTTTGGCATGTTGCTGCTAACAATTTTGGCTCGTAGAACCTCTTAATTTGTTAACTCGTGGTCTATTACATGTTGCAAGTATTTTTTCCTCAGCTCATGGTTGATGTTTCTGCTCTGTGATGCTTTTGCTGTGCAGGGGCTTAAGATTTTTGCTACTTTGTGGATGCTCGGCCCCTTCCCCTCTTACCTGAGAGTCTGTAAATAGGAGAGTCGAGATTCCTGTTTTTGTTGAGATTTGTAATCTCTGGAAGCTGCTTGCTGTCAGGCTCCGGGGGGATCGAGGTGTTGACAGGCAGTCCCCGCTCCGCCTTCATGGCCCCTCCAGTGTGCTTCGGTACTTGCTGTTCTGGCTCACTGATCTACCGAGAAGCCTGACTGCTGTCCCTAAGGAGAGAGGCATACACTTCTACCTTGAAGTTTTCCAACCAAATTTCTTTCCTCAACTGAAAAGAGGGACTTCCTGACTGAATGACTGTTACTCTCTGGAGGGGTCCGAATCACCCCACACCCAGCCTCATCCTTTCTTCCTACCCAGACATGGCCCACCATGGTCCCACCCCGAGCCTTTAAGGTGCACAGGTCTCTGCACAGCCCTGTCCGACCAGGCCTGTGGAGGCAGAGCCCGGTGAAGGGGGTGGGGTGCCTTCCCCCAGGCCCCTAGGGGTTTTCTCACCCACTGGGCCCATCCTGGATCCATGCTTGTCTACCTGGAAGCAGGTTGGCAGGCATATGACCCCTTTCCCGCCCCTGCCCTGTCCTTCTCATGGAAGGTTCTTGGCTCTCAGTTGCTTTATAGAGAGCTGTGTGCACTGGTAGGAAACCTGGTGTCTGGAGGGCTCGGCTGGGTGTGTGGGTCTGGCTGGGCATGGTCAGTCCTCTCTCCCATCATCCTCCAGGCTGGGGAGGAGGAGACAGGTGGCCCTGTCTCATGGTGCAGTTCTGTATCGATGTAGCCTTTGAAATGTGGCCCAGATAACTCTTCTGAGGTTGTAGTAGCTGTCTCCCTTTAGGGAGGAAAATGACCCAGAGAAAGAAAGCCAGCTGCATTGAGAGCTAGTGCTGCTGGTGGCAACAGAGCCACCCTGGGAATAGGTCCCTCACTCAGTGCTTCAGGCTGGCGTTTGGCGGGGAGACTGGCCTGGCCTGCACAGCGATGGCAAAACCAGAGATGCTTAGCACCGGTCCACACGCAGGCGCCCAGGCTGCTGGGTCCGAGGCTCCCAGGGAAGGTGGCTTGCCGGGATTCCAGCTTAGAGATCCCAGCTCTGAATTGTGTAATGCTTTATGCCACTGGCTTATGAAAAGGTTAGGAAAATGAGAGATTTTAGTCCAAAAGTGTTATGGAACATATATGCCAAGGTTTTCTTTGAGAATTTGAGGATTCCCCCCCCCAAAATCCCCCCCCCAAAAAAAACAAAAAAAAAAGAAAATTTGAGGATTTCCACATCTCCATGTTTGTAGTTTCCTAAATATGGCAAAATACCTGTATTTATATGGATTTTTCTGCTTTTCAGAGAAATTTCAACTAGTCTCCTTTGGTTCTCAGAACATCCAGATCCCCACCCCACATTCCAGCCCACGCCTGTCCCAAGGAGCCCTGGGCCCTGCCTGGCAATGAATAATTATAGGAAATGCAGGGCTGTGGGCATTGGCTAAGGGGCATGAGCCCGAACCATTCCAGAAGAACCAGCAGTCTCTATGTGCTGGGCTTGGCCATGAGATCCCCTTGGGCAGGTGTGGGCAGTGGGGCTGGGAGGGGGCAAGTGGAGCTTGGCACTGACTCCCCCTTCTGGAAGGAGAGGCTTGGAGAGCTGGCTGATGCTGTCGGAAGTTCCCAGGTGGAGCTGAGTGGAAGCCTTGTGTTTGCCTCTGACCTCCGATTTGCATTGCATTGGCTGAGCCCGTGGGTCACCAGGATGACCGGGGCTGAAGTCCAGAGCTCCGAACAGATGGCGTTGCTTTTATCTTTGCAAATCATAGGAAAGGGAATGTACAGCAATCTGTTGGCTGTGTTGGCATCTGATTTAAACTTTTAAATCAGGATTATGGACTGTGTTAGGCGCCATATTTTAGAAAATCAAAGATGCCATCAATTTCGAGACGCATCAGTGCTTTTTACCACCAAAGAAAGGGGGAAATGCTGCCAATTAAGTGATGACAGGGCATCCTGATTGCAGAAATGTTAGGAAGTGAAAATGTGCATGGCCAGATCAGTGCCATATGGTAGCATTCATGTGTTCATTGCTGGCAGAATGTTTCTTTTTCTTTCTTTTTTTTTTTTTGGCTTTTTGAGACAGGGACCTGCTATGTAGCCCAGGTTGGCCTTAAACTCATGGTGATTTTCCTGCCTCACTTCTGAGGACTGCTTTGTTCCTGCCTGGCTGGCCCTGTGCTGGGCACTGGGAGATGAGAAGGTGATTGCAGAACCCATTTGCTCCCAAGAAACGCACGGGCAGGCCAGGTGTTTAGAAATTCTGACAGGTCACTTTAGAGTAGTGGGTGGATCGATGGCCTCACTCAATCACCATATATTTCTTGAACATCCACTGTGAGCCAGGCTCAGGGGGCCCCATGGTGGATAAAGCTACTCACAGAGCTGAGTTTTTCCATGGCAGCAAGTGTCCATCCCCAGCGACGGTCTCAAACATCACTTTGCAGGAAAACTGAGGTGTAGAAGTTTCGATTGCCAGGCGTGGCCTCCAGACATGGGCCTTCACTAGAGTTAGGCTGGAACTCAGGGAGCGGGCATCGAAGCAGCACCCAGGGATTGGAGCAGGGCTGCAGACCAGGAATGGAGATAGGAGAGCCTCGGCTTGAATGATCCCTCGTCGTCTAGCTCACATTCCATGGCACGTTCAGTTGCTGGAGGTGTGGTGAATATTTCCTTGGGTTCTTCTTTTCCTACCGGAAACAGCACACCTGCGAGTGTCCTGCAGCCGCCCACTTGTGTACATCCCCACAGGCTTCGGGGCCCTCCGTGCCGCAGGTGGATTTCTAAGGGGGAGTTAGGCGTTTGCTCTAATTCCTCCAACCACTACCACAGCCCTGGAGCCTGGCTGTCTCATTAGAATCCCTCCCGGAGCTGTGGGGTGTTGCACAGCTTCCTTTGCCGATCTGTAACTTTTTTTAGGTTGTAGGGATTGACTGTAAAGTGCAGAGGACAGAGCCCGTGCCTGGCAAGGCCAGGGTATTAGCTGTGCCAGTGCAGGTTGCTGGGAGTAAGTGGCATAGCTTTCTTGGCAGTGTCGCTGTGGAGGGATGCTCTGGACAGGAGGAGTGAAGCACCTATACACCTTTTGCTGCCCGAGAATCAACTTCATTGTCCCAGATCCGATTTTAATCCACCCCCCACGCTGGCACCAGAAGAATCTTCCCACCACACTGGTCTGGGTGTGTGTTTCTGCACTCACATTTCTTGCCCGACTTCCTGGTGTTTGGGATGAGCAGCAAACCCCTGTCTGCCCACCTGCTCTGGGCTGGCTTGTGGAGTGAGCGAGTCTCTGGGGAAGACTTCCTGTGAGAAGTAGGGGGTTGAAGGGCCTTGAGGGATGAGCAGGAGTTTCCCAAGCAGAAAAAGAGTGAAGGGCTGTCAGGTGAGGAGCCAGCACAGGCCCAGGCGTAGAGGTGTGTTAAGGGTGACATCCGTGGGTCATTGTGAAAGGACAGGGCGTTGGGAGTAGGGTGGGACAGTAAGTGGCTGATAATGACTCCACAGCTCCCTGGCCACCGGCTGTAGGGCTGGGTGTGGCTTTGCACACAGTGGGGTGAGGTCCTGGGGATGCTGGCAGTCCTACCAAGTCTCCATGTGGCTTCCTCATCAGTCCCACCTCTTTCTAGCAGAAATGCACCCCTCCCCTCTGCATGTTTTATTTCCATTTTTTAAAGGACGGTGGACATCTGACAGGTTCCCTGCCTAACTGCTCAGGGCACAGAAGGCTTCCCTTCAGTTGTTTAGCTCGTGGAACAGAGACTTGGAAGGGGACCAGCGTGTTCTGTAGTAAATCCCTTCTGGGAGTGCAGACTTGGCATCCTGGCCAATTTTTCTTGCAGGGGTTTTGATGGGAAAATGATGGAATTACTAAAATAACTTAATGGACTCAAATGCAGGCTAAGAATTAGGAGCCACTTGGTCAGACACAGCCTCTCTGCGCTTACATGGCTCTGCCGCTGCCTGTCTGCTGCCCCGACCCTGGCGCCTCCCGCTGAAGTAGGTGTCTCCTGAGCGTGGTCCCTCTGCCAGCAGGTGTGGTTTGGGGCTGTGAAGATGGGCCTTGCACCCTCGCTGTGACTCAGCTGTCAGCATTTAGTCTGCACCTGCTCTGCACAGGCCCGGGCTAGGCTCCAAGTTGAGATGCGGCATCTGGACTGTCAGAGCCAACCAGAGCCAGTATTTCACTGGGGGTTTCTTGTGGGACCCGCCTATGTTGCTGCGCAAGATTTTAGGTTTTGTGTAGACAAATATTTTATCTTAATATGTTAGTGTATATGAAGGAAGATATTTGCTTAGACTCATTGAATTAATATAAATAAATATATTTATTTCAAAAGTAACTCCGAAGAGAAATTTTAAGTAAATAAAGATGCATTGCAAAGTGGTGTGCAGGCACTTTTGGGGGTTACCAAAAGTATTCTCTATCTCTGTAGTCAAAACTCTCTGAGCTATTTGTTTAAGTGTGGACTACACTGAAGTAAAGATTTGAACATTAATGTGCGTCATGTGCACTACTTTGGCAGAAATCTCAACAGCAGCACCAGGATACCTGAGTTTGGGAGATTCTGTCCAATCTGATTGCTCATTTTCCACAGGACCAACTTGAGGCCTATTGTGGGCCAAGGTCAGACAGAGTTGAGAGGGGAATGAGTGTTAAAGCTCAAGGCTCTCTTTCCCGGCCCAGATCCAGCCAGGGACCAAGTCCTGTAGAGAGGATGCTGGGTGCGGAAGGCCCAGGAGCTGAGGCTCTGTGGGCAGGGGTGGCTGTTGGTGTGGGCTTGTGTCTGAGCATCCGGTGGAGCTGAGTTTGGAGCCCTGGCAGGGGCCGTGCCTTTACCTGCATGGTCATCAGGCGGGTGGGAGCGGACATGGCTAGGTGGCTTGTTACAGGAAAGCAGCCGTCCACAGGTACACAGTGGATGGAATTGCTAAGGGAGCTCACTTCTAGGTGGGGCGGACAGCCTGGGCCATGCTGCAGGCACGAGGGCACAGTGCCTGGGGGGTCAGTAGGCAGCAGTCTGTGAGTAAGATCAAGGGTCTTTCATCTTGGCTCAGCCATTTCAAGGCTTCAGATCTTGAGCCTGGTTTTCCCATGTGTAGAATGGGGTAAGAGTGGAATTTATTCCTTGGTGTTGTGAGGTTAAGGGAGGTAACACAGGCGTGGAACACTCGGTGGACACTGGTTTCATTCTTGGCTGTGGGCTGGTGTGGCTGTGTCACAGGCGGAGGGAGGGAGGTGCCAGAGGGCAGAGCACCTGGACCGTGGCCTGGAGAGAGTGGGAGAGGGGTAGGGTGTTAGATGGGGCTGGACAAGGTCCAGCCTCATCGCTCTTGGTGGCCGCCAGAGCCACTGTAAGGCTGGACGTGGGTGTCACCTGAGCACACCAGGTGTCCATTTGGAGATGTCAGGGCTGGCTGGCTAAGGTGGGGACCCAGATGCTGGGGTGTGGCTCTGTCTTGGACAATCTGGAAGCTGCTTTAGCTCCTGTATTTGCACAGGAGTTTTGTTTGTTGTAGCCTTAGGGCGATTTTCTAGGGCCCAGAGGGAGCCTATGAGGTTGGAGGAGGAGGGCAGATAGATGCTGATGTAGGCACCTGCCAGTCCCCTGGAGCGTGTGGTCAGCATGCAGTGCAGTGCCAGCCCTGTGCAGGTGGCTATTCCTGGATGCAGAAACCACTCAGTTCAGCATACAGCGCAGTGGATCTGCTGCATCAGGCCCTGGGTAGGCCCCAGGGACCCGGAGGTGGCTGGGCCTCTCTTGCTCCTCGAGAAGTTCCCTGTTCAGTGGGGATTCAGTTGGGGAGCAGTGACTGTGGGCGCCGGATCCGGGCCCTGGTCTTGGCAACCGCTTTGTGCCTCTTCCTCTGTCACAGGCTGGGTGGGGAGGATAAAGACATCGCCCTGAAAGAATTACGAGAATTTCTGAGCTAATGCACCCTGCACTTCCTGTCTCCTTGTGGTGCCTGGGCAAACATGAGAGGCCCGGAGCTGACCGTCCAGCCGCAGAGGTCTGATGCTTGGTCTTGAGCCTGTGCTTTCATCATGTTGCCGTGCGTGACCTTGTAGGCATTCCGCTGAGGGTGACGGTGAGTCTTACAAATAACGGTGGTCTGAACAACAGTCAGTGTCAGGAGAGCTCTTACAGGTTAGGATGTGTGGGTTTGAGGGGAGTCTGCTCAGCAGAGGTCCCCAGGTGAGGCCTGCCTGGTGTCTCTGAAAGGAAGCAGCCTGCTCCTTCCTGGAGGGCAGAGTGAGGAGGCGCTGGTGGCCAGGGCAGTGCTCTTGGCCCTGGCGCCCAGGCTGCCTGTAGGAATTGAAAGAAAATGAGCAGAAACAGGAGCACCCGAGGCAAGGGTTTACTGGGGAAGGAGCTGGCGGGTGCCTCGAACAATGGCGAGAGAAGGGAAGACTCACTGGGGTGAGGTTTATATAGGGCGGTGCAGTGGGAGAATTGAGCAACGGGAAGGATCGCGTGGGTAGCAGGGTGGAGCAACAAGTGAGCTTTTGCTTCTCCAGAGGGGGTAGGTTTCGGGAACCATTTTAGGAATGGGAGCCTTTTGAGAATGTAGGACCATTGGGGCCATTTTGCCTGGTAGAGAACTCTATCATTTCAGACTCTTGTTATTATGGAATAGGGGTGAAGGTCTCTTTTTCTGCAGCTGCTTCCTGCTGGCAGAGGGTGGTTGTTGAGTGAGGGCTCTAGACGGCCCAGGTGTGGTCTCCTTAGGTGGGGCCAGCATCAGTAGTGAGGGGCTGGTAGCCAGCCATGATGAGTTCGCCGACCATCTGGTTGGTAAAGGCCTGCATGTGTTCCTGTAAGAAATTTTGAAAACAGCACAACAGACAGGGTCTGAAAAGCAGGATTATGCAGAGGATGGTGAGGGGTCCCAGGAAAGGAAGAAGCCATGGAAGCCATTGGTCAAAGTATCCTGGCAGAGATTGTAGTCAGTCTAGGTCTCCTCTAGGCTTTTCTACGCACTCCCTGAGCTCCTTTGCTTTGTCTCCAGCAATGCCAGGTTGGTTTACAAAGTAACAACACTCTTCTCCTGATAGGAGGCATGATCCCCCTCTTTCTGCTGTCATTATATCCAGAGCTCATCCATTTTGGAGTGCCACAGCTGCAGTGAATTGATTTGGGACTGCAGGGTGACCAGAGAGTCAGCGACCTTTTCCACGTCTTCACTTAGCTCTTGGGCCGGGGAGTAATAGAAGTGTGTTGGTGTGAGATTCCTGCCCCAGTGCCAATTCCCGCCAGAACTCTGGCTCCCATTAGGAAAGGGAGTACGGGAAGGGCACGCTTGTTTGGTATTTTTTTTTGGTACTGGAAATCGAACTCAGGACCTGGCACTTGTGAGGCAAGCGGCGGAACCACTGAGCTAAATTCCCAGCCCAGGGCACGCTTGTTAAGATGGTGGGGAGAAATCTGTTGTGACATTTGGGTTTCAGTAGAGATGGTGAGGGGAGGGCCAAGGAATCCCACGTTACACAGGGAGGAAGGGGTTCTGTTTACGCAGCAGAAAGCTTGGGAATCACAGATGGAGAGACAGGTTATGGAAGGCTCAGGAATGTTGACAATGGGAGCACAAGGGGTAGATATGTTTTGTTTAAGCTTGGACAAATATGTACATGTCTAATTGTCATGTTTGGTGGACTCTAGTTGGGATGCAAAAGGACCTAGCATTGTGGTGGCATGTTGTGGGGAATCAGGTTTTAATGGGGGGCGGGGAAGGGTACAGGTATGGGAACACATGGCTGAAATCCGGGCGATAGGCACATCCAACATTCATTCTGGTTTCCTGGAAGATTTAACAAGGCAGTGTTAAAGAGATGTTGGAGTCTCTGATGTGTTTGAACTGCCTTTTTAGGGATGATAAATCAGTTCCCCTGTGTGGAAGAGGGGTTTTTAAAGCCTTTTTTTTTGGTACCAGGGATCGAACTCGGGTCCTTGCGCTTTCGAGGCAGGTGGCAGAACCACTGAGCTAAATCTCCGGCCCTAAAGCCTCTTTTTAAGTCTAGCTATATAGATATGTATCTTTAGTTATGCTTTTCTATTGGGTGTTTAAGACCAAGTTCCAGTGAGACCTATATTAAATAAAATTAACCTCTTGCTATCTATCAAGGTCAATTAGGTCTCTTCAGGCATTATTTTGGAACCATGCACAGAGCCTCTCAGCTCCTCTGTCAGTGTCAGCCGTCAGGATGGTCAAGGCCTTGCTTGACCATGTCGCTTTCAGTGAAAGCATGGGACATTTTTCCCTCTTTGTGACCCTCCTTTGGCACACGCTTCATTTGTCCTCTGGTGTCCAGCAATCTCCCTGCTCAGGAGGTTGGGTGACTTAGCAATGATGTAGGATCCCATAGAAAAGGTTCCCTCATGTCCTGGACATGGTGTTGACCTTGAGGGGCCAGGGCCAAAGTATTGGCTGTCCTCATAGCCCAGATACCTTTCTAGTTCTGGTCTCCAAACTTTAGTTGTTGAACACCCCAAAGAAACGATCAGTGACATTAGCAGTGCAGTAGGAGCAGTGAGCTTAACTATTATAATTTTACATGGATAGCAAGCATTTTGGAGTCTAAAATATAGTTAGAGTATTATTTTTATCAATCGTGGTTGTTCTAGTAGTTGATTTCCTATAGAATATTAACAGAAAAAACTTTAAATCAGGAACCACACATAATAATACTTTTGCATGACAATCATGATGACGTTATCTTTGTAACAAACTTAAATATGTATCTTAGTATAAGATAGCCATTGTTAAATGCACTCACTACCCTCCAAAAACACACAAAACCCAGGAAACTCTTAGGTTATTACCTTTTGATAGGATGCCATCTAAGGAAAATGTATGGGCCTACAAATGTACCTGTTATCATGAGTAGCTGGAGCAGAGGAGAAGGATGAATACCTGGATCAAAAGGTTATTACTATAAATATTAGAAAGCCTGTACAGTCAGAAAGCATGAATACATTTTGTATACCAGAAAAGTAGCAATAATAATTACTACAATTATATGAAACCTTATGTCCTGTAATGTAGCTTGGTACCAGAAGGATCTTTTAATAACATCTTGTTTTTCCCACCAAAAATTTTGTGTTTTGAAGATAAGCAATATAAACATACTACAATAACATATTTAAGCAATGTTAATTGGGGGTGTGTCTTCCCATAAGGCTATGAAAATTATTGGGGCTCCCATTAGTGAACAAAAACCAGAAATAACTTTTCTGAGCAGCTGCTTCTTTATACTTTAAGGGGAGTCCCATCATCCAGCCATCTCCCCAAACCTAAAAGTTTTTAATTATCTTGACAATTTCCTTTTTATATGACCAGTAAAAACCAGATTGTAACAATTAACAATTTATTTGTAACCAGTAACATATATATACTTTTTGAATTAGAGAATGTAGACAGCAATATGCATTACAATCAAAATTAATCTTTGATGTCATTTTGATCATGTAGCAACCTGGGAGAAAAGGCAGGCATGCCTTTAGTAACATTTATCAAAAATACAATGGGACAAACACAAACAATTGGACAGACACAGACAAACATATAAGAGAATTTATGAAACTAGAGTGCACTCAAATGTATTTGGCCAATTGAATTATAACATGTTTTAATTAAGACTAGTTAAAACTTTTGTAGGTCAATTAACAGATCTCTTATAATTAGAATGAGAAGGAATAAAAGCGCTTTGTAACAGTAGCATAATCTTGTGTTACAGTTATTGTCAGAAGTCTGTAAGCAGAAAGAGGAGAGAAGGGAAGGATTTTCCAATGTCTATGTAGGAAACAATAGGGCCCAGTGAAATTTCTTGGTAATGTAGCCTGCCGAACAAGTTGTTTATATGTAAAACTAGGCAGGGCCAGGAGAGGATTTTACTTTTTTTTTTTTTGTCGAGTCTTGCTTCCCTCTCTCCTCAGGGGAAGCTGAGACCGGGAGAGCAGGCAGAGCAGTGGGTTTGGCACCTTAATAGTCTTATCTGTCTTCGCAGCCTTTTGTGTAACTTGGGAATAGAGGGTAAGAGGAAACATAGAGGCAGAGGGTTGCCGCAGCATCTGAGGAGGCAGGGGTCTTAACTCACTCTCCTGTTTGGCAGGGGCCGGCACAGCCTGGAGAGAGAGCGCAGTTGTGTGGTGAAGTGGGGCAGCTGTGGGTGTGGCAAGTGAGATTGCTGTGGGGAGGGAGAGCAGGAGGAGGGAGCCAAGGATGGCATGGCGATGGCGGGAGGAAGAGGGGGAGCGAGAGGGGAGTGGTCCGTCGGGTCCAAGGCAGGCGTGTCAGGCTCTGGGCAGGGATTGGGGTTCGTGGGTGACGTGGTGTGGGTAAGGAGACTCTGAGAGGCGGTACGGGATTGACAGAGGGAGGGACGGGTATGAAGGTAGGAGAAAGCCTGCACGTAGGGGACTTCAGACCGTTCGCCGTTGAGTTGACAAAAGTTGTAAAGATCCTGTAAAATGTTCGGGTTGAATGTTCCATTTTCTGGCCAGTGGTAGTCGTTTAATTTATACTGGGGCCTGATTGCAATAAACAAAATAAGGCATTGGGGCTTGATGTGGCCTGAGAGCCCGAGAATTTTGAGATTAGCTAGCAAACATCCCAGCGATGTTGACTGGGGAGGTTTCAATTGTGTAACTCCCATGTCGAGGGAGGGCCAGATGTGGAGGGTGAGTATCAGATAGCTCCCCAGGAGAAGGGCAAAAGGGAAAAGCGTCGTCCCCCGCTTTGACGACCTCCGGAGAGAGAATGAGAGGGGCTGGGCCAGTGGGGCAGCAGTCCTGGCCACGGGCTGAGAAGTCCATCTGACCTAGTGCTAGGATTTTCTGAGAGAGAAAGAGAAAGAGAGAGAGAGGCTGATCTGAGTACTCACCCAGAGATTAGGGACGGGTGTGGATGCGGGGTGTCTGCAAGGCAAAGGTGAAGGTCCCTGGTTGGGTGCTCATCCAACAGGATCCAGGAAGCTCGGTCAGGAGGCCAATCAACCCCAACCAATGGGGGACTGTGGCAAAATCCCGACCGTTGCCTTCCCGGGTTTTGGCACCAGAATGAAAGAAAATCACCTGGCTGCTTAGAAAATACCAGTGTCTGATTCCAGGTGAGTCAAAGCAGATCCTCCACCAGGGGCAAAATACGCAGACCATCACATGGACCATCTCAACCTTCTACTGAACCATCCACTTCAGCAGTGCTGACTCTATTCACATTGTCGACAATCTCCAGAAGTTTCTCATCGTAAAACTGCACCTTTGCCCATTAAACAGCTCTGTGTGCCCTTCCCCCACCTCGAGTCTGACTCCTCTAGCGTTCGTGCTCTTGTGAATGGCGTATTTCTCATGTCACGATGTCCTCGAGGCTTGCCCTGGCACACATGCGTCAGGATCTCCTTCCTCTTGAAAGCTAATATTCCTTTGTATGTTTGTCCCCCCACTCTGTCCATCCACCTGTGGATATTCCCGTGGTGCTTGGGCTGAAGGTGCCTCCTCTAAGTTCATGTGTTGAAGCCCCTGTACCTTAGTGACTGTGTTTGGAGAAGGGGCCTTTTTTTTTTTTTTTTGGTACCGGGATCGAACTCGGGTCCTTGCGCTTGTGCAGCAGGCAGTGAAACCACTGAGCTAAATCCCCAGCCCAGAGAAGGGGCCTTTACAGAAGTAAACAGGTGAAATGGGGTTATTAGGAGGGGCTCTGGGCAACCTGACTGTCCTATAAGAAGAGGAGGTCAGGACACAGACACCCGAGAGGGAAGACTGTGAGGACACACGGAGGAGAGAGGCCTCAGGAGGAACCGACCCGCCAGTGCTGTGAACTGGGACCTCTGGTCTCCAGAATTGTGAGAGAGCCACTTTCTGTAGTTAAGCCCACACCATCCCTGGTGTTTGGTTTTGGCAAATGTTGCCATATATTGAATAGAATTGGAGAATGGACATCCTAGACTTATTTCTAATTTTAGAGCAAAGCACCCAGTCTTTCAGCATCAGTAAGGTGTTAGCTGTCTTTTTCTCACAGCGCCCTGTGTAGGGCTGAGGAAGTTCCCTTGTTCATTGATCATTGAGTGCTTTTATGTGAAAGGCCATTGGATTTTGTCCCATGCCCCTTTCTCCGTCTATTGACAGGATTGCAAGATTTCTACCCTTTGTTGTATTCATATGATATAATATTGTTAAGGGAATAATACCAGAGATGAAATATGAAATATTATATCCTCCAACCTGTTAACTGTATGGTACGCCAAGTCCTTTTCTCTAGAAATTGAAGAATGAGTCCTTGGAACAACGGAGGTCAAGAGTAGGAAGATACTGATTGATAGGAAAGCTCCCGGAGGGGTCCCCAGTGGGTAGCCCAGGGACCCCACTTTACAGAGTTTTGTAGGGTGAAACCCACAGGGGTACAATATGGGCCACAGCCACGAACATCCCATGAGGTTCCAAGCACAGTCGCTTAGGTAATGGTGTCCAATTGGGAAGTGAATCACGTACCAAGCGAGGATGGAAGAACAGAGATTCTCCTAGGAAGTGGTGGGTCCAGCGGTCTCTGGTCACTCTCCGGGGTGGCCGATGCCTGTCGAAGCTTCGTTAGGCCCGGTGTTTGTCCTTTGAAGAAGTGTGCAGGTCTGGTCCTTTGTCTTTATCTTGAGGCCTGGTTTTCAGCCGAGGTGTCTTGGTGCAGCTGTGGGGGGTCTCAGCTTCGTCCTGACCCTCTCCAGGACCTGGCCCTATCTGACGGCCTGTAATATTTCTGGATGTGTTTTTCCACCTTAAACCAACTTTGCACTTCTGGATAAATCCCACCCACTTAGAGGATGTGTTTGTGTATTGCAGGATCTGGGCCTCTGCTATGTGTTGAGGCTTTTTCCACCTTTATTCACAAGGGAGATCAGCCTGTGGTTTCCCTTTCTTATGATGTCTTTGCCTCTCCTGGTAAGTGTACCATTGAGTTGGGGAGAGTTCCTTCCTCTTCTGCTTTTGGGAGGGTTCAGTATTGATTCTTCATTCAACCTTGGTAGAATTCAGCCACGGGCCTTTAGTCCTGGCTTGCTTTGGTGTCTCTGGATGTTTGCATCTCCCGGCATTCATCTCTTCGTTGTGGCCTCAGAGCTGTACCTGAATTGGAGAGGAGCAGCTGACACAGGCAGGGGTTTTAAGGGCCATTTACATTAGATCTGCCACCTGGTGTTTGCCTGTGCAGACATAATCAGTGTCTTCTTGATCCTCCTAATTCTCCTCGGGACACCAGACACCAGGCTGGGCCCCACCCCTTGCATCCCACAGCAGCCGGTGCTGCAGACTGGGAGACGAAGGGCGGAGACTGGGAGGAGTGGAGGCAGCAGGGCTTCCCCGGGTCCCTGCTGAGAAGCTGGATGATCGGTAGGCATGAGTTTAAAAATAATTAAAAATGACATGTAGGAAACAGCCTGGGAGGAAGTTACCAGATATGAGCTGCACTCAGGGTAAGGTGAGGGACATGAGAGCAGCGTCCTTTTCTCTTCCTTTTCGAGGTTTCTTCCACAGAGTTTACTTGACTTTAAAAAATTTTTGTACTTTGTGTTCTGGAGCTTGAATCCAGGGCCGCGTGCATGCAGGCTCTCTACCACTGAGCTACATCCTCAGCCCTTTTAAAGTTTTTCAGACAAGGGCTCACTAAGTTTCCCAGGCTGGTCTTGAAGTTGCAATTCTCCTGCCTCAGCCTCCTGAGTAGCTGGGATCAGAGACATATGCTAAACCCAGTTTATACTTGACTATAAAAATGAGGCAAAGATGGCTAATACCCTTCCCCAGCAGGAGCTCTTGGCCCCGACCTTCCTAGGGCCCGAAGGCTGAAATGATGAGTGGTTTCCCCATTAACACTTGGTCCCTCTGGACTGCTTATGGCCAGCGAGGTCACTGTAGGTGGTGACGGTCAATAGGCCCTTCATGTTGCTGTCCAGCGGGAGCTTTCCATTCTGTGCAGAAATAGCTCTTGCCTCTCTCAGCTGGCTTCTGCAGGGGAGGGCTGGAATGCAACCAGTGGATTAAGAAGGAGCAACTCCTGAGGCAGGGTGGAGAAGGGACTCACTGAGGTCGGGCAGCGGGCAGGGACGGGCTTCTGCCTGCAGTTTATAGAGGGGCCAGGAGAAACGTAGGCTGTTTGGGAAGCAGCTATGCAGGAAGGGTGTAGTGTTCAGTGTCGACATTGTTGCTGCTTCTCGTTCTGTGTGGCTCAGTCAGGGTAGTCTCTTGTAATGACAGAGAGGCGTGGCCCCTGCCACCCCATGTGCCCCTCGCTATGAGGCCAGGCTGGGGCCTGCTGTGTGCTGAGGGCACAGGTCCCAGGCACCTGGATCTTCTGACCCTTAGCTCTGGGGTCTTGGGCAAACCTCACTTTCTGAGTCTGTAAGGGGCAAGGGAAGGATGCCACTAGTTTTGAGTTGTACTGTGTGCCAGGCATTGTGTTGAGGATGGATGTGCTCCCACAGGTGCCTTTGGTTGACTTTTAATTATCTTTATCGCAATTGCTTGTTTATGTCTCTCTTGATGCCCAAAGGGTACCAGCAGGTGAGAGGAATACTGTTCTGCCAAGTCCTCTCTGGGGCTTTTAAATCCTCTTCCTATGTGAAAGTACTACATTTTCACTGTGGACAACATCTCGGAGAAGACCGATACAGAGGAGATTAAAATCACTTATTTCTCCACCTGTCCATCCCGTATGGCCCTGTCCTCTGCAAACATAAAGTGGATCATAAAGTGGATACAGCTGGGCCAGTATTTCCTGTCCATTCTCACTACTTTCTCGGAGCTGAGGCCGGGAGCCTGGATTCGCCGTCAGTGCCTGGTCCCCCTGGGGCTGTGCAGAAGGACCTGTCCTGGGAGTGCTGCTCCTGCTGCTGCATGGCTGCCTTTGGGTTCCTTGGCTCACAGAGGCAGCGCCCTGACCTCCTCATGGTCTTTGCATGACGTTTTCTTGTCTCTGTGTCCTCATCTCTTCTACACTTGATCTTAGCCAGAAGGCCGAGAAGCGATCCTCATCTCTTCTAATGAAGATGCTGGTCACAGTGCATTGTGACTCACTCTGGGGGCTCATTTCTCCTTAATTGCATCCCACAGTCCCGAAGAGATCACTTTGCAGGCTCTGGGGCTTCCGAGTTCAGCTTGTGACCTGGGTTGGGGTGGGGGTAGGGGCACAAGATTTAACCTGTTGAGAGCGGATGTCCTGGGCATTTTCCTCTGTCACTGGCGTCCTTTTGAGACTGTGGTTTTCAATGGTCTGGAGCCTGGGTGGGGCCCTTTAAATACTGAAATCTTATCTTGGAGCCCATGTGAACCTTCAAAAGCAGGACGAGGTTGGGGGACTGGCACCCAGTCTTCAGAGAAGCTGAGGGGCAAGGCTATTCTCTGCTGTTGTGTGTGTTGGCTTCACATAGCGGAAGTTACAGGTTGATTAAGGCCTTGGAGGAGGCAGAAGAGGAGTGGGGTGGGAGCATGTTCTAGACAGAAGGAGGCTCTGGGGGACGCTGTGACCCCAGCCATCGAGGCCGCACAGAAGGCATTGTTCAGGGCCACCTGCGCCTTGCTGTGTCCTGCACCGTGTGCCTCAACTCCAGAATACTCAGGATAGCCATCATTTTCTTCATTTCTCCGGGGGAGTGGGGATTGAAGCCCAGAGAGGACAAGTCACCTGGCCCAGCTCACACAGCTAACGAGTGGTAGAGTCAGGATTCTGTCTCAGACAGGCCGTGGCCAGGGGGGCCTGAGAGCACTTCAGCCCCAGCATCTGAGGCTCAGGAGCATCCGGTCCCAGCAGGGCGTGGAGGGTACGTCGCTATCAGGAACTAAATAGTTGATTTTCTGCTTCTTCCTTTAAAATTGTGTTGCGCATCCCCCTTTAGTTCTGCTCAAGTTCTGGGCACCCCGGCTTCCACAGGTGCTTGGGGTGCACCCCAGAAGCCACTCTGTGGTTGGAAAGTGGGGGGGCAGCATCTCTACCAGGCCCAGGAGCCTCCACCCCTGCCATCCTGGGGCGCTGGGGCAGGGCCCCGGCTGTGGGGCAGGACGAGAAGGCCATCATGGGCCCTGAGCAGCGGGGCCCTCTGCATCTGCTGGCCCGGACAGCAAAGGGTGCTGCGCCCCTCGCCTGGCTCCCAGTGCGCTGGGGATCTGGCCGTGAGAGTGAATGATTGCAAGGACTGAGGGAACGATGGGACCTTTGTCCCTTTCAGAACCCAAGCCCCAAGGGAGTCTGGGGAAGGTGGTTGGGGGCTCCCCAACCTCTGGGGTTCAGGCAGCACCTCAGGTCCCATCTGGGGTGATCTCCTGAGGGCCCTGAGAGTGTGGCCAGGGACAGCGCTTCCTCCACAGTGCGGCCTGGACGGTGGGAGCTGGGCGCACTTGCTCTCCCGGGAGCAAGGATGCAGAGTCCCCGCCTCTCGTGCCTGCTGCCTCGGGGTTGTGAGGCCTGTGGGGACTGTGTCCGGTGTGATGCCGGCAGTGCCCCGTGAGTTTCCTGCACCCTGGTGCAGGGCGAGGCAGCCACACTGCTCTGGCCTTTCCCTGGCTGTGGCTCCCTCTGCTGCTGTACCCCTCCCTGCCTGGTGGCCCCACTGCCCGTGCATTGTGAAGAAGCAAGGCGTTGCGCAGCACTGGCTCCGCCGGGTAGAGGCCTGGAGGAGGCACGAGCAGGCAGAGCCATGGTTCTTCCTGTTACCTCTGGGAGCCTTGGTTTCCTCTCCTGTAAAATGGGCTTGTCAGGGCCAGGGATTTAGCTTAGTGGTTCCGGTGCCTGCCTTGCAAGTGCAAGGTCCCGAGTTCGATCTCTGGTACCCAAAAAAAAAGGCTCAGTAGCCAAATTCCGTGAGCTCCTCATTGAGATTCCTTCCATACAAGGCCTGATATGTGATGAGGAGTGACATCCTCAGTCGCTGCTCTTTTGATTTCTGAGTGGCTCCAGAGCTTTCTGTATTGTCAAGGTCTGCTGCCTGGTGGCAAGCTGACCACTAATTCATTCTGCGTGAGCCTTTCCTGCAACTCTAGATTCTTTAGCTTGGGTTATGGGTGCCGTTTGCCTCACTTACAAACTGCAGAAATCGGCCCTGAGAGCAGTAAGCAGATGGCCCTTGCTAACCCTGCTGACCCTGGCATGTTCTAACAGCCCCAGGCATGGTTTCCTTCCCTCAGTCCTGCTCCCAGAGGAGCTGTTACCACTAGGGTGTGAAAACAGAATTTATCGAAGTGCTTAAGTAATCTCACGGTCATTTGGCTTTGAACAGACTAAAGTGCAGGTGCCTCGGGGCTGCGCCGAGATGTCAGACTCCCTGTACCTGTTGTGAGGTTTCTTAATTCCCCAGGACCCCAGTCAAGGTCCCGAGTGCCCATTTGAAACCAGAAGACGTCCCACGGGAGCCGGCCATTCTGCCGGGCTTGGGGCTTGGGCTTTAGGAGGTTTCGGTCCAAGTCCAAACTGGCTTAAGAACACCGCTCGCTTTCCTGTGCGCAGGATGGGCAGCAGACAGCTGCTGGGGCCGTGGTGGCTGGATCACGTCAGGCTGCTGTGTGCGTGTGGGAGGTGACTGTCCCTGGGCCAGGGTGGGGCCCCCAGGTGGCCTCCCCTTGTGTAGCCTGCAGCAGCAGGCTGTGTTCCCTCCAAGCCCAAGGTCACGGTGTCAGCAGGGTTGCTTTCTGTCCCCAGGGCTTGCAGATGTCTGTCTTCTCCCTCTGCTTGTCGGCGTCCTGGTCTCAGAAGGGGGCCAGTCAGGTTGGATGAAGGTTTACGCGGCCTGCCCGTTGTTGGATCTTCACTACCTCTGTACAGTTTCCATCTCCAAACGCAGTCGCAGGCTGAGGTCCTGAGGTTGGGACTCAGCACGTGAATTCAGCAGGGATAAATGCAGCCCGTGACACCCCAGCTTGGCAGTAGGAGGGGAGTGGCCCCGAGAAGATGAAGAGCCCCTGCTCTAGCCCCCCGGCCTGTCAGACATGTGTGCACCTGTCCCTGGCTTGTTGGTCCTGCCGGGCCAGCTCATACACTGTCCTCTGCATGTTCTCCCCGGCCGGAAGGCACTTCTGTGGCCCGTGGTTCCAGGACCATTTTCGTTGGGCCCAGTGGGTGGACAGGTGTGCGCACTCGCCGGCCTCCGGACTCTTGGGGCAGCATGGAGCCAGGGTTGGGGGAAGCGGCCGCGAAAGCAGCCGTGGCCGGCACAGAGCACCCGACTGACGTCTGAGGGGGAGACAGGTAGTACCAACACAGCATGATTTCACAGGACTGTGCCAAAGGGGAGCACAGGGCCTAGGGTGTGCAGGGGAGACCCCACCGCACCTGGGGTTGGGAAGCAGTGCCAGCCAGAGCCCCTGGGAGGCCATGTCCAAGGGGAAATTTGAAGAAGATGGGTAGTGGAAGGAGGAGGAAGAGGGCTGGGGGAGAGTGTTAGCCAGGCTTGGCCAGTCCCAGCTGTGGTAACGAAGACGCCCTGAAAGGTAGGTTCTGCTTCACGTGGACCCTGGCACAGGCCACTTGCCGCTGGGCCTCACCTCCAGCAGGTGGGACAAGAGTCCTGCCCTCTCCATCTGGCTCCTCAAGGCCTCTGCAGTTGGGAAGAGAGGAAGTCCCATCTCCCCTGCCATGCTGAGCATCCGATGGCCTGGTTGGCAGCAGTGGGCATTGCACCGTCTCCTGCCCGGGTGCTGTGAACCCAAAACAAAATGCCTGAGGAGGTGGCCTTGGGGGAGGTGGCTCTGCTCTCCCGCAGCGAGGCCTTCGTGGATTCAGCATCGGTGGGGTGATGATGGAGGTGCTGAGTAGCAGCACTGCAGGCCCCTTGAGCTTGCCTGAGCCCAGCACCTTGGGCAGCCCCTGCCCCCGCCCCCCTGAGGCCCCTCCTGGCACACGCTGGGGATGAGGTGTTGAGGTGTGGGCTTGGAGGCAGCTCATGCAGCTGGTTTATCCATCCTGGAAACACTGAGCTCAGGGCTGGGCCCAGAGCGGGTGGACAGAAGTCAAAGTGCCAGTCTCCCTGGGGTGACAGCGGGGGGCTGCAGCCTCCACACAGGTCGCTGGCTATTCCTCTCCTGCTCTTCCTTGTATCCTCCCCTGCTAAATGCAGGTGGTTTTCTGAAATTTGCGTGCCTTCCTTTGAGGAAAAAAAAACCTGCATTGTTTTCTTTCAAAAGCAGTAATAAAAATTTATAATTAGATTTATCTGGAAGAGGATAAAGAAGAAAATGAGTGTCACCTAGAACCTCTCGTTAACCTTTTGTATCCCTAGGGAGCAGGGCCTGGCACTGAGCTGGTGCTCAGTGAATATTTTTGACTTAGTAAAAAGAATCAAGAAATATGTGGTTCAGAAAACTGAGCTCATAAATATTTGGCCTTGCACTCTGCCCTTCTCACTCTGGATAACATTAGCCCGTCTCCAGGTGGAGTTTGTCCTGAGGGCGTTGACATAATTTCATAATCTGTGCCCAGGGCTGAGCTGGTGCCCCTGGGACAGACGAGACCATGTTCCATCCCTGGGCAGTGCCTAGCAGTGGCCATGGGTGGGAATAGAAACTTCCACCTGCAGAGTGCTTCCTGCTCAGCATGGGAAGAGGAGCTGGTTTCTGAGAACTGCCATGGGTAGAGAGAGCAGCCAGGTCAGAGGAGCTGGGGAGTGAATTATGCATTAAGCTCTAATAAGGCAAATCAGAGCAAATGGAGCTCATGCTTATCTGAAGACAGAATGTACCTTTCTGGGATCGATCGGTGGCAGTGCTGATGACCCCTGGATAATCCTCCTGCAGCAGTAGAACTCTGCACTCTCAGCTCGAGAGGAACGTAGCTAATCGGGTGTGGGGCACAGGCAGGAGGATCCAAACTTCCAGGCCAGTTGGAGCAACTTAGTGAGGCACTGTCTCAAAGTAAAGAACTCAGAAGGGCTGGGGCTTTGGCTCAGTGGCAGAGGGCTTGGCTCACCTGCAGGAGGCCCTGGGCTCCATTCCCAGTACTGCAAGGAATGAAAGTGTGGGCGCACACTTGGGCTAGGCAGGTCTTGGAGACTTCCCATCCGAGGCACACTGTCATCTCGAGACCCCAGTGCGCCCAGAGGCCTGTACTTCCGCCTCCCAGCACCCAGCACTCACCACACCAGCTCCAGGTGAATCAGCGGCCAGCGTGTTGTCTCCAGCGGAGGCCCTGGAGCTGCCCCTGAGGCCTCTTCTAGGAACGCTGTCTTCTCTTACCTCCCTGTTCTCCTTTTTCTTTATCTGCATGCTTCTTGTCTAGGGTGCTCCGTGCCAGTTTCTCTCCAGTACCCCAAGGCTGACACCCTTCCCGCTGGACTGGAACAGCCTTTTGTCCTCTCTGCATTCTTTCCCCAGGTGACCAAGTCCCAGCGCACCACTTCCCAGCCATGTGGCTTTAGGTAGCTCACTCAGCCGCTCTGGCTCCGTTTTTGCGGGTCTAGTGAGTAGATGACCTCTTCATCTGTGCCCAAGGATAGCAGAGTGGCACCAGAGGAGTGGGCACATAGCAAAGGCCTCATGGCTGTCCCCTGTTGGCCCTCAGACACCCATTGCTCATATGACAGATCTTTCTGGGGTGCTTCATACAGCTTGGACACAGAGTTAGGCACAAAGATACAGTGCAGATCCAGATGGACCCAGGTCTTGTGTACCTGGAGCCTAGATCCCGAGGTAGAGGAACAGAAATAAGTGGGCGTGGAGTCTGTCATGGGAAGCAGCAGCAAGGCGTGGTGAGGAGGAGGAGGAGCAGGGAGGCGCAGAGGCTCAGGCTGTGGCTAGGTTAGTGCAGGATGTGAAGCCTGGAGGCCTGGCCAAGTCCTCACCGTCCACTTCTGGCTACAGACATTGGCCAGGTTCATAGTGTCTTTCTTGTGAGCTGCGTGGCACCCGGGCACTCAGCCTGGGTGGCCTCAGTTTCCTCATCTGTAACCTTGGTGACCTCAGATACCTAGTTGGGGAGAACCACTCACCTCGCGAAGTCTAAAACCCTGGATCTCCATGCGTGGTCCTCAGACCCTGCTCCGGAATTGCTGGGAGCACGGGTGGGAGAGGCTCGAGGTCCCCACTCTGGGGGAGGCCTGGGACCTGCCTTCTGGAACAGGGACCCAGACGACCCTGTGACCCGGCTCACTGAGGTTGGCAGCGTAAGGTCTAGTTTGCGTAGATGGGGACACAGTGAGTGCAGTGATGAGCCCCTCACAACCGCAAGGTGATGGGACAGCCCTCGGAGAATCGCCAGGTTTCATCCCGGGAGGAGGCGCATGCTCCAGAGGGCAGCGTCTGGCTCGGGGGGCGTCCCAGGCTGGGAGGGTGCCAGCTCCTTCCTCTGCTAACTCAGCTCCTCCTCCCCAGGGTCCCGAGTGATGGTGGCTTATGCAGAGGACAGGCTGAGCCCTGCACGAGTGGTTAGCCCGGCTGAGCTGCTCGCCACGCCTGCTGGAGGGCGGGGGTGAACCTCAGGACCTCGACGTTGAACCCAAGAGGAAGCATGTCTAAAAAAGCCCGGAGCAAGGGCGAGAAGCCCGAGATGGAGATGGACCCGGTGCAGATGGCCAACGAGGAGCTGCGGGCCAAGCTGACCAGCATCCAGATCGAGTTCCAGCAGGAGAAGAGCAAGGTGGGCAGCGCGGGCCCAGTCTCCGAGAGGGCCTGGCAGTGGACGGGCTTCGGCTGAGTGTGTCCTATGTACGTGTGGAGGGCATGCTCCCGCCTGGGCATGGTGGGCACTTCCTCCCCTAGGTGTCCGCAGAGGTGCAGACCGAAGCCCTACCATGTGCCGCTGAGACTCAGGTTGGGTGCACAAGCGTAAGCTTCATTTCCCTTGCCTGCAAGGTGGGAGGCGGAAGAGTCGCCTCGCTGGGCTGCAGACAGGACTTGGCACTGCGGAAAGAGCCTGGGACAGGCCCGCTCAGTCCTGTGAGCTGTATTCCCCTGGTAGGCCGGGTGTAAGCCAGATAGGGCAGTGCTGCCGGGTGGTGGCCGGCCGCAGGAGTGCAGTTAGGGCACAGCCGTGACGCAGAGCCCATCATCCTGCAGACTGGGCCCCTGACTGGCTTCACCCTCTCGGGCAGGTGACTTGGGGCCTCCGAGCCTCTGTGTCCTGAGCTTGTCCGTGCTGTAGTAAGTAATAGCTGCCCCGCTTGAGGTTGTCATGAAGGCCCGATGCAGTGGACACAGTGAAAAGCCCCATGGCATCTGGTGTCCTTGGGTGCCACTGTCCTCTTCGTCGGTGTAGCTGGCCTCGGGTGGGTTTGGGTAGCACTGGCCTGCGCTCTGTGACCACAGAAAGGGGTGGGGTTAGGGTCTATGCCTGGGTGGTGTGAGCAGCAGAGGGCCTGGCCCAGCTGGGGAGGTGACGCTGGCCCTGCTGTGGCACTGGACTGTGAGAGGCAGCAGGTGGCCTGTCCTATTGAGTGCTGGGGCTCAGGCCCAGCTGATGTCTGAGTGGGGTCCAGCTCCTGGCAGGGGTCTTGGTCCTGGCTCCCAGCCCAGATCAGGACGTCCACAGGGAGCAGCAGCTGCATCTGACCTGTGACTGTGCCAGGAGGCCAGCATCTGGAGCTCAGGGGCAGGGCCCACCTGCCGCCCAGGCACTTGTGATTCCTGCCTGCACAGTGCATCTTCCGGCTGAGGCTGCTGGTGATGCCCCTGCCCACACCCTGCCTGGCCAGGTGGGCTGCACCTGCCGGGGTCCTTCCAGGGGAAGCTGCACCCCTGAGTCATGCCAGGCTCCATGCCACCCCACCACCTAACCTTGAAGCCAGGAATGACCCATGGCTCAGCTTCCCCAGCTATTAAATGTCTGCCCCTAGTTGTTGGAGGAATGAGTGAGGCAGTTGGACCCAGGGCCTGGAAGTTGCCTGTCACCTGCACTGACTTGGTGGCCCGAGTGCTGATGTTTCTGTGTCACTGTGCACCAGGGGCTTTAGAGGTACGTGACCCTGCAGTGAGCTATGAGGTCCTGTCTGCTGTGTGGGGGGAAAACTCAAGGTTCAAGAAGAGAGGTGACAGCCCAGGGGAAGAGCCGCAGACTGGAGCTGTACACAGCAGGACTTTATTTCCTTGTCTGCTTTTATAAGAACACAGTTCAATTGAATGAGGACCCTTCCTAATGACCTCATTTTACCTTGATCACCTCTTTAATGGCCCTGTCTCCGAATAGTCATCTTCTCACATCCTGGGTGTTGGGGCTTCAGCATGTGAGTTTTGGGGAGAGACGCACTTCAGCCCACACAGCGACCAGCACAGTGGCAGGTGGTGCTGGTCCGAGGACACTGGGTCTGCGGGAGGCCCCGTCCTCAGGTGACCTTCTTACCTCCGGGACACATGGTGATTTCTACATGCACATGTGCTGGCCGCCCATCTTGTCCACCCAGGCCCTGGGGCCTGCTCTGCAGGGCTTTACCCATCTGGCCACGGGGAGTATTTGCGTTCTTGGGGCATTCAGCAGTGTGCTTGCTGTCTGGTATGAAAAACATAAATGTAAACTTTACAGTTGCACTTAAATGTTATTTTTTAAAAATGTTATCTTTGTTTTGATCTCATACTGTCAGTGTCACATTTACAGTGCTGTTATTTTATTTACTTATTTTTTTGGTTTTTTTGAGGCAGGGTCTCCCTTTGCAGTTCAGGCAGGCCCTGAACTCCCTATGTAGCCCAGGCTGGCCTTGAACTCTTGGTAATCCTCCAGCCTCAGCCTCCCGAGTGCTGGGATTACAGGCATGTGCCACCACAGCTGGCTCTACAGTGCTGTTATTTTAGCAAAAGATTCCTGTTAAACACTGTAGGGCAAGGGAATGTGGAAAATGTATTCATTCATTCATTTGTTCATGTAGCGAGCCCCCTGCAGGTATGCTGCGGGCCTGGGCTGTGACTCGCATTTGGGAGTGACTCAGAAACAGCCTGTGCCCTCATGCAGGGTGATGCAGAGACCCACAGGGATCACGGCCCAACAGCACTTGGCTCATAGAAGACGTGTGAGGAAAGAGGGGCCTGTGAGTCTGCATAGTGGAGCAAACCCTGAGGATGTGCTGCTGGAGGGGAAGGGAGGGGTGTTCACACTGCCCCATGGGCCCAGTGGCACCCACTCATGGGCAGCCTGAGGGCCAGTCAGGGGCAGGCAGAGCCCACAGTCAGGGGCATGGTGGGCAAGGCCAGTGGGCAGCCCCCTGCCGGACCCAGGCCTCCCAGGTTCCAGCTGCCACCTACTCGCTAAGCAGGGAGTTACTGCTTCTGCTGTAACTGGCACTCTGGCCAGCGCCGACCCGGAGCTGCAGGAGGGTGTGGACCTCGCCCTGTCCTCAAGGGCTTCAGAGCATGGGGCAGGAAGGCTGGCATTCAGGTGCCATCTGAGTGGAGACCCAGGAGGCAGCACAGACCCATCCAGGCCTCAGGGAGGCGTCGCCCGCCCCCTTGGAGTGTGGAGGGCGGCACAGGCGGAGGGTGCCCAGGCAGGGGGTGGGCCCCTGCAAGCCGGGGCCTGATGATGATGGTGGGCGCTCTCCCGCCTGGCCTTGCTGCCCTGTGCTCTTGAGGGCCTTCTTATTCCCAGCTCTGCCAGGCCGGTCACCCCCCGTTCTTCCCGCAGCTCGGTCCTGAGTGTCTGCTGTGTGGCTGCTTTGTCGCAGAAGCCGAGGTCTTTCTGCGGCTTGTGTGGGGAGTGAATGCAGATTCACGCATCATTTATTCAGTCAAGAAGGCGCCTGTGAACCTGAAGGGAGACGAGGGCGTGGGTGCCCTGGGGAGAGTCACAGGTCGGGGCCAGGAGCTGCTGGGTGGGGGTGGCTGAGCCCGCCGGCTGCAGGGTCCAGGGGCTCCAGAGCTGAGCAGTCAGGGCCCGGGTAGGACATGGAGCAGAGAGCCACAGAGGTCGGTCCCAGGGGCCGGAGGGTTGGGCTGAGTTCTGAGTACTGTGGGGCTCTCAGGGTTTTTCGTTAATTTATATTTTAGGGTTTATTCAATGGTTTTTAGGTCCGTGTGGACTCACGGCACCTTGATTATTCTGCTGCTTAGGCTGTGTGAGCTTTGGGCACACAGAGCTGTCCCACTGGCGCCCGTGTCCCTGTGGCACCTGTCATCGAGGAGGAGGTTTTGTCATTATTGGTTTATTTATTTATTTTGCTTTTCTATACTTTCTGGCTCATCTCACACGTGCCCTGCCCCAGTCTTGGGACCAGTCTTTCTCAGAGGACCCTGGTGCTGCTTCTTACGGGAGAATAGTGTTTAGAAACCAAAGTGGGGTTGCTGGGGTGCCCACAGCTGGCCGGGTACACTGCTTCTCAGCTGACAACGGGGCCAGGAGCATTGCGTGCACTGGCACGTGTCTGTACGTGGTTCTGCATGTGATACCCGTGTCTGTGTGACGTTAGGCATGGCTTCTCGCTGATGTCCCCTACACTAATCCACAGTGGCCGCCTCAGTCCCGCCCCTCTCCTCAGAGCCTCCTCATCACAGCGAGAAGCCGGGTGCCCTCCTCTTTCCCAGCTGTTCAGCTGTGTGTAGTGGCTCTGGAAGAGCTCAGCTGCACCCCGTGGGACTCAGGGCTTGGCGTGATGGAGGGTGTGACCCATCTCGGCCCCACACGCCTGTGCCACCCAGCTCCTCCTGGCCGGCACCCTCTGTCCCACCCTGGAGGCAGCCCCAGACTTCGCCCAGTGCCCCGAATACCCCATGCTCCCTGTCCACTCCCCTCCCTTCCTCCCTGTGACTCATGGCCGGGAGCGCTCTCACCCGGCTTGCATACTCCAGACCACAAGAGCAGACCTCTGGGTGGCACTTGGTAGCTTTCCCCTTCCCTGGCTGGCAGGTTTGAAGTGTGCAGGACAAGCCTGAGGGAAGGGCTCATCTTGCAGTCTTGAGCCCAAGAGCAGCCTGGGTAGAACTCTTTCCTCCAGGGGAGTCTTTGGAGGTTTCACCCAAGACCTTCAGCTGACCAGGTGAGCCCCACCCACTCCGCTTCACTCAGTCTACTAATATAAATGCTGACTTCAGCTAAGAAATCCCCCACACAAGGTGTAGTTTGGTAATTGACCAAATGATTGGTAGCACGGCCCGGCCAGGTTGACTCAGAAAATGAACCAGAGCAGGTCTGGAATCTAATGGACCCTGCCCTTCTGACTCAGGTCACTGCCAACGCTAACCAGGGAGGTTGGGACCCTGTGGCCTCCTAGAAAGGAGAAGACAGAGTGTTTTGTCCCTGACTTGGGAAATCATGTAAAGACTTAAAAGTCTTGGCTTCCTGGCACTAAATCCACTAGGAAAAGACTCAGTTTCAGATCTGGGCAAGGTGGACCAGGGACGGCTGGTCGCCTTGTTCTACTTCTGTGCCTGTGTTTCATCTAAGGAGATGTGTGCTTGCTCGATGGCTTTGCTTCTTTTCCTGATGTTCCAAGGAAGGATTTATCGATACCCGGATGTCATATAACTCAACTAAACTTAATTGTTCCATAGTCAGCAGTGAACCATGTGGTCTGGGGATCGGTGCCATTTTCTACCAGAGCCGCCTGTCCACCGAGGGGCGCTGGCCGCAGTCCTGTGGAGCCTGCTGTTGCCCGGGGTAGAAACGGGCTGCACAGGGCCCTGTGGGACGTGGGTGCTGTGTGGCATTTGAAATGAAAACTCCAGTAAAGCACTCTGGAATGTTTTAAGAAAACACATGCACATTTTACAAAAAACCTTTTAAATTGCCAATCAGACGCACGCTCATATCTGGTGGCCCAGCACCTGCGGAGCACAGGCTCGGGAGCCGGGGTCCCGGGGCGTTGGGGAGCCTTCCTTCCCTCCCCAGCAGCTGCCCGCCCTTCTCCCAGGCCGCAGCCCCATGCATGGCGCTGGAGAGGCGTTTCCGGCCCAGACCCTCCCTGGCGTCACTGACAGGTGGGCTCCCCGGTGTGTCCGTGGCCGGTGCACACCCACTCCTGTTCACCTTGGAATGAAAAGGGCCACCAGGGCTCAGCTGGCCAACATGCTCAGAGGCTTGCCACCTCCAGGAAAAATCCCGAGTCGACACTGCAGGGGGAGGGTGCTGGTGGGGTTGGGTCGGGGCTGCCAAGCTGACTGACTCGGGAGCGGGAGTGTGGGGACGGGGGTCTGGGCGGGAGCAGTGGGGTGCCCAGCGCCCCCGCCATGCCCGACCCTGACGGCCGGCCCCCTGCTGCAGGTGGGGAGGCTGCGCGAGCGGCTGCAGGAGGCCAAGCTGGAGCGCGAGCAGGAGCAGCGGCGGCACACGGCGCACATCTCGGAGCTCAAGGCCAAGCTGCACGAGGAGAAGACCAAGGAGCTGCAGGCTCTGCGCGAGGCTCTCATCCGGCAGCACGAGCAGGAGGCGGCGCGCACAGCCAAGATCAAGGAGGGCGAGCTGCAGCGGCTGCAGGCCACGCTGAACGTGCTGCGCGACGGGGCGGCCGACAAGGTCAAGTCGGCGCTGCTGGCCGAGGCGCGCGACGAGGCGCGCAGGGCCTTCGATGGCGAGCGCCTGCGCCTGCAGCAGGACATCTTGGAGCTCAAAGCGGCACGCAAGCAGGCGGAGGAGGCGCTCAGCAACTGCGTGCAGGCGGACAAGGCCAAGGCGGCCGACCTGCGCGCCGCCTACCAGGCGCACCAGGACGAGGCGCACCGCATCAAGCGGGAGTGCGAACGCGACATCCGCAGGCTGGTACGTGCCCCGCCCCCACCCCACCCCGTGCCACGCGGTGCCCCCTTCCCTTCCTGCCCACGTGCAGCGTGCACACTCGGTTTGCGCGAGGTTTTGAAGGCCCACGGTGCTCCAGCTGCTGCTCCAGGCTGTGGGGTTTCAGCAAAGTCCTCCCCACCCGGGGGGCAGTAAGGACGCGTGGCCGTGGCTACAGGTCTCCCCTCATTTGGTGCGTGGCCACTAGGTGACGCGGAGTAGTGCTCTCATCTGTCAGTGTGGCCGCTGGGTAAGGAGGCAGGGCCGTGGCACGACAGGACCATACTATGGGATCAAAGCACTAGGTGCTTCTTCATTCATTCGCAGACCCATGCCTCCAGGTAAGCCGCGGTAAGTAGGGCCAGGGTGGGCCAGCCATGCTGCTGTGACACCCAAGAGAGACATCAGTGGCAAACAGACTTTCAGAGATGCCCGGGAGCTGGGAAGCTGTGAGGTCTGGGTGCACCAAAACTCCCCCGGCAGGGGAAGGAGCCCTTCCTGAGAGGATAGTCACAGCCAACCCCCGGGACGTTCTGAGTCTGGGTAGGGCGGAGGGTGGGGCTCCCTGGGGCTGAGCCCACCTGCGTGTTGAGAGAGAAGTAGGATTTTTTTGCTATCTCTCAGGGGTCACGTGAAAAAGTGCTCTGCAGGACATTTTCTGAGTTCTGGGGTGCTGTGAGAGGCCAGTGAGCCCCCAGGGAAGACAGAGTGACATCCCCCACAGCATCAGTAGAGACAGGAAGCAGCACTCCGCTCCGTGGAGGATGGGCCCTATGGCAGACACAGGGCCTAACCAGTGTGGTGCGGGAGGCTGAGCTTCTCAGGCCAGAAGAAAGAGATTTATTTACTTGTTTATTCGTTTATACTGGGGATTAAACCCAGGGCCTCATGCATGCTAGCCAAGTGCCAGGCTCTTTGTATTTTATTTTGAGACAGGGTCTTACTGAGTTGCCCAGGATGGTCTTGAACTTCCAGTCTTCCTTGTCTGCTTTGGCCTCCCAAGTGGCTGGGATGACTCGGATGACCATTCCCAGCTGACAAGAGACACATTTTGGTGATGAGGACAGAGCCAGGTAGAGTAAGTCGACAGAAAAAGATACTTTACAGAAACATTAACCAAAAGGAAAGCTGGCCTGGCTATATTAATGCCAAAGACTTCAGAGAAAAAAGTAATCCCAAATATAAATAAGAGCGATTCTTACTAATAGAATGCCAATAGGAATGTATCTAATGACAAAAGTTTAAAATGTGTATAAGAAAAATTGTCAAAACTAAAAGGATCAATAGACAAATCCACAATTATAGTTGAAGATAAACATATATCTACCAGCAAGTGATGGAACATGGAGATTAAAGAATAATAAGGCTATGAAAGATTTAAATGTGGTTAACCAAGTTAGGCTAAACTATATTCCAGCCAGTGGTAGGACACTGTTCTTTTCAAGGGGACAATTTATCAAATTGGCTATATTTCAAAATTTGTGAGTTGTCATTAAATCAGTCCACAGAGCAAAACATATTTTAGACAAAAGAAAAAATGCTGGAAATCAAACATCTGAGCTGCCATCTCAAGAAGAAAAAGAGTAGCCAATTAAACTCCCAGAAAGTAGAATGAAGGAAATTATAAAGTGCAGGAGTCATTGAAATAAAGTCAATACAGAAAATCAACAAGTTCAATAGTTAATTAAAATTGGTAAGTTGACATAGTCCTAACAACATTGCCAAAAGGAAAAAGCAACTAATTCACCAAAAAATGTGAAAGAGGAAGAAGCAATTAATTCACACAAAAAATGTGAAATACCACAGCTCCCATAGATGTGGAAAACATTATGAGCAGCATATGCAGGTAAGCTTCAAGTGAAACTTAGATGAAATGGACATATTCTGTGAACAAGCACAACTTAACTGACATAAGAAGAAAGAGAAAATCTGAGTAGTCCTATGGCTGTTAAAGAAATTAAATTAATAATTAATACTTTTTCCACACAAAAGCCCAGACCCAGCTGGCTTCACAGTTAAATTCTTTCAATTATTTAAGGAATAAAACTAATTCCAGCCAATCAGTGGGAACATATTTGAGCTTATTTATAAAGCCAGCACAACTCCAATTCCAAAACCAAGGATATTATTAAAAAAGAAAATTTTGTGGTTCTTATCTGTGAACATAAGTAGAATAGTAATAAGGTATTAACAAATTAGATCCATCAATAAATAAAAAAGCTAGTCACGATCAAGTTGAGTTTATTCTAGAAATGTAAAGATTGATTTAATATTCTAAAATCAGTGAATATAATTCAATGTACTAATGTTATAAAAAAAGAAAAACCAATATGATCATTTTTTTTTTTTTTGGTACCAGGGATTGAACTCGGGACCTTGCGCTTGCAAGGCAGGCGCCAGAACCACTGAGCTAAATCCCCGGCCCCCCATTATGATCATTTTAACTGACACAGAAGAAGCATTTGATAAAATTCAACTTCATGATGTAAACTCCTAGCAAATCAGGAATGGAATGGAATTTCCCTAATCTGATGTATTGTTCTGTCAAAAAGCTAACATGTACATAAAGATGAAATATTTAACATTTCCCACTCAAATTCAGGGCCAAAACAGAATGGCCGTTGTCACTCCTTCTGTTCAATATTTCACTGGCTAGGGCATCAAATACAAAAGACAATAAAAGAAATAAGAGTTTTTAAATTGCAATAAAAGGAAACCTAATTATTCTCAGATACTCAAGGCTTAGTCTGTTCCTGCTGCGATAACAAAGTACCACCAACTGTGCAATTTGTAAACAACTGTGGAATTTATTTTTCATGGTTCTCAAGGCTGAGACATCCAAGACCAGGCACCAGCAGGTTATAGCTGGTGGAGGCCTGGCCTTGCTCCCCAAAAGATCACCTTGAATGCTGTGTCTGTACCTGGCAGGAGGGAATGAAGGGCAGGGTAGTGGCGGCCAGTTCCCTCTCTCCTCTTCTTTAAGGTTGCTAATCTAATCACTTCATAGGGCCCTGTCTCTCCATAACATCACATTGGCAGTTAAATTTCAGCATGTGAATGTTGGTGGGACACATTCAGACCATGGGAGGGCAATACAAACTATTAGAATTAAAAAGTGAATTTATCAAAGTGTCTAGATACAAAGTAAATACATAAAAGTAAATTTTGTTTCTATAGAGGAGCAATAAACAACTGTAAAATGAAAATTTTAAAAATGGCATTTAAAAATAAAGCACCAGAAAAATTAAATACCCGGGAATAAATCTAATGGAAGAAATATAAGGTTTCTACCCTGAAACTAACAAATATTACAAAAAAGATTAAGAGACCTAAATAAGTGAAAAGAAATGCCATATTCATTGATTAGAACAAGTAGAGATAACAGCTTTTCCACAGTTGATCTATAGATTCGTGATGGTTAATTCTGGTGTCAGCATGATTGCATTAAGAGATGGAGGTGGGCCCTAACCATGCATCGCAAGGTCTTGAAAGACACGAACAAGCTAAATCTGAAACTAACGGAAAAAAATCACAAAGATAAGAGCAGAAACTAATGAAGTTGAGACTGAAAAAACAATACAAAGGATCAATAAATGAAAGAATTTGTTCTTTGAAAGGATGGGAAGCGGACCAAGGGAGGGGGAGACAGGAGGGAGAGGAGGGGAAGGGGGAGTAGAAAGGATCAAGATGTGATTTGTATATGGGCCAGCTCCCCCGTGGTGAATGTATTTACTATGTGTTGCAAAAATATACTAATTAAAATATTTGAGAACAAAAAAGGAATTTAAATGACTTGGAATCTCAAGCTGGAAGAAGAAAAAAATTGGAGCCTTCTACAGTCTCTTAACAGTGCTTGCTCCAGTGCTGCAGCAGTGAAGTCAGTGAGGCTGAAGGAGAGATGGGTCAAGAGAGCAGAATAGTCTAGGGACAGATCTGAGCAGTTGGATCCGATCACGTGATCCAGGAGAAAGATGGCACTGCGGGTCAGCAGGGAAGGGGTGATCTCCCGATAAACAGTGTGGCAAGAGTGGGATATCTGTGAGGAAGGGAAGAAAATGAATGCTGACCCCTATATTGTGCTGTCTTCAAAGATTAATTCAAAGTGGGCCGTGGACCTAAACAAAGTAAAACAATGAAGCTACTAGAAGAAAACAGAGGACCGCAGGTCTTGGTAGGTAGATTATCTCAGGCAGGCTACTTGTACACTATTCATGTAAGTACACTGTTCATAATCATGCACTAGTCAATATTCAGAAAAGGTAGTACCCGGGACCATAAAGAATTTCTGCCATCAAAGGGCACCAGTGAGAGAGACAAGGCAACCTGCAGACCGGAAGAAGTATTTTCAGGACGTATGTCAGGAAGAAATTGTGCTCAGGTTAGAATAAGAACCATAAAACTGTAAAGAAAATAACCCAGTTGAAAAATGGGCCAAAGCTTGAAAGAGGGCTTCAAAGGATATTTAAATGACTAATAAACTTATGGAAAGTTCCCCAACCTCATTGATCATCAGGGAAATGCAAATTAAAATTACAACGAAGTTATCATTTTACATCCAGTATAATAACTATTATTTTTTTTAAAAATACCAAATATTGAGTATAATGGGGAACAGTGGGAGACTCCCTTACACATTGTTTGCTACCAGACTTGTTAAGTAGTTAAACTTTCCACTTTGGAAAATGGTTTGGTGGCTTCTTAAAAAGTTAAACATGAGACTTCCCACTGACTCAGCAGTTCCCCACCTAGGTATCTACCAGAGAGAAATGAAAACATGAGTCTACATAAAGACTTGTGTGTAAATGTTCATAGCAGCATCGTTCATTATAGTCCAACACTGGAAACAACCCAAGAGTCTGTCAGTTGGTGAATCCATAAAATGTGGTATAGCCGTGTAAGGAAATGCCATTCAGCAGTAAAAAGGAGTGAAATATTGATACAGGCTGCAGTATGGAGACCGCAGAAACAGTATGCTAAGTGATCGCTACAGAAGACTGCATGCTGCACTGAGCTATTCCTACGAGGTGTCCAGACTAGTGAGATCTGTGCCGTCGGAAGCTAGATTAGCGGCTGATGAGGAACTGAATGGAGATGAGCTGAAAAATGTTCTAAAACACTGTAATTATGGTTACACAATTTAGGAAACTTACTAAAGGTGGGTAGGCATTATGGTACATGTTATCTGAAAATGTTTAAAATGACACACACATCGGAAATCTGGGAAACATAAATAACACTGATCAAAATGTAGTTGTGGATCTTGTGTCTGTATTGAAAAATAATCCCCCTATGAATAGTAGGAGAAGAGGCACACAGGCGGCAGGCTGGCTGAAGTAAGGCTAATGGTTATATAGGAAATGATGGTGTGGAGCACCTGGAGCTCTCTTGCACTACTTCAGATGTGAAAGTGCCCTGAAATAAAACAGGAATCAGTCAACTCCGAATTCCACATCTAGCCAGAACACTCTTCGAAAAATATTTGTGAAACGAAGGTATTTTCTCCTAAATGGAAGGCAAGCTAATTTGTCAGCAGAGCTCGCACCACCGGAAATGCTAAAGGAAGTTCTGAAGGTGAAGCAAGCAACACCAAGTAGAAATTTGGTTCTGTAGGAAGGGAATAAAAAGCATCAGATTTGGATAAATGGGAGTAATATATGAGGCTATTAATTTCCTTAAAATGCAAGTGACTATTTAAAGCAAAATCTTAACATGGCGCTGTAAGGTTTGTCACACGCAGAAGCAAAATGCGTAAGACAGCAGTACACAGCGGGGTGAGATATTGGCTGTAAAGGGGTTTATAGTGGCACCTCCTTGGTTCACGAATGCTTTCGTTGACGAAAAATTTGGTTCTCACACAAAAGCATTTGGCAAAATTTTGTTTTTATTTGCAAACTGCATTGGGTGACAAACACGCCCACAGCCATCTTTCCTGCACAAACACAAATGTGTCCATTTTTTCCAAAATTGTGGAACAAGTTAGGTTTGTGAGCCAAGGCACCACTGTATTCTCTTCAAGTCCTTACGTCTTACCTGAGATGCATGACATTAATTCAGGGAGACATAAATCAAGGACAAAAAAAAGACTCAGCAAGCTAATTGAGTAAATAAAATGAGATACTAAAATATATTTGTTTATACTAAAAGAAAGCAGGAAGAGGGATCAAGAAGAGGGGGGAAAAGTAACAAGACAAACGAGAGATGGGAAAATGGTAGAATCACACAGATCCTGCAGTAGTTACTTTAAAGGTGAGAGACCGACCCCACTGAGAGGTGGAAGTTGTCAGACTGGATACCAGAGACAAAAGCCACACTTGCTGTGTCCAGACTGGGATACTGCAAACGGTGGGAAAGAAGGAATTTCTGGTACAGGGGTGGATGAGATTTGTAGACAGAAGTCAGAAAAATGAAAACCAAAGGTCAGCATAGAAACTCCCCAGTGTGCACCTCTTATCTCTGTTCACATATGCCGTCCGTGTGCTGCATGCCTTGAGAAGGCACAGCTAGCCTTTGGTTCTGGATACGGGAGCTCGGATTACCCCCGGGAGGGGGTTCTGAGGAAGGCACTCTTTGAGCTCCGGGTGTCAGGAATGTTTCTCGTTTCCAGCTGGGAGGAGGATACATCACGCATGTGCGCAGTTCCTGACCCGCACAGTGCTCAGCACTCACGCATATCTGAGCTGGGGCCTCACTTTGCATGTTTCTGGTGACTGGGAACAACTCACACCCATCATGGCAGAACTGTGCAGCACAAGGCCTTCGTTCTAATTTGCATGACTTCTGACCACAAGAGTGCCCTGTGGAGCGAGCGAGGGCTGCCTGTACCCACAAACATTCATTGTGTTCGAAGTTAAGCTTTGCATACTTCTGTAGGTATACCTCAGTTAAAAAGTTAGATGTTTAAAAATAAATAACCAGCACTATTAGGGCTTTTGAGGGCATCAGTATACAGCACCCTATTACCTTCTGGACTGACTCTGAAGCATCCAAAGAATAAGACAAGTGTTCTGCAGAGGGGGAGGCAGACAATATGGTTTTCTGTAAAAGCTGAAAGGGCTCCCATTTCTGTTGCTGTCTGGACTCCAGTGGCTTATTTAAGGGACATCTGAATCTGTAGCGCAGACACATGGCCCCACCTGCGTCCCGAGTCCTGCCGGTCCAGGTGAAGGAGGAGGATGAAGACAGAGTCCCTGACGTTCAGGACTTGGACAGCTTCGCTCCCCTGGATGGAGAAGCATCCGGCAGAAAGGTCTGGGATGCACGTCTGGGGAAAAGAGTCCCTCTTGGGACCCAGTGCTTTGTGGAGTTGTTTCCCCAACAGCATGGATAGACTGTCCTCCTCCAGCCCCATGGCTGCGAGGGGCGGAAAGCAGTGGCAAGGAGTGGAGCAGATACAGGATTGACCGGCTCACATGAGGAAGAACCGTGGGCCTCTGGCGTTAGGGGCTGCTGCATGGAGAGGTGCAAAGGGAGCCTGGGCCTAGGCCTTCCCCTCTCTTAACTCACAACCCTTCTGTCCCCTGAGCTGTGTCACTGCCAGACCAGAGGGAGTAGATGGCAGCGGGCAGTGTGACTTTCTCTAGCTCCACACCTGCTGGTGCTTGTTTCCGGGCAGAGGCCGAGGGGTGCAGGGCAGGCCCACTGACCCGCAAGGAACGTGGGCAAGGCAGGTGGCCCGACCCAGAGAGCTGAGAGGGCAGGAGGCCGGGGGAGGCGCAGGTGACCACCCGGGCGGGCTGCGGGGCACCCACTCTGCCAGGCACCTGGGCACACTGGAAGATGGCCAGGGACCGCATCCCCACTATGCTTGTGCTCCCTCTGACCTAGGCCCCCACTTGGTCCCGCCAGAGCAAGGGAGCCAGGGAGCTCATTGCATCTAAGTGATTTTTCTGGTTCTACAGAGAGGGCTTTTGGGATTGTGAAGTATTCCAGAAGCAACCCCGCCATCCTGCCCTCGAGTTCCCTCACTCAAAGCCAACAATGTGGCTTCCCCCTGCATCCAGAAGTGAGTGCATCCTGGCTTTTCCTGTGGAGACTGATGGGCCCCACACCGGCTGCTTGATGGCCATGGAGCCCACAAGCCCCATCACGGTTACTGTTGGCAGATAGGGGGTCTGTAAAGCTCCCCGATGTCCTGGAGATTTTGGAGGGTGATGGTTGTATGCTCCCGTTTTATACTGGAAGTCGAGTGGGGTTTTCTCTCTGTCTCAGGTAATTGATCATCTTTAGAAATTCAACTGTGTGGTTAAAAAGCAATGCCCAGTGAGCTCCGAAAGAATTTCCGGTTGCAGTGGTAAAGGCAGGTACTACCCTACCTCAGTTTCTCCAGCAGGGTCTTCCACGCACGCGGCATGCAGAGGATTCGGGAAATAAAGAGTATGGGATTGAGTGGGGGAGTTCTGAAAAGAGCAGAGTTACCATCTTCGAGGTGGAGAGTTCACCAAATTTAGTAGAAAACCGCTCATTTCCTTCTTAGTCACACAAGGGAAAGCACGGGTGCAGGGAAGACAAGCCGCGCTGGTTAAGTACAAAAGGAAGTGGGGTCTGCAGCTGCAAAGCCCCAGTGACTGTGGGAGGACTCCAGGAGCAGCGTCGAGCCAGCTGGGTGGGCGTCTGTAGGCCGCCTCTGGCCTCGGGAACTTTGGGGACTCCCGTGTCCTGCGGTTGGCAGTGTTCTTTCCAGGTCGTGGCCTCTGGTCTTTCTCGCTGAGCACCCCGAGCTGGTGTCTGCTCTGAGAGGCCTGGCCCAGCGCCCAGGTCCCCTCTGCGGGGACGCCTGCCCCCGCCCGTGTCCCGGCCACTCTCACGGTGACTTTCCTGACCCTGCCACAGTGCTTCTCACCTGGCCTTCCGGTCTGCCTGCCTCCCGGTCAGTTTCCTCTGCGGGTGGCTCTGCGGCATCCTCATGTGCCACCTCCGACTCCTGTGTCTGGACAGCGGCATTCATACAACTGTAGGGACTTGGGGAAGTGAACACATGATAAAGTTAAGGGTTCAAAACCAGGGTGCACAGTTGCAGTCACAGAACGGCAGTGAGGAGGAGTCAGGTGGGCGAAGGAGGCAGTGGCCTGTGGGTGCTGGAGGGGTCACAGCGCTCTCTGTCTCTTCTCTGTCCTCTGGTACACTTCTCCTTTGTAGTAATGAGTGTATTCTCTCACGGTAAGGGGTGAAACTTAGTGTTTAGAGAAGCGCTGCTCATAGGAAATGGAGTGACCAGGCGGAAGAACTTGATGCCACCCCAGGCCCTAGGCACTGGGACACAAGCAGGGGATTACGTGGACGAAGGGTTTCCTCTGCCCAGCCAGGTGAGAGGAAGTCCTCTCTGCCCCTGCCTTGGCCTTTCTTCCCATTCCTCACCCCAACAATGACAGGAGAGAGGCTCCAGTTTTACAGTTGTCCGCGGAATTCCATTTAATGAGCGTCTGCTCCAAGCTAGACCCTGTACTGGCAAAAATTCTTAGTGATTTTATTTATTTATCTATTTATTTATTTTGGTACCGGGGATCGAACTCGGGACCTTGGGCTTGCAAGGCAGGTGCTGGAACCACTGAGCTAAATCCCCAGCCCCTGGGATTTTACTATATGCTTTATTTTACTGCTCTTTTGGCAGTGCTGGAGATCGAACAAAGGGCCTTGCGCATACGAGGTTAGTGTTCTACCCCTGGGCTACATCCAGCCCTATTTTGTGCTCTTAGGAAACCATAATTCCTAAATAGAAATGTTATCCGTTCACGGGATATTAGCTAAATGCCCACTGGGGCAGGCTGGAGGGAAGGCCAGGCCATGGCGCTCTTTAGCAGGTGGCCGGTGACACCTTGATGCTTTGTCCCCAGAGACCAGCCTGGCTCAATGTGAAGTGTGCAAGGTAAGTGATGCTCCCCAGCGGGGGGAGCAGGAGGAGAGGGGTGTGACTCCGGGGAAGCTTATTGTCTCTGATCCTCCAGTGCCTCTGCTGTAAAATGGGGCTAAGTACACATCTGCCCCGAGATAGGAGAATTAAAGGCACTAGCGCATCCACCAGCAGCTAGTAATTTCTGTAGTAGGAGACATGTAAACTATATTCTGTTACAGGCACAGTGTAGATTTAAAAGAAGGAAAACAGGAAAGAACCTGTGTATTTACACATTTAAATGGTACCAAGGATTCGGTGGCATGAAGGCTGTTTCCAATTTTAGGGCTGTGTTACTTACTTTTCTCTCATTGCTGAGACAAAATACCCGACACCCAAAGTTAAAGGGGAAGGGGTTCATTTAGCTCACAGTTCAGAGGTTTCGGTCCATAGTCAGCTGGCTCCAAGACAGGGATGGCGAACAGACTACAGAGGAGAAACAGCATGGCGCGCACTGGCTCTTTTATCCCTTCCAGACTGCCGGGATTAGGGCGGTGCCAAACTAATCACTCATCTGTAGTGGTTTAGTAATCACACGCCCTTAACCCCTGCATCACAGTTCCAGATTCAACGGCCTCTAAAAAAGAAAGTCCCACCTCATCTGCATGAGGCTTTGGGGGGGCACCTAAACACAAACCATAGCAAGGGCCAAACACAAATATCCCCAATTCAGGTGTCTCAGTGTGGGTGCAGCTTGCAAAGGGACGTGGAGGAGCAGGAGTGGAGGAACGATGTCCATTTTACTGGTATCCACTGTGGACCAATGTCGCTCCTCTGGCATGTCTGTCACCCATGGCAGCATGCTGGGAAGGTGGGCTTCCGGCTTCACTCCCTGGTCAGCCATGTGGATTAGGCTTGCGAGGAGGTTTTCAAACTCCCACAATTCATATGGCTCTGAAGAAAGGCCAGGAAGAAGGGCATTTCTGGTCACCATGGAGTGCTGATGTGCTGGTGTCTGTGCATGTTCCCTGGATCAGTTAGGATTGGGTCTGGCTGTTCCCAATGGAGGACTCTGCCACACCCCCAGGGGCTTCGAGGTTCTAATTCTGTCCTTTAAAGTCTGGAGATCATGGGGTTTTTGAGGCCCCAGAGGGTTGTGAGGGACATAAGTGTCTCCCAGCTTGTCGCTCAGAAGGGGCCCTGGGATGTGGCCCAATGCCTGCAGCCTCTCAGCTCCGTGTTACGTCTTTGGTCTTCGTTGGAGAACACTTTTCCTTCTGGAAGCCTCCTAACTCTCACCTCGGTGGCCAGAGTTACCCAGCTGCAGCTGGCTGCAAGGGCCCCTTGAAGTACTGTCCTTCACTCAGTGCCCTCAGCTGCTAATGAGCCTGGGCCTGGCGCTCTCTTGGTCTAGGGCTGCCCTAACAGACGACACTGACCTGCTGGTTCGCCATAACACAGCCTTTTCCTCTCAGCATCCCCGAAGTCCGAAACCAAGGGATCAGCAGGGCCATGCTCCCTGCAGAGGTTCTGGACGAAGCTTCCTGTGGCCGCCAAGCCCTCTTCAGGGGCTGACGTCCCTGCCGTTCCTTGGAGTGTCACCGCACCTCTCCAGGCTCCGTCTTCGTATGGCCCTCCTTGGTGTCCTCGGCTTGTCCTCTCCTTATAGGGACACCAGTGGGTGGATTTGGGGCCCGCTCTAACCCGGCATGACCTTACTTTAAGTACATCTTCATTACGGCTGCAGAGGCCCTCTTTCCAAAGCGAGTCCCGTCCGGACTTTCCAGGTAGGTGTGGCAGCTTGGAGGATTCTGTCCTCCCTCCCACACACGCCAGGGGAGGAGGATGGGAATGGGTGTTGGGGTGGTGGCCTCTGCTTCAGTCTTTGATCCCCTCAACTTGGCAAGGAAGTTGGCAAAATGGCTGGGCCTTTCACAACTGGCCAAGCTACGGATCCCCTGAGCTGCCTATCCTGGAGGGGCCTGTGAGAAGTGACCAGATCCTGGTCCTGTGGGGCAGTGGGGACAGGGAAGGCCAGGAGAGGCCATCTGAGTTTGGGTCATGGTTCTGCCACCAGCTGGAGTGGGGACACATACAGCTCTCTGGGCCTCAAGTTTGCATGTAAAATGGGGTGAATGACATCTGCGTTGAAGATTGCTTGAGTGAGTCCCTGATGTTCAGACATGGCGCCAGATCACACAAGCCTGGAAGGAGAGGTGATGGCCTTTGTCACCTTTGCTGCTCTTTCCCAGACTCTGTCAGCATGAGGTTTTTGGTTCCAAGTGGTGGGAATTCTACCTCACACCAGCACAGTGCCAGGGACACAAACGATGTCACCCAGATCCAGGTTTGGGGGCTGTGCCCCATCTCCTGTCGCAACATGCAGAGGCCATGGGCTCTGAGGTTGTGCTGGTGAGATGCCACCCCTGTGCATACCCACATCCTTAAACACAGCCGAAGGTCTCCTTAGCTCTGAAGGACAAAAGGAGGGGCCTAGAGATTTGCTTTTCAGGATGTTGGCTCTGACTGGGTCATGTATCCATCCCATCCATCCAAAAACCAATCACTGTCAGGGTGGGCCATGCGAGCAGCATGAGCCAATCGGGCTGCCCTGGAAATGTGGAGTGGTTTCAGTCCCACTCTCCTAATCCGCATTCCGAGAATGGGGTGTGGCAGAAGGGAAAATGGGTACAGGGAGGAAAATGAGGGTGGTCCTGTGCAGCAGTGAATGGTTCAGGGCTTGGGGAGCTTAGCATCAGTGACTGCACTCCGTGGGGCTCCTGAGGCAGGGGCAGGATCTCCCAGAGCTCAGCCTGGAGCCAGCCAGACACGAGCAGATGGTGAGAGTGCTTGGCGTTGGCCATGTTGGCCTGGCCAGGCTCTTGATGTCTGGAGCCTCAGGAGTCTGGCTGGGAGACCAGCAGTCTGGAAGACGTCAGCTCCGGAATGTTCTGCACCATCCGTGCATCCCTGGGTGCTGTCTGCACTGGTTGAGAATATTTTCTAGGAACCTTTATGTAGTGACTGGGGCGTGGGGTGTGTGTAAGCCCTGTGCCCTTGCTCCCCAGCTCCTGTACCGGTTCCCTGCACTGTGCTTGGTTTTCTCCTCGCTCTCATCGCTCTCAAGTCCGGTACTGCATCTACTTTCTCCTTATATTTCTTACTGTCTGTCCTTCCCCGCAAACAGTGGTGGGCACCAGTGTTCTTCTACAGAGCTTTTTTATGTACCACATCGGAATAGACTTGTTGCTGTACCCCACAATGGCAGGGTGGTTGCCGCAGTTCAAGCTGTTGTGGTTTTGTCAGTTAATTGACTCCAGTGATCGGAAAGCTTGCCCTTCCCTGTCTGCTGTCCTTTGCTGCGGCCGCTGTGATAAGGCACTGTTAGAGTGGGTGGCTTGGACATCAGAAGTGCAGCTCACGGTCGAGCCTGGCCTCAGAGCCAGGGTGTGGGTAGGACCCTGTGCCTTCCTGCCTCCTGCTCCCAGTGTCACTATGGTCGGGGCAGCATCCCTCTGGTCTCCACCTCCCCTTCATGTGGCCTTGTCCCCCACTCCCTCGTGAGGACACCAGTCATAAGAACCATGTGCTCCATTATGGCCTCACCTTAGCTAACGGTGTCTGCATCAGCCCTGCTTCCAAAAAGGTAACCTTGGGAGCTCCCAGGAAGGACATGGGGCGCTGCCCCACCCCACCAGTGCCATCTCTGGGCAGTTCCCACCCTTAGCTTTGGGTGAGGTTGAAGGGATGGCCTGAGGCCAAAGCTTTCTCTGTAAACTTTTGGCTCTGTTCCCTGCTGTCACCTGGCCCAGCGTGTGCAGGCTGTGTCGCCTGCCTGACTTGCTGCCCCAGGGAAGGCTGGACAGGACCAGGGGGACCAGAGGGGAGGTCCCCCGAGGTCAAGCAGGCCAGCAGCCAGCCAGCTCTGTGGCTTTGGTGTGGGCAGTCAGGGTGGGCGTGTGCCTTTGAGCATCAGCTACACATGGAGTTCCTGCCATGTGCGAGGACACTTCTGCATCCGGAAAGAGGATAGAAACCAAGGTATCCAAGTGGGCAGCAGGTGACTGGGTGTCCAGGTGACCCTGTTGGGTGTTGGTCACATCAAAGCTGGAAAACAGACAATCATCCAGTGGCTGGGGCCCAAGAGAACAGTGGCCACTTCTGGTGTGAATGGCCAGAGAGAGGAGGGTCGATGAATGAGGGAGGCCTGGGGACAGGCAGCAGAGGACCTGGTAGAGCAGCTGAGCCTCTGGTAAGGATTCCATGTGTTTCCTTAAGGTGGGGCGGACTGTGCATGGCTGAATTGCTATGACACATGTCGGGGTGACTTGGTAGGACCTTGGACCCAGAGCTCCATCTCATCTGCTCTCCAGGGAGTAAGGTGAGGCCCGGGCTCTTGACCCTGCACTACTCTGTGTCCCCAGTGTGCCAGCTCGGCTGACACCACCCGAGCCCCGGAGCATGGAGAGGTTTCCTTGGCCAGAGCCCTGCGGTGACTGCTCCTCTCTCTTCCAGATGGATGAGATCAAAGGGAAAGACCGGGTGATCTTGGCCCTGGAGAAGGAGCTGGGTGTGCAGGCTGGGCAGACCCAGCGGCTGCTTCTGCAGAAAGAGGCTTTGGATGAGCAGCTGGTCCAGGTCAAGGAGGCTGAGCGGCACCACAGCAGCCCAAAGAGGGAGCTGCCGCCAGGCATCGGGGACATGGCGGAGCTCATGGGCAACCAGGTGAGGGCTGCATCTGCCTATTCCTCTTCTGCTGGTCATGGTCCTGCCAGCCGGACTGCCTTCCTCCTCCCATCCGTACGTTCTTTCCTCCCTCCCGTGTCTCTTCCCAGATGTACTAATGTCTACCAGCAGCCCGGCTGGGCCCTGGACACTGGGACATTGAGGTGAAGACAGCCTGCCTCTGCCTGCTGTGCCAGGGAGCTCATTGCAAGACCTGGTGACCTCACAGCAGAGTGCACGGTGGAGCTCAGGAGGGGACCCAAGCAGTCAGGGAGTGACAGAGGCAGAGCCCCGCAAGACCAAGAGGAGCTCAGCCAGTGCCAACAGAAGGGCCTTGGGGCCACAGCTTGGCCCTTCACAGGCAGGGGAGGCTGAAGCATTCATTTATTCACTGGATAAGGGGCATCCTATTGACTGCTCTGCGCTGGCCAAGGACACAGAGTCCACCCTTGAGAATCGTACTGGCCGTTCTGCCAGCCGAGTTGTGTGTGATGGGCCTATGCAATATAGAGGTGGGCCAGGGCTGTGTCATGCCCCACAGGCCACTGAGGGGTCTGAAGCCTTAGACGTGACTGCCCCCAAGTATGTGGCAGGGTGTGGGGTGCTGTCAGCTCACCAGGTGGCGCTCACCTGCTGTGTCATCATGGGAATTTTCCCAGGCTCTACAGGGTGCTCGGAGTCGGTTCAGCTCCTTCAGAGTGCATTTGTTTCTTAATTCTTCCTTAGGATCAGCATATGGATGAACGAGATGCGAGGCGATTCCAACTAAAAATTGCTGAGCTGAATTCAGTGATCCGGAAGCTGGAAGACAGAAATACCCTGTTGGCAGATGAGAGGAACGAGCTGGTAATCAGCTGGTGACAGGGTGTCGTGTGGGGCCGGGAAGGGGCAGGGGAAGACGGCCCGGGCCGTGAAGTTCACGCAGAGGCCTCCTAGATTTCTTTCCTTTCTTTCTCATTTCTTTTTTATTAAAATCAGACATGCACTTACTGCCTGCTGCTGCTGCTTCTGCGGGGATTTACCCTTAGCAGTTGGAGGAGCTCAGTGGGAAGTGTGGAGCGGGTGTTTGGTGCTCAGTAAATTAAATGATGAAAGCAGTTTATAACCAAAGACAAATCATCATCATCCGGGATAGCAAAATTGTTCTTTTGGGTGGTGTGAGGATGATGGATAATTTCAGTTTTTCCTAACCTCTACTTTCTTTTGCATTAAAGGTCATATACTTCTAATTTTTAGAATAACACACATGGACTTCTGGTTAAAAATAAATCTCTTATGGGCTGGGGATTTAGCTCAGTGGTGCCGCATCTGCCTCATAAATGCAAGGTCCTGAGTTTGATCTCCTGTACCGAAAAAAAAAAAATCTATAAAAATAGCAATTTCACCAATATGTTTAAATTCACAGGATAAATAGCTAGCCTCGTTTTTACATAGCAGTAGGCAAAACATAAACTATTTGACAAACGGCTCATAGTGTTTTATCTTTATCCTGATTTTTATTATGAAGGGAAGTGTACTTATAGAATATTTTTAAAACATAGAAGATGAAAAGTATTAAAAAGTATCCCTTCTTTACAATTTCAACAGTATCAAAATAAACTGGTTTACTTCTAGTATTTTGTTTTGTTTTGTTTTTTGTGTTTTTTTTTTTGGTACTGGGGATCAAACTCGGGACCTTGCACTTGCAAGGCAGGCAGCAGAACCACCGAGCTAAATCCCTGGCCCTGCTTCTAGTATTTTTAAAGGCATATTTTATACAGCTTTAATCAGACTGTACATCTAATATGTTTCCACTTTTCACTAAATATTCTTGAGCCAAAAAAATACTCATTAGCTGCAGAGTAATTTACTGGGTGGTTTAGGAAACACGCAGATTGGTTGAAATAACCATGCTGAGGTGTTCAAAAGAGAAAGGGATGAATCTGCCAGGATTTTGAGCTTCTAATCACTAGCTATATCCGCAAGTCGCATGAGACTGGGGTGCCTTTATGCACACCTCAACACCCTCTCGAGGCCTTTGGTTTGGCTTTGTGGCGACACAGTGGGTATTTGTGCCCTGTGTGCTGTGCCACTCACTTCCCTCCCCATTCTGTCAGCCACAGCTGTTGGGGTCTGTCCTGGGCAGCCTGCGCTCTGTCCTGTGGATGCACTGTGCCTGCCCAGCTATTCCCCGGATGAGGAGGCTGCACCGGTTTTTTGCTGTTATAAATGCACCTGGTAGGCGCCTGTCTCTTTCCGGGCTGGAAGCTTTATTTCTGCAAGGCAGATTCTAGAAGTAGAAGCGGGCCCCATGGTACCTCTGTATCTTAGCAGGTGTGGCCAGTGTTTAACACACACAGTCGGTGATGGAGCCGGGGTCTGGAATCTGTCCTCTGTGTTCGATTCTTGGTTCTAGCACCTGGTCTGTGCTCAGGCTCTTGTCTCTGCTTTTGACTGTCACTGTTGTCCCCCTCTTTCTCAAGGCCCTCTCGAGGGGAGGGTCCCCATAACCACTTCCAAGATGTTAGCTGTAAGCTGAGAGTTCTTGTTCAGTTCTTACAGAAATCACAAATTGGCAAAGTGTAGCTCTTTAGGCAGTAACAGCCCAGGGCCACCAGCTCTGTCAGCAGGCTTCAGCGCTTCCGGCCCCCAAGATGGCAGATCCACTCCCCTCCATTGCTCCCCCATCATTCCCTGCTCCTGCGTCACCAGCACAGAATGATTCTTTGCATCAGTGCCACCAGCACTGGCTGCTGGCGGTTTTCGGTGCCAGCAGCCTTTGACATCACCGGCTCTGGTGTATCAGCTCAGCATGCTGTGTGCTGATAGCAATCATGATGCTCTGGAACACAGCATCGGGAAGAGTGTTTGTTAGGACTCCCACTGCCCTGTAAGGACCAGCAGCACGTGGGCTGAACCTGCTAAGGGTGTGAGGAGACTGTTTACCAAGGAAAAGGGTGGTCTCGCGCATGTGCAGTGTCACACTTCCTGTTAGGTCATGGGTAGGGGAGGGCCCTTTGAGGACCTGATTGAGGAGGCTGCAGAGGGCAGAGTCATCTAGAGGGGATGCAGGGTAGGGTCATTTGAGTTAGGTCTGTGCATGGAGCTGGCTGCAGCGGGAGCAAAAAGCTCCCAGAGTAGCCAAAGGCCAAAGGCCCCTGATGCAGCCTGGGTGGTGCAAGGCATTTGAGACATCCGGGTGACCTTTGGCAACAGTGGAACCCTTCTCTCCGGTCTCTGAGGGTTCAGCAGGAAGGAGCCAGGGCTGTGTCAGTCCATGGTGAGGACTCGGTACATGGGCTGTGCTTATGACTGTCGTGGTGTCGATGGATGTTATTTTCTAATTTTTGTTCACTAAAGCACCACCGTGGAGATAGCCACTGTGCATTTAATTCCCAGTGCAGTCTGGGGCAGGTGTTCTCATGGTTCCCTTTCCGCAGAGGAGGAAACTGAGGGGAGGAACTTGACTGTGATTATGCAGCTAAAAAACGAGCATGTCACCAGGGACACTGCAGAGGAGGAGGAGTGGGCTCTTCTGGTCGCATAGCACCTGCCTGGGTCCCCCTTCCTGTCCCCCAATCGGTGGCTTCTCACGGTCTCTGCTCCTTGATCTGGCCTCCACACTGCAGTCAGAGCCATGGATGGTTCTAGAAGGCCAACCTGACCACAGAATCCTCCTGCTTCAAAGTCCCCAGGGGCAGGGGGTGGAGACCAGATGGCCAAGAGGGGCACATTGGGGCTGTTCCTGGTGGCACCCCATGTATCTCAGGACCGCCTGCTCTGAGGACCTGTGTGCCCAGCTCTGAGCCTGGCCGGCTTGGCCCATGGTGTGTCTGTTTTTTGAACATTGCTGAGCTGCGGCCTCCTCTGTACAGGGGAAATAGGCAGGGTGGGCAGGAGGAGCCAGGTGGCTGTGTGTGACCCCTGACCTCTGAGTCATGCCCAGGCGGTGGACGAGGTGGGAGGGTGGGCACAGCACAGCCACTGGCCAGCGGGCCGCCCGAGCCCCTGTGGCCACCCCATCCCCTCGCCTGGATGGCAGAGCCCAGCAGCCCGAGGACCCTTGCAGCCTCCTGAGCCCGTGTCTCTTGCTGCTGTAGCTGAAGCGGGCACGGGAGACTGAGGTGCAGCTGAAGCCGCTGGTGGAGAAGAACAAGCGCATGAACAAGAAGAATGAGGACCTGCTGCAGAGCATCCAGCGGATGGAGGAGAAGCTCAAGAACCTCACTCGGGAGAACGTGGAGATGGTGAGGCAGTGCCACCCAGTGCAGCGCGGCTGCCCTTTCCTCTGCCCCTCTGGTCCCACTCCTGTGCTCCCTGAGCCTCAGTTTCCTCCTGAAGCCCACACTGCAGCGCCCTCCCGTGGGAAAAAGGTGCCCTGCAAGGCCCAGGAAACCCCACTCCTGCTCTGGCTGCTGTGCAGGAGAAATTCTTCCTCCAGCGGGCGGCTGGTCTCTGTGGCCAGGACGGGTTGGAAGATGTTCTCCAGTTTGTTTATGCAGCAGCATCCTCCACCCATTTCACAGCCTGGAGGACTGAGGCTCGTGAGGCGAGCCCATCTCCCCCTGCGGTGGCAGATCCAGGTGTGAGTGTGTGGCCACTGTTGTGGGGACCTCTTGTTTCCACTTCCTGCCACCTTTCAGAGCTTGGGTCAGAGCAGCAGGAGCCTGTCACCCACCTCGCAGGCTTGGGTTTGGCTGCAGCCCCCAGCTCGGTGGCCAGGTGGCTGCTATGCCCCCAGTGTCCTATCCCTGTGCCTCCAAGCCCACGTCCAGTGTGTCCCTGACCCCCTTTGGCACATGATCTCTCGTTTGGCTGTAGAAAGAGAAGCTCTCAGCCCAGGCCTCACTGAAGCGCCACACGTCCCTAACCGACCTCAGCCTGACAAGGGACGAGCAGGAGATAGAGTTCCTGAGACTCCAGGTGCTGGAGCAGCAGCACGTCATAGACGACCTCTCACTGGTAGGTCCTGCTTGGCACGGGTGGCAGATGATGTGTGGCACCAGAGTGGGCGTCGGGGGAGCCAGGGCTGGGATGAGGCAGCGAAGTGTTGGGAACCCAGCCTCATCGAGATGTGCACTCTCTCAATTTGTTCTGCCAGAAAGCAGCCCCAGCTTCTTTAAATCCCATCACTGCTACCTGGGAATGGTTTCCATGGTGACTCTTGCTTCCCGTGGTCCTCTGGTTGCCATGCCTACGAAGCAGTCTTCTTTTGGTGATTGAGTCTCCGGCTTCTGCAGAGTGGGCCTGACCTGTCCCTAAAAAGCCTTTGAATTCTTCTTTATTTAGTTCAGCAGCTGGAAAGCGTGAGCCTGAGGCTGCACACCCGGACCTTGTGATTGGACCAGAACTCGAGGGCTTGCTGAGGCTGTATGTGTTTTGTGACCACTGGGGTGCAGTGGGCCTGCTTAGGCGGGTGAGGTGTCCTCTGCAGAGGGTTCCGCAGGGCACCCGCTGGGGTCTGCCTTCGGGGAGCTGTGGCTGGGTCTTAGGGGCACTGTGTGTTCTGCCCGCCGCAGAGGAGAGGCCTGGGTCCCTCCCTTCATGTTCAGGGGGCTTTGAAGGGTAGGAGAGCTGGCGCCTGGAATTCTGGGAAAGGCTTTGACCCTAATGGTCAGGCCCACTCTGCCTGCCTCCTTGGGCTCTTTCAATCTTTCTCCCTTCCCTCCTTCCTTCCCTCTCTCTTCCTTTCCCTCCGCCTATCCATTGTCCATCCACCTTTGCTTCATTACAAACTTGATGCAGCTTAGGAGGAAAACACATACCCAATAAAGCGATGATAAAATCAAGTGAGGAATAATAAACCAAAACCGAGACTAGGGAAAATAAAGACAACCTTGGTGAAGATCAGGAAGACTGGAGCTCAGTGCCCTCCGTGAGCTGCCGCAGGAGGCGGGTGGAAACAGGGAAAGTGTCCCAGGTTTTCCGCAGGGCATGGTGCGCCTGCTCCTCCTCCTGCTCTGGCCCTAGGGAGCCTTTCCTACCCACAGTGGCCACCAGGAACCCGCTGCCCGTGCCTCTAGTTCCTCTGTCAGCAATGCTGCAGGCAGGCTCTGGCCCCACCCAGCAGAGGAGGAGCCTGAGGGTGGAGAAAAAGGCCAGCCCCTGGCTGGGAGGGGGCTCTGGGGGTTTTTGACCCCAGCTCCGGCCACATGCAGAGCCGCACGTGTCCCCATTCCACGGCTGGCGTGGGCAGAGTCTGCCAAGAGCACGGGGGCCAGCGTACGGTCCCCACTGCTTGGTGACCCCGGAGAAGGAGACAAAGGTGGTGTGAGTGGCAGGCACCGGCCCAGCTGGGCCTGTTTCCAGACAGGCTCACACCTGCTCATACCTGCAGTGCTCTGTGGTGACGAGCAGAGTCGCCTGAATGCATGGAGCCACCCACCTTGTCCTGTGGACCCAGGAAGCCGTGGTGGTGTCGTGGGCTTCAGGAGCCTGCTGCTTGCTTGCTGTGACAGGAGTGGGCTGTGTTTCCTTGCAGGAGAGAGAACGGCTGTTGCGCTCCAAGAGGCATCGAGGGAAAAGCCTGAAGCCGCCCAAGGTGAGCTCCTCGGTGGCCCTGCCCTGTCCTGGGACTGGGTCACAGTGGTGCCGGCCTGGCCTCTGGGAGGGGCTGCCATTGCTGCCTCTTAAAGCAGTGCACACTGGCTGTGCAATGAGACCCACTTATGGTGATTTATTCATGGAGAACTTACCGATGGATTCTGTACTTAGGCCTCCGGGTGTAGTCACCCAAAATGAAAAACATGAGCACTCAGACCTTTTGCAGGATCTAAAGGACACCCAGGCTCGGTCTATACCATCTAATATCCTCTTCTGGGCACTCAGGAGCTTTGGGTTTTTCCCTACAGTCATGCAGGACCATGTTCCTTTTGTAAAACGTAGCCCTGCCGTCTGACGGTGACAGCGTCTGAATGTCATGGCAGGGAGAGCGGAGAGCTGGGCTTGTGAGACCCAGATGCCCACTAGGCCAGGCCTCAGGGTTAAAAAGACAGGAGCGACTTCAAAAGAAGGACATGGTTAGGGCCCGGGGATGTGGCTCAGTGGTGCCGCCGCCTGCCTTGCAAGCGCAAGGTCCCGAGTTTGATTCCTGGTATCAACATAAAGAATCCCGGTACCAACATAAAGAAGGGCATGCTGTCCAGAGGCTCGGACTCCTCTCCCTTTGCGGAGCTGGGCACCTGCCTGTTTTACTTCTGCCAGGGCTGGAGCTATAGCGAGACGTCTGTCTTAGGGGAGCGGAACAGCCGTGCAGGCGTGATAGTGGATGACCAGCGATGTGTGGCCTTGAGTGCGCAGCGGCAGTAGGGAGCGGAGGGGATGTACCAGACTGGCCCAGCACACCGGTGGGTGTAAGAGCCCAGACCAAGCCAGCCGTGGCGCTGCATGCCTGTCATTTCAGCACTCTGGGAGGCTGAGGCAGGAGGATCACAAGTGTGATGCCGGCCTGGATGACTTAGCAACTTAGTGAGACCCTGTCTCGAAAAGATTAAATCAGATTGAAGAGGGTGGGGCTGTAGCTCACTACAAAGGCCTTGGCTTCAGTGCCCAGTACTAGAAAAGAAAAAGAAGGTGGACCAGGCAGTGTCCGACACCCCAGAAGTGTAAATCCTTGTATATTAGTTTCCTAGGGCAGCGTTAACAGAGTGCCACAAAATGGGTCACTCGGGACAGCAGAAATGTCTTCTCTAAGGGTGCAGAGGCCAGAGTCTGAACTCCGGGAGGGTTTTGGCAGGGCCATGCTCCCACCCTGGGGACTCTGTCACCTCTTCTCAGCGGTCCCAGATGTTCCTTGCTTGGATCTGTGTCACTTCGCTTTCTGCCTTGGTCCCCATGTGGCTCCCCCGTGGGCCTCTGTGTCCTTACATCACGGCCTTCTAGAAGGTCACAAGGCAGACTGGAGTAGGTGCTCAGCCTACTCAGCTGCGACCTTGCATTAATGTGATAATTGCATCTGCAGTGACCCTGCTTCTTGTGAGGTCACGCCCTGCAGCGCAGGGGTTGGGACTTCTCCATGTCTTCTTTGAGGATCAGCTCAGTCTGGAGCACCTCACTGTGTGAAATCTAGGGGTTTTGAACACTGGTCAGATGCCTAGGATACTGGAGGCCAAATAGACCATACGTGTGTGGGGTAAAGAAAATGCACCTGGGAGCCGGGTGGCTGGTAGTGCACATGGGTTGGCACTGCTCAGCACGGTCTGGGTGAGTTGACTTTTTTGCTGTGTCCTGGATACTCGGGTGAGTGGTTTCTTACATTGTCTAATCGGATCCCCACAGCCACCCAGTGAGGTCGGTGTTAATTTTCCCATTTCCCAGTTCAAAAGAAATCTTGCAGATGTAAAATGCAGGAACAGCTCAAAGACAAAGGGTAGATTGCCAGGGCTGAGGCCCAAACTCCAGCCTGGGACCTTGAGGCTCAGGTGTTTCGCTCCAGGCTCCAGGCGGGGCTGACCAGGGAGCAGAGCTGACCAGGGAGCACCTCTGCACGCTGAGCTCAGAAGCTCTCAAATGGAGCAGCGTGAGAGGAGTTTGCTTACAACATAACATGTATTTTTCTCATGGAAATGATAGATCCGGCTTTCAGAAGAACGGGGAAATAAAAAGAGCATTGGGGTTTGGATGTGTTCCTCCAGCTGTGACTGTGGAATGCTCCTTTGTACCCTGGATTTCCCCTTCACATTATTCTATAAGCGTTTATCCCTGTCATATACGGCGGTGATACAGGTAAGTGTTTATTGCTGTGTGATCTGTTGAGTAGATGGGCCATAAATTTGTCTGCTACCCTTAGCTCATGGGCATGTTGCTTCCAGTGTCTTGGGGTCATGAATAATGCCGCAGTAAATGTGTTTCTGCCTTTCCGGGCCAGTTCCATTTTATTCCCCGACTGTTGAACATTCCATTCAATGGCTACGCAATTATTTAGTTACCCTTTCCCCTGTTGTTGGACTTTCTGCTTCTATAAATGTCACCAAAGCAAAGCCCCTTTGTGCAGAGCACTGCGTCCACAGTGAATTGTTCCCACGAATGGGTTCTCTATGGTTGCAATGTGGAGCCCATGGTGAAAGGCTTGACCGGGGTACCTGCGCCCCCTGCTGCTGTATGGAAGAGTTGCATTGTTTTGTGCAGCTGACTCAATTTAAGCATAGAGCTCCATTTTCTCCATGGGACGGGTGTTAAAATCTAAAGGGTATGTAGCTTGACTAGATATGCTTGGCATTATACACCCTGTAAATCTTATGGGTGGGGTTTTTAGGAAACCTGTTGTTGAACTATGACTTTATTTTTCAAACTTATGCAGGAAGTGAATCCCTAATGCAAAGGCCCTGAATTGGAAATCCAAAAGTTTTTGAGCATTAACATAATGCTCAGAACTTTTCGGATTTTGGATTTTGGGATTTCTGGGTTATGGGTACTCAACTGATAAAATCTATACAAATGTTCTGAAGTCTGGAAAACTTCGAAGATTGAGACATTTCTGGTCCCAAGCATTTCTGATGAGGGATACTTGACTCCTGGAATGAAAAAGTTTCTTTCCCCACCTTTTCCTGCTTTCTGAGTATATCGACGGGAAGGGAACTTACAGAGGGTTTGCACACTTGTGGGTACCACAGACAAGCACGAGGCTGCCTTCCGCCCTCCCGTCCTGCTCACTTTGAAGCACACCACAGGGTCCTGGGGAGCAACTGGGGGGCTAAATACACTGCTGTCCTGGAGCAATGCATCTGCGTGAACAGGGACGTCACTTCTAGAAAAAGGGTCCTGCACTGAGAGAAGGCCAGTCTAGGAATCTGCACAGAAACTTCCCGAGGCAGCTCCCCTGTGTCCTGAGGCCGCCAGTGTCTTCCCTCTCCTCTTTTCCCCAAGATTCAGTGTGGCCTGTTTCCCTCCCTTGCTCCCACCAACCCCAGCATTGTGCAGGGCCTGATGGAGTGGACCTTGGGGTGGTCTGCACCCTGGGCATGCGCATTAGCTTCCCAGGGCTGCCTCTAGCCTGGGCCACCTCCCTGTCCTCCCTCCCAAGGCCGCAGCATTCTGTTTCCTTCCTCCCGCATGCAGCTCGCTCGCACATCCATGAGTGTGTGCATTCCCCGCTTCTCCTCTGACCACTGCCTCAGCGCCCCCAGGATCGGGCTGTTGCCAGCCAGGTGCTGAGCTAGATAGTGCCGTGCCTTCCACCACCCATACCCACATTCGCAGGACAGGTGAGCAGATGCGGTGGCCAGATAATGGTGCTGTGGGGCTGGGGGCCTGGGTTGGGGCCGTATTCGCCTGTGCCCAGGAGCGAGGCTGGAGCCCAGCACCGTGTCTGCGTCCCAGACCTCCAGTCCGGCTCCTGTGTTCCGTGCTAGGAGAAGCAGAGGGCGTTGCAGACGTCCTGCCTGCTCTGAGCTGGCCCAGGGCCTGATGCTGGATGCAGACGGCTCTGTGGTGGAAGCTGCAGAAGTGCGGCTCTTGTCCCTGCCTGTCCTCCATCTCTCAGACTTGTCTGCCTTAGGTATGGCAGCTTTGCCAGGTGACAGGGCATAGAGCCTTTTGCAGGGGTGTGAGTCTAAGCAGGTCTAGGAGCCAGCCCGGCGGGACATGGCTCATGGTTCTGCAGAGCCAAGAGTCCCCAAGGCCCAGAGGCTGTCCTGTCCACCAGTGCTTCCCAGGCTGACGGCCCTAGCCTTGGTGTTTGGAGTGGATCAGGGTGGAAGTCAGCCTTTGGGCTTATCCCAGAGCTCAGCAGTTGGCAGGTGACTGGATTTCCAGGATTAACTCTTCCCCCATTAGTCAATGGTTTTTCTTTGCCTGGTGTCAAAAACTGAGTCCCTTCAATGAAGAAAGCAATTTATGAAACTGAGGTGTCTAGGTGAGGCTGGAGTCAGGCACTCACTGTTGCTCAGAACCTGTCTCAGCTCTGCTGTCCTCCAGACTGGCTTTTGTAGCTAGTAGATGCTTTCCAGATGGTGACCCAAAAGGGCTCTGGCTGTGTTGATGGTTTGCACTCTGCCTGCCTAACAATCTGTTCAGTGAGAGGGTATCTCTTTGGGTCCAGCAGAAGCCCAGACCTGCTGTTCCTTGACTGGAGGGTACCTCGGAGGGAAGCAGGATGCCAAGGGCTCATGGGCACTGAACTGGAAAGCAGGATGCAGCTCCACAGCTTATGGGGTGGACGCTTTAGAGGGAAGAGGCTATCTTGGAGTACTGAAGTGGAACTATATCTGGGCACTTAGCTGTGTTTCCTCTGCTATGAATTGACTGTTGCTGTGTGTGTGTGTGTGTGTGTGTGTGTGTGTGTGGTCCTGGGGATTGAACCCTGGGGCTTCTGCATGGTAGGCAGGCGCTTTGCCATTGAGCTGCACCCTCAGCTTTTTCTTATTTTGATACATTGTCCAGGCCGGCCTCACACCTGTGTCCTTGTGCCTCGGCCTCCCAGTTCCTAGGATTACAGGTGCGGTGTAGGCCACCACACCCAGCTGGCCATTGTCTTTTTTTTTTTTTTTTTTTCGGTACCAGGGATCGAACTTGGGACCTTGAGCTTGCGAGGCAGGCGCTGGAACCACTAAGCTAAATCCTCGGCCCTGGCTGTTGTCTTTTAATGTGGCTGTGGTGGCTGTCAAAGTCTAGGTGTCTTAGTCTTTTATGTAAAAGCTGGCTTCTTTTTCTAATGCTGCACTCAAGGGTCTGGAATTCTGATGTCTGGCCTAGCAGGGGCTGTCCACTAAAGAAATGCACAACTCTCCTGGGCAGAGACTCCGGGACTTTGCTGTCACTCACGAGTTGCAGTTTTCCCTGGACAGCAACTTATTTCTGGCTGCATAGATCGTAGGCAAATCCTGGAGAAATGATTGCCAGCGAGCCAGTGAATTAAGCACCTGGGAGCAGGCGGCGGTCAGCAGGGACACCTCCCAGGGGAGGCTTCTCCCAGGGGAGGCTTCTCACTGGGGCGCTGGGCTGGAGGGCAAAGGCTCTCGCCTGTCACCATTGCTACGGCTGCCCCTGGGGCCTCACAGCTGTCCGGGGACGGAGCCTGTGCTGTGGTGTTGACAACGGCCCTGGGAGTGAGGACCCCAGGGACAGGCTGGTGGGAGGCTGTCCCCTGCGATGTACGCGCTCCAGGCTGGCCTGGAAACCGTCTCCCCAGCTCTATGGCGTCACTGGCATCTGGGACCTGCTGCCCGGCTGTGCCTTCCCCGTGTCCCGTGCCCAGGCCTCTGCAGCCTGGGGATCTGAAGGAAGTCTCTGGACGTGGGGCAGGTGGCCTGGAGGACAGGAGAAGGCTTTGGGGGAGGACCCGCGTTTTCCTAGCACTGCAGAGAGGCTTGGAGATGAGCATGGGCCCTGGGGCTGCCTGCTGAGCTGTCAGCCCGCCCCATGGAGTACATCCTCTTCGTGCTCTACTTCTCCTTCTTCCTCTGCCTCTGCACCCTGGTGTGCCTCTACTTCTCGGGCTGCCAGGAAATGACCTACAGGCATGAAGGTAGGCAGCTGCCTGGCTGGGCTGTGACCATCCCCAGCTGTGCCCTGACGCTGCACAAGGGCGCCCTGCACACTAAGTGTCCAGGGAGAGGCGGGGTTTGCTTTGCAGTCATTGGTGCCCAAACTGCATTTTAAAGTCTGCTTCATTTGTAAAAAGAACTCAGCCAGGCAAGGTAAGGAGAATGGAAATCACTGGGGATGGAACCCAGGGCCTTTGTACTGAGCACACCCCCAACCTGGTTTTTTATTTCTTATTTTGAAACAGAGTCTCACCAGGTTGCTAAGTTGCCTGGGCTGGGCTGAAACCTGGGAACCTCCTGCCTCGGCCTCCCTTTTTAAATGTAGATATGCTCAGAACGAGCAAATGATGGGGACCTGTGCTTTAAGGTACCACAGGAAATGCCCATGGAGGGGTAGCGTAATCGAGATGTAAAAATTTCGTCTCTCCGGTGCTCTGCGTCTTTGCAAAGCCCGGTCTATTCCAGGCACCTGAGAAGCAGGGTCTCCTGGGCGGCCCTCCCCTGCCCTGGGAAGCAGGCATGGCTCCCGTAGGTCTGGAGAAGCAGCATGGAACAGGCTGTGTCACCTTCATACAGCCCCATGTTCACTTTCAGCACCAAGATGCGTCTGCCTCGCTTTGTAGCGCTGAAGCCGCAAGCAGATGAGTTACATCAGCCCCCTCCTGCCACCTTCAGGTGGAGGAGCCCGTAGAGGAGACACACAGGCCCTGTCCATGTGGCATAGAAGCTGGGATTCCGGCTCCCCTCTCACTGCTGCAGAAGTCCCGGGGATTGTGTCGCCAGATCCCCTCGGGTGCTGCAGGGCCCAGGGCACTGTCTGTGTTCGAGTTGGGTTCCTGGGAGCCACTTCCGGCTGCCCTTAGTCCAGCCTGGTCCTTTGGTTTTGGTCCCAGGGGGGAGCGTGCACCCTCCGGGTCCCCTGGGGTCTGACTCAGGCTGTTGACAAGTGACCCTCTGCTCCAAGCCCAGAGTGGAAGCCGTAGTTAATGCCTGGTGTTGGGCCTGGCAATGGAGGACTTAACCTGAAGCCCCCTGAGGTTTCATCCTCGGTAGTGAAGTCGATATCTCCAGGCCAGTCTGTGGTCCTGGCCACAGGGCTGTCCTGGTTGTTTGGAAGCCTTGGGGCAGGGCAGGGATCACTGCCGCCTCCATAGCCACGGAGGAGAACAGATGTCACCAGAGGCCTGGCAATTAGCAGTGTTTACAAGAAGTAAGGTGCCGAGGGTGAGCAGGGATGCAGGGCAGGGACGCAGGGCGGGGATGCAGAGGAGCTCCCAGGGCTGCTGCACGTTCTGGGCCAGAGGAGGAGGGGAGTGACAGGGCCAGCCCCCCATGGTATCGGGGCGCCCCCAGGGTGTCTGCTTGTTTTATACCAGTCACTCTGGCTGCAGGCCGAGGACCCAGGGCAGGAGGAGCAGGGAGGCAGGTAGGGTGGTTCAGTGGTTTCCGAAGAGATGACAGTGGCTTGGATGGGCTGAGGGTGGAGGATGGGCGAGGGCAGGCAGGGTGTGGGGTCCTGGCTGTGGGCCTGAGCGCCTGAGAGGCAGGAGCTGCTGCCACCATGGACACAGATAGGAGGGGGGCGGGGCTGGGGGCTTCATCCAACACCCACCGGGACCCTGTGTTGCGGGCATGGCCAACACATGGGTTTGGGGTTCGGGACAGGCAGGCGCCCCACACAGTTAAACCTAGAGGGCAGTGCTGATGGCCTTGTTGATGGTGGCCTCAGTGTCATAATCCCATGACTGCAGACAGCACTGGCTGAAGCACCAGGGTGGGAGGAGCCCTCTGCGTGGGGTGCGCCCTGCCCCGCCATGGGTGCCAGGGGTCTGCAGCAGCCGGTGAGAGGTGAGAGCCCGGATGGGCCTGGGTTGGGGCTCTGTGATCATGTGACCCCCAGGGAACAACCCAGCATCTGGGCTGTGGAAGCTACTCAGGCAGGGTTTGCTGAATGAGTAAATGAAGCCTCAGATCCAGTGGTGTTTGGAGTGGAGAAGTGCAGGGCAGGTAACCTGGAACCTGGTGTACAGGGCATGGGCCATAGAGCCAGGTGTGGTGGTGCGCTCCTGTAATCCCAGCACAGGGGAGGCTGAGGCAGGAGGATCACCTAGTTCAAGGCCAGACTGGGCTACATAGTGAGATCTTGTCTCAAAAAACAAAAAATCAAACCAACCAACCAACCAACCAGGACGCGGGAACCGCCCGAGCCTGAGTGGTTGGTGGGAGTGTAAGGGCTTCGCAGTCTTCAGTCTGTTCCTGACATCCTGCCTGTTGCCTCTTACAGAAGCATGTTGTGGAGACATTTTTTGGATTTGACGAGGAGTCCGTGGACTCGGAGACTTTGTCGGAGATGTCCTACAACACAGACAGGACCGACAGGACCCCGGCCACCCCTGAGGAGGACTTGGACGAGGTAAGCAGACAGGGTGTGTGCCAGACGCCCACCTGTGTCTCGTGCCAGGCTGCTCCCCCGGAGCTCCACCCCGGTCTCGGTTCCTCACTGCATTGTCCGAGCCTCGGCCCGTGGGAGGGTGGTGCCTGCTGGCACGGATGGACCTTCTACGACTGGCAGTGGGGCTGCCTGGGACCTCTTTCCCGGCGGTGAGTTCAGCAAGGACAGCATCTGTGTCGCCCTGGTATGGTTGCCATCTGCAGCTGTTCCACACCGCCCCCCCCATGTGTACATGCACACACACACAGACACACACACACCCCACCCGGTGGAAGCAGCATCATTGCCTTTTTGAGTACAAAGTGGAAGCATCATTGTAGCAGAAAATCCAAACCCTGCTGAGTAGAGAGGCAGGAAGAAACTGTCCAAAGCCCTATCACCCTGGGTCACCGCATCCCCCTCTCCTGACCATCTGGGCCACCTCAGTTGTAACCCCTCCTGGGGTTTGGGCTGTGTCCCAGGTGCACAGAGCGCTTCCTTCTCTCTGCTCCTCACCCCTGCCGAATTCCCACAGGAGCACCACATAAACCCTGTGGATTTCTGGATCTTTCAGTGACATTAGTGGCCATGCCTGGTGACCTTCCCTTCCTGCCCACCCACCCTGTCTGCCTGGCTACTGTCCCCTCCCTGGCTCTTCTGCCTCTCTCCCTGCAGCTCCTTGTGGCTTTGAGCCCAGGCAGGGCCCTGGATGAGGCACGGGTGGCTGCATCCAGTGCCAGCTGTCTCATCACTGGGACACAATACCTGGCCTACTACTTACAGGAGGGGAGGCTTAGGTTGCTCACAATTTCTGGGGATTCAGTCCATGGTCGGCTGGCTCCAAGGCAGCAACATCCTGGTGGAAGGGTGTGGAGGAGCAGAGCTGCTTAGTTCATGGTGGCCAGGAGCAGAGCAGGGGAACAGTGCCAGAGAGGAGGGGCAGGGACCAGATATAGTCCCCAAGGTCACAGCTCCATGACCACCCAGACACACACAGAAGTGTGCTCTACTAATCCCCTAGGCAGCTCCCCAGCCAATCAAGTTGACATTTAGGCTTAACAGTGGTTAAGTGGCCTTGCCAGGCACAGTTGGATCGTAGACCTGTGGCCAGTGGCTGGAGTAGGTGGCTGCTGTGGCTTTCCGTGGAGCTTGCCTGGGTTCTCACAAGCTCTGGGCCAGGACTGCTCCCTGCAGCTTCTCAGCTGGGGGATGGGCATGGCAACTCCAGGCATCCCCACCTCGGACCCCAGATAGAGCTGGCTCCCATAGATTCAGGCTGGGGTCTTTTTCCCCTGCATGGTGGCCTTTTAGAATGACATCCAGGCTGCCTCCCTCCATGAGTCCATGAGGCCACAGGAAAACCTGGCACGTGCTGTGGGCACTCTCAAACCTGTCCCCAGGGATGGCCTCCTCTTTGCTCTGCTATTGTGTGTCCAAACTTTAGGAGATTCATGTCACCTCTCCTAGCGGTCCCCCTGACACCCTTTTTCACACTGGGAGGAAGATGCTGTCGTCCCATCAGCCCATCGGCCTCAGGCCTCACTGACAGGGAGGGCCCTTGGTCGTAACAGAGACACTGTGGTCCATCTCGCTTCCTGCCTGAGTGTCTGATGGGGCTTCTGGCCCCATGCTGAGTCCCATTTTGCTGTTCTCTTACATGAATCTGAACAGGATCATCCAGACACTTTTATTTTTGGTACCAGGGATCGAACTCAGGACCTTGTGCTTGCGAGGCAGGTATGGTGCCACTAAGCTACATCCCCAGCCCCAGACATGGGCTTTTATAAATGATTTGCTTTTCTTTTCAGCCGAAGACAGGCAATGGGCTTCTTTTAGCACCAAAATATGTGACTCTGCGTCTTCCCCTCCCGTGACCTCATGGGGACTTTACATGCGTGTCCATCCTCCGTTTGTTTCATGGTCCCCATCTGGGCTTTTATGTGGTTTCCAGCTCTGCACAGCTGCAACGATGCGCTGGTGCCCTAATGGAATTTGCGTCTTTGCGTGCTTATGTGGCTCCCTGATTAGGAGAAACTCCCAGAGCCAGACGTGGGGCTCGGGTGGCCCACAGCTTAATCACCCGTGCTGGGGTCGGGTGGCTCCGTGGTTCCCTCCCCTTTCTCCCACTCCCACGTAACTCAGTGACTCCTAGGGGTCAGGGAGCTCCTGGGAAGGATGCCGAGGGTGGGTGAAGGTGTCTGGCGGTGACCAGCTCGCTAGGCTCCTGTAGGCCGCGGCTGTGACAGCTGTGACACACGGACAGGAGAGTTTGTCTGCGTTGGCTCCGGCACTCGAAGCCACACGGCATCACCGGTGGGTTGATCTTCCTTCTCTGTTACCCTAAGAGCACGGCCAGAGAAGAGGCCGACCTGCGGTTCTGCCAGCTGACCCGGGAGTACCAGGCCCTGCAGCGGGCCTACGCCCTGCTTCAGGAGCAGGTCGGGGGGACGCTGGATGCTGAGCGGGAGGCCCGGGTGAGTGCCCGGCCCGCGGGCTGCTGGGGCTGGAGGCAAGTCATGCGCGTCCTTTGCGGGGGGGGGTGGTCCTCTCGTGGCCCCTGCCGGTGGCACCTGGAGGGTTTCTGGAGGTGACGGAACACTCATAGCAAGCTCTCTGTCGTGACACTGTTCTGGAGCTATCTCTGTCCTTGGTAGGGCAGCAGGGGCCCCAGCACCTGGAGTTGCCTGTCATCTGTCACCTGGGCAAGAGACAATGCTTTCAGGACCTCGGCCTGGATCTGGGGCCACAGGCTCAGCCAGTCCAGGGGCTACGGACTCCTCTCCTGCAGGGCTTCCCTGAGTATCAGTGATGGGCACTTGGCCAGCTCCCCTTGGTCCTGGCCACTCGTTCTCATGCTGGGCTGTGCTCCGTCTTCTAGAAACTTCCTCCCCAGCCCCTCTCCCACCTGGGAGGCACATAGACCGGGATCTGCTCACCCTTCTGAGAGCACAGGGGACACGTAGAGAGAAATCCTGATCCTCCTGCAAGGTCAGACCATGCAGCAACCCTGGGCTTCCTGTTCCCCCCGCAGTATTTGGCTGTGGCCGAGTAGCAGTGGCCCTGGGTGGGACCCGTGCCTTCTGTTTGCCTGTGCTCACGTGGCTCCCCGGCTTACATACCTTGCCTGGTCCTTGAAGCAGTCTGGTTTTTAGCCCTTGCTGCAGCTGCCAAAGGACCCGAGCAGGCAGCTAAGCATGGAGGAACGTGCTTGACATCGTGGTGATTGCTGAATGAGCGCACTGCTGGGCTTCGCACCCCGACTTTCTGGTTTCTGGCTCACTCATCCCCCGAGAGCAACCGGTGTCCTCTCCGTGCTTCGGGTTCCTTGTCTGAAGTCAAGGGAGTTAGAGCCGAAGCTCTTGAGACGTCTTGGTTCCTCAGTTTTATGTCAGCAGCTGGTAGATGAGCTCAGTGCCGTTCCAGGCCAGGTCTGGACCTGAGGTCCTAGGGCAAGGGCCGTCCCCGGGGTCCCCTGTGTGCGCCCAGGTGACCTGCTCACTTCTGGGTCCTTTCTGTTCCAGACTCGGGAGCAGCTGCAGGCTGATCTGCTGCGGTGTCAGGCCAAGATCGAAGACTTGGAGAAGTTGCTGGCTGAGAGGGGACAGGTGAGCAGGAATGGTCGTGTGCTCCGTGCATCTTTATGCTTCTGTCCTCACAGTGGTGTCGCCGTTCTGTGGAGCTCAGTGGGCATTCCGGGAACAATGGGAAAAAAGCATGAGCTGAACCCAGGCTACAGTATGCTACCCAGTGTAATAAAGGTCTAATTTGGCTTTTTCTTCCTTTTGTTTGCCAAATGCGTAAGAATAGGAGATAGTTTCCAAAGCAAAGTGGTGACCAGAACCTTTTCTGACTCGACCCTGAGGAAAACTGCCATTTCCCAACTCCTGAGACTAACAGAGTGATCTCAGAGGCACTGTAGGTCACGGAGCGTCACAGGGGAATCCAGCCCTGTGCACGTGGGGGAGTTACCACTGAGTCTGGGCTCTGGGTTCAGTCAGGTTGGGCCTGGAGAGGTGGCTCCTGGGCCCAGCCCTGCCCCTGGACCAGGGTGACATGGGGGTGTCCCCTGCAGCGGAACCAGCCTGGAGGCTGTATGGTGGCCCTGCCTGAGTCAGAAAAGCTTGGTCATGGTAGCAGACAGCCAGGGCATCTTGATGGGTTTGATTTATTTCCTGCTAGCCCCCTGTGTCCATAGGCTGAGGGTCATCTGCTGGTCCTTGGAGGCCACCACCCAGAGCTCTCTTCCACCTGCAGCTCTCCCTGCCTTGGCGTCATTTATTGGCCCCACTGCTGGCCAAGGGGCGGGGAGCATGTGGGTGGGTGGGGTGGCTTGTGGCATGCTGGCCCTGCCCCCGGGTGCGGGGCTGGTGGGGAGTTGGGAGCAGGGTGGTGAGTGAAGAGAAGGGTCCGTGAGTGGTGCCAGGCCACACAGGGAGGAACCTGGGGAGGGCGCTGCAGAGCACGGGGCTCAGGGGCCGTTTTTCACCGACCCCCGTCGGGGGCGAGCGCTCAGTGTGGCTGAGGTGCGTGTGTGGCAGCCCCAGCTGTGAAGAGACTGGGTTGGGTGTGTGGGCGCCTGGCCCAGGACCGGGTGTGGGAGTCGTGGTCTCTCCCCGAGGCAGGAAGGTGCTGCAGAGAGCACACCTGGAGCCAGGCGATGGCCCTGCCGCTTCTTGTGTGACTTCGGCCAGGCTGTGTAACCTCAGTGTCCTTATTTTAAGATGGTGCTAATGATAGTACTGAGCACCTGGGGAGTGGGAAGTGGGGAGACCTGAAAGGAGAGAACCGCGTGAGAGAGGACAGGCTTTCCCAGACGGCATCCTAACTTTCCACTGGCCTGTTTCCCTCTTCCAGGCTAAGCTCGTGTTTATAACTTGCCTGATCACAGGCTATGACTGACTCTGCCTCCTGGATTAGGATATGAGAGATCCTATGTTTTCGGGCCAGTTCAGCCTCCTGTGCCTGCTGAAGGAAGGGGCCAGTTTTGTCCCTGAGACGAGATAGCCCAGAATGGCCTTGCCTTCCCACTGGGTCATTGGTACCAGCTGGGGCCTGGTCATCTCCTCCAAGATGTAGCCCAGCCTCCTTGGCTGGTGGTCTGAAGGCAGCAAACATAGGCAGCCCTCCCGCGCACAGCGCTCTCCAGGTCTCTGCTCGAATTGCATTTGCTGATGTCCCAGCAGCCACAGCGCTTCTCAGCCAGGCCAGCCTCAGGGTTGGGGTTGCTGGAAGGGCTTGAGTCCCATTGCAGAGCGAAGACAAGGTGGATGGACGCGGCTCTGTGCTCAGGGGAAGCTGAGAGCCTCTGGGGCCTCCCTGGACCTTCCACTTGCCTGAGATCAGACCCTAGATGGGGACTTTGCTCTCGAGGACTCAGGTGTGTGGCCTTGGGGGTGAGTCTGCCACAGGAGCAGCGTCTGTGTGTGTGACACCCAGCAGGTGCGGCGCCTGTGGGGCTGAGCAAGGCGGGAAGGTGCCCCGCACACCCATCTCCCGCTTTCCTGGGTTTTAAGGCCCAGAGAGAGGATGAGTCACCTCTTGATGGGCCGTGGGCTTTCTCACTGCGAGTGTGTCACTGGCCGCCTTTGCTCCCTCGGGGGTGAACACACTCAGTGCTTTCCCACAGGATTCCACGTGGGTGGAGGAGAAGCAGCTGCTCATCAGGACAAACCAAGACCTGCTGGAGAAGGTATGTCACCCCGCAGAGCCTCGGTGAGGCTACTGCGTTGGGCCCGCCCTCGGTGCCGTCTGGGGCCCAGGGCCCAGGGCTGGCAGCTCTCAGAGGCGCATTCCCCTCTCTTCTGAGATGATGCCCAGCCCTGCTTCTGTCCTCTTGGCTGGGCCTGTGGAGCCGATGAGACCATCCCCAGGGTGCCCTGCGGAAGTGCTGACCTGTCCCCAGCAGTGGACTTCCAGGTCGCCTCTGTCGTTGCTTTGGGGTTCCAGAGTCCCCTTGGGTGGGGGACACTAAGGCAGGCCCTCAGGCCTGGCCAGGCCAAGTGGGAGCTGAGCCTCCATCCAGCCCTTTGGTCCCAGAGGTCCAGAGCTCCCCCCGGAGACCACGTGGGGCAATCAAATGTGTCGGGACAAAGATTGTGGCTTCTTGCTGGTGTACAGCTCAGTCATTTTGTTGGTTTGTTTGTTTTGGTTTTTTGAGACAGGGTCTCACTAGTTCAGGCTGGCCTTGGACTCACTATATAGCCCAGGCTGGCCTCGAACTCTTAGGGATCCTCCTGCCTTTGCCTCCCGAGTGCTGGGATTACAAGCATGCACCACCGCACCCAGCTAGTCATTTTCAAATAAATTTCAAGTTCCAAGGTTAGGATGCTTCAGCCCTGCCCATTTGGGTTACTCAGTATTCCCTGCCCTCTGGGTCCCAGCACCCCCCACCCGTGCTTCTTAAGTCTGTGGAGTCGAATGTCTTTTGTGGGCAATCTCGAGAAGGGGCCCAATCCCTGGGCTGGGCCTCCGCTGTGGAGCCTCCCTGAATGCCTGCACTGGATGGGCTGGGCCTTGCCCCTCGGGAGCAGTGCTGGTCTATCCTAGCCCTGCTGCTGGTCAGTTGTGTGGCCACTGCTGGCTCTTAGCCTTGCTTTCATCTGGGCGCTTGGGTGAGACCACTCACTGTCCTGTGAGACAGCCCTGGGTCAGGAGAGCTTCAGCAACCTTGACTTTGCTTGGTGAGCTCCGGGAGCCCATTTCTAAATGTCCCCTGGGTTTGAGACCAGCCCAGAAGGGAGCGCTTCTGTGTCCTCCTCCTGACTGGAGGAGTGTGGTGGTGCATGGGTTCAGGGGACGCCCAGTGCCCAAGCCTTTGCACGCTGTCTGGTGATCCCCCCCTGGGCTGTGCTGCTGGGCCGTGCTGCTGGGCCATGGTGCAGCTGTCACCCTCCCTGGGTAGAAAGCCAGGCCTGAAGCAGCTGCGTATCGTATCATGCAGCCGGGCAGCGATGCTAGTGATCTCCCTCCCTGACTGGCCTGTGCTATCCGTGTCTTAAAGCTTTGCAGGAATTGAGCGAGACCTGAGCCGTAGCCTGCTGGGTCCTGCCCAGGTGGGCTGGTCTGGGCTTGAGTTGGAGGGACCCTAGACAGGCTTTGAGAGCAGAAGCCCCATATTGCACCCTCCTCCCCCACCGAGGTGACGTTGGGCAAGGGGCTGGATGGCTCTGTGTCTTGTTTCCTCACCATCCCTTCGTTCAGCAAGTGTATAAGCAGCCAGACTTGGTGCTGTGGGGGTGAAGCCAGCCCAGCCCCTGTCTCTCTCCTTCCTTCCCCCAGTGTCTGCCGGAGCTCTTGCAGCAAGCCCTGCCCTTCCTGCCCCCTCCCCTGGTGGCCAGTTCCCCATTGGGGACCCAGGTGCGAGACAGCAGCAGCCACCACCCGTTAACACCCAGGTGTCTCTGCTCTAGATTTACAGGCTAGAAATGGAGGAGAACCAGCTGAAGAGTGAAATGCAAGATGCGAAGGATCAGAACGAGCTGTTAGAATTCAGAGTGCTAGAACTCGAAGTAAGAGACTCTATCTGTTGTAAGCTCTCAAATGGAGCAGACATTCTCTTTGAGCCCAAATTGAAATTCGTGTAAAGCCCCCTGCCGTTTCCAAGCATGTGTGAAGGGACATGTTATCGTTTCTCTCCTCTCTTTCTTCTTTTTTAAAAATCTGTATGTTCAGAATATTTCACTGCCTTAACATGTTCTGGGGAGGATGCTCGCCGAAGTCTGTGGACCTGTACCAGAGCTAATATATTTATTGCCTACGGCTTGTTTTGCACTTAATAAAATAATTTGTTTTTGCAATATTTTGCCTTTTTTATTTGTGTTTCATTTCCATAACTACTTCTTCCCTGCATGTGTAGTCACCGGGTCTGCGTTCTGCAAACCCAGACAGAAGCACTGCTGGCAGCAGTTGATAACACCTTTTTCAGTACCTTGCATGTAGCAGTTCTCACCTCTCAAAGTCGAGAGTCCGACCCAGCCAGCCCTTGGCCCTCTAGTGCTTTTAGTGTCAGTTTGGGCCCCTTTTCTATTTGCTGAGGGACACTCAAGGTAAGTAGAGGCAGGGGAGAAGGGTGTATTTGCAACTAGTCACTTTGCTCAAACTTTATTCCAGTAAATGCAGGCTGGGCACCGCAGCAAATGGGGTAAAGGAATTAGTGTGTGAGATTTAGACTGTGACTCAGAACTCCTGGGGCAGAGTGGGAGGGACTTCTGAGAACCCCTGCCGTGCACCAAGGGGACGCACGGAGAATGGATATTGTTGGTTTTCTTGTTCCCACCTACAGTATTGCCTCGGGTGTGTTACTGCATTGCCTGCGCTCATGGTACTTCATAATCCCCCTTTGTTTCCATTTAAAAGTCATCGGCATCTCCAACATCACTTAAGTTTGTGACGAGCTTCCCTGAGCTCTCGCAGCGACGTGGCGCTGCTGCTCTCCGCTGACACCTTGCATGTGTGACCCTCCGTCTGAGTGAGCACCTCACAGTGTCTGTGGCTTTTCTGATTTTATTTTCTCTCCTGCTTGAGTTAAAACTTCTGTCTGCATTAGAACTCACTGCCCAAATCTTGTCCTGTTGCCAGGGACTGGGCCGAGAATCTCCCAGCACCAAGGGTACCGTGTGACTCACTGCTTACCTGACCTGAATATTTCATTCATGATTCTGAAGCAGGAGGTCGTGGGAGGTCGTTGTTAATACCTCTGCCACCGTGAGCAGAACTTGCACATGTCCCTGTTAGGAGACACTGCATGGTTTACTGGAACTTTCTTTAAATGTGTCCAGTGGCCTTCAGAGCCATTGGAAATCAGATTTCTGACTTCTATTCTTAGAAAATATAAGCTTCTTGGCTCGTGTCTTCTGTGGAGACTCCACTCAAACTCGAATCACTGGTGGAAGGACTCAAAGACTGACACCTAGGTTGGCTGGGCTGGGACTTCCTGGAAATCATGGAATTGGCAGTTCCTCCTCTTTCTTCAGCTCTCTGGCCCCACAAGAGCAGTGTGCGACCTGCCTGCTAAACTCATGCTCATCCTGTTATTTCCTGTGTTTGAATTATCCGAGCCCATTGGCCCAATTCCACTAGCCTCACCCAAAGCAAGTTATTTTTATCATACTGTAGTTTCTTCAATCAAATCAAAGCAATTTGATTTTAAGTGTGATTTGAAAGAGCCTTCCCTACCGGCCCAGTGACTCCCGCCGGTGCTGAAGGTTTAAGCCACATTTGAGACCAGGGTTCTGTCCTGACAGTGTATGAGCACTATGGCTCCTCCTAGCCTTTCTAAGGCCTTGTCATGTGGTGTATGATTCCTAAATGCCTCTTTGAGGAAAATTCTCCCTTCTTGAGATGTGACGATAAATCTAAGGGAGGGACAGAATCATCATTGGTTCTGTTCATGTGGTTCAAAGAAAATTGTGAGCAGAGCCAACTGCTTATATGGAAAGGAAGTGAAGACAGCAGCTGGGCCTGGCCCTGCTGCTCCCCCATCTTGGACTCTGTGTCCCTGAGCTTTGTCTACAAAGGGAGAACGGTGCTGCCTGCTTCCTTAGTTTGCATGAGGGTTAAATGGATAACCATGTGCCTGGACAGAGCGATCCACCGCACCTGTGGCTTTTGTTCCCCATCAAAGCACAGTGCCATTGCTCTTAGCAGATTTGTGATCCTGTGACACCCTGGGTTTTGATCTTGCAGTAGGCAGACTCCCGAGGCCCTGTTAACTGCTTCTTCCTAGCTGAGTAGGTAAGAAGTAAACAGATGCCTGAAGGGTCCCTCTCTGGACAGCCCCAAAGGCTTCGTATTCTTGGACAAGGATCAAGTGGTCCGGATATGTGCTTTGTGATTGTTGAATCTTGGCCAACCGGAATGTGTTGGTTTTTGCTAACAGGGGAAAATGGCAAGTGGTAAATAATCCAATCAAGTTCCATCTTGAAACCGAATCTTTTCCCCAGGAGAGAGAGCGGGGGTCTTCAGCCTTTAACCTCCGAATCACCGCCTTCCCCGAGAACAACAGCAGCGCCCTCCAGCTGTTCTGTCACCAGGAAGGAGTGAAGGTAGCGTGCGGGGGGGCCTTGGCTGAGCCAATGGCAAGGGATCCCCGAGTACCAGGCTCTGGGGTCAAGGGGGATCGTGTCCCTGGGCCAGGGATAGCATTGGTAGCACTGGATGTCCAAGATGCCCATTGAAAGCCATAGTTGGTTTTTTGAAAGGCCACCAAATGTCCCCTCTATCCATATGGAAAGCCTCAGTACTTGGGATGTGGGCTAAATGCACTCCACTCTAAATGCCTGGCTCTGGCCTGAGCCCCTCCGAAGCCCAGTTTTGGGCTCTGAAATGCAAATGGCAGCCGCTGTGTATGGAGCTGGGGTGGCCACGCCTTTAGACAATGAACCCAGGCGAGTGCGCAGCCCAGTACCTGCGGGCAGGAAGGGCTCTGCAGAAGGAGCTGTGGTTGCTGTAAGGCCCAGGGTTTGCCTGGCCTGGAGCCCTACTAGGTCCTGGGATGGCACCCTCCAGACCCACCCAGGGCCTTGCCAGGGTGCCCACCTCTGCCCTGGGGGCACGGCTGAGTGCAGAGCTCTGGCCTCTGTAGGCATGCCGAGGCCTCTAGGAATTGCTGTGCATGGACTTTCAGCTCACACAAAAATGAACGTTGGAAATCTTTTCCAGGATGTGAATATTTCTGAACTTATGAAGAAATTAGATATCCTTGGCGATAATGGGGTAACTATGAGCGATCGGTTTCTGGTTTTGTGTTCTTGTTTTGATCTGGGTGTATTCTGTGTGATTTTTTTGTTTGGTTTTAAAATTTCTCTCTAATTTAAGAGCTCCAATAAGTACAATGTGAGGCTTTGGTAGCCGTGCTCCTGAGTGGGTGGTCGGGTCTGCTTTGGTCAGAGTGGGGTTCCAAAGCGTCCTTAGAGCCTGTGAGTGACAAAGGGGACAAGGACCTGAAGAGCAAGTTACCGGAGGAAAACAGGGTTACTCGAGATTGCTGAAGTCAGAAAGTGAGGTTTTTGTCTTTCTAAAAGATTGGCTTGAAGAGGCTGTTTTGCAAAGAGCCAGTACACAAAGAGTCTCCAAGCAGAGGGACGGGAGCCATCTGTCTGCCTTGAACTGCTAGCCCCCCTTAGTGAGTGGGGTGGATTCTCGGGATGTAGCTCAGAGAGGAGCCCAGTGCTGACTGTCTGCCTGTGGGCCGGGGATCCAGTGTAAAATGCCCTTGCCCGTTTTTGTGTTTTAGAATTTGAGAAATGAAGAACAGGTTGCAATAATCCAAGCCGGAACTGTGCTTGCCCTGTGTGAAAAGGTAGAGCCCAGCGGCGGTTCTGTGCGCGTGCCTGTCTCACACCCTGCACCACATGAGAAACCGCACCGTGGTGTTGCGCTTGGCGGGGAGCATGTAAGGGTCTGTCTGCGTCTGCATGTGCCCAGGCATGCCTCGTCACGTGCTGGTGTAGCAATGGCAGGGCTGCGGAAACACAGGCCTTGGCAGGGAACAGTCCTGGCCCGCGGTGTATTTCTGCACAGGTTTTCCCACACCTGTTTTCCTGTGCTTAGTGGGAATCGTACCCGAACACCCCACTTTCTTACCCCTCTGTGTCAGCCATTTAGAATGGGCCTGACATCTGTCCCACTGGCTGGGCCACCCGCTCGTGCAGGTACACCCCAGACTGCTGTAGCAGCCTCCACAGACAGGTGTCTGGGCGCTCCCCCTCTTTCTCTGTTACGGAGCGTGAACACACGAGCATCTTTGCACATAGACCCCATCTCACTGGGGAACCCCTCTCCGGGAGAGGGTGTAGAAGTGGAATCACTGGGCCAGACGGTAAGAACATTCCCACGGGCATTGGTGTTGGCAAACAGTTTCTAGAACAGCGGCCCCAGTTCCCTTTCTACCTGCAGCATCAGCTGCCGTGTTGCTGCCTTCTTGCTCCACATGACGTCTGCCACTCACAGAGCTCGGTCCGTCTGATAGGCAGAGGACAATAGGATATCACTGTTTCCATTTTCATTTATTTGGGTGTCAGTGAATCTTTTGGTGTGTGTTATCTGTTTTGTTCTGTGTGGTTGTAATTGCATTTCTTTTGAGGATTTTCTACCACCCGTTCATCCATCTATCCATCCATGCAACAAATTAGTATTTGCTGCAATTATTTTTCTTGCTGACTTCTCCGCGTCCTTTACATATTAAAGATGCTAACATTGACCTGTTTTGTAAAATCCACATACCTGGTCTATTTGTGTTGCACACTGGTGTGGGTTATTTTAGACACACAGAAGAGTCCTTTCTACACATCTTTTCCTTTCACAGCACAGAAATTAAACTTTAAAATGCTACTTTTGAAATGATGAGGTCTTAATGATCTTAGTTGAGATTCCTTCCAGAATTTTGCGAAGGGCATTAAGAGTCTCCTTGCCTACGAATCTGTCCAGCCCCTCCCAGTAGAGCAAAGGACACTGAATGTTGTTGACAGATTATGGCCACACTTGGCCCACGGTCACACGGTTGGGAAGGGTGAGCCTGGGTGGAGCAGAGCCCTCTCCGGCGCCTGCTCTTTTCCCCTTGCTTCCCCCAGTAGGGCAAGGATGGCTGGCGACCCGTGCAGTGCAGGTCCCTGGTCCCCTGTGGGCACTTTCGGGACACACCCTCAACTTCAGCAGAACCAGGCGGGTTGTCTGGCCTCCTGGAGCAGGGCTCTGTAGTGTTACAGGAAGTGCTGGGTCAGGTCAGTCCCTGTGCCTTGAGACTTCACTGAAAAAGCCTCCAGGTCTGCAGGCTCCTGGCTCAGTGTCAGAGTGGCCTTTCCCAGCCGGGTCCTCAACCCTCTCCTTGTCCCCACTGCAGGTTGGCAGTTTAGTCACCCCGGCCCTGTGGCCACAGAACTCAGCATCCCCGGAGCAGTGCTCGCAGGTGGTGGACAGAGCGGAAGACTGCCCAGGACTTGGAGTGGAAGCTTGGCGGTGGGCCTGGGCTGGAGGGTGTCGTGGTTACCACCTCTCCAGCCCCTAGTCTCTGGGGCTCCAGGGCCGCAGGCGAGGCACTCAGGCCTTTATTAGCCTCCACTGCACGGAGTCTATCCCTGGTCCCTCCCGCCTGCTGCTGCACTCCAACAGCCTGCAGCCGTTCCTGGCTGTGCACCTGAATCCTGGGGCCTCCACTCCTGTCCGCTCCAGATTAGCACTCTCTCCTGCTGGGGAAGGGGGACCTGTGTGGCATCCAGCCACTGTCTGCTTTGACCCTTGCCATCCATGCCACCTCCCAGTTTGCACCCTGCCCGCTTCCACCACCTGCTAGCTTCCACCTGCTAGCAGCTGCCCATCTGCCTCTGACTACTGGAGCCTCACTCACCAGCCAGCCTGGCACCGTTCTTAGCACTCAAATGCCCAAGAGCAATGCCCTGACCTTCGGCTCTGCACAGACCTGACAGTGGGAGGAAGGGAGGACTCCAGGCCTGACATTTATGGAGCCCCAACTCGGGCTGGTGCAGAGGGGCCCAGTTCCCATCTGGGAGTCTCTGGGAGCAGGACTGCAAGCACTGTCCTCTTGGGCTGGGTCCCGGGAGACCTGGGCTGTGCTGCTAGTCAGTGAATAAAGGCGACATTAGTCTGGAGTGGGTATACATCTTCTCCCTGCTGGACAGAAGGCTTGAGAAGCAAAGGGGGCCGTTGGGCAGGGTGGGTGCTGGATTAGCAGCACCCTGAGGATGAGGGGAGGACAGCTGAGTGACAAACAGCCCACTTTGCCTGGGACAGAGGGGTCCTGGGATGCGGAAACTTCCATGCTAAAACAGGGACAGTCGAGGGAAAATGGGAACAAGTTGGTCACCCTAGAACTGCTGGGCACTGCAGAGGTGGTGGCAGAGGAAATGGGTCCCTGCAGTGTCACTGGGCCCTGGGACAGCCCCTCCCTGCCACATGCACCTCACAGCACGGGCGGTTGCGCAGTACAATGCTGGTGTCTGAGCAAACGGAAGCGCGCCTCAGTGTCCTGGTAGAGGCGCCAAGCCAGCGTGCCTTAGCGCATCAACCTGGCCTGGAGTGCTGGGATGATCTTCCTGCCAGCAGCCTCCCCATGCAGTGCCCCCTTGGGGTTCGTGCAGCATGCTGGCTGCCCTGTTGGATGCCTCCCTGGTTAGCTGCCTACGCAGCCAGCAACCAAGACTTGCTCACCTTGGCATGAGGCTGGCACCCAGCAGAGGCGCTTAGCGTAAGACCCGAGAGGGCATGTGGGTCACGGCCAGGCATGGCCCTTCTCTCGAACAGTTACGAGCCATGGAGAAGTAGGCCCAGGGCTCAGGAAGAGGGGAGTCTTACACCTCCCGGCCCTCGCTGTAGCAGTGGACTGAAGGAGTTTGAGACCAGGGCCACAGCCGCACCTTCTGATACTGGTCCAGGTCCGAGGGCTGTCTCCAGAGCCAGGGGAGACGCTGGTCCCCAGCTGCGCTGGATCAGTCCTGACCTTGGGGAGCCCTGGGAGTGGGGCACAGAGACCTGGCTTCATACCCTCGACTGCCCCCAAGCCCCCATTCCCTATGGGTGGGCTCCTATCTCCCAGGGGTCCCACTCACAGGTGCTGAGTGGACCAGGAGCTTCCAGTGTCTCCTGGGGGTGAGGGAGGCCCATGAGTCCCTGATGGGCTTTGAGAGACCCCTGCCCTGTGGTAGCCCAGGACCTGGGCCAGCTTTTCGGCCCTTGCAGGAGGACCTGTCACCCAACTGTCACTCGTATTTATGTTAACAGCCACCCCCGCTCGCAGGCCTCCACAGAAGCTGCTCTGAGAGTGGCTAGTAGGAGATTCAGACTGGAAAATTCTCTCGTCTTCGTTTTCGTCCCTTTATGATTGTTTACATTAGGGTATCAGAAAAGTGACCCTGTTTTAAGGGCCTGCCCAACCTCGGCCCTGCTTCTGCTGCTGGCTTCAGAGCCTGCTGACCTTGACATTGTTGGGGACCCTCTGTGGCTGTGGCTTTGCCACCTCTCCCTCCCTGGGCAGCCACCCACACCCACACCGAGCCCCCAGTGCCACAGTGCCCCTCAAGCCACAGGCGTCTGTTAGGCACCTGCTGTGCACCAGGCCCTGGGCTGGGCGGGGAGCAGCACCAGGAGTCAGACGTGTCCCCACCTGGGGGCTGAGGGGTGGGGGCTGACCACCCCCTCTGCCTGGGTGTGGTGACAGGACAGTCACATGGTGACCTGTGGCCTGGGAAGCAGGGTGGGTGTCCTGGGGGAGGTGATGCTAACATAGGGCCTGAAGGACAGGCAGACACTGGCTCTGTAAAGGCCAGGGCCGAGGCTGGATGGGGATGTTCTGAGCAGCGCCAACAGTAAGTGCAAAGTCCCTGAGAAGAGGGAGACTCGCTGTCTGAGGAGTGCTAGCCATGAGCTGCAGCCTCCCCGGCAGATGAGGGTTTGGAGGGCACGGGGTACGGGGAAGCTGGAAGGATTTGAGGTGCAGGTGCTGGGCAGAGGTTGGAGCCGGGTGAGTGGCCTGAGAAACAGAAGAGGGGAGCTGAGGGGAGCTCTCCCCTGGGGTCTTGCAGAGCTAGGAGCAGAGGAGAGACTGCAGGGGGCAGCGGGTGCTCGGGCGAGGGCGAGTCTGGGCTGGAGTAGCAGAGGGCAGGCTGGAACAGGAAGCTGAGGCAGGAGAGTTCAGGATGGCTGCGAGGGGCTGAGGAGCTGTGGTCAGAGGAAGAGGAAGAAGAAGCAGGGAGCCCAGGGCAACTATGGGAGCTTGGGGTTGGGTGAGGGGTGCACGGGCTTTAGCAAGGAGGGGCCAAAGGCACTGGGATCCATCACCACCTGGAAGGCCCCTGCCTGTGACGCCTGTGCCCCTCCTGCATGTCAGTCACGGGGACAGGGACTTCCCCTCTCAGGTGGCTCCCCGCGAAGGCACTGCACGCACCTCCTGCGCCTACCCACACCTTCCGCCTCTTGCCTACTATTCAGGTGCGGGGTGGAGGTTACCCTGGCACCCGCTTTCCTGTCACCCCTCAGCCGTGGTGCACCCTGCTGGAGGGGGAGGTTGGTGGCTGGGGTCCCCATGCCCTACCGTGTGACCTTGTCAAGGCAGTTGATCAGCCTCCACGTCTTCAGCAGTGAGACAGGGAGGTCATGAGGCTCAGGTGAGGTCACCTGTGTGACACATTTGGTGATAAGACATTAGCTGCACGCACACATGCTGGTGTCAGCCTTAAATCTCCGGAACACTCACACATTCTGCCTTCCACATGCCTGTCCCCCAGCACCAGAGCCACAGCTCCACCCACACAGGAGCCACCAGCATGCCTCCCGCCTCCTTCCCCCAGGCCTGACTGTGACACAGCCACACTGCGCACACCTGCAGGCCCCAGGCTCTCATGACCCTGCCCAGCCCTGCAGGCCTGGTGAAGCAGGACCTCTGTGTAGGCTGTGGACCCTGGGCCCCAGCGAGTCAGCTCTCACCTTGCTGTGTCCTCTTGTCCCTGCTGTTTTCTAGTGGCTGAAGCAAATAGAGGGGACCGAGGCAGCCCTGACCCAGAAGATGCTGGACCTCGAGAAGGAAAAGGTAGAAGACCCAACCCCCTGGTAGGGGTGGGGCGGCAGCGGGAGGTGAGAATTCTCATAGGAGGGCAACGCATGCATTTGCATCCTTATTTCTCTTCGGCCTCTTGGCTGTCCTGAGTAGTTAGCATCCCCTGGTGTCCTGGCTCCCACGCAGCTGTTCATGCAAGTCCATTTTCAGAGCCTCTGCTGTGTCCCCTGGGGTCCTGTGCTGTTGCCCACATGGGCACAGCCTGGGGACATCAGAGACACAGTGTGACACACAGGCCTGGGCCGGTGGCCCTGGAGGCACTGCGGCGGCTCCATCTTTGCTGACCATGAGTTGGGGAGGCTTGGGCCTATGGATGGGCTGGCTTCTCACCTGCGCCTCTGGGTCGTGGCTGTGAGATGCTGATGCACACCCAGTGTCCCACGGGGCTCGGCACCGGGGCACCTGATTGGTGGAGGTGGAGGGTCCCTCGCTGGCCATTTCCCCCTGCTGAGACTCGCAGAGGTGGCTTCCCAGCAGGTCTCGAGTCCTCTAAAACTGACTGCAGCTCTCCAAGTAGCCATGAGGTGAAGGAGGGAGGGAGTACACAGAGCCCAAGAGCAGGTGTGGTGTGGAATGAGCACCATACAGCTGTTATAAGCCTGGGTTTCTAGTCCCACGCCTGCCACCAATGCACTGGGGCATCAAAGACAAAGCCCTGAGGCTCTCTGGCCCTGTTTCCTCCACTACAGCCAGGCACAGGGGAGGAGGGGAGGCCAGGAGAGGCTGGACCTGTTGGCCATGGTTCCCACGGATGGCCCAGGCAGTCACAGTTGTGAGGCCCCTGCCAGGGTTCCATGCAGGAGCAGCCAGGAAGACCATCAAGCTCCTCGAGCAGTGTCCCAGCTCGGTGACAGGGCCCTTCTAGCAGAAGAAGGGCAGCTGGGTGCTAGAGACCTGCGCTGACCTGGATGCTGGCTCTGGCTGCGTCCCTGACCTGTGTCCTCCTCTCTTGCAGGACCTGTTCAGCAGGCAGAAAGGCTACCTGGAGGAGGAGCTGGACTACAGGAAGCAAGCGCTTGACCAGGCTTACCTGGTAGGACCAGAAGTGGGTTTGACACTTTGGCTTTTCAGACTGACCATTAGAGGGCAGCTTTCCCCTCAGGCTATGACCACATTTGGGGTGCTCACTGGGCTGCTGGGGGATGACAGTGTTCCATCCCCACCTGTGCAGACAAAGGCTGGCAGCTGGCTGGGTTTCCAAACCAATTGTGATTTCCAAAAATATTCAGTTACCTTAATGCTTTCTCTAGATGTGCTTATGAAGTTCTAGTCATCATTTGAGATGGACAGGAAGATGCTCTTTCTTATATGTTTATTTAGACTTAAATACTCATTTATACTTAAAATCCCAAAGTGAGTTTTCCTGTAAATAGCAAAAAGAGTTGGTCCCCCCAAAATACAGAGCTGCCAAATTAGGGTCAGACGTAGATATCCAACCCAAGGTGACAAGTTGTAAAGCCCTGCATAATACTGTGTTTGGGCCCCAAAATGGATCTGGGCTTCCTGGTGCTTAAAGTCCGAGCTCCTGTGTCCTCATGCTCAAAGCCACACACTCTGTCACTGAGAAACTGTTGGCTGGGGTGAGGGGGAGATGACGGACATTTACTTGTCTCGTTGCTGAGACAGAATACTTGACACCCAAAGTTAGGGGAGGAAAGGTTTACTTAGCTCGCAGTTTGTAGAGTTTCAGTCCATAGTCGGCTGGCTGTAAGGCAGGGTGGCAGGGCAGAGTGGTGTTGCAGAGAGGCAGTCCTTGGCAGGCAGCAGACAGCAAAGCAAGTGGGAGAATCTTAGTAGCTTCTTTCTGCTCCTTTTATACTCTGTCTTGGTTACCGGATTAGGGATTAGGGTGGTGCCCAGCCAATCAGTGGACGGGTTTAGTAATCACTCACCCTTGATCCTAGCATTGCACCATGAATTAGTCACACACTCTAGATCCAGCCACCTCTGAAAAGCCCCGCCTATGACCGCATGAGGCTTTAGGGGCTTCTAGACTCAGCCTAACAGTCTTGGGCAACGCTTTGCCCAGATCCTTAGGCCTGGGCCCTGTCCCAAACGTCTGTCAAGGAGAGGAGCAGCGCGGAGGGCAGGAGAGGAGCTTTAACTGTGTGGGAGGCCCAGACATGGGGCTCAGGGTTGGCCTTCAGGGTGATAAAAGCTTTGAGGTGTGCAGAGAAGAGGAACAAAGGCGAGGTTTGGGGTTCACACATCCAGCAGCACAGGTCCTCGTGGTCAAGATGTGGTCTGGCTGACCACTGTTGTGGGACTAGTTTTGGAGGTGGCTCTGGAGAAGTCCTATGGCCTGCGGGGACAGCCTGGGCCCCACGGGAGGACTGGTGCTCTGCTTGGCGATGGCTGAACTTTCTTCCTAGATGGTCTGTGTGGAAGGCTCTGCTTTTCCTGGAATCCGAGGTCCCTGCAGATTTGGAACAATGACTGGGACTTCTAGGCACCCATTCAGCAGGTCTAAAGCAGGCAGTCTAGGGGCTAGGGATTTAGCTCAGTGGTGCCGCCACCTGCCTTGAAAGCGTAAGGACCCGAGTTTGATCCCCGGGTACCAAACGAAGCAGTAGTCGACTGTCCCTGCAGAGCCTGAAAATGCCGTAGCTCCTCTAACAGTTGCAGTCTTGAAAGGAGAGGAGATGGGCCCAGGAACCATAGGCTTCTGTCAGCATCTTGTAGACAGAGGCTCCTGTGGTGACGGGCACGCCTGTGTCGGGCCTGAGCAGGTCTCTGACCCAGAGATTCAAGGTGACAGAGGACAGATAAAAAGCGAAGGCACTGATGCCAAGCTGGGTATCACCCACGGGTATCGGCACGCCCGTCCTGGGGCCCCTGCTGGGGTGCAGGGTGTAAGCTTGTGGTCCAGCATGCTGGGCTGGCCCATCTCCCTGTCCTCACCAGGAGTGGCGGGAGGGGACCCATCTGGAAGCTGGTGACACAGGGATCCTTGAGCACTGGGTGGAGGGGTGGGCTGGCAGGCACTGGCAGTGCCACTTGGGGCTCCCCTGCTCTGCCACAGGTGGATGCCAACCATCGTGTTTCCAGGGACAAGGAGGGCAGGGGAATGTGATGCCTGTGGTGACACTCAGTCAGGGCCTATGGAGCTGAGGTCCCCTGTGGCTCGGGCAGGCTCATAGAGCCGGCTGACGGGCTGTTTGGGGACTCAGGGTCCAGTGGGACAATGATGGGACTGTGCCTCAGTGCCAGCAGCTCCCTTGGAAGAGGAGGAGGATGGGGTGGAGGCAGGAGAGGAGACAGTTCTCTCCGCTCCCTACATCCCTAAGCTTCCTGGATTAAGGGGAGAAGGGACTTCCTGCAAGGATTAAAGCTCTGAGCTTTCCCAGGATGCTCCAGTGGGCTCTAAGGGCCTATTCTGCTCCACCAGCATAACTGGCTTTTGGGGGCGAAGCAGCAATTAGAACACTGCGAGCATTTGCTTTGGGTTAAAATTGTGTTTCCAATGCTGCCCCAAAACAAATGTGCGCAACAGGCACCTCGTCCCCTTGGCACCCATAATAAAGGGGTGCTCTGTTTCCAAAATGAGGAGACCACATTGGAAGCCCAGAATCAGATCAAAGTAGTTCAAGCTGGGCACGGTGGCAAGCCTGTAATCCCAGCACATGGGAGGCTGAGGCAGGAGGATCTCTGTGAGTTTGAGGCCAGCCTCAGCTACATAGTGAGTTTAAGGCCAGCCTGAACTACTTAGCAAGACCCTGACTCAAAAAGCAGTTGAACCCCAACGTCCTTTGGCTCACACAGAACGGGAGGTTATAGTTATTTCTCTTGCTTGCCCTTGTCCCCCATGTAAGCAGGAGGGTTGCTTGGCCAGAAGCATTCCCAGTGATGTCTGCACGGGACAGGAGGCCCCCCCACTGGCCTCCTATTGCTTGCAGCTCTGCTCAGACCTGTGTGCCCCTACCTGTCCCAGACGCCTCCTGGCTCAGCCTCCAGCCTCCTGAGGGTGCCTGTCCACCCCTTTGCAACCTGCACCTGTCTGTGTGATTTGGGCCTCACAGAAAATCCAGGACCTGGAGGCCACACTGTACAACGCACTGCAGCAGGAGCCGGGGCTTCGGGCCAGTGAGGCGCTGAGTGTGGGCCAGCGTGAGGACCTGCAGGCGGCTGTGGAGAAGGTGCGCAGGCAGATCCTGAGGCAGAGCCGCGAGTTCGACAGCCAGATCCTCCGAGAGCGCATGGAGATGCTGCAGCAGGCCCAGCAGGTAGGGCGTCCGTCCACCCCATGCCATGCGTGCTGAGGTCCCCTGGAGCACTGACACCTGCAAAGGGCGAGGGGCAGTGTATTGGCAAACTCTTCTCCTCACCAGCTAACCATGCTAGCCAACCAAAGCCGGCGCTCCCAGCCCTTACTACGGCGTGCAGGTCCCGTGTCCAGCCATATTGGTGAGCTGGTGCAACATGAACCAGCCCGAGGCAGAACAGCTCCCAGGGGCCTAGCGTGGTAGCTCAGGGTTACAGAGGTTGAAAATGCAGACCCTGGGGCCACACAGCCTGGCTGTGAACCCTGGCTCTCCAGGGCCGGCAGTGTGGCCTTGTGCAGGTTGTTCCCGAGCCCCTCTGGGCTTCTGCTGCCTGGCGGGGACGGCAATGCTGCTGTCCCACTGGGGAGTTGTGCAGGAAGAGGCCAGATGGGGGGGTCGGCGCTGGGTATGCTCGAGGGTCTGGACTGCGCCCCGCTTGTGGGACCTGCCACCGAGCACACCGAGGATGAAGGTGCTCTCTCTGTGGTCAGGAATTGAGCTCACAGAGGATGTTTGTGTGTCCGAATAAAAATAAAATCATAGTTCTCTGCCCTGAAGGCTCTGATCTCGTGGAATGTGCTGGTTGTGGTGGCCTCCATGTGACCTGGATGATGAGCCAGGAGCCTACGCTAAGCACAAGTGCAGGGCAGTGCCACCCCGGGCTGTGAAGCTGGAAAGTCCCCGAGTGGCACATGCTGAGAAACAAACCCAGGACCTGGGAGATTTGAGCAAAAAGGACAGAATGGGCCACAATGCCGTCTGCCTGCGGGGCAGTGTGAGGGCTCAGGTGCCTGAAGGAAAAGAAGTCAGGTTTGTGGTGCTGCACGCCTGCAATCCTGGCACTCTAGGAAGCTGAGGCTGGAGGATGGCGAGTTCAAGCTAGCCCGGGCAACTTAGCCAGACCTTGTCTCAAAATTAAAAAAGGTTGGGAAAATAGCTCAGTGCATAGGCCCTGGTTCCAATCCCATTACTATTAAAAAAAGAAAAAAAGGAGAAGTCATTGAAGTCACTTGAAATGCAGTCTTTGGAGGATTTGAAGAAGGCCCGGGACACATGGCTCTGCTGACCTTCCCCTGGCCATCTATGTGCTAAGCTTCGAGGGGAAGCGGGCGGGAAGTGGGGTTAGCATTTCCAGACTGGTCGAGAACCCGGCTGGAGGTAGCTAGCAGGCACCCCTTGCGCATGCGCCGGCCCTGGCCCTGGTGTTGCTCCTCCGCAGAGGAAGACTGCGCGTGACACAGGGCTGTGATCTGGCGTGGGCTGGGTGGGCTGCCTCAGGCCAGGGACAGCGGAGGTGTGAAGTCGCAGAGGCTCAGGCTGGGCCCCGCATCCCAGCTCCCGCAGCCCGTCCTCCCTTCCCCCAGCCTCCCCAAGCCCTACCCTGCCCCGCCCCTCTCCTCCCGGATACTCACTCGCCTCAGCGCCCTTTATTCGTCTGTCACCATTGTCAGAACCCTAACTGGACTGTAAGCTCTCAGGGGCAGGGACCTTGTCTCCTCAGGGCGCGCGGCCCTGCTTGCTGAGTGAGTACGTGGTGTTGGTTCTCAAAGTGGGTCCCCTGCGACTTGCTGGGACTGCGCCTTCTTAGTCCCACTCTGGGCAGGGCCAGCGCCCATCCTTAGCAGGCCCTCTAGGCATGCGGACCCACAGTGGAGTCGGGCTCTGCGTGCAGAGGGCTTCTCTGGGCCAGAGGAAGGGGCCATTCCTGCCTTGGATGGCCCGCCCTTGGCCTGATAGCTCCCTCTTGGTGAGTGAGGTTGGCAGCGCATGCAGGGCTGGCAGGGGCTATTGCACATGCACCATCTTGGGGTGATGGGCACAGGGCAAACTGGAGTGGGAAAGGTGGCACTGCGTGGTGACCGGGCAGGGCATGCACAGTGCCAGGAGTGACCAGCTGTCCCGGTCTGCTGGGCGGGGCTCATTCCTGAAATGAGAAAGGCCCAGGACCCCGCATGGGTGGTCGTCCTATCCCCTGCTCCGCCAGCACCCGGGCCAGATGAGTGGGGCAGGTGCCTGATGTGGAGTCCTGTCTCTGATCTCTGCCAGCCTGCCCCAGGCGTCCTGGTATCTTGGTGCAGTCTTGGTGCTCGTATTCTCGAAAGATCTTCGGAGCACACGGTGTTCAGTTCTGTTTCCATGAACTTGAAGAAGTCACAACATACATCCATCATTTTCTTTTTTGTTGTACTGGAAGTTGAACCCAGGAGTGCTCTGCCAGTGAGCTACGTCCTTAGCCCTTGTTTATTTTTAAAAATTTTGAGACAGTCTCATAAAGTTGCCCAGGCTGGACTCAAACTTGCGATCCTCCTACCTCAGCCTCCCAAATAGCTGGGATTACTAGTGTGTGCCACTGTGCACGGACAAAATCCACCCATCATAAAAGCCAGAATAGAGCTCCTTTGGGAGCTCTGATTGGAGGGGAGCTGAGCTGTCTTAGTCACTTTTCTCACTGCTGAGACAAAATACTCCACACCCAAAGTTAAAGGAGGAAAGGTTTATTTAGCCCGCAGTTTATAGATTTCAGTCATAATCGGCTGGCTCCAAGGCAGGGTGGCAGGGCAGAGGGCATTGCAGGAGAAACAGTTCATGGTGGGCAGAAGGCAGCAAAGCAACTGAGCTCTTCCTGTCTCTCATATCTTACCCAGGCTGCTTAGGGCGGGCAGCACTCATACCCTTCATCCCAGTGCCCTGAGCCAAGCCTTGCACCATGAGGCAATGCCAGCGTCACACACTGAGCCAGGCTCCCGGAGCTGCCCATCACCTGTTTGAGGCTTCGCTGCTTGTTGCTGGACCACATGAAAGAAGGGAAGGTCCGGGCGGAGCCCGCTGTGTGATTCATCCCCTGTGTGTTTCAGAGGGTCCGAGACTTGGAGGCCAAGCTGGAGCTTCAGAAGCGGCAGCTGAAGGAGCTGGAGGAGAAGGTAGGGCGGCTCTGTCCCCAGACACCCGTGAGGGCGTGGTCTTCCCACTGGTTTCCTAGCGCCCAAGAGGAGGCTCTGCCCCCCCAAATCACGGCCCCAGGGAATCTGAGCCTCCCCAGGCACTCCCTGGCAGACCTTTCCTTCTCAGTGGCTCCCAGGACCACTGCAGCTGGGTCTGTGCTTGCATGCTTGTGTGTGAGTGTGCGTGTGTGTGTGAGTGTACGTGTGTGTGGGTGTGTGTGTTTCCCACAGCCCACCCCCCTCCCTCTGCTGCCCCCTCACAGGAAGCACAAGGTGACTGGTCACGCTGAGATAAGGCCCTCGTGTCCCCAGCTACAGACATGATCATCTCCCCAGATCACTCATTTTAAGTGGCTTCCATACACCACAGCTAGTCGTGTGTTCCCAGGAGACGCAGTCTCTTTCCTCCCGGAAGCGAGCCAGCCTGGCCTCCCCTGGGCTTTGCAGGCTGCTCAGGGCTTTCCGCTTAGCCCCAGGTGCCGAGGACTGCGGCAGGAAGGGACAGTGGGGTCTCCCCAGGCATGTGGGTGTCCCCCTGCCTCCCGACATCACAACGCTCATCAGGGCAGACACACAAGTCTGGTTCAGGACCTCATGTGTGGAGGGACTCAGTGTGCCATTGACTACTTCCTGTGCACGCACCTGCTGGCCGTGAGGTCCCCGAGGACAGGGAGCAAGTTTACTCATCTCGCTAAGGCAGGGTGGGGCACCGTCTGGTGTCTGTGGTCACGAAGACATGTGGGCATGGATGGGGACAGGCCAAGGCACAGGGGTGTCAGTTTCACAGAGGTAAGTCCATGCCTGGGGACAAGGTGCAGAGCCAGTGGGTCGGTCCAGCAGGGATGTCCCAGGAGAGACCCCGTGTGAACCTTAGAGGGTGACAGGAGACAGTGGTGAGGGGAAGGGATATGCTGGGCTTGACCGTCTCAGGTGTCCTGAGAGAGAGGGGAAGCTGACTCCTCCGGGGCTGAACTGGGAGGGCAGACGTCGGGGCTGTCTGTACAAGGATGAGAGCCCACCCCGTCCTGCCCAGTGTATGAGAAAGAGGATACCTCCGAAGGTCCCCCACCGTGCTCTCCTGAGAGGGAGCTTTCTTTCTTTTTTTTTTTTTGGTACTGGTTCCAGGGATCAATTTCAGGACCTTGTGCTTATGAGACAGGTGTTGTGCCACTGAGCTAAATCCCAGGCTCTGAGAGGGAGCTTTTTTGCAGGTTAAGTCACCCTGTCCTCCCCTCCCTGTGTAGGGACAACTGGTCATGTGGGGGCTCTGAGTGCAGGGATGGGGCCTCGTGGGGTCCCTCCTCAGCCTCCCAGAAGAACAGAGACTGCAGGTAGGATTCAGTGAAGAACGAGTCTTGGGGGCTGGGCTGACTTTGGTCCACATCCAGCTCTGCCAGGTGGCTTGGAATTGGGGTGGGGAAGGCATCCTCTGCCCTGCCCACCCCTGCTCAGGTTTGAATTTGCTGCTGGGAGTGATGCGCTCCGTCTCCCAGGGAGGCCCACAGGTTCTAGGCTCCATTGGATAGTGCTGAGAAGGCTTTGTCCAAGGCTCGGTGAGGGGAGGGCATGGGGACTGACAGCTTGGATTCTCTCTGCCTTCTGTTCTCCCAGCAGCTTGGTGACTTGGATGGCCAAGCGGGTCACAGCCATGGGTTGTCCATCGACAGAGCCATTGATCGCAAAAAAGGGCTTAAAACATGGCTACAATTGTCCTTGCAGATGAAAATTTAAAAACTCAAGTGGGAAAGACATACACATAAGTGATGGGCTCCATGCTGGGTAGGAGAGGATCCCTTGGGGTCTTAGTCACTTGCTTGTTGCTGGGACACAGTACCTGAAGCCCACAACTTAAGGAAGGACATGTTCATTTTGGGTCACATTTCAGTCCATAGCCTGCTCTGAGGCAGGGGGGCATGGCCTGGGTGCCTGGCAGAGGAGAGCTGCTCAGGGCATGGGGGTTAGGAAGCAGAGAGGAGGGAGGGGCTGGGAGGGGAGGGGCCTTCCAGGCCACGCCCTGTGACCACGCCTCCCACCAGGCCCCGCCTCCCGCTGCAGTCAGCTCTGTCAGTCCCATAATCTGTTACCTTCCCAAAGCCCTGCCTGTGAGCACTTGAGGCTTTGGGGACACTTCAGGTGGGAACCACACAGAAATGCTTGAATCTCTTGTTGGCTCTTTTTTACTCTTCTCAAAGCCGACGTGTGTGGGCTGCTCTGCCACCTTTGTCCTACAAGGGAGTCGCACCAGCAGGGGTAGGAGTGGAAGGGAGAGGCAGGTTGGATTCCTGGGGAGGCCATAGGACTAGGAGCTTTCTACGAGGCCTCCTTGTCACCCTTGTTTCCCACCGGCATTAGTGCCATTGTTGGTGGGGCATCTGTCTCTCCCCCAGTGGTCAGAGACTCTTGGCTACACCCCACTGTGTGGCCTTAGCAAGTCCTTCCCCCTCCCATGCCTCAGTTTCCCCGTGTAGAACATGAAGGGCGGGGTGATTCCAGTGGCCTTTCCAGCTCTCTTTCTGAGACTTAAGAGAAGTGGGTGGCTGTTTGGAGTTTAGCTTGCTCACTGTATAATATAGGGGAGCTATCACCTTGTTTGGGGTGAAGAAGAATTACTTTCAGGACTCCCAGGTAATGTTGAGATGTTTCATTTAATGCACAGCAATTCTGTATGAACAAAGCAAGTCATGAATAAGTTAAAAAAAGTCTTTTACACTGGCTTGTGTGGGTTTTAATTCCTTTAAGGCTGTTTTTTCCCTATTTTTAAAAAACTAGTGAAAGAAAACAATTTTAAATAAAGAAAAAATTTCAGTACTGTATCTCTTGGAAGAAGAAGCCAGCAGGGATGGTGTTGGGAGGGTTGCTTGTCTGTGAGGGGACTGGGTCCCTGAGCTTTTCTCTCCTGGCCTGGGGGTGCAGGCCATGCCCAGCGTTTTTGGAGCCCAGCAGTGACCTTGGAAAGGTCCTTGGCTCTGTTCCAGGTGTGTCTGAGCCACGGTCCACAGACTCACGTGGCCCTGGACTGCAGTGAGTGATGCAGCCCCACGAGGTCATAACTTGTAACATAACTGAGTGATTTCCCCGAGTGTCTCTCATGCTTCAGTTATGCAGTGCTCAAGGGCAGGCTTCATGGGTGACAGTGGTCGCCATGTAGCTGAGCGCCCATGGCTGGTCCATCCAAACCCTCATGGACCCGAGGTTACAGGTGCTAATGGGACTTTGAGATAATAGTGTTTTAGCCTGCCTCCCCACGTGCGTACCTGGAAGACAGGCTTTTAGGGGTATTAAGCAGCTGTGTATATTTTAAAAATTCTTAAACCAGGGCTTGTGTTATTTCATAGAATAATAAGTTAAAATGGATTTTTAGCAGCTGTGGTGTAGGAGATACAAAAATGTATCAAGTAGGCCTTTGCTCATGATACTGTTCTAATCACACATGCAACCTCACTAATACCAGAAAAATAAACGAGTTGCTTATTAATTTTTGAACTGCATAAAGTTGCAGTTGGACATTCAACTCAAAAGAAAAATCTGACTGTGTCTCATTACTAGACCTTTTGCTGTCTTCCCAGACAGAACTGCCCCTCACTGCACAATCACACTCACCGCATCGTGATATTTGGCAGGTCGGGTGTTTGTTCAGACCACCTCGAGGCTGGAGCACACGAAGCATGAAACCAGATTGACGGTTTCTCATGAGCACCCCGAGAACTCACTGAGAATCACAACCACTTCCATCGAAACAAACACAGGCACATTAGTTTCACCAAAACGAGATCAACATCCCGCTAGTTTTCTGTTGCCCTCTTTTTTTTTAAATGTGAGAACAAACCATATAAAAAGCCGTTTCGTTACTTATAAACATTAACTACATTATATGTTTTGTATGCAGCCCCAGACAATTCCTCATCTCTCAGTGCAGTCACCCACATTCTACCCTGTCCTGCCCCGCCGAGTATTAGCATCAAAGTCCCGCTCCGTGGTGTAGACGGTGCTGGCATCCTGGTTGGCTGGGCACTGGCAGTGTGGGGACAGCCCACTCAGCAGGGCAGGCCAGAGCCTGGAACTTGGCGCACACCCTCCTGAGGCCTGCTCCCTCTGCTTGCCCCCTGCACCCGACCTGGTGTTGTAGTTCTTGTAAGATGCTGTCATTGACCTCCACGCCACATGTCTTACATCTTTTTTCTTTTCTTTTCCTTTTTCTTTCCCTCATTTTCTTTTGGTCTTATGTTATAGTTTTTGTTCCTTTTTTTGTTTTTCTCACTAGCATTCATTCTGTGGCCTTGATGACTCCAGGGAGCTGAGCGCTCGGGTTGGTATCCTCTCCTTCCCCTGGGTAGAGCTGGGACTTGCCAGCACTGGCTGAGCATTCCTTAAGGGATCAGGGCCTGGAGTGTGGCTGAGGCTGGGATCCTCGGCTCTTGGGTCCTCAGGTCTGGGGGTTTGGGGTCCTTGGGAGTCCCTCCGTGGGAGGAAGATGGGGAGGTCTCGGTGGAAATAAGGACCCCTCTAGCGGTTTCATCTGCGGAGGGGTCTTTGCTTTATCCCAAAGGCTCTCTCCAATAGGCTCAGTTCCGGGTCCTCTCTGTTGCCATGGGGACCAATACATCTTCTGTGGGGTGCCCAGCAAGGAGCAAGGGGTTTTCCAAGGTGAGGGATCTGCACAAGCAGGAGGTCAGGCAAGTGGCTCAGGAGGCCAGACTCTGAGCTGCCTGCAAAATGCCCAGGACCCAGGGACCCGGCACCCTGGCCCTCCTGCTGCCCTCATCCCCATGCCTGTTTGGATGCCTGTCTGCTTGGGGACTGCCAGAACCCTGGAACCTAGGCCCTTCTTGACCATTGAGCCGTGTATTCCCAGAACCCAGCTGCCTCCAAGTCTCTGCCTGATCCCCAGGCCTTACCCTGTGCTCCCTGTGCTGAGCACCTGACTCAGGACTGGGTCTGCAAGGACCCCGAGATTCTAGGGTTCTACCCTTGACCCAGCCCAGGCTGAGGTCCCCAGCTTCAGGGACCACCAGTGCCTGCTAGATGTCTTGACACCACACACTGAGCTCTGGTCCTGACCCTGCCTGATGTCTCCAGCGTCCCTGATGCTGACCCTGGCCACAGTGCATGGGTCTGGCACCTCCGTCTGGAGCTGGGCTGGCCTGGCCGGTGGTGACTCTTCCTTAGTGTGGCATAAATGAGAGTGTGACTTCGGTCTGGGGGACAATGCAAACTGAGCCCCACTGATGGGGCGGGGTGTACCAGGCTGGGTGAGGACTGGAGGACAGCACTCTGAACCAATCCTGCTTCCTCCACCACAGGCCAGGTGGGAGAGATGGCAGTGGTGGGTGGAGCCATTTTAACCTTGGTTTTGGTGTCACTGCAAATTGTGTTTAATCTTACAGGATAGAAAAAGAGCCTGCGGAATAAACGGAATCCCTTACGGCCACCCCAACCCTACTCAAACCCAAACTCAGCAGCAAAACAAGCTATTCAAAGTCCAGAGACTGGAAACAGTATTCATATTTATTTGACAACAGCTTTAACGGGAGGCCTTTTGGATGTCCCACTGGGTCCTGGCCAGCCCATGCTGCATGGGCTCAACAGGGACGAGGGGACCGTGTCCCACTTGGAGCTAGTGCTGTGTTCCAGCCGTGGCACCTTAGAGCCCGAGGGGCAGAGACCTGAACATCAGGAAACTAAGTGCAATTAACAGACAGCAAGGGGCTGGAGAGCCGCTGCAGGGTGGGACAGGCTGGAGTCTCTGTCCCTATGCACATACCTCCCCTGGTTGCGGTGTGTGTGCAGCTGGACGCACAAGCCCCCTCCACCCTGTGTACATAAACCCCATGAACCGTGCTGTGTCCACCCCAGAGTCTGTCTCTCAGGGTGACTCACACAGGTCCCTGGATCAGAATCCTAAGCCAGTCCGGCCCCGTCACCAGAACCCTCTAAACTGGATGTAGCAGCAGCAGGTGGCTGGAGAGAGAGTTGGAGCCTGGTGGAGGTAGAAGGCCGGGTCCCTGGAGCCCCAGATTTCCATGGGAAGCTGAAGGATGTGCCACTCTTGTGGTTCAACACAGCGAAAGCCCAAGAACATGGTGTCCTTAGGGCCAGGTGGGTGGAGGACTGAGAACAGACACCACCATCGATGAGGTGACACTTGCCTGCCTCATGGCTTGGTTACGGTTTTCACGGGACCACTGGGGAGGAGACCCCTGAAGCCCCTTGGGAATGAGGCCCTTTCTGGGTCAGAGCAGGGGCACTGCCACATCACACAGGGAGTACCCTGGATCCTGAGCAGAGCAGGAGAGTTTGAGGGGTAGTGGATGCGCCCGAGAGTGGGCGAAGGGCAGGCTGGGATGGCCAGACACCAGCTGCCGGAAGTGGACCCCAGGAGGAAATTCCGGAGTAGGGACAAGACAAATGAACTTCAAATGCCATTCCTGCCATTGTCCCAGGGTGGGACCCCCAGAAGGCACCTGCGCAGGTGGCTATCCTCCCCAGAACATGGGGCCGGGAGGATGCCTGCTGTCAGTCTACGTGGTGTAGTTTGGGAGTGTGGACGAGAAGGAACCAGTGGCAGGCCAGGACACAGCACCTCACTGGCCAGGGAACATCCATGCTCTGTGTTTGCTGGCTATGGGGCCACCTGTGATTTCTCGTGACAACAACTTTGGAGGAAACAGAAATGACTGAGATTCAGGCTACCTTGAGAAACTGACATTCTTAGAAGGCCAGATGCAAGGGTGGAGAAGGAAGGACACGAACTCTGAGCAGGATTTGGGGCTTGAAGCGGACACAGGCAGAACAGCTGAGACGTGCCGATCTCTGTCAAAACCCAAGCCTCAAGCACCCACGACCCCGGCTGGTGGAGAACCAAGATTAGGTGGCCAAAGGCCATGGAGGTGACATCCTGTGTGAAGGAATGGATATGTGGGCATCGAGGTGGGGTGCAGTCCCGGTGAGGGGAAGGAAAGCACAGCATGGAGCTGTCACCGAGGCGCCTGCAGCTCTCTGCTCCTGTGGCATGGAGGTCCTCATGCCCTCTTGTCAAAGGACAGGGTAGCGTCTCTGTCTGCCTGGCTCTCCTCCTCAGACAACGTGTGACAGAGTGGCCTGGCCTTGGAGTCAGATGCACCTTGTCACTCCCAGCCGGGCCACATCCCTGCTGTAGACCTCGGCCACCTCAACAGCTGCACAGCTGGAACAGGAGTCGAAACAGCTACATCTGACCCTAGACCACAGCTCAGGCCCAGGGAGTGAGACACACATAGGCAGGTGTGGGAGCTGCTCGCCTCTGGAGCCCCAAGTTCCTAGTAGGAACGAACTTTTCTTGTCATCATCCGGGTCTCTGCTAGGGACAGGCCTGGGTAGAGAGCCGTGCCTGGGATGGTGCAGAGCTGAAGGCCACCAGGTACAGTCTCCCTCCATGACACCTGTGTCCAGGTGAGGCACAGCCTCAGGGCTGTGTTGCCTAGAAACATCTATGTAGTTTCCAGGGGAGGAGAGCTACAAGGTCAACCCCAAGGTCACTTTCTCAGGCAGAAAGGAGAGGGCCGGTGGACCCCTTCCCACAGTCCTCTCCCCTGTTCTTCATTTACCCATGCAGCCTGCACACCTGGGTTTCTGCTTCTCACCCTTACACCTCTATCCTCTCCAGTCAGTGGCAGCCAGCCAGGGCTGGAACAGAGAAGCTGAGGATGGGGAAGTCTCCCCACAACTGCCCTTCACTGTGGGGCTCCTGCTGGCCATGGACAGGTTTTGACCCCAGCGTGGGCACTGTCACCCAGAATATGGGAGGCAGAACCTGTAACCCAGGCCGCTGTGTTTAGTGTCCACCCAGCCTGAGGTCCACTGTGTGCCTGCAGCCTGGGGCAGGGCCCTGGCGGAGCTGTGTCCACCCTGAGTTTCTCCCTTCCACAGGTTGGGGCTCAGTGGCTCCTACTTTCCCTGACTCCATAACCAGCAGGTCCCAGGAGTCCCCCCAATATCCGAAGGACAAACTCCAAGAGACTGATTTTAGTTTATTCCTTACCTGTAGCTCGAACCTGCTAGGAGTGGGTCTTAAGTCACTTTTCTCATTGCTGGGACAAAATACCTGACACCTATAACTTAGAGGAGGAGAGGTTTGTTTGTAGAAGTTTCAGTCTTTGCATAGTCAGCTGGGTCCAAGGCAGGGCTGCATGGCAAAGGCGCCTGGTGGAAGTGTTCGCAGCAAGGTGGACAGGAAGCAGAGAGCAAGGGAGGAGCCAGGGAGGGAGATAAGCCGTTCCAGGCCATGCCCTCGGTGACCCCCTCTTCTCACCAGGCCCCGCCTCCCCACAGCAAGTCAGCCAGAGCACCCCCATAATCCATCACCTTCCAAAAGCCCTGCCTATGATCACAGCACACGAGTCTCTTGGGGGCTCTTGGGGCACATCTAGCTATAACTGTAACAGGGTGCCACACGGAGGGGGAACACCCCAGGAGCCAGTGTGGGCCCCTCTTCCTCCCTCAGCTTGTCGTGGGGCTTCTGCAGATTCTAGCCCATGCCCCAGAGTCCCCTGTGTGGCAGGTGGAGCCCAGGTCTCCAGGGCCTGGGCCTCCCTTCCCACTTCCCTCCTTGCCTTTCCAGGGTGCAGGTCCTGGGGCTCCAAGCCCTGCTGTCACCTGTTGCTTGTGTCCTTCCTGTGACCTCCTTCAGCAGCGGGGACCTCATCAGGCTCCCAGGGGGCACAGGCCCTGTCCTTACAGCTGCTTCCTGTCCATCTGCTTCTGTCCCCTCCAGAGCCCATGGGGCAGGCAGGCTGGAGGCTGCGGGCTTGGCCTTCACTCGGCAGAGGAGGGGGCCAGTGAGTCACCTCCTTTCTTCTCCCCATCAGGCAGAGGCCCAAGCTCCAGCTGCCTCTCCACCTGTGCAGGGAGGGGGAGCAATGTGGGGAGAGGGATGGAGCGGGCCCTGGTGAGGGTCTGGCTGTCTGAGACCTTCGGCTGCCAGGTCATCCTCCTACAGCAGGGGCTGCTCCCCAGGTCCCTGAGGAAGACTTTCCCAGGCCAGGAAGCTGAAGAAAGCTTTTCTTTAGCCTGAAGAAAGATTCATGTCGATGGCTCAGTGCTCTGTATCCGGTTCCTCGCTCTGTATCCTGGGTAGGAAATATCTGAAGACAGCACGTCTCTACTGAACATCGACAGGTGCTTTCCGGTCATTATTTCTAATGATGCTGTCTGACATGGGCATACACAGCACTGGCTTTACATTAGACACTGTAATATGAGGGAGGCATCGTGTGTGGGGTATCGTAGTCATCTGGGGCGATGCCCAGGATGTGGGAGGATTGTGTGGTTGTGGAAATGCTGAACTATTTCATGTAAGGGACTTCAGCCCCCATGTGTTGTGGTTGTGTGGGTGTTCAGGGGTGCTGGGGCTCGCCTACAGCAGGAAGGAGTCCCAGAGAAGTCACCTGAGACCATGGCAGTGTGCACCAAGAGGAAAGACTGTGTCCAGGAGGGTCCCCTGCAGCTGCCACAGGAGGTCTCTGTTTCTAGGACCTGGAGAAAAAAGTTGGCACGGGTTCTAATGTCCTAAGACAAAGGAGCGTGTGGGAGTCTCTCCCATGATTTCCACAGGGAGAATTGAGCCTCTGGTGTTGAGTTTTCGCTTGTCCTTATCACAGCCCCAGCCTGGATGCCTCTGCCCATGGCTCTTTCCTTTTCAGCCCTGCAAACCTCAGAGGGCTCGGTCCTTGGTGACACATTGGACCAGTACCTCCCTGGGCCAGAGTCTCCCAGGGGCTCCCGGGCCCACATAGAGAGGCCACAGTCCTCGGGAACCTGGGAGGACACAGCCCCAAGCACTGTGTGCCCTGGGCCGCCCCACCCAGCTGCTCCATCGCGCGTGGCTGGGGCCTGAGAGTCTTGTTGCACTAGGCCTTGGTCACCTCTGCCTCCCACCTCTGGGCTCTCAGAGGCCCCATGGCTCTCAGCCTTGTGATTTCTCCTGCCCGGGGGCCTGGAGTGCACCACGCCTGAGTTGTAGCTCCCAAGGTAGAACGTGGTCTCTCAGTTTTGGAGTCAGACCTGGGTTTGAACCCTGATCCTGCCATGCTCCATCCCATCTGTGGGCCAGGAAAGCTCCCTGCTTCCAAAGCCTCCCTTTTGCCTTGTCTAATGGTCACGTCGATCCCCCATGGGGTCACCAGGAGAACTGGACCAGGAAAGGCATGAAGGGAGCCCAGGGCAGTGTTGATTTCCATTCCGTTCGCCTAGCAAACCCCAGGTCCTCCATAAATAGGCGCTGAGCTCAGAACGAAGTGTAGGCCGTCCTTCATTGTGGGTGGAAACTTGAGCCTCATTTGCTACCAAGAATTTGTGACACTGTGATGGTCCCGCCTGGAGATCTGATTTTTCCTCTTTGGGTGCATCGCTAACACTTGGTTCCAGCTGACTTTTCTGTGCTGGGTCCTCGCACTAGGTGAGTTCTGGCATGCCCACGTGTAAAACGAGAGCCTCATCCATATTGCATGAGGTTTGTGCCAGTGAAACCCAAGTCTCCTACTCATGAATAATCCACCTGTTCTTGCGCTCCTCAGACGATATTTTCCTGAGCAATCTGCAGGCCTTGCAGCCACCTCAAAATCTCCAGAAACTCCATGATGTGACTTCGCTTAATTTTATTAAGTCTCCACCCATGAAATATTTACGAGATGGAGCCCACCTCCCAAGGACGGACTGAGAAAAGCTTTAGCTATGTTGTCAGAGTCCCCAGCAGCGACGGGTTTGATGCTGTGAATGTCGATGTGAAGATAGACACGTGCTGGATGTTCCAGGACGAGGAGGGCAGCGGTGAGGAGCAGGGTTGTCTTGCGGAGGAAGCATCTGGCAGCCCAGATGTGGACACCACTGGGCTCAGGAAACAGCTGGAGTCCTCAGAGCCAAAGCTGTCGGCAGCAGTGGACCAGCGAGTCTTGTTGGAGTCCGAGCTGAGGAGCAGGTATGCGTGCCATCTGGGGCCGGTCTCTGCGCTCGACAAGTCCTGGGCATCACAGTTGTGTTCCGGTGTCACACGGGGCCATCGCTCCAGCTGAGGGCCTGGCTTGCCAGGGTGCACAGCCTGCCTGCGGGGGTCATCACCCTGGCCTCCTGACCTTCCCGTCCTCCACTCTGCACCTAAGCGGTTTCCCAGCTCCTGGCTCCCCTGGGTGCAGCCCGTGAGAGGCACCGGAAGGGAGTGGTGGGGGCAGAGCCCAGGTGTCTCCCCCTTCTGCCCTGGCTGTGTCTCCTCCCATCCCAGCCCCTGCTGGGTGCCCTGGCTCCAGAGTTGCTAATCTGGGTGGCTGTTGTCTCTCTCTGCCTTCTGCCTCTTCCTCTGTCCTCCTGTCTTCATGTTAGGAGCTCCGCCTTGTCTCTCTCCGCTGAGCCCTGCCGTGGCTCTGCTTCCACAACGGGATGGCATGTCCCGAGGCTGGTGTTTCACCTGGGCCTTTCTCCAAAGCCCAGGATTTTCTGACTGTTTCTTTCCTTCTTCCTCTTCCCTCCCTCCCTCCCTTTTATCTGTCTTCCATCCCTCCTTCCTTCTTTCCTTTTATCCATCTCCTTCCTCCCTCCCTTCCTCCCTTCCTTCGTTCCATTTTTCCTCCATCTCTTCTTCCTTCCTTTCTTCTCATTCTGTTTTCTTTCCAGTGCTGGGACTGGAACCCAGGGCTTGAGCCTGCTAGGCAAACGCTCTATGGCTCAGCCACACCTCCAGCCTCCCCAGTGACATCTTGACCCTCGGCCAGCAGAATGGGGCCCACAGTGCATTGGGGCTGGGTCCGTGCCGATGGGTTTACTGATATCCCAGCGACCAGGCACCTTGGACTTCTGTGCGACCTCCCTGTTTTCTGGTATTTGCCTTTGTTTTAATAAAGGCAAATCATTAACTGTATTTACATGTGATGCACTGTTTTTCACCTAGGTAAAAATGTTCACATGAAGAAATTTACAAATCAGAAAAATTCCTTTTTTCTTTTGCTCTGTGATTGCCATCCATCCATCCATTCACTCTGCACTGTGAATCACAGAGAAGCTATGCCCCTTTGCCTGGCCTTGGGCTGTCGGAATAAGAACTGCAGATTAAGACCTAACAGAATACTTTTCCACATGTTTCTGGAGGCTGGAAGCCCATGGTCAAGGGCAGTTCCTCCTGAGGCCTTTCTCCTTGGCTGGCAGATGCCAGTTCTCCTGCCCGCCTGTGTTCGTCCCTCTGTGTGTGTCTGTGTCCCCACCTCTTCTTCTTACGAGGACACTGGTCACATGGGAGGGAAAGGGCCATCCTAGTACTTCCCTTTAACATAATCACCTCTTTGCCAGCCCTGCTCTGGTGTCCTGGGGATCGGAACTTCAACACAGAGAATTTGAGGATGACAGGAAGTCAGCTCAGAGGAAGTCCTGGGGCTGTAGGCAACCCGGGAGGTAGATAGCACTTCCTCCTGAGCAGGAAAAGGAAAGGCCACAGGTCCAGGGAGATAGGAGGTCCTGGGGGAGGAGAGCCCTGGGGACAGCATGAGCACCTGGAGGAGGGGCCCCGCCTTGAGCTGTGGACTGCATCTCTCTGAAGATGGGTCGCCATCTTGTGGGAAGGGGTCCAGGGTTGAGGAGGTCAGGCTCATGGTGGGTGAAGGAGAAAAGCACCTCCAGGCTCCCTCAAGTCCCATGATGGGTAGTGCCATTATCTCCTTTCACCGGTGGGGAAACTTGAGGCTGGGAGGATGAGATCCATTGCCCACTGTCACCAAGAGCACAACCCTGAGGGCAGATTTCAGGCTAATTTCAGCTCTGGCTTTGGTCTAGCCAGAGGATAATAAAGGATTGGCGATATTCACTGGAGTTACTTCAATGAAAGAGTTAAAACTTAAAGTATTTATTTTAAAAATAGTGTATCAGGAAAAAAATAGTGTATCAGGATTGCTAAATACTTGAGACAGAAGACCGCACTCCTGGTTTCATAAGCGGCTCCTCTGTGCAGACTAAAGGCAGCAGCATTCTCGAGGGCGAGCCCTCCCTGGAGCATTTATGTGCCTGATGCGTGTTAGCATCTTCCTTAAAACAACACGACACAGAGATGACACCAGGGAGTGAGTGACTTATCCCGAGGTCCCCCCGCCAGTGGGGAAGCAGATTTCTCCCCAGTGGCCCATCCCCGACAGGGCCTGCAGCGAGATGATGTCTCCCAGTCTCGTAGCACTCTTTATTGGACTGCCTACCAATGTTTGGAAAACCTGCCGTAGTTTAATGGGTAAACACACGGCACCTCATTGCTAGCCCACGTGTGTGGGCCTGTGAGGCCCCTGTGACTGCCGTGACAAATGACCGCAGTGCACGCAGATAATTTCACAGCTGGGAGGGCGGAAGTTGGAGATCAGGCTCCCTGGGCTCTCGAGGAGTGTCCCAGGGTCTGTGGGGATTTGTCTCCTTGTGGGCCCGGAACTCCTGGCTCCTTGCACCCAGGGCTCCTGTCCTGTCCCATCGTCCACCTGCAGGTCATGAGGCTTCCCTCCTGGCAGCCAGCTGTCCATGCCCCTGACAAGGACCCTCGATGTCATCCAGGATGCTCCCAGCCTGGACCTGACCGCACCTGCAGCCCCTCTGCCCTAAAAAGGCTGCATCCCCGGTCCAGGGGGCCGGGATTCCGTTCAGTTCAAGTGCAGCCATTGTGTCGGAATTAAACCAAGCCCCACATTTTCTGTTGCTGGTTGGTCTCAAAAGCAGGAAGGTCTTTCTTTCCCCTTCTAGTTCTCACCGTATCGTAGCAACCAGAAGCGCCCAAGCCCGGCTCTGGACCCTGGAACCAGGCTGCCAGTCTCTTCATTTAGGATTAGGAAGGGGCCAGGTCATCCTCGCCCCAGGGGGGTCACACACCCTTTGTTCCCTGGAGACCCCCAGAGAGGCCTCTTGGGCTGGTTATCAGTGGGAATGCCTCCTTTATCTCCTCCTCCAGCAAGCCTGAGTGAGGAGTGGCTACCCCGTCTCTCGACAAAGATCAAAGCCTGTGGCTGGCAGATGCCAGGCCAGGCACCAGAGCCAGGGATTCTTGGTGTGTGTGTGTGCAGGGTGTCATCCTGGGTTCGAGGGGCCCCAGCCTGGACCCGGGGGGCCTGGGGAGGATGAAGGAGCCCCTGGGGCTGGGCTGTTCCTCACTGCTCCACGGTCAGGCCAGGTCCCTGCTCACCGGGAAGTGTGAGGGATACAGAGATGATTTTCTTTTCATTGCAGCCTTTTCCTAAATTCTGTTCCTTCCTTAGAAGAGATTCACACGAACGTAGCTAAAGGGGAGCCAGCACAGCAAAGCATGACCAGTGCGAGTTCAGGAATCAGACAGCCTGGGCTCTGCAGTGCTGTGTGAGTTTGGGGAAACTGCTTAGGCCCTCTGATCCTCAGTGTGCTCCCTGGGAAGTAGGAGTAGGGTTAACCCCCTGCCCCTGCCCCAAGGCTGGTAATGTGAGCCTTAACTGGAGCAAACGTAGATAAAGCTCTCAGCCCACCCGGCTCCGCTCAGCTGTTCTTGATATCACCTGAACATGGGATTACTGGTTTGAGGTGAGCAGATTTTAGATTCTGACACCTGGCACCTTATTCGTTATTCTGATGATGGTCTCGAAGCAGTGGAGATGATCTTTAACATGACAGGTAGGAATGGTTTTAAAAATGCAATTTTGTCTGGGCGTTGGGTTGGCTACATGATGAGGAAGTGTGGCCCCGTGGGCCCCTGGGCTGCGCCGGCCCGTCCTGAGCAGTGTGCCCGCTTCTGCTGCAGGATCCGGGAGCTGGAGCTGGCTGAGAGGAAGCTGCTGCGGAGGGTAGAGGCGCTGAGCGCCCGTGTGGCCCAGGAGCGCAGTGCGGCGCTCCGTGCCCATGAACAGCGGCGGGCGCTGCAGGCGGAGCTGGCCAGCCGGGTACGTGTCCCGCGTCCCTCTCTTCCCGGGTTCGCTCCTGTCCCGGCTGTGCAGCCGCATCTGCCTGCTGGCCTTGCAGGCCCTGAGACGGTGGATGGCAGAGCACCCAGCGGCCATGGGCCCTTCTCACAGGCTGTGTCCTGCCTCTGGGCCCAAGGACAGGAGATGCTGACGCTGGCCTCAGCAATGACAGGAACAAAAAACTCTAAAAGTGGGGGCCGGCGAGCCAGGCGTGTTGACACACACCTGTAGTCCCAGTTCTTGGGAGGCCGAGGCAGGAGGATTACCGTGAGTTAAGTCCAGCCTGGCTACATAGTGAGACTCCATCTCAAAAAACCAAAACCAACCCAAACACAAAACAACCCAGAGCTGGGGGCAGGGAGGGGGTGTGGGCACCTTGCCCAGCATGCTGGGGCCAGAGGGAGGGAAGCTACGGAGAACCAGGCTATGTCGGGAAGGGCCTGCAGGGTGTGGGCAGGAGGTGCACCAAGGCTCCCTGGCGGGGATGGAAGGAGCCGACAGGGCGGAGTGTGGGTGTGTGCAGGGGAGCGGGCTCTGGGGACGGGAGTGGGGATGCTCGGTCAGGCGGTCATTTTAACTGCGCCGGGGAAAGTGAGGGCGGAGAGCAGGGTGCAGACTGGAGGGCTCCATGGAGAAGCAGGGTGGGCGGCTCCGGAGCTAAACCCGGCTCTGCCACCAAACCAGCTGAGCGACCTTGGGCAAGTGGCTTCACCTCTCTGGGCCCCAGTTTCTCATCTGTGAAGTGGGGATGACACGCGCCAGCCCCTCATGTTGTTGCATGGGTTGGGTCAGTGCGTGTAAAGCACTGGCATGGCAGGCATTTAAAAAGCACGGCTTGCTTTTACTGTCGAATTCTTGGCCATCACTGAAGTCCTCCGGGAGAGTTGAGGGGGCAGAGGACAGGCCACTTTTGGGAAGTTTTGCAGAGGTGGGGAGGACCAGGCTTAGGGTGCTCTGGTGCCCAGGGCGCCCCCAGACTTACCCGGTGTAGCTGATGGCTCTCTGGAGCGCAGCCCACAGTGCTGCACCCGCAGATGGGCTGTAGGATGGGTTCTGTGGGCCATGACCAGCATTTGTCCCTGAAATGGACCACGAAACATGACAGGCGCAGTGCATGCTGGGAGTGCTGCTTCAAGAAACTTGGGTTTCCTTTGGTCACGCTCGAGCATGGATAACACAATGAGGCGTGATGGTCAGGTGTGGCGCTGGCCACGGGAAGCCATCGAGGACACTGGAAAAGCACAGGGATGGCCGGCAGCGGCAGTTTGGAGGGCAGGAGGTGGGAGTCGGGGCTCGCCGAGTCCTCGGCTGCCAGGGACGTCCAGCCGGATGTCCCCGTGCACCCCCTCAGTGTAGAGTCCAGCCTGTTCCCTCCTTGGCTCCGTGGCTCTTCCCGTCCATCCCGAGGGACATTTTACACGGAGGGCACTGTGACAAAGGGTTCACAGCTGTGCCCTCTGCCTGTGGGTTTCCAAGGCGACGCCGGCCCAGCCCTGCTATAGAGATGTTCCCAGTGGGGTGGAGACGGGGCAGTCCTCAAGGCAGCTGTGGGCGGCCAGGCCAGCTGAGCCTGCCTGGGCGGCATCGACTCTGGGGGCTCTGGGAGTGGAGTTTGCAGACTGGTGTGGGTGTACCGGCACTGGGCGACTCTGCGGCTCTCCTGCCCCTCCACCCCGTGAGTTCCCGTCCAAGGACCCAAGGAGCCCATGGTGGTGCAGGGCCAGGACTAGGACGGGATAAAGGGGGCTCTTGGCTCCTGGGCAAAATGTTAGCGAGAACCAAAGACCTCAGTCATCGAAATGTGGTACTGTTTTGGGGCAAAAATAGAACGCAAAAACCCGCACCATGCGCAGCCGTGGAAATGTAGGGTAAAGCTAGGATCAGGTGAGCGATCGCGCGCCCTGGGGGCGTCCTGACCCGGGTCCCCGCCAACTTGTAGGTCCGGGAAGAGGAGCTCACGGCCCAGCGGCAGCGGGAGCAGCTGCGGCGGTGGCGGGAGCGGCTGCGGCGCAAGGACGAGGCGCTGGGGCTGCAGGCGGCAGCCCTGGAGCGCTGTAGGCAGAGCCAGCGGCGGCAGCTGTGCTTGGTGCGCGGCCAGGAGCGCGCGCTGCGGGCGCAGGTGCAGCGGCTGGAGCGGGACGTGCGGCGCCTGTGCCGCGCCGCGGGCCTCCTGCTGACCCAGCGGGGCGCCCCGGCCCGGGTTCTGGGGGTTCTGGGCGCCCCCGAGGCGTCGGCGGAGCCGCGCGCGCCGCAGTTCAGGGCCGAGCGCAGGGAACACGAGGGCGCGGAGGAGCGCAGGCCGCTGGGGGCGCTGCCTGGCCGCGTGTCCGGGCTGCGGCTGTCGGAGATTGGCCCGTGGGCCGGGGAGGCGGAGCTCGCCGAGCAGAAGCGCGGCCTGCGGGAGCAGCTGGTCGCCAGACGCTCCAGCCCGGTAAGTGGCCGTAACCCGGGGCAGGAGTGACCGTGCGCTTTTCTCTTTTTCTTTTTCCTTTTTTGGTTTTGAGGCAGGGTCTCTCTATGTAGTTCAGGCAGACTTTGAACTCAGGAGCCTAGGCTGGTCTCCAGCTCCGGAGGTCCTCCTGCCTCATCCTCCCAAGTGCTAGGATTACAGGGAAGAGACGGGGCCCGGCGCGGCAGTGTCCTGCAACACGTGCCACAGAGCGCCGCAAACTGGGTGGTGAAGCGACAGACCTTTGCCCTCTCTGGTCCGGGAGGAGAAGTGAAATCGAGAGGGGGCAGGAGACGGCCGGCTCCTCGCCTCTTCCCGCTTCCGGTCGGCCGGTGGACTCGGGCTGTGCTTGCGGCCTCACGTGGGGTCTTTCCTCCCGCGTCTGCTTCCTGTCTCCTCGCGTGCAGACGCGGACCTCATGGAGTCAGTGCCGGTCTGCCCCACCGGGGCCTCACCTCAGCCTGGTCACCTTGCAGAGCCCTCATTTCCAAACAAGGAAACGCGTTAGGACTTCAGCGACTGGGGAGACGCAGCTCAGCTCGCTGTGTGAGGATGCTGGCTTGGCTCACCCCTCCCCTTATCGTGACTGTGAACATCCACGACGACCCCATTTCCAAATAAGATCGTACTCTGAGGACCAGGAGTCGAGATTTTGACATAGGAGTTGTGGGGAACACAATTCAGCCCATAAAGGACTCCTCTGCGTGCGCTGTTGTGAGGATCTGAAAGCTGCTGAGCACCTTGGGCTGCGGTTTGGTGCCGGCCAGAGTGTGAGCTCTGTCTCCCGCTGTGCCCAGTGGCCCTGGAAAGTCCCACACAGTATCAACGGCGGCCGTGCGCTAGGCGCTGCTGCTGGCCTTGGCCCCATTGTACAGAGAAGGAGGTGCCTGACCTGCAGATAGTAAGTGTCGCGTCTTAGTCCCTTTGTACAAGTTTACAAGGTCTGCATGGCTTAAACAACAGATGTTTGTTCCTCACAGTTCTAGAGCCTGGACATCCGAGATCCAGGCACCTGCAGGGTTTGAATCGGTGTCTCCAATTCCCAGGTGTCAGGGGCTTGGTGTTCAGCGGTGGCATCGCGGAAGCAGGGAACCTTTAGGAGACAAGAGAGTTAGGTCACTGGGGCGCACCCTCGGAGGGGACATCGGGACCTGGCTCCTCTGCCTCTCTCCTTCTGCTTCCTGGGAACCTCGAGAGGAGCCCCCTCCTCCCCACACACGCCTCCTGCCGTGATGGCTGGCTTGCCACAGGTCCAGAAGCAACAGAGCCAAAGACCATGGACCCATGGACTGAAACCTCCAAAGTTGTGAGCCAAAATAAACCTTTCTTCTTTTTAAGTTTGTATCTCTGGTATTTGTGACAGGTGTGGATGTTGAGCCACACCACCCCCTTCCTGGCTACGGTGGTGCCTTCTCACTGTGCACAGGACAGGAGGGCATAAGGGCACTCATCTCATTGGGGGGCTCCATGCCTGTGACCGGATCACCACCCAGAGACTCCACCTCCTACTGCTGTCACACTGCGGGTTTAGGGTGAACACAAATCGGGGGTGAGGACACAGACACCAGGGCCATAGCAAGGCATGGCCAGGCTCTGGACCTCGCATGGCCTGCACTCCAGCGATGCAGCTTGGTCAGTATTACTGAGGTCCTCTTGGTGCCCATGCTCAGCTCTGGCCCGAACTCAGACAGGAAGGGGACTAAGACAAGGCCCTGCCCTCACAGCGTGATGAAACAGCCCGAGGAAGACGGCAGGGACAGAAGAAAGGACTGGGGACCCCTTGAAGGCCTTGGTATTGGCACGGGGCTGGACCCAGTCTGCAGGGCAGGCTTTTCTTGGAGGGCGGCGATAGCCCAGCCTTGCAGTGTGGTGGGCAGCAGAGGGCCACTGGCCACCGGGGCTCTGGGGAGCTGGCGGGGCCACACTCCCAGCTGCAGCTGCTGGTGAGGAAGCTGCCAAGCTGGGTGCTAAGCTCCCTGCCTGGGTGGAGCTGCACAGCCTCCATGGTCCATGCTGGCAGCTTCTGGGTCAAGTCCCACAGTGTCACGGGTCCTCTGTGAATTTGCGAAGCTGCCGGGGCATTGTGAGAGGCCACTCCGGTCTTCAGCAGCTTTCTCTGGTAACTAGCGACCACCAGGGGTCTCTTTGACAAGCCCCTGGGTCCCCCTGTGGGACCTCCTCTCCTAAACATGGCACTCGAGGCCCCTGGTGCTCTGGCCTAGGCCTCCTCCTTGAGCTCAGCGGCTCCCTGTCCCCTGCTGTGCTCTCCCGGGCCCCGAGTTTGCCAAGCCCTGCAACCTGCAGCTTCCTTGGATCCGAAGGTCTCCCCTGCCTCCACCAGCCACTCCGTCAGGCCTGGGGACCGCCACCTGCTCCAGGAAGACCTCCCTCACCTCAGGATGGCTCTGCAGCGCCCCTCCACGCTGTGACCCTCTTTGGCTGCCTTAACCTTCATTATGCCAGCTGCTCACCCACCCCTGCAGCTATGGGCCTCCTCGTGTCTGGGCTGTGGGTGCAGCTCAGCTCAGAATCCACCCCCCCCCCGACACAGACTTGGGGAATAGGTGATTCAGTGGGAAAGTGACTCTAAGATGGCTCGGGCTCACTGGTTCACTTCCGGCCCAAGTGAACACCTCAAAATGGTGGTGCAGAGAAGACCAGTGAGAAATTGGGACACAAGTGTGTCACACACGTCACCACCGAGGAGGCTGATGTCCGTCTGGGACTTATCCTCACCTGGCACAGCAGCATGCTGTGTCCCGACAAGCTTATGGGGTCGTTAAATAGTGAGCTTCATTTTGCAGATGAGGAAACCGAGGCAGGGAGATAAAGTCACTCACTCAAGCTAATTAAAGAAGCAGAACTGAAAAGGGCGCAGACTTTACTCCACTACCCCGGGCTCGGGAGCCATGGCCTGAGTTAGAGTGAGAGCAGAGTGAGACCTGGCCGGCTCTTCCAAGCCTCACGGGGACATTGGTTCAGGTGTGGACAGTGGCGATTCAGGCCGCTAGAGGGCGGCAGGGGCTTCGCCGGATGCTCCTTGACTTCCCTGCCCTGACAGCTTGCAGAGCGCTACCCCTGGTGGCAGCTGCAGGAGTGGCTTCATTCTGAGGGGACATGGACTTGCATTAGGGAGCCAGGCTTGGAGAAACCGCAACCCTACTGTGGACGCTCGAAGTCAGAGCCACCGTGCAGACATAAAGTCAGAGTGCACTTTGTCACCTTTGTCATTTCCCCCTTCTGCATGTTTTGGGTCTATTTTGCTCATCTTTGAGATTCTTGAGGTGGAAGCTTGCACTGGTAAAATGATACGGGATTGGAGACTTCCTCTTTCTTTAAGTCAAAATTATTTTTAATTGTATACATTTATGGGGTGAAAGAATTTTTAAAAAAGATTTCTCAGGATTCCATTTTTTCTGCTATATTTGGCTCCCCCGTTGTGGAGAATCTGAGCCATTAGAGTATAACAGTGGCATCAGTGGGCATCAGTCTCTGGGGGCATCAGTGAGTAGTAAAGCCCTTACAGAGCCTGGCCTGACGTGACTCCCATGAACGCATGCAAAGGAGGCAGGAGCAGGCAGCTGTGACGCCCACCCCAGCGGCCCGTGGTGGGCACAGTCTGGAACCACCCAGATTTCCCTAAGGGAGCCGGCTTGGTGGCTTTAGGGACGCTACATGGCAGGGAATCTCAGCAGGCGCACAGAGTTGCTCAGCAGAAAGACCAGGTGAGAAATGATCCTGCCGAAATATTAAAAAACCACACTCGGCGAAAATTTGCACTTTGTACAGACAGAGTATTTACAGGGCCTCTGCATGGGGAGACATCTGCAGAGAAAAAGCCAGGGCTGTTCCGACACAGGAGGCTCTGCCGAAGACCATCCTATTGCTCTTTCGCTACCATTTGCTTTGCTTTCCAAAAATGCACATTCGCTAGATGTGGTGCCGCACGCCTGTGATCCCAGGACTCGGGAGGCTGAGGCAGGAGGATCACCTCGAGTTTGAGGCCAGCCTGGGCTACATAGTGAGTTCAGGGCCAGCTTGAACTATTAAGGGAGAGACCCTGCCAAAACCCCCCCAAAACAAAAAATGCACATTCAGGCGTGAGCTGGACGAAGGTCCGGGCAGATGTTTCTCTCCTCCGGTGTTGGGAAGCAGGACACGTGACAGGGCTGACCGGAGTGCAGTGCAAGGAGGGAGGAGTTCAGGGCCAGGCTCAGAGACGCGAGCGCCGGTTTTGCTCCTGCCCACTGGCTGTGTGACCAGGCGAGCTTGCTCCCCATCTCTGAGGACTGATTTCCTCGGTAGCGAGTGAAGCCAGCTGACTGGACAGCGGGACCCTCAGCACAGCCTCGTCCGGGACGCACAGGAACGCATATGTGCTGTGCCTGACCGGGCCCCCAGCTCTGGGACAGGCCCTGCCACACAGCTGGTCACTATGCCCTGGTGGAGTTGCTCTGACACCAACCTGGGTACTGAAACAAAATCTGAGCAGGGCCTGGGTCCAGCACGATGGTGAGCAGGTGTCCCTTCCTGAGAAGTGACGGGGCCTTTGACACTGCGCCCATCCCGGCCCCTTCTCCCTTTTCTGCCAGCTTCTCTCGCCTTGTCAGTTTTAATTTCTGACTCTTCCTTTCTCCACCCTATTTTCTCGCTCTTTCCTTTCTCCTTCACCTTCTTTCCTGCCTGCCTCTCCTCTCTCCTTCATCCGGGGTTCTTTTCCCTCTCACTTGAATGAGGGATATTTCACCCTGGACAGGCGCCTTCAGTTCCCATCAAGTGAGGCCCGCACGAGGGGATGAGAGGCAGAGACAGAGCGCAGGTGCCGCCAGGACTTGAACCAGTGCCCCAGCCCTCTGGTGGGTGTGGGTGTGGCCTGAGGGTCCCACCTTGGCATGTGCTGAGAGATTCCGGGTGGTTCTATTCTGTGGCCAGGATTGGGGTCCCGATTCACGGGCAGACCTAGATACAGCACAAACCGTCATACAGAGAAGCAGGATGTCACAGGCTGGGACCAGAGCCCTTGAGGGAGGGCAATGGGGACCGAACTTGGGGGATGGTCAAGGAAGGCCGGGGAGTCTCGCTGAGGATCTGCCGGCATTTCTGTGGGCACCAGGTGCTTTTCTGGAGTCTCCTTAGCACCGGATCATGACAGGGGTGCTCCGGAGAGGCCTGTCACCAAGCCTCATCTGCAGATGAGGAGCTGAGGTTCAGGGCCCCGGGCCTGTCCAGTGCCCCTCGGATCCACGTGGCCTGGGCCTCAGCCTGGCTCCGAGGTCTGTGTGGGAACCCAGACTGGGTGGGGTGCAGAGGGGCTCTGTCTGCAGGGACGAAGGGAGCTCAGAACCAGGGAACAGCTTGCTCTGGGTTCTGTGTCAGCCTGAGTTCTGCTCAGTGCTAGAGGGGAGCAGAGAGGAGCTGGAGCCAGGTGCCAGGGAGGGGGGTTGTCCGGGGGGGCAGCAGCCAAGGTCCCGGGGAAGGAGGGTGTCAGCCAGCAGCCGCCTGAGGGTGGCGCCCTGTGCGGTGGGGACAGGGAGACCTGCCTTGAGCCCCTGTTTGCTGCCAGGGCCTCGACTGGCCCCGAGGGAGTGGGTCTGAATGTGGGGTCTGCACTCGGCTTGCCCCCCGGGAGCCCAGGGGAGAGGGCACTGCCCGGTCCCTGCCGTGGCCTTGTTGACAGCGGAAGGACAGGATGGGCACTCAGAAGTCAGCCCTTGCGCAGACACCGGGTCCCCGGGGGTTGCAGAGCCACACAGGAAGGAGGGGCTGGGCACGCTGCCCTGCACGGAGCTCGGTGCCTCGGGTGGGGAGACAGACTCGGTGAGAAGAGTGCCACCCCTGTCACCTGCTGAGGGAGCCCCGTGCCCTAGGAGCAGGGTAGCCTTGTGGGCCAGGGGCACAGGGGCCAGGCTGTTTGCCCTTTGTGGCCGCCTAGCTGGGGGGGGACCTGTGAGGACAAGTGTGGTGTGGACACGTGGGCCTCTCTTAACCTCTGTCTCCCTGCAGGCCACCCTGGGCTGTCTGCAGGCCGACTCTCCACCTCTGTCCCAGCAGCAGGACCCTAGCAGGACCCACGGCCCCCAGGAGGAGGCCCAAAGGCCTCAGGCCTCAGCAGGTTTGTGGGGGCCACAGCTCGGGAACGACAGGGCGCCTTCAGGACCCCCAGCCTGGGTGAGCTCAGGCCTCATGAGTCCTGGTGGTGCAGGAGGAGAGCACAGTCTCGCCCTCTCCACAGACGGGAAACGGAGGCTCGGACAGCTAGTGCCACTTGTTTGGTGGCTCACAGCTGGTGAAGGCAGGATCAGAGTGTGCAGCACCCACACAGGGGTCTCAGACTGAGATTCAGCTACACACAGCCCCAGGGGTGCCATCCAGGGGACCTGCCACACCAGGGGACATGTGCGTGATGGCCTGGTGACGGCTCAAGTGTGAGGGAGGGAGCCACCTGGCATGCCCAGGAACTGCTAGGGCTCAGCAGCCCCTTGGCTCTGATGAGTCTGTCGTATGAGCTGTTTTCTCTAGTGTCTTACCCAGGGCCTTTGCACTGAGCTCCATCCCCAGCCCTTTTTTATTTTTTCTCCTGAGACAGGGTCTCACCAAGTCACTAAGTTGCCCAGGCTGGGCTCAAACTTGCCATCCTCCTGCCTCAGCCTCCCAGAGTGCTGGCTGGGATCCCAAGCATGCGGCATTGTTCTTGGGTTGCCGTTATCTCTCATGGCAGACCAGGCATGGCTCTCCGCTCCCCGCTCCCCGCTCCCCGCTCCCCGCTCCCCGCTCCCCGCTGCGCATTCTGCATTTGTGTTGTGTATTATCTGCACTACCAACTGCTCAGCCTGCGGCCCTCAGCCCCTTTCTGGGGAGCAGAGCTGTAGTCACCCCAGGTCTGATCAGAGCAGGCTGCTTTTGTTCCCTGTCCTTACACCCCCTCAGTGGGGTGGTTTCCACCCTGGGGACAGCTGTGGGAACGTGGAGGTCTGGAAGAGTCCCGGACTCTGTCCATGTAGAGTGCTGTGCTCGGGGGAGGTGCCGTGGAGACCCTCCTGGGGGCTGATGGTCCTGCCACCTCTCGGGGCCTGTTTTCTCACGTGACAAGGGTGGGGACCATCAGGCTGCCTGCACTGTGGGCTCAAGGTCAGCAGGGGCTGTCTCATCCTCACACAGTTGGCGTGGTCCCTGGTGGGAGAGGCTCCCTAACCTTGTCTGAGTCGCTGCTTGTTCCTGTGATGAAATGCCTGAGATACGCAGCTGAGAAGAGGGGGCTGTTCTGGTTCATGGTTTCAGAGCATTTGGTCCATGGTCAGCTGCCCCATTGCTTTTGGGCCTGTGGTGAGGCAGAAACATCATGGTTGAGAGGAGAGGGGGAAAGAGCCAGAGGAGAAGGGGCCAGGGGCCCAATACACTCCCAAGGTCATGGCCCCTGACCCACGGCATCCACATGGGCCCTACTTCCTGTTTCCATCCCTCCCAATAGTGCCATCAAATTATGAGCCCCTTGATGGATGAATCCACTGATGAAGTCAGAGCCCTTTGTGGTCCAGTTGCCTTCGTGAGCACACGAGCTTTAGGGGGCTTTAGCTCTAACGCTCGGCACCTCTGTGTCACATTGCTCCCAGGCCGGTTCTTGGAGGGACCCTGCACCTGCAGCTGCATTGGAGGTGGACAGAGCCCCCGTGTCATGGCGCCAGCCCTGGAGAGAATGAGCGAGTTCCCGGGAGACTGGGCAGGGCCTGGCTGTGAACAGGTGAGGAGAGAGGGCTGCTGCGCGGACCCCGTCGGTCCTACTGTGCACACAGCAGTGTGGCTGCTGCAGGAGGCTGGCTGAGGGGGAGCTCTGGGTTGGGAACAACCTTCTAGAAATGGTTGGGAGGAGATCTGGGGATGGAAGGTGCCGTCTTGAGACTTGCTAGGGAGGGGGAGGAAGGAGAGCCCAACTGTGTGAAGACTCGGCTGCCATGTGCTGGGGCCTCATGTCACCCTGGAGGAGGACCCGACCCCGAAGGAGCTGGGCCTCCCTGGGGTACCCAGCCCTGGGGCGCCCAAAGCGGCAGACTCCCTCCTCACGCCCCCCTCGCTGCCCCTCTGGGTCAGGAGCCAAGGTCTCCTCTTGCTTGGCCTGGGTCACTCCCTTTCTCCACGTCTGTTTCCCCTTGCTAAAGAACAGAGCTGAGCTGGCTGGCGTTTCTCCCCAGCGCCAGGGTGGTTCTGTGGTTCTGAGCAGAACAGGGCACTGATCCATCTTAAGTGGGAAAAGAGCTGAGTGTGCTGTGTGTATTCAGCAGCTTCCCATTGCTGGGACACAATCCCTAACCTCAGCGAGTTAAAGGAGGAGCCGGTTACTCGGCTCATGGTTTCAGAGGGTTCAGACCATGGCTGGCTGGGCCCAAGGCAGGAACATCATGGTGGAAGGGGTGGGTGAAGGAGCTGCTCAACCCATGGCAGCCAGGAGGCAGAGAGAAGGGAGAAGCAGGGGACGTGAGAGGGTGAATGGCAGACAGAGCTGCTGTGACCAGGGGCCTTGGGGAAGAAGTGGCTTCTGAGCTGGCTTGGGAAGGAATCTGGGCAGGCACCGTGGGGAGGTGCTGTGCAGAGGAGAGAGCCGATGCAAAGTCCTGTGGGGAGAGCTGGACACAGTGCCGCTGGGTGAGGACACACAGGGAACAGGGGGTGGGGCTGTGGCCAGCAGCAGTGGGTGCGTCACACCCGGTCTCCCCTTTCTGCCTGCAGCTCTCTCCAGCGGAGCACAGCCTGGATGGACAGCTGCTCGTCCTGGTGTGGGGCTGCCCCTCAGGCCAGTTTGTGGAAGGCTCGCTCCTCCCCGCCGACCTGGCCCGGATTTTAGAGAGTCTCTTGGCTGCCCAGGAGCGCTCGGTCCCAGTGCAGGCGTCCACGCTCCCTCCCTGGGGGCTGGCCAGGGATGCTGAGACCCTGCTGCTGCTGCCACTCCGGGAGGCGCCTCCAGAAAGGCTCCAAGCCCAGGAAGAGCTGGGCACCAGGCCCACGGCACACCCTGGCGGGGGCTGTCACCCGACAAGGAGCCACCATGCCTCCCTCCACCAGGAGTCGCCATGGACTTCCAACCACCCATCTCTGAGGACGGGGCCCGGGAGTCTCCAAGGTGCCTGGAACAGGGGAGGATGGACCCCAGTGGGGACAGCAGAGGACGGGGCGGCGAGGGGGACTTCTGACAGGGCAGAGGGAGAGCACGGTGACAGATGGCAGCTGGGACAGGAAGGCTGCAAGGACCTGAGCCCAGGGAGCGTGATCCAAGCCCCTGAGGCTGAGCAGGGTGACACTGGGGCTCCGGATACCCTGGCCACCGCCTGCTGCCTGTGGCCCTGGCAGGAGCATCCAGTGCCTCTTCTGCAGGGAGTGGCCCTCGAGGGTCCCCAGTCCCTGAGCAGGAGCGGGAGGGTGGAAGGAAGTGATTGGGGCTTCCCGGAAGAGCTGTCATCAGGAGAGGAAGTGGTGCCCCTGGCCACAGGCTCCAGGGCCCGGGGGACTGGAACGTCTCAGCTTGGTGATGACCAGCTCACTGCGGGGCAGGGCAGGGCCCCCCAGAGGACGCTGCAGGACAAGGAGGACCGGAAGCGGTACTTTGGGAGTGCACTGCCTCTGCAGGAGGAAAGGGCACGGGCGGGACCAGAGGAAGAGAAGGCGCCGCCTGGAGATGTGTCCAGTCTGGGCCGCAGCCGTGTCCCCGGGCAGCCCGGCCCTCAGGCGCTCGCAGGCCAGGAAAAGCTTTTCTGTACCCGAGAGCACTGTCAGCTGCAGCTTCCCAGCCCAGCTGTGCCCGCTGCCAGGTGTGAAGCCGCTGGTTCTCCCTGGGGCGAGGGACAAGACAGGTGTGCTCTGCAAATAGATGCATTTGAGAGGGAGGTGGAGGCTTGTTTCCAGCAGCTGCACACCCTACACCTTGGCAGCAGGGGGAACCGGTGGAAGATGTCTGCTTTGGCAGGAGAGAATTGGAGCTTTGCTTCCCGATGGCACAGCGGTGGGGAGGAGTGCGCTTATTCTCAGCAGGATGTGACAAGCCAGGGCTGGGATGCCTGTCCTGCCGCAGAAGGAGAGCCCAAGGTGGGTGGCGAAGGTGTCAGACTGCAGGAGAACAGGGCCTCCTGCACCAGCGGGGCTGTTCCAGGGATGGTGCCCAGTTGCAACACAGCCAGCCTGGGCCCTGCAGAGCCATGGCCGGCACTGGAGAGGGCGAGGGACAGGTTTCATCAGCTCCTTTCTGCACTGAAGGAGGAGAGAAGGCAGGCCGCATGTGACAACGCCACACTTCCTGGTGACCAGGACAGATGCCCTCGTAAAGCATGCCACCTTGAAAAAGCGAGGGCGAGAGACGCCGCCGAGATATGCAGGCTGGAGCAGGTGAACCGGGAGCTGGCGGCGGACCTGGCGCATCTGCAGGGCAAGCTCAGCCCGTGTCTGCAGGCCATCTCCGACCTGGAGGCCTGCAACCGCGAGAGTTATGGCAAGATCATGCAGCTCGAGGAGGAGAACGAGAAACTGAAAGGGGGCCGGGCACAGCTGCAGGAAGCCATGTCTGAGCGCAAGAGGAAGCCTCAAGGGGAGACAGATGGTGTCACCCTGGGAAACAGGGAGCTCAAGGTGCTGCTGTCACGGCTTGGGGCCAGGTATAAGGAGCTGCTAAGAGAGGTGGAGCTGGCCATAGAAGACACGCTGCAGGCCTTCAAGAGGGAGAATGAGCATCTTCTTCGCAGTGTCCGAGGGCTAGAGCGGGAAGTTGCCTTGCGGATGAGCAGCAATATGGGGCTTTTGGTGTGCAGGGGGCAGCGCCCCCAGGGAAACACCACAAGGACAGGGGACAAGGTGCGCACTGCAGACAAAGAGGTGACCGGAGCCTCAGGGCCCCTGATCCTGAGAGTCGGAGGGGCCCCCTTAGAGGAGGAAGTGGTTGTGCACGGAGGGCAGACAGGCCTCTCCTTAGACTCACAGGATTCCAGATGTGCTGCTACTTCCCCCACTTGGCCATCGCTGGAGCAATCAGAGGGACCCAGTGCGCTGCAAGGAAGCACTGAGGGGGCAGCAGGAAAAGAAACGAATCTGGAAAAAGAGGAGAAAAGACTTGGTGTTCTGTGGGCCGGGGACGGCTCTGAGAGCCCCGGCAGTGGCCCCCAGGTAAGCTGACTTGCTGCTTCCTATAGTGCTGGCCCTGACCCCCTGTCCTCTCCACAGCCCCAGGTGTTCAGAGGGGGTGCCCTCAGCATCCCCTTATACGAGGTGAGGAAACACAAACACGGGCACAGGGAGGCCAAGGAGGTGCCTGAGGGCACACAGCTGGGAGGGGTGGAGCTGGCCTCACCCAGGCGGTCTGGCTGCAGATCTCCCTTCTGAGCTGCCGGGTGAGACTCACACCTGCATCCAGGTGGATCCACAGGAGCCTGCAGGGGTGCTTGTGCTTTAGGATCAGGCCCGGGATTTCCCGGTCTGGGAGTTTCCCAAGAGTCCAGGTCATCATTATGCACACTGGGTCGTGAAGGTTGCCGTGGATGGAGCAGTAGGCCCTGCATGTGGTCAAATCTCTGATCACTCTCCTCCCTCAGATGCTCACTTCCGGGCGCCCAGGGTGAGGTGCGCAGGATGCTCCTGTGGTCCTTTAATACCTGGGGCAGTCAGTGCTGAGCTGTGTGTCCTCCCTGCTTCTCTGTCTCTCTCCCCGTCTCCCTTCCTCTTCCCCTCCCCATCTCTGTCTCCTGATCTTCTCTCTCTTTCACCTTCATCTCCCCCAGAAATTTAATCAACACTTTGATAAGAATCAGCTTTTGCTTCTCTTGATTTTCTTGGGTTTTCTGGCACCAGGGATCAAACTCGGGACCCTGCGCTTGGGAGGCAAGCAGCGGCTAAATCCTGGGCCCTGCTTCTATTAATTTTCTTATTTGTCTGAATTTCATTTCATTGGGCTTCTTTTTATAGCTTCATTATTTTCTTTCTTCCCTTTTCTTTTTTTTTCTTCCCCTTTCTTTTTGTTTTTTATTCCCTTCTTGTGTTGAAAGCTTAGATCATTGGTTTCCAACTTCTTCTCTTGTAACCTGTGCATTTAAAGCTATAATTTTCTCTCCAAGCACCCTACACATTGTGAGATGATACCCATTCAGTTCAAACTGCCAGCGTTTCTTATTTCATTTCTTTGCGATTTCTTCTTTGACCTCTGGGATATTTAGAAGTATGTTGCTTAATTTTCAAGCCTCTGGGGCAGTGGTATTATTTTTGCCATTGAGTTCTAGTTTGACCTCATTGTTGTCAGAAAACATAGGCTATATCGTTTCAGTGTTTGAAAGGGCAAGATTTTTTTTTTTGGTACCTGAGATCGAACTCAGGTCCTTGCGCTTGCAGGGCAGGCGGCGGAACCACTGAGCTATATCCCCGGTCCCAAGATTTTTTTTTTGCTGAGACTTATTTTATTGACCAAGTTATGATTTATTCTGATAAATAATCCACGTATCTTTGTAAATAATGGCTATTCTGTGGTCAACGCATGTTAGAACAAGCTGGCTAACGGCTAAACAAAATCTTCACATTTTCACTGCTGTGTTGTCATTTACCAAGATGTAAAATCTCCAACTCTGAGTGTGCATTTGTGTGTGTTTCTTTTTGTTATGTTATTTTAGACTCCTGTATTATTATGTTATTTATTTGCTAGTTTTTCTAGTTGTCTCATCTATTCTATTTCCTTATATTCTTCCTTTCCTGTCTTTGTTTTTGGTATTGGTCATGCATAGTTTTTTTCATTATCCCATTTTCTTTCTCAGTGGCTTGTTGTGTCATATATTTTAGTTTCATTCTTTTAGTGAGCACCCTAGAAATTCCAAAATGTATCTACTAATGATCTTGAATTAGTATTTTTTCATATTCCAAATTACACAAAAGTCTTTTAATAGTTTAACTCTTCTTATTCACTCTCTCTCTTTTTTTTTTCTACCCATGGTGCTGGAGTCCCAGAGACACCAGCATGGTGGGTTTCTTTTTCTTTTTTGGTAAAATTCTTTCTTTCTTTCTTTCTTTTTTTTTTTGGTACTGGGGACCGAACTCAGGTCCTTGCGCTTGCAAGGCAAGCAGCGGAACCACTGAGTTAAATCCCCGGCCTGGTTAAATTCTTTTATTGGCACATTTTAGGTATATAATATGTTTACATTTATCATTGGGTGCTTGTACCTGTACATGATGCATCTTGGTTCTTATTTTTTCCCCATTCCCTGTTCTCCCTTCACTCCCTCCACCCTGTAAGACCATGGATCTTACCAAACACTCCGAGGAGCTGACTGTAGCGAAGAACACCCGGGAGGGAGCACACCGGACAAGTTGGAAAGTAAAACAGACCTTCATTAGTCTGGCCAGACGGCACTCCCAAAGCAAAGTAGTTTAGAGAGGCAACTGGCTCAGAGTCCGGGGCTGTTTTTATAGGGGGTTGAGGGGGAGGTTAACATGCAGATTTAAGAGAAAAGAAACAAGGGTTAGTGGTTGACTGTCACGTACTGATGGTTGGCAGACACACACACACTAATGGTCACGACTGTCACGTACTGATGGTCGGCAGACACATTGATGGATTGTCCTACAGATAGTGGGTCCGGGAACGTCCGTTCTCCAGGCAAACAAGGAGTTGAGTAATTTACCTTTAAAACTCTATGTCTGTTACAAATTTTATCTAGCTTCCCAGAACTAACAAGCTTCTTAATCATTAGCTCACATTTAATTGCAGTCAGGGCTACAAGAATTCTAAGATTACAAGGTTTTGCAGTCCCACAACCCTTCCCTATTTACATAGACTTTGTTTCCATTTTTTTCTTTTCTCATAATTTTTCCTTTCCCTTCTTTCCTTCCCCTTCCCCTCCCACTTCCCCTACCCCTTTGGACATTTTCTTCCTATTTCAAATTATCAATTATTCATTTTAATTGTTTTAGTCCTTATTTACACTTTCAGTTTCTCACACTAGAGAAACTATTCGGTATTTACCCATGTGTGTCCTATTTATTTCACTTAAGAGTAAGGGCTCAATATGCATCCATTTAGCTATAAATGTCTCTAGTTTCTTGTTCTTTATGGCTGAGTAGTACTCCATTTTATTAAAAAAACCCTGCATCTTCTCTATCCAGTTTCCAGCTGATGGGCACTTGGGCTGTTTCCAAGCTTTAGCTATCACAAAGTGTGCCACTATAAACATAGGTGCACATATATTGCTGTGGTATGATTCTTTTAATTCTTTTGGGAAGATACCCAGCAGAGGAATAGCTGGGTCAAATGGTACCTCTAACCCTAATTCTTTGAGGTATCTCCATAGTGATTTCCACAGTGGTTGCAGCAGTCTGCACTCCCACCAACAATGGAGAAGGGCTCTTTCCTCCCCACACCCCCACCAGCATTTGTTATTGGTTGATTTCTTGATTACAGCCATTATTTCTGGAGTGAGGTGGAATCTCAGTGTGGTTTTCATCTCCATCTCTCGAATGACCAGTGATATGTGAACATTTTTTCATATGTTTATTTGCTGCTTTTACTTCTTTGTCTGAGAAATGTCTGTTCATTTCAGATGCTCATTATTGAATTGGGTCTTTGAATTTGGGGGTTCTGATTATTTTCAGTTCTTTATATATTCTACATAGTAGTCTTTTGTCTGAGATACAGCTGCTAAAAATTTTTTCCCACATTGTAAGTTGTCTCTTAACTCTGTTGGTGGTTTCTCTTGCAAGTGCAGAAGCTTTTTAATAAGATGAGATCCCAGTTGTTGATTCTTTGTGCTAGTTCCTGTGCTACTGAGGTTTTGTTCATAAAGTCTTTTCC
>NW_004624755.1:22601918-22613447 GCF_000247695.1 Heterocephalus glaber | reverse complement strand
TAATCATGTCTTTCACTCTGCTCACCATCTCTGTAGTTATCTGGGAGATTATTTCTGCATTGAATTTTCCTAAAGCCTCATTCATCTGTTTTTGATGAATGTTTCTGATGATGTTACTTTCTGTGCTCTCAGTTCAGGGTGTCAAGGTGGTTGATTATCAGACTTTTCCACTTTGTTTCCCCCAGAATTTGCCTTTGGTGCGGTGGAAGTCTGAATTTGTGCCTTGCTTAAATGTCTTCTCATTTTTGTTTTTGTTATTGTCCTTAGTTTAATTCCTGGGTTGATACTTTGAAGTTGCTTATTATAAGTATCTTTGCTGCTTGTAGTTAGAACCGTTATGGAATGATTGCTTCTCAGTGATTTCTTCCAGATATAGCTGGTCTTTAGGTTTTGAGACTCTAATGGCTCTGAGGCTGTCTCATTTTCATTATACCAGGAAGGACAACTGATTAGATCAATCATAACACATTAGCCCAAGTGATACAATCAACAACATGTAGCATCAAGTACATCTTAGAAAATGACAATTTGTGGTAGTTATTAATCTATCAGCTTTAACTGTGTGAATTAAATCAAAATTGAGGACCAACCCAACATATGTTTATAGTGAATAAACTCTTCAATATAGCAACTTTACCCTTCAGGATGGGGAGTTAGAAGGAATTAGAGAGGGAAAGAGAGGTAGATAGAAGGATAGGGAAGGTTAGCAGTGAGGCTAGAGGACAAAGGTGAGAGAAAGAAAAATAAAGAAGAAATATGTATTAGGGCCAGAACAGGAACACAAAGGGAGATGAAGAACAATGTGGAATAGCAAGTGAGTGAGTGAGAGAGAGAGACAGAGAGAAAGAAAAGAGAAAAGAAAGAAAAAGAGAAAAATAAAAATTTGAAAAGAGTGGAAAAAATAAAAATTAAAAATAAGAGCAAAAAATACTACTAATAATTTTGAAAATAACAAATAAGCTGGGGATTTAGCTAAGTGATTCTGCTGCCTGCCTCGCAAGTGCAAGGACCTGAGTTTGATCCCCAGTACCAAAAAAAAAATTTTTTTTAAAGAAAATAACAAATAAAAGATAAAAATGAGGGGCCTCCTTTAGGGTATGTCTCTGCTATCACAATAGACATCGTGGGGAGCAGTGTGTAGATATAAGTCAATGAGTCTCAGCAAGCCAGTTGCAGACCCATGAAATCCAGGCAGATTTCTGGCTGCAAGTCCTAAATTGAGCTCCTGTCCTCCTGCAGGGTTGAACTGTGCAAGGTTCTATTGCAGGTTCCAGTTGCCTTTCTCCTGAAGATAGTCCAGGTTCTGATGGGAGGTAATGATCCCTCCAACTTACCAATTATGGTGGTCTGGTGTGCCTTTATTGCAGAGATTCTCTTCACTTTTCCAGTGGGCTTCAGTTTTCATCAAGTAGCCTGAGAGAAGGCCTCTATCTGTTTTTCACTTCTGCAGCTCAGGACAATGGGCTTTATGCCCCCCTGTGCCTCTGTAGTGTGGAACCAGGTAGCAGCACAGCCAGGAGGCCAGAGGCAGGGGGAGGGGGTGATGGGGGGGCAGGGGTTGCAGGTGCCCGTGTGCCTGAGCTGCTTGCTGGTGGGCATGCCGAGGGGTCCTCATCATCTCGCTGATCTTAGGTGGGCCTCTTTTTTTTGTTTTTGTCATGCACATTATACCTGTGTGTACTAAATTTTACAAAGCATTTTTACTTTTTTTTTGTACCGGGGATTGAACTCGGGACCTTGCACTTGCAAAGCAGACAGTGGCACCACTGAGCTAAATCCCCAATCCTGTTACTGTTGTTTTATGTTGTTGTTAAATTCTGTTTACCTACATCTCCACAGATTCTTGGGCTGTGGATTCTTTTTCTTTCTGCCTTAAGATCATTGGTGTTTCTTATGGTGAGATTTGCTAGTGATTGGCTATTTCATGCTTCTCTTTATGAAAACAGTTTTCCATCATCCCATTTAAAGGTTCTTTCCCCCTGGATTCAGAATTTGGATAGGCAGGTATTTCCCCCTCTTCAGGCACTGAAAGATCTTTTTTTTTTTTGGTGGAACTGGGGATTGAACTCAGGACCTTGCACTTGCCAGGCAGGTGTGGTGCCACTCAGCTCCTTCCGTGGCCAAATGTCAGTTAAGGATGCAGTTGCTTTGTTTTTTGGGTTTTTTTTTTTGGTAATGGGGATCGAACTTGGGACCTTGCACTTGTGAGGCAGGTGGTGAAACCACTGAGCTAAATCCCTGGCCTGAAAGATCTTGTTCCATTCCCTTCTGCCTCCCATAGTTTTGGTTCAGAAATCAGTTGTGATTTTTTTCCCCCTGAAAGAAATGTATTTGTTTGTTTTTTACTTCATTTAAGATTTCCCTTTTCTCCTTGAGGTTTGGTAGCTTGAACATGATTTGACTTTGGGATGGTTTTATTTGTGTTTATCCTACTTGGTTTTTCTGAACTGCTTGAAGTTGTATATTTATGTCTTTTATCAGACTTGAAAAACTCTTTGTTGTTATTTCTTCAGATATTTTATCCTGCCTCATTTTGCTGTCTTTCTTCTAAGAAATCCAGATTTGTCATCTGAATCCCACATCTTTTGAAAACTGTGTTGTACTTTTTCCTCTTTATTTCAGATTGGATTTTCTGCTGACCTTTCTTTTATTTTCTCATCATGTCTTCCACTGTGTCTGTCTTTTGTTAAATCCACCTAATGAGTTTCTAATTTTAGTTTGTATTTTGTGAGCTAGAATACTCATTTAATTCCTTTTTAGAAAAAGAAATTTCAATTCTTTGTTGCAATACTTCATGTTCTCATCCATTTTACTCATCTTTTTATATGTATAAACATGTACATTATAGTTCTTTTGCAAGCCTTGTCAGTTACTACCAGTACCTGGATCATCTTCTTGCTTGCTTCTATTGGCTGTTTTAGTTTTTTGATTGCTCTCTTTTTTTTTTTTTTTTTGTATCGGGGATTGAATTTAGGGCCTTGCACTTTTGAGGAGACAGGCGGTGGAACCACTGAGCTAAATCCCCGGCCTTTAGTTTTTTGATTACAGTCACCTTTTCTTGCTTCATCACATGTCCAGGAATTAAAATAATTTTTGACATTGGACTTATATATGTTGTGGAGATCCCTGATTACCACCTTCCTCCAGAGAATGCTGAGTGGGTTTCATTTTGGTGGATGGGCGAATGAGTGGCAGGTGGTTGAATGATTGGCAGATCATCTTATTCATGTACAAGTGTGGAGTTGCTGTGGCTCCCATGGTATGGCCTTCACCCCTACACATGGCCTTTTAGTGATATTGACTGAATTACCAGCATATTCACCAAGGCCACTTCCTCTTGGCTTAGGCTGATGCCACCTTCTCAGAGCCGTGTAAGCTCTGGATCTCTGGGGATTGACTTCCAGCTGCTGTCCTGTGCAAAGGGTCGAGTTTTGCACCATGCCACACAGCTTATGATTCAGCCAAAGATATTTTAGGGACATTTGTAGGACGGCATTTGATGTTCCCTCTGAAGTTCTCTCCTCTCGGTCCCACAGGCCTAGCTGTCTTTGCAGCCCCGGATCCCATCTCTGCCTCCACCCAGCTGCAGCTCCATTCTCACATAGGACTTTCCTGAACTATGCTTTGTAAAACATTTCAGAGGGAAATCCAGGGAATTTAGGGTTTGCCTTATCATGCTTCCTTGTTCTCAAGGATTGTAGTCCTGCCTTGATTACTTTCCAGGGCCTGGAAAGAATGATGCTTATAAATTCTCCACAGAGTTCAGTTTTCTAATACTAGCTCTTCTGGCCTAGCAGGAACTCTGAGAAGGTGACTATGGAGTTGAGACTTTCAAGGCTGGAAAGAAACAGTGAAGAAGAGCATTTCAGGGCAAGTGGCCAGGCTCCGAAGCAGGAAAGAGCTGGACTTGCTGAAAGACGGGTGGCTGGCGTCACTGTGACACAGTGGGCAGGAACAGTTGGTAGGAGATGAAGTTGGAGAGGCTGTCATGACACAGGTCACAGGAGGCTCTGGGGCCCTCCTTTGATCCTTTCCATATACAGCATGATCTTGAGCAGGAAAAGATCACAGCCTGCTGTAAGGAGAAGGGGCCAGGTGGATTGAAGGGAGCAGTGGAGAGCAGGAGGTTGGGTATTATAGCCAAGTGTTGTCCTAGGGCTGAGGAATTTTGAATCAGCAACAGGAGATGGAATCCATGGGGTTTAGGCATGGACAGAAGCAGAGGTGAGGAAAGCTCCTAATCACATGAGTCCTGGCCTGAAACCTCCCATGGCTCCCTGCTGCACTGGGTGTAAAATCCAGATTCTCATGCTCGGTAATGGCCCAGCCCGAGCCCTGTGATCCTCAGTTACCCCTTCCACTCCTGGTCCCTCACACTGAGCTGCAGCCTCAGCCCAGGTTCTGTGCACTTTCCTTGGCCCTCTTTGCACCTCACTTTCTCCTGGGATCCACTTCCCATCTTCAGGTCTCATGTTGGGGCTCAGGGTGAGGGGTGTTGGGTTGATTCACATGCATCTCTTCCTAACTCTGGGTCCACTGGTGTCGTTTTTTTGGTCTGCATTTGGTCGTGGTGGGGCTTTTACACCATGAGCATGGGCAGGTGCAGGGATGGCAGCATTTGCCACTGTGGCATGGACAAGGCCTCAGCCCAGTCCCTCCCAGGGCCTCCTCAGCCCTCCTGGCCTCCCTGTACCTCGCCGTGTAAAGTCGTCTGTGTCTGTGTCCCTCCCCCCACCTCCTCGGTGGCAGTGTGACACTGTCCCAAGCCCGAGTGCAGCATGTGGCTGGAGCGTGCTCCTAGGGTCTGCTGTGTGGACAGCACCAGGTGACAGGCAGGTGGCCCCGCCCCACTGCCATTCTCTCCAGGGACTGTGTGGACGCTTTCTCAGAACCCCGGGACAAAGTCTTGCCTCAGTCACTACCAGAAGAGGGAGGCGGCAGCACAGCACCAAACTCCCCGAAAGGCCAAGTTATTTTGAAGAGTTGGAGCGGAATTGAATGCAGGCATTAGGGCACCCATCTGTTCCTGTCCGGGCCCAGCCTGTGTGTCTCAGGCCCACGCAGAGTGAATTTCAAGTAATTCTGGAGAACACATCACACTCAGCTGCCAGAGTCCCTGTTGGCAGGAGATGCTGAAGTGTGGAGTCACGTGACTGCTACTCTTTGACCCCCTCCTGTCTCTTCTCTGCCTTTCCCAAGTGGAGGAGCCTGGGGTCCTCCTCTGACCCACCCCCTCTGGGTCAGGCGTGGTGGAGACATGAGCTTTATGTGTCCTAAAATGTCCATGGCTGCTTTAAATACAGGTGGAAGGTGCCAAGCCAGGGAAAGGCATTTTGAATTTCTAGGCTCCCCATTCCTTCCTAAAGGGAACTTTTAGGGCAGCAGCAGACACCACCTTTGTGGCAGGAAGCAAGAGCTGAATGATGACTCCCTTGGGCTGTGGAATTCCCCTGCTGTGTCTTAGGAAAGAGTGCAGAGGTGAGCTCAGGAATCACGGGCAAGGGGGTCTGTCATGCCACTCAGGGTCAGAGTCGCCCACATGGCCACAGGGCTCCAGGATTAGAGGCCACCCAGATGCCGGCCACAGTGCCAGCAGCAGTCAGTTCTCATGGGAAAGTGCTAGTGCTGCAGTGTTAAGGGAGAGAGCAAAGATCTGCATTGTATATTCAGTCTTATAACGAAGAAGTAAGTGCACGTATGTGTGTGCGCATGCCTGCGTTTCTGTTACTACAAACGAGGATTTAGACTGCAGGGCCACTAGGGGGCAGTAGTGTCCCTGCTGTTCAGGCCATGTCCTAGCAGCTCCCGGGGCTCCAATGTGGCTCCACCGCCCTCACCTCCCTCCAAGAAAGGCGATTCTGTGCCAGCCTAAGACAAAATTGCCCTAATTCCCTGTGGGAAACTCAGCATTTTCTGTTTTATATGAAGATACGCCGCTGGCGTGGAACGAGCGTCTCATGACTCGGTTTGGATGTGAAATTGCATCATTGTGCTGTTTCCGTATAATAGTGATGAACAGCGATTAAGCCAGGCCCTGTTTTTGATTCCGTTTTTCATATCTTTGAGAGTAACGTTCTAGGATGTTTTTCTGGGATTTCCCAGCCCCTCAGGACCCCCTCAGACACCCAGCCTGAGCCCCACATCCGTGTGCACGCAGGGGTACAGTGGACAGGCTGTGTGGAAGACACGGGGATAGTAACATGGGTATGCTGGATGGTAGCGTTTGGGGTGATTTTTGTCCCCTCTTTCTTTTGTTTTCTTTTTAAGACAAGGTCTTGCGTGGTGTTCCAGGCTGGCCTTGAACTCACTTATGTAGCCCAACCTGGCCTTGAACTCATGGCGTTTCTCCTGCCTCAGCCTCTGGAGTGCTGGGATTATAGGCGTGTGCCACCATGCCAGGGTGTCTCCTCATTTTCTAAATTGTTTTTACTATGAGGAAAATGTAAGCAGACAAAAAAGCAGGTGCTGGCTGTTTGTTAGTCGCTCGGGCGCTAACCCCCACTGCATCTGATCAGTGCTGCAGGCATTCCCAGGACTCCGAGGCCAAGGGGGCGGAGGAAGACCCCGGGCTGTGTGTCCAGCAGCTCCATCACCAGGTGCAGACTCTGCAGTGCCAGCTGAGGGACCAGGGCTGGGCGAACCGGGAGCTGCAGGCCGTGAGGGACCAGGCTGCGCATGAGCAGAGCGAGCTCAGGGCCAAGGTAGGCGGGGCGCTTCCATCCCTTCCGGTGAGGGATTCCCCTCCACAGGAGGTCCTGGGCAGGAAACAGTCTGTTCAGGTTCGGACCCTGCACATGGGACAGTTTATTAGAATTAAAATATAGAACAATACCAGTTGGATGGTTATCTCTCCATCCAACGCAACTGTTAGGGAAATTTTAAAAAAATAGTCATGTAGGGTTTTCTAAGGAAAGGCGCAAGACCTTCCTCTGTGGGGAGAGACACGAGTGTGGTTAGAAAGGCAGCAGAAGGGACCCTGAACCGTGGGAGCCCTCAGGGCCTTGGCCTTGAGCAATTCTCCTGCCGACCCGATCCCCGCTGAGGGGGGAGCCCAGCTGCCGCATACCGCCCCCCCCCCCCCAGGTGCGATGCTGTCCTGCAGAATGTTCCCACCCGGGGAAGTCGGACAAGGGGCACTAGAGACCCCTCCAAATCACTTCTGACAACGGCACACAAAGCCACGATTATCTCGGTTTTTAATTAATTAACTAATTTTAATGGTGCATAATGATCACACATAATCTTTTGTAAGGAGAACCGAGAGTCCACAAGATGAGCAGTTTGGAAACGATGAGTTAGACGTGTGATCAGAGAGCGTGCTCCCCGAGTGCTGTCATCTGTGTTCGCTTTGTGATGGCAGAGGCCATGCACAGAGCCCACAGAGACACAGATGTGCCATTTCCTAACCAAGCCAGCGAAGGTTCGCTGAAGCTGTGAGCATCACCAGGCGCCTTTCGAATCTGAGTCTGCTCCAGCCGGGCTCGGACTCCACCCAGAATTCAGGCCAAAATAGCTGCAAGAACTGTCCACAGAAGCCACTTTCCTGAAACAAAGAAGAGAAACAGTGTACATCTCCACGGACAGTGGGTTAAATCAATCACGTTTCAGTCTCACGATTAAAGAATACTCAAAGTGGTTAAGTGGATGAGGTCAGATTGTGTATGATGTTATGGAAATATCACCAAAAGTTTTGTTTGTTTTGTTTTGTTTATTGAGGCTGGGTCTTGGTGTGTAGCCCAGGCTGGTCTTGAACTCCCAGTGATCCTCCTGCCTCAGCCTCCCTAGTGCTGGGATGACAGGCGTGCACCACCGTACCCAACTTTGACATTTTCTATTAAATGACAAAACACGATGCAACACATGTTTTACAGAACTTCATTCTGATTCATGTGGCTGTGTAACGCTAAAACCTCATTAGAAGTCAGCAGTGGTTGGTGGGAGGAAGAAGGACTTGTCTTTTCCTTTCTAATGACAGAGGGAGCAGGACAGCAGTGACAGGAGCTCATGGATACTTGCTTTATCACGTCCCTTGCGTCAGGCATTCAGCTGGCGCTTGGTTAGGCAGCTGTGGGTTACCAGCTGGACACTGGGCTGGGCCAGAGGCCCAAGATGGCTCCATGCGCACAGGCACGTGCTAGTCCTTGTGCAGGTGGCTAGAAGGTGGCCCTGGACTGCCTGCTCCCCCTGTGTGCCAGCCCCAGGCCTCCCTTGTGTCTCCCCAGAAGAGAGAGTAAAGAGAAGCTTCCAGGCCTCCCGAGGCTGGACCAGAAAGGCAACCGTGTCACTTCCGCTTGTGCCAGGCACGCAGGGCACCCAGGGCCAGGCAGCAGACCTGACCCCGCCCCTCTCTCAGGAGCCGAATCAAGGAGTCCGTCCCCACCTTCCACCTTCCTCCATAGCGGCAGTAGGTGGCTTTTGCCCCCCAGAACTGGGGGCTGTACTCAGGGTCCTTCTCACTGATCTGTTTTGCCAGCCTTTTAAAAAAATTAGGTGTTCTTGTTTTTCTTTAAATTTTGAGACAAGGCCTCACTAAGTTACTAAGTTGCCCAGGCTGGGCTTGAACTTGGAATCCTCCTGTCTCAGCCTCTCAGAGTGCTGGAATGATAGGCATACACCACCACGCTGGGCTCAGTAGCTGGCATTGACTGAGTGCTGCCCAGGTGCCAGGCCTGACTCTGTGCCCTGCACGTCAGTGGCCTCACTGTGGGCCACACCCCCACTTTCCAGATGAGGAAACCGAGGCAGAGAGCGACCAGGGACCTGCCTGAGCTCACTCGAGCGGCCAAGCCAAGGAGCCCGTATTTCTCTCCCGATCTCGGTGGCTCTGCCCAGGGATGAGGGCAAGGTCCTTCCTGAGGAAGAGGCTTCAGTGCTGGCCTGGGGAGACTTCAGCCTACAGAGTTCAGGGTTTTTAAAAACGTTTGAATTCTGTATTAGTCCACGTTTGCAATTCACAGTGAGTGCATTCACCTGGAGGCTGGAACGTGCTCACTGCACACCTGATCCTGTCATCTATCTTTCATCTATACTTTGGGTTCTCATGTAAGAAAAACCATGTGATATTTAAACTGCATCTGATTTATTTCACTTAGCACTGAGGTCTCAAGGTGCACCCTTTGTCCCATTGGTGACACGAGTTTATCCTTCTTTGTGGCACAGTAGTACTCCTCTGGGTGTGAGTACCACGTTTGCTTTATCTATTCATCCATTGGTGGACATGTAGGCTGCTTCCAAGGTTTAGCTATTGTGAGTTGTGCTGCTGTAACCATGGGTACGTGTGGGTCCCCCACGGAGTCCACTCTGAGCGGCTCAGCCCGGGGCAGTCCTGCCTGGGGGGTGGGAAAGGCCCGTGTGGGTACTGAGTCCTCGAGCAGGAGGGAAAGAGCCACCCGGCCCCGAGGAGCAGCTCATCTGTGCTTCTGTTTCAGCTTGAAGAGCTTCAGAAAGAGCAGTGGGAAGCGCGCCTGGCTGTGAGTCCCCTGAAGGTAAGCTGTCCCCAGGGCCGGCGACCTGTGCTCTGGAGCAGGGCCGCTGTCTTTCCTGCTGTGGAGGTTGCCTGTCTCTGTCCTCTGGAGATTCTGGAGAGGGTTTCCATGGAGACCAAGGTCCCCCAGACCCCTCTGAGTGTGGCCCTTAGGTATTCTCTCCTGGTCTGTTTTCTCCCAGGCCAGAGCCGGGTATGGTGACCCACACCTGTCATCCTAGCCCTCTGGAGGCTGAGACAGGAGGATCACAACTTCAAGCATAGCCTGAGCAACTTAGTGACTTAGTGAGACCCTGTCTCAAAATAGAAAAATAAGAAGGGCCGGGAACGTAGCTCAGTGCCAAGACCCTCAGTTCAGGGCGCGGGACCATATTAGAAAGAAAGGGTCTCAGTGGTGAGCTGGAGACTGTCACTCACGCGGGCCCAGAGACATCTGGAGGGCTGCAGTCCCTGAAACCACCCTTGGTGCTTTCCATGTTGAAGCACTCAGTTCGAGCACTGCTCCAGCATGCTTCTGTCCGTCTGTCTGCCTGTCTGGCTCCCCATACATGCTGTTCCACACAGGCGCCCTGCTGTGCATTCTCCTTAGAGCACCCCCACCTATCTGGCATCAGTGTTAGGGATAGGACCCAAAAGCAGCCCCGCTGGCTGAAGGGGCTCATGTGCCCCTTGCTGACTGGACACGGAAGTTGCTAAGCAGACACATTTCATCTAGGCCTGGATCCGGGTTGGGGCTGCCGGGCTGCCCTGCCTTTCTGCTCTCTGGGTGGCGGGCAGGGTGGGGTCCTGGAGTAGGTATCGGCAGAACTCGGGGGCACCCAGGTTCGCTGATGCTGTCAGGGGCCTCAGTTTCCTTAGCCCTTAAATCAGAGCTTCGAGCCCCTCAGTCTCTAAAGCCAGTTCCCCTCCCAGGAAACCGCGTCCCCGAGCTCAAGTCTGCATTGTAAAGGAGAGATTGAGCCTGGGGAAGCGCCAGCCCCTGCCCTTGTTCCTCACTGGATGCACCCCAATTTTCATGGGGACCTCGATGGCCCCTGTGCTTTACCAACAGTAGTGAAAGATGGAATCTCAGGGCTCCCTGGGGCTTGGCTTGTGACAGCTCCTGATGTCCTCCCAGCCCCACCAGACAGGCGGACAAATGTGGGCAGGAGCCTGGTACAGAGCCCACGCCCACGCCCACGCTCCCATCCCTGCCTCCTAGCCTGGACCCCATGGGGAGGGCAGTGGGGAGCTGGGGCCAGGCTTCTGGGAGGAGGAGGAGGCTGCACTGGGCTGAGGTCGAGCCGAGGTGGAGTGCAGGGTGTCCCCAGATCAGCCAGGCATCCCCGGGACCCCTGTGCCCTCTGTCTCCCCTGTGCAGGCCAAGCTGGCATCCCTGGTCCAGAAGTGCCTCCAGAGGAACCGCCTGATCATGCACCTGCTGCAGAAGCTGCACAGACACGGCCTGGCCAGCCCGCTGCTCTCAGAGCTGGCGCACAGCATGGTCCAGGACGTGGCGCTGGTGGAGTACGCAGCCACCTTCCTGACCCCTGGAGTCTCGGAGGTGGGTCCCACAGACAGCCCTGTCCCACTTCCTGGGGAGGTGGGACACATCTGTCCCTGTTCACCTGCCTGGCCTACTGTTCCTCTCCCCTCTGTTGGCTGACCCTGCCTGTAGCATTGGCGCCTCCTGCTCTGGATGCTGCCTGTGCTCCACACTCGTGTGGGGATTGCCCCTGCATCCTTCACAGTGCTCGGGACATGTGCAGGGGACAGACACAGTGACTGTAATTCAGTGTCCCATGTGCATCAGCTTTCTGTCACTGGGACCAAATGCCTGAGGATGTTGGCTCTAAGGGGGAAGGTCTTATGTTGGCTTCCGGAGGGCGCAGTTCATGGTCCCTTGGCGCAGTTCATGGTCCCTTGGTGCTGTCATTTGTGGGTGGTGGTGGCAAGGCAGAAATATCATGGAGGAAGGGGGTGCCAGAGGGAGCTGCTCAGCTTGTGGCAGCTGGGAAGGAGAGAGAGGGAGAAAGAGAGAGAGAGAGAGAGAGAGAGAGAGAGAG
>NW_004624755.1:22577293-22591815 GCF_000247695.1 Heterocephalus glaber | reverse complement strand
AAAATACTAACAATCACGTTGCTAATAATATATTTTTTAAAATATTTTTTTGGTACCAGGGATCGAACTCAGGTCCTTGTGCTTGCGCAGCAGGTGGCGAAACCACTGAGCTAAATCCCCGGCCCTGCTAATATTATTTTTAAAGAATTCTTTACAAAACGTGACAAATGTTGCAAAGAAGGCATTCAGTAAAAACTGAGGTGACATCATAACAGCGTAACACACTGCAGATGTAACATTTGCATTTCCGTGTACTTGAATTAAATGGAGTAAATTGTTACAATATCCTTTCCCGTTTGGCCAATAATGAGGCCCCAAAAATGTGCCACTGGGTGGACCCCTTCACCCCCCCACCCCCAGCCCTGCCTCTGACCTGCCAGTCAGGCACCCCTGGTGGCTGGCACCTTTGCGGCCAGGACGCGGGGTCAATGCCACCCTGGGATGTAACAGCAGGAAGCGAGCAAAGGGCCAGGAACATCTGATGTCCTGGGTTTCGAGGGGGACCCAGAGGACTTCGTGAGAGTGCAGAAGCAGAGGCTGGTCCACTGTGTCCTCGTCTTCAGCTGTCCCTGCCCACGTGGGGACCGGGAGCCAGCCCGGTGACGGTCGCCAGGGAACCTGGACTCCCTGCACGAGGGCTACAGGACAGCAGTTCTGTGCTCTGCCCGCCCTCCATGCCCACAGCCCCTGCCACCCCCTAGCTCCTGCCTGGTGAGGCTCCTGGCTTTCCACCGTGAGTTCAGACAAAGCCTTCACGGCAATTCCTGGGTCAATAAATCACTGCTGGAGTTATAAATCTCACAGCTCTGCTCATTCTCTGGGGCCATTTCATAGACTCCATAAATATTTGAAGCAGAACCTTCCGAGAGGGCTTTAAGAAACTGGTAGCAATCAAAGCCCTCATTTAGTGGCAAGTGGTCTTGCCTGGCCCAGGGATTTGCATCAGCTGCTGGGGCTGTGCCGTGTGGGTTCTGAGGAGCTGAGCTTTGGGAAACACCAGGGTGGCAACACAGGGCCTCTGGCTTGGTGGTCCTGGTTCTCAGCCAGGATGGCATTTACCCTGCGTGGCCAAATGTGGCCGTGCCTAGAGACATTTGTGATGACAGCTGGGAGGCGGCTGGCCCCAGTGGGCATTGGGCAGGGACACTGCGAGATGTCCTTCATGCACTGAGCCTCCAGGACAAAGCCACCCAGCCCCAATGCCACCGTGCCGAGGAGGAGGAGGAGGAGGAGCAGGGAGGGAGTCGGGACTGGCTTAGTAGCTCCTAAATTGTCAGGGACAGGGAATAGTTTTATTTTCCTCCCTGTGTTAAAAGAGTTTTGTCTACTCAATGAGATGCTTAATTATATTTAAAAATATTAAAAGCACACCGTGCCTGCCTCGCAAGTGCAAGGTCCTGAGTTCGATTCCCAGTACCAAAAACAAAACAAAGAAAAACACAAAAATTAAAAGCAACCAGAACTCTCTAATTGGTCCATTCACTCCATAATCATGTTGCTACTGACCGGATGTCAGGCACAGTGTGGTGTGACAGTGACACAGGCTGATGCAGCCCTCACGGGTGACAGGAGACACACATGTCCGCTGCCTGTCCGCAGTCAGGGGTTGCGTGTGCCCAGAGACAGGCGGAAGGGAGGGTCAGGGTGCCTGGTTTAGGGGCCTGGGGAGCCAGACACAGGACTCGCCCTCTGGGGTCACCCCAGCCCCTGCTTAGGGAAGGGGCCCGAGGGCCTTGGGGGAAAGGCCAGCTGTCACCTTCCTCTGCTCCTTCCTGGAAGTAGCTGTTGCTTCCTGTAAGCACAAGGACAGGGACCAAGGGTCCTGGAAGTAACCGACGTCCACAGACTTTGTGTTAGCACGTGTTAGCTTTTTCTGTTTTGTTTTTTTATTTTTATTTTTGGTACCGGGGATCAAGCGCAGGACCTTGCGCTTGCCAGGCAGGCATGGCACCACTGAGCCACATCCCCAGCCCTCGGCCTTTATTTTGAAAGGAAAAGTGCAGAGTTCCCAGCATGCTGACTGTCTCCCCTCACCACCATGTTGGCTCCTCATGCAGCCAGCCACAGTACAATTCTAGAGATCAGTGGATTTTATTTCCAGGGAAGCTGGGGAGCCATCGAGATGTAAGCTGCTGGCACTTCAGTGAGCTTGGTGGCTAGATGGGCAGCTGTCATGCCTGTCCATGTGTCTCGGGCTGATTCGCCAGGAATTTGTCCGTCATTCATTCACGAGGATTCAAGGTCACTCCTTCATGCTTGCTGGGTCTGGCACAGGCGCCCAAGGAAAGAGAAGGAGAGAAGGCGCCTCTTCTCCACCCTCAGAGACCCCTTGGGAACCTGTGGCCCTGGCACTACCTGACGGAGTCCCCTGATGGGAAGACACTGATCCTCCAGGGTACTTTTAAGTTTCTTTTTAACTGATACATACAGCCTCCCTTTGTCACGTGAACCATCATTTCCAAAGGTCAGGCGCCTGCAGAGCTGGTTAATATGTTGGCTTTGTGAGCCTCTTGCCCCTTTATTTTGGGACAATTTTATGTGCGAGCCTGGAGCAGGGTGCAGCCCAGAACCACTGCTGGAGTCTAGGATGCTCTCGGAAGGCTCAGAAGTCAGGCACTGGACACTTCTGCCCACTCCCGCCTCTGCTCAAATCCCGGGCCTCACAGACACTTGGGCAATCTATACGGCTTAGCCCTGGGATCCTGTAATAAATCATGCACCAGGCCCAAAACGCTGCCGCCCCGCTGCTACTGCCACCGGCTGTGGGCTCTTGCCTGGGGCTGGCACTCTGAGGCCCCTCAAACTGAGTCCTAATTTGCTCCCTGACTCTCTGGGCACTTCTGCAGCATGGGTGGCAGACTCCGGCTTCCTCTGCCTGCTCTGAAGGCTGCAGCCCTTGGCAAGGCAACAGTGGCCTCTGCCACCCCACCGGTGGGCAGATGTTGAGGGATGCCCCCTGGGGCCGGCGGGGTGGGGGGGAGGCAGGAAGTTGGCCTGCAGGCACCGCACTGTGTGTGACCCATGACCAGAGGCTTCTGGAGACAGGCCGGATGGAGCAGCCCTGTGGCTGCAGCACAAAGCCGTTTGTCAACTGACTGTCAGCAGGCAACAAGGGAGGGCTCCCCAGAGCCAGTGAACCAGCCAGCAAGGTCAGTCCCCGCTTCCCTTGGCTTCCAGGCAAATCCAGCAGAGTGTGGCTTGGCCCTGGGCCAGGCAGGGGCACGTGGCCTGCAGTTTCCTTACGGGCAGCCTGGCTCATCTCCTGCCCTCGGGGAGGTGTAGCTGGAGCCAGAGGCTGCAGCGATCTGCTGCCCACAGGTCCTGTCACCTGCTGGGAAGGTCACAGGACCCTGCTCCAGGCCTCTGCCCTCCCAGCTTCTGGGGAGACACTGTGTTGCCTGTGGCGGGAGCATGAATGGGGAGATTTGGGGCCCAGGGGTGGCTGCGCAGTGAGAAGAGAGACAGGGCTTCCTGGAGGAAGAGTTCCATGCCATCTTGGCATGAAAGCTGCTGCCTCCTCATGCATGGCCCAGGCCACGTGTGTCCCCAGTGCCATCCGCTCCCCTTGTGATATGCTGGTCCAGTTGGGCCTGGCCCAGGGCTCAGTCTTCTCAGTTGTACCTGCAGATGGAGGCCCCTTGCCAACCTCGGAACAAAGCAAATCTCCATGGGTAACTGAGTTGCCAGGAACCGTGAGAACAGTGAGAACGTGTGTACACCGGGGGACCTGGTGCTCACAGTTCCTCTGATGCCATAGTCCTGGGCTGCAGGGTGGAGACACCCGACCTGGGACAGCCTTTGTGACAGTCTGTCACCAGGCATGCACAGGGACAACTCCTTCTTCGTGACCTCTGGCTTCCTTATCATCACTTTTTGTTTTGCTGGGGCTGGACAGATGTGAGTGACTCCATTTTGCCTTCTGACCTCTACGAAGGGCCACCTGTTCCTGTCTGCAGGTGCCCAGGAGGGCAGGGACACATGGCAGTCAAGACCTCAGCCCGGAAGCTGTGACCTGGCCGCTTCGGGTGGCTGAGGGCTGTGGGCAGCAGAGAGGGTGGCTTTGGGCCACACTATGAAGGTGATATTGTGCAGGGTGGCATCCCGGAGTGGGGGTGGGCGGGGCGGGGCTCTGTGCCCGGCATGGCACTGTGTTCTGCTCTGGAAACCTCTGGGGACAGGAAGTCTGGTGGTAACAGAGGACGCCAGGCATGGGTGTGTCTGGGGCATCGGCTGAGGGTGCATGGACAGGTGGCCTGAAAGACGTGGCTGGTGTGTGAGCCCCGAGGACACAGGCCCCAGGTGCAGGCCTGTCCGCCACTCACCCAGGGCTGGTGCCATCTCAGCCGACACAGCTGGCGAGTGTCCATGACTGGACCCAGCTGTGTCCCTCAGCCCAGGGGACCCTGTCCTGCTGTCCCCTTTCATGCTGGGAAGCAGGTGGCCTTAAGTACACCTGCCTGTCCTCACCCTGCCAGCCCGAGCCTTGTTGCCTGTGAAACGCTTGCTTCCTCCTAGGGTTGCGGGCGGGGATGCGGGTGGCAGTCGCTGCCTGTGGTGCGTGGGAAGGGCCCTGGGACGTGGTAGGAGCCACAGACGAGCCCTACGTGCTCTCTCTACATGGGGGTCTTAGTGGCTTTCTTGTCACTGGGACCTAGTACCCAATCTAAACTTGGGAAAAGTTTCCTTTAGATTTGGGGGTTATTTTCAGGGCCCTTCTAGAGTCGCCTGGGCCATTGTCTGCCCTTCCGTAAACGCCCAAGTCTGTCTGTCCCACTCATTTGTGCCTTCTGGACACGAGCCAGTCCAACGCCAAGCAGCTGCAGGCCCTCCAGCAGGCTGCTTGGGAGGCCTGGGTCCCCGCCTGTCACGGACACATGTGTATCCCTGCTGTGCTCTGGTGCTGCTGGCGAGAGGCATACTGGGAAAGGGCATGGTACACCAGCTGGGGGCAGTAGGGCTAAGCAGACACTGACCCCCACTTTTCTAGGGCCACTCCATCTGGTGGTTCAGGTTGTGTACTGAGCAAGGCTGGCCCAAGGGCAAAAGAGAATGAAATCCAGCCTTGCTGTCCCCTTGACAAGGGCTGTGCTGTCTGCAGGATACTGTGCCTTTTCCAGGGCTCTGCAGAGGCCACCTCAGCCCTACCAGCTCTGTCCGGAGGGAGGGGCATGGCCCTGTGACTGTGTGACCCCAGGAGGTGCCCGGTCAGCAGTTGAGGTCACAGGGCCTGGAGGAGCTGCAGGGATCAGCAACTCGGAGGCCAGGAACGAGGGTGGGAAAAGAATTTATCCAGAAGAAACGGAGTCAAAGAAAAGCATAACAGGGAAGTCTGTACTCTGCGTGGGGCAGTGTTTAGGGGGAAACTGAGGCAGGAAGGAGGGGTGGCTGGCTGACCCAAAGTGGCTGCACTCTGTCCCATGCTGGCCACCACAGGCGGCCCTGGCCCTCCCCACGCGCCCTCAGGCTAGCTTAGAAATCCAGAGCTTTGGGGAGCCTGTAGGGGGCGGTCATTGATGGGACAGTGGGGCAGTGTTCCCTGCTCACTGGTCTAGTTAGGGAGCTGCCCCCCAAGTCCACCAGTTGCCCAAACACCCTCATCTGGTCCCTTGCTAGGAACAGTCTGCCCCCACCCAGCCCATGTCAGAAGCCAGGCGAGCCCGGGACAAGGGCCAGTCGTCCAGTCGCAGGCAGGGCTGCTGCTCCCTAGCTGTGTGTCTCCACGGGGTCACTTGTAGCTGGCAGATGACAGGCCAGCCAAAGCAGGAGACTTCCGACCTCTCATTGTCACCCCAATTGGGGACTGGCCTACCAGGCTGGGCTGGGGTCTGGCTGTGCCATGTGTGGCCTCGTTCTCGGACTGGGAACCACCAAGCCTGGTCTTGTGGTGGGCACAGGAGGAGGAAGCAAGCACATGGCACCTCTGATGGCCATGGGAGGTGTCCTTGGGGAAGAGCACCCAGCGGAAGGGCCCGTGAGTGTCAGCCCTCTCTCTGGACTGTTTCCCCTGGTGGGTCAAAGGCAGAAATATAACAGTTAGTTTAAAGGCCCTAATTGGCTTTCTTTGCACTCCTACAATGAGCCAGCGTTTCGCTGCCCAGGAGAGATGAAGTGTTCCAACAAGGAGGGAGCTTTATACACAGAGGCACTTGGGAAAAAGCAGAAACGACAAAATAAGATGCGCACTTGAAAGTTTCTGGTTGCCACCCGGCTATGCTTATCCACTGGGGGTGTGAACGAGCTGCTGGTTTTATTTCAGGGCTGCCTCTCAGCATGTCTTGTATTCTGTCTGGCGTCCCTGGTGCAGGCTCCTCTGGGTGAGGAAGTGTCATTATCCATGTTATTTTTGCTTTGGGAGTGGAGAGGCGGAAGTAAATGGCTCCAAGAGGAGAGAGGAAGGAGCAATTCCTGCCCCCACCCCGCCACGTCCCCTTCCTGTGCACTGCTCACAGCCACTGGGATTGCTGGGGCCCGAAGAAGGTGGGCCAGTGAGGGATGCAGAGGGGACAGGGAGAAGACCGTGGCAGGGGGGCTCTGCACTCTCTCTCAGTCTTCGAGATTTCCTTTGTCTGCTGGAAGGACCGGTACTTCTGTGTGCATCTTTGTCCAGGCAAGAGGGACATCTCTCTGTGCCACGATTATCAGGGCCATGCATTCCATCTTGCAGATGAAGGGACAGCTTTCCTCTGCTTCCTGTCCTAGTTTTCATATCATGACGTTATTCTCCAGGGCTGTTGGCAGAGTCATCAGCAGTGACTCAGAGTGCTATGGATTGAACACGGGTCCTGGATCTGTCTCTAGCTATGGGATCTAAGATGACACAACCTCCAAGTTTCAGTTTCTCGCTCCACCTGAGAAGGTGACATCCAGAGGTCTCCTGGGGGCTCCACAGACATCAGGCTTCTATGTTCTCCAACATCTCCATTCAGCTTCCATTCTTAAAGTCACCATTACCCAAGATGGCTGTTGGAGTGCCAGCCATTAAGTCCAAGTTCCAGGGAGCAGAAAACAGGTGTTCTTGTCTGTGGTAGCAAGATGGTGAAACAAATGACTCCCTTTAAGGAATCCTTCAAGGTAGCTTCTCAAAAGTTGCATGTAGTAACTTCCACTAAATCCAGAATTTGGTCACAGAGTCATACTTAGGTTGGAGGGAAACTGCAAATGTATCAGTTGGACACATGGGAACCCCAAAGAAAACAGTGTGTCAAGTTACTAAGCAGGAAGAGTTGGTGACTGATGTCCCAGCTCGGAGGCACCCATCCTCTGGTTGTAAATTGGGTTGCAGACACCGCCTGCCTTCCCACTGTGTGGGCAGTGATGGAGCAGAGCAGGGGATCGGCCTGTTGATGAGGGTTTGCAGCAGAAAGAAGGGGAGGTTTTGTGGAATGGGGTCGACCATCCTGCGTGCACCTGAGGTCTGTCCAGAGCAGTCTTCATGCCATACAGTCCTCTTGCTGGTTTGGTTTTGTTTTTGGTGCTACTGGGGATTGAGCCCAGGGCCTTTGCACTCAGCTACCTCCGCAGCCCTTTGTTTATTTTTTATTTTGAGATGGGGTCTCGCTGACTTTCTAAGTTGCCCAGGGTGGGCTCCAGGTTTCCATCCTCCTGCCTCAGCCTCGCAGAGTGCTGGAATTCCCGGATGGTGTCCTTTAGTGCCTGTAAGGTCAGTGCAGGACTTCCTGGGTCCACTCACGGCCTCCGGGCTCTTCACCTCCCTTCCGCTAGAAAGCCTTGACTCCTCCCCATGGCCACGGATCTCCCGGCCAGCTGGAGCACAGGCCCTGGGCTAACCCCACGGGCCTCCACAGACCCTTTCTTGCCGGTTCAGCCCTCTGCCCCCCTAGTCCGAGCCCTTCAGCCGTCAACCTCTCAGGCCTCAGGGTCCCAGGGGGGCAGCTGCCTGTGCCACCTCTGGTCGTACCTAAGGGCCCAGCCTGCTGTTCACACCGCCCCAGGCCCTAAGGCTGGCAGGAAACCAGCTAAGCCCCAGAGTCAGGGGGACCTGGGTCCTCCCTGGGAGGCACCGCTCCTGGCTGGCTGGCCTGGGGGAGCACCTTGCTGGCCACGCCCCACGGTGCCTGCAGGTGGGCGGGCTGCTGCGGGGACTTATGGGAGGTGTCACTCATTCATGCACGGGGCACATGCACCTTGGGAGATGCTAGTGAGAGGGGGTGGGAGGAGAAGGGCAGACCTCGAGTGAGTCCCACGGGGATCGGCATCGGATGGGCGCTCCCTCACGTGGGGTGTCTCAGTCCCGGCTTCCCAGAGGAGCGGACACGCTGGCACAGGAAGGGGTCCTGGGGAGATGACAGGATTGGCCCAGAGGCAAAAGATGGAAGAGAGACCCGACTGATGTCCTGAAAGCATTCCATTACAGAAAATGCCAGGCGCTGGCACCAGCACACCTGCAAATGCAAGGAGCCAGGGCAGCCATCCTGTGGCTTCAGCGGCCGAGTCAGGAGTGACCGATTCCCTCCATGGCCCCCATGGTCGCGGGTGGAAAAACCTGTGCTGTGCAATTCAGAAATATTTCTGAAGTCATCACCCCGTGCCCCACGGTAGGCCAGGATGACTTGAGTTTTGCTAAACACTGTACGTGATGACTGATTCCACCAAACGTCCCATCTGTCCAAATTTCTAATTATCTTACAAATGTTGTGGCTAATTTTTGTGTTTTTGCAGTTTATTCGAGTCAGGCTCTGGGTCAGGTCCTCTCGCTGTGATGGGTTGGCGAACCTTGTTTGTGGGAAAACAGATGTGATGGACAGTGGGGCACGGTCACCATAACGACACTTACAGTGCTCCACAGGCTCCCTCCCTCCGTCCTCCCAGACTGGAACTCGGTCCCCACACCTGGCACCGCCGTCCCCTTTGGCCCATGGATTCCCTGCCGGGGACCCGAGGAGTGAGGTCACGCGGCATTTGTCCCGGGACCAGCCTCTCTCCAGCAGCGTGACGTCCTCTGGGTTTAGCCCAGCTGGTTCCCGGGGTCAGGATCTTTCGGAGGCTGAGTCCTCCAGCCCCTGTGCCATGGTGCCTGTGTCCCGCCTCCTCCCTGTGCCCTCTCGGCGGCTGCTGGATCTGGAGGTCTGATGTGGTCTGTGTTCAAAGGTATTTTTCAAGACTCTTTAAATCTGATATTGTGGGTTGAACCCAGAGCCTTAGCACTGAGCTATGTCCCTTAGCCATTTTTAAATTTTTTAACATTTTGCACCAGAATTTTTCTAAGTTGTTGAGTTGCCCTGGCTGGACTGAGCTTTGGATCCTCCTGCCTCAGCCTCCCACAAGACACTTAAAGGTGTGTGTGTTCTTCTGCCAGGAGCACAGGTCTGGCTGGCTGTGTCATTTTGTGATGCGCCTCTGCTGCAGGAACCTGGATTCGAGAACCTGGAGAAGTCTCCCCCTGTCACACCCTCCCCTGATAGATAGCCAGGATCCCCTGTCATGCTCTTTGGTGACTCAGCTCCTTTAACTTTCGACGGCCTCCAGGGCGCACATGTGTGCACACATACACAGAGTCCTTAACAGTCACTGGCTGCCTGCTCTGCATGGCTTGGGGGTCCCAGATCTGCCCACCCACTCGTCATGGAGTGAGAGGAGAGAGACAGGAGAGCGGGGTCCTGTGGCCCCGGGGGAGGGACAGGATCCACAGGTGCACAGGGAGAGCAGCCCCCAGGGAAGCCAGAGGTCACAGTGCCTTGATGCTTGTTCTGTCCTTCTCGGCTTCATCCCACAAATGTTTGCTTCGTGCCATGGAGTGCCGGGGAGCAGAGGAACAAGAGACAGACAGACAGACAGTCAGACAGACACACTAAACATAGGGCCATTCCCAGCCTGGCATGGCGGTGTATACTGGTAGTCCTAGTACCTGGGGAGGTGGAAGCAGGAGGATCATAAGTTCAAGCCCAGCCTGGGCAATTAGGGAGACCCTGTCTCGGAATAAAAGAGTGGCTGGGGATGTGGCTCAGTGCAAAGGCCCAGCGTTTAATCCCAGTGCTGCAAACAAACAACAGACGGTTCATGCAGTGGCTGTGCGGGCAGGAGGGGCCTCCTACCGCAGTGGGGTTCTGAGGAGGAACCCCAGGCAAGCCCAGGAGAGGCCGAGAGCCCAGTCTGTGCATGGCTGTCGGGAGACCCGGAAGAGTCTGGAACCCGGCGACACATCCAGACTACCCGCGTGTGGGGCTGGGACTTCCTGTCCCATGGGCTGTGATGCAGTTCCTCATCGTTGCCTGGCAAGAGAGAGGGGGCTCAGGGCTGGCATCTCCTTATGTGTGCTTGTGACACCCGCATGAGGACGAGGGACAGGAAGCGGGTACCTGTTTAACACATCGGGAAACAGGCACGGTGAGGCTGATGAACCTTCGCATGATCACTCGGCTGGGTGGAGGGCAGGCTTCCTCTGACCGCCAGCTCCCGAGGAACCTTCTAGAAAGCGTATCTGGGCCGTTCCAGGGTCCCCCTGCTGCGCTCAGACACCCTCACCACGGTGCACCCCAGTGACACCCACCCATTAGGTACGGAGCGTGGCAGAGGCGCATCCCGGAGTGAGTGTGGAGATACAGCTCCTGAGGTGCTGCTTGGCTCTGCTGTGTGCAGAGTGGTTGGGGAACAGCTGCGCCTTCTAAGACGCTGACTGTGGGTCCCCACCCCGGACGCCTGAGGTCACAGCAGGAGCCACTGGCATCGCTCATCAGCTCGGCGCTGCCTGGGGAACTGGAATAAACGTGCCCAGCGCCAACCAAGCCTGGCCCAGCGGGCAGTAAGGGTCGTACTCTACACGACACCTTCCCGCTTCTGTAGATTAAGGTATATTGATTTGGGTACATTTGGAAAACACTGAAAGTAAGGTAACCAACACACACGGAGTTCCCCCACGGAGTGATGTTCACCTTCCATTCTGACACTTAGCCTCTTCACGGAGACTGAGGTGGCCCTGTGCTCAGTAACTGTTCACTGCACTGTTCAGTGAGTATCACCCGCAGGCCCTGCTGAAGGGACGGGGTGGCATTTGGCCAGGACGGTGGCTCTCGTTGTTTGCACCCCCTCCTCTCCGTGGGAGGGTTTGCGTAACCTTCTGGGCCTCTATTCCCTCATCTGTGAGGCAGGAAGCCCCTCTCACACAGCCCCTCGTAGGAAGAAGCAGAATCCATAAATAAAGGCTGAGCGCGGCTGGCATACCACGAGTTCTCACGGGACAGTTGATGCTATTCTCATTTCATTATTGACAGATTATCACTATAGCTAAGCTCCACCCACCACCGACTCCGTGCTGGGCTTTTTCCACACAGGCTGCCACATTTACTTTCTAAATGGCGCCAAGAAATGTGTTGCCGCCCGTTTCTCAGAGGCCGGAGCTGAGGGAGCCTGGAGACCGGGTGGCACCCCCACCCGTCGGCCCTCCCCGGTCCCTTGGTGGTGCCGCCTTCGATCTGTCTGCTCCCTGTGACTGCTGTGCTCCCTGGGGCTGGCTGCGTGCGCTCAGTGGGAAGCCTGTCCATCCATTCGCAGCCACACTCTGCCCCTAATTACGGCCAGCCAGCTGCCCCCTCGAGGCCCCACAGGCATCTGGGACCCAGCGTCCCTGACCCCACCCCCGGGCCGGCAGGTGCCTGGCATTCTATGCATGTGCCCACACTCAGTGAAAGCAGGGACCTCCGCAGGACCCAGGAGGACACAGAGAGGACTGGGGTCTTTAGTCTGGAGAGGACTTGCGGCCCCCAAGCCCCAGGAGTACGTAGAGGAAAGGGGGCCCCACGGTAAATGGGAAAAGGCTCAGTGGACATCAGCGGGTTCGAACTCGGCGTGACCCGGGACACATTGCTTCCCTCCGCCTCCTCCATCAGTAAGGGTGAGGGTGAGGCTGCCTCCCAGCAGGGAGCTGCTCCGAGCCTCCCGTGTGCCGGCACAGGCTGAGACCCCAGGCCCTCCTCTGCTGTGTTGTAGTTAGCGCCCTCACTTCCCTTCCTGGAACTTACCCAGGCAGCACCAGCACCAGCACCAGCACCAGGTGGACCTCTGCGGTCTGGTCCAAAGCAGGGGTGGCAGTGTTGTCAGGACAAGTGACTTCCGGCTGACGGGCATGGACCTGCTTCATCTTAACTCATATCCAAAAGGCAGGCCACTCCCGCAGCCAGGATCCTCTGACCTCTTTCACGGCTTTGTCTTCTATGCCGGAAAATTGTTTGGGAAAAACCAGCCAGGGTCCCTCAAGGCCAGTGATGGTAGTTACGACTCAAGATGGTTGTGGTCAGGTCACTGACCCTAACCTAACCTCTGTCCCAGTGACCGTGACCACGTGAGGCCCCGCCTCTTGCTGGGCGAGCAGGGGAGCTGTGGGCACACAGATGGGCACACAGATGTGGCCGCCCTGCGGAGGCCCGATGGCTCGCCAGGCCCTTTGACCCACACACGCATCATCCGCACAGCAAAGCCGCCAGCGGAGTGAGGCCAGGATCTCAGTGTTGCCAGGAACGTTCAACACAGCAAGACAGTGGGGTTGCAGCTCCACCCGCATGAGCAGTGCGGTGGCAGGCACACTGAAGGCGGGCGCACAGTGCTCTGGCGAGGGCGGCCGCACAGGCAGGCTGGATTTTGCAGACCCCGGAGCCCCAACAGCAGGGGACACAGAGTTTTGAGGGGCCCTCAGAGCCTGGGAGGTGGAATGACCTGGCTGCCCTCAGTCTTGCAGCCCTGTTAAGTGTCCTCGTCACAGGGCCTCTCCATCCACACACTCATTGCTCCAGCTGTTGAACTTTGAAAGCCTGTAGGCTTTTGGTTAAAATGTGAGATGCAGAGCTGAGTGAGTATGGGCATGCACCTGTAACCCCAGCACTCCGGGAGGCTGAGGCAGGAGGGTCTCAAGTTCAAGCCCAGCCTGGGCCACTAGCAACTTAGGGAGAAACAAATAAAAAGAGCTAGAGATGTACGGGAGCTCAGTGCAACGGCCCTGGGTTCAACTCCCAGTACTAAACAAAAAGAAAAAAGTAAGATGCTGTTCTGAGTTGGATGGAGTAGTTTACAGCAGAAAACCTCTCCATTAAGAGCAATGAAAAAGGCTGTTCAATGTAAAACATAAAAATTATCCAACTAAATCCTCAGAGGACAGCGAAAGCAGTTAGGACTAAAGGAACCATATTCTAGCAGGGGGGAGGGTGTCACTGGAGTTCTTTGCCATGTGGAGACCTGGTACAAGGCTGAGTCTAGCCCTGGTGCTAGGTTCACATCTGGTTCAATGCTCTCCAAAGGCTCATGGGTTGAAGACTTCGTCCCAGCCATGGTACTATTGGGAGGTGGTGGTACCTTTAAGAGGAGGGGCCAAGTGGGAGGAAGTGAGGTCACTGGGGGTGTGGCCTTGACAGGCCCCCCACCTCTTCCTCTCTCTCCCCTTTCCCCTCTCCCCTCTCTCTCCCTCTGTCTCTGCTTCCTGGTCCCCATGAGGTGAGCAGGTTTCCTGCCATGTCCCTCTATACCACAGGCCCCAAATCAACAGGGCCAAGAAACCCTGGACTGAAACTCCAAAACTGTGATCCAAAATAAGCTTTTCTTGTTTTTAAGTTGATTATCTCAGGTACTTTGTTACAGTAATGAAAGCTGAGAATCAGCCCCGATCCAGAGGACAGACAGTTCCTGCTGGAGATCACAGAGGAGAGACTGGAGGGCTTTGCATGCTGGCTGGATTCCTGCTCACACACATGCCAGGTCCTGCAGCTGGGCAGGGCCTGGAGGAAGGAGGAAGAGGGAGGAGAGGCTGCAACGGCTGAGCCAGGGTCACCGCTGTCCTCATGCCAAGGCTCTGCCTGGGAGAGGGGCACAGTGGCATGCGGGGGAGGCTGTGGACTTGGAGCTCTTGGCCCCTGGGAGCCAAGTAGGAGCTGCAGGCAGTGTGGTGACCACGTGGGCTTCAGGATACTGTTTGGGTCCAGTAGAAAGAGGGGACTGGAGAGAAGGAGAGAGTCGGAAGAGGGGATCGTGAGGGAGGCATCGCCGGCTGTGGGCCACGGCTGGGCCGGTGGTGATGAATTTGTCCCGTTCCTTCCATAAATCAAAGAAGCAGATAAACAGGAGCAGACAGAGCATGCTGGCAACTCGATGGAAGAGCCATCTGTCTCGGCAGCAAACCGGGAGACGAGGTGCAGCAGAGGCGGGAGAGAGGCATCATTTGTCTTAAATAAGAAAAAGGAAGCAAAAACTGACATTATATTATGAAAGGGGCTTGACAGGTTTTTGCAATGAGAGAGAAGAATTTGTCTTGATCAGCGGGATATTAAGCAGAATTGAAACTGAGGATGGATTCAAATTAAGTTTTTAAAAACCCAGTAATCTAAGACTTGGGGTTAGATCAGCCTGGCTGTCTCATTACTGAAAATGGAGTCTCAGGGAGAAAAATGGCTTGTTCAAGTGATCCAGGAGCCTGATTGCAAAGCCAGCCTGTTTTCTCTCTCTCTCTCTCTCCTTCCTTCCTTCCTTTCTTTCTTTCTCTTTCTTTCTTTCTTTCTTTCTTTCTTTCTTTCTTTCTTTCTTTC
>NW_004624755.1:22549255-22577193 GCF_000247695.1 Heterocephalus glaber | reverse complement strand
CTTTCTTTCTTTCTCTTTCTTTCTTTCTTTCTTTCTTTCTTTCTTTCTTTCTTTCTTTCTTTCTTTCTTTCTTTCTTTCTTTCTTTCTTTTCTTTCTTTCTTTCTTGGTACCAGGGATTGAACTCAGGACCTTGTGCTTGCAATTTAGCCACTGAGCTAAATCCCCAGCCCTCTTTTGTTGTTTCTGAGACAGGGTCTCACTATGTAGTTCAGTCTGGCCTTGAACTCAGGGCAATCCTCCTGCCTCAGCCTCCTGAGTGCTGGGATGACAGGCATGCACCACCACGCCTAACTCTTTTCTTATCCGGGGCTGAGAAGTCTTGTCTTTTCTCACCTTGGGCCACCTCCCTGGCTCAGATGGCTCCTCCATTTGCCACCCACAGGCACTTGGCATGTTGTAATGCATCACTGGTTAGAGTCGCTGGACTGAGCCCCTTGGTAGCAGAAGCTCTGCGAGTCCCCCAGTTCCTATTAACATACAGTTCGTCTTTGATCCATGAGTTATTTAACAGCATATTTTCAATTCTTAATGTTTGGATTTTTCCTCATTTGTTTTTAATATTGGTATTTTAATTCCATTATGATCAGAGAATATGGTCTACAAGAAGTCAGTCTTTTTACTTGTGAGGACTTGCTGTGTTTCCAAGATCATCAACACATTTTGCAAATGTTGTAGGTATGTTTGAGAATAACATGTATTCATATTCAGAATAACATGGTTTCATACTTCTGCTTATGTCCACTGTATTAAATTTGTTAATTGCATCCTTCAAATTTTCTGTGAGCTTATCAGCATATTTTTGTGTACATAATCTGTCAAATTCTGAGGAAGATGTGTCTAAACATCTAACCATAATGACAGATTTCACAATTTCTTTTTCCAGTTTTCTTAATATTTGGTTTGTATATTTTGCAGCTGGGTTATTCAGTGCATCTGCATCTATAATTTTTCAATAATTTTGTGAATCTCTGTTTCACAATTAAATGGTGACCGTTATGCTTTGACAATGGTTTAATTGTGCTTTTGAGTCGGTTTTAATATTAATATAGCTCTCTTGGGTTCCTTTGAATAGTGTTTGCTGGGCAGAACTTCTCCTAGTCTTGTATAGACAACGTTTCTCATCTTCTTACTTTAGATATGTCTCTGGGAAGGGCAAATTGCGCATTTAAAATTTTTAAGCTTTAGAATGACCTGTGTGTTTTAAATGGGTTAGTCCAATTATGGTTATTATCATTTGCTGTTTCTTATTTTTCTCTTTTCTTACTTTCTATAAAACTGATTATATTTTCTGTATCCTACATTTCACCCTAGGTATACATTATATTTCTATTTGTTTAGCAATTACTCTTTTGAATTTTAGTGTGCATTTTGGTTTAATATTTCTAACTTCCTCTGCACTGGAATCCTCCAGGATTCTAGAAGGCTTTAATTCCTCTACCTCCTTTGGTGTCTTTTGTATTGCCTGTAATACATTTCCTCTCTGCTTTTACACTTCTCATTGTCGTCACTGTTATTTTTACATCATCAGTTCTTGTTTAGATTCACTTCTTTGCTTCCCTTCTTTCTTGTACTTTAATTTCCCCTTTTGGATTCAATTTAGTTCTCTCTGGAACACATTTTTTATTCATATTTATAATATTTTCCAGCAAGACCTCTCAGTAAAATATCCCCATCTTGGCATGAGAATATTTTGTTTTCAATGTGAGGGGATCATTCTTTTCCATAACACAATGATGCTACACATAGTCGCCTGGTGGCTTCTGTCAAATGCCTACAGTGGGGTAACGGCTGTGTAGTATTTTTAGGTCTCTCTCTATTGTCTTTAGCATCTTTTCTTTGTCTTTAGGAGTCTAGATCTCTGTTACAAGAGATACCTTGATTTTTAATTGTATTTCTTGGGGCTTGTGATTTCTGCATCTGAAAGTTTTTATCTTTCAGCGTCTCTGGACAATGCTGAGTCACTCAAAGTTGAGTCCCTCTCACTGTCTCTCCCTTCTGGAACTCATTAACCTCAGGGGGCTGCCGCCTTCCCCCTCCGTGTCCCATGGCTGTTTTCCACGTTTTCTAACTCTGCCTCTCCTAACATAAGTTAGGTAATTTCTTCAGATGACTCCACGTGCTCCCCGTTTCTCCTGTGGGGTGAAGACTGTACCAGAGCGCTGGGGCTCAGACCTGGGCCGGGCGACCTCTCTGTGCCCCAGCCTCATCTCTGCAATGGGGGCCACCATGATGCTGCCCCCTAAGGTTGAAGGAGGTGATGGAGACAAAGCTCTTAGAGCAGCAGCTGACCCAGGGCTGCGAGAACATCAGACATGATTTTAATTGTCTCAAGAGTCTACTTAATGGTCTCTACTCAGTAGTTCTACGATTGGGTGTCTTAGGCACCTGGCCCTACTGAAGAATACATCTTATGTCCCCACTAAGGAAGGAGGTGTCAGCTGTTGTGTAACCTTGGCCCATGGGTTGCATGTGCAGGAACTCTCTGTGTCTCAGCTTTGGCCCCAGGGCATCACGGTCTCAGGGATATCGGAGGTGTTTTGTTTTGTGGCATCAGGAATAGTGTGGTCACGCACTGACTGGAGGTTTGAGCCATGTAGGGAGTATGAGGTCAACACCCAGTTCCCAGGAGAGGAAAGCCTAGGCTTCCTTATCCTCCCGGGAGGCCCTTCCCCACCTGGACTCAGGCCGAGACAAGCTTCCTTCTTGTTAGGGTTGGGCTGTGAATGTCCCCTCTGGGCCTCTGTGTTGAATGTTTGGTCCCCAGCCTGGGTCACTACTGGGACTTGGGTCCTAGTGGGACAAAGTTGGTTCAGGGGGGGTGCACACCCTGCAAAGGGACGTGGAACTCCGGCCCCTTCTTCTCTCTCTTCCCAGCCTACATGAGGTAAGCAGGGCTCCTGTGCCGCACAGTGCTGTCGTGATGTCCTGTGCCGCCATCTGCCCAAAGTAACAGGGCCAAGCTACCATGGACTGCAACCTCTGAAACCAAGAGCCCAAATGAACCTTTCCTCTTTAGAAGTTGATTCTCTCGGGTACTTTGTCACCACGATGGAAATCTGACAGACACACTTGACACCTCCTAATGGCCCTCCAAGGGTCCTGGCCCAGTTCTGCCTCCAGCTCCCTGCAGCTGAGGCATTGTCTCTCACGCAGATGTCCCTTATCTGGCTTGTGGCTCCATGACTTCCTGCAGAAGATGCCTTCCCTGCTTTGCCATGTGAGAGTGCTCTGGTCACGACACAGAAGACAGAAGCCCTCTGGTTGTTCCACGCCACACACACACACCATGAGCAGGTCCAGCTCAGTCTGCGGCTCTGGGACACTTGTTGAAGGGACAGTCCATCTGGGAGGACTCAGTCCAGGGCTGCTGCGGGGAGCTGTGAGCACCATGTGGGCCCTTCTGCCCAGGAGCCTGGTCTTCACTGTGGGACACTGCCTGGAAGGGACACACGATTATCTTCTGCAGTCAGTGCACATATGTTTCCTGGGCAGCCCACCCGGCCTGAGGCTGCCTGGCCCAGGCCCAGCAGAGAGTGAGTTGGGCCAGGCCTGCCCTGCTGGAGCTCGCAGGCCTTGCTCCTGCAGCCCAGGGTTTGTGCCAGTTGCCCGGGGAGTGTCAGAGGGTGCTGGTGCTGCAGCTGGAGGCCTGAGCTCATGTGGTTCCAGCAAACTCCAGGGATCACAGATGATTCCAAGGGAAAAAACTGAGTTAAGAGTTCAGCCCACTGGACACGGTGGTGCCCAGCTGTAATCCCAGCATTTTGGGAGGCTGAAGCGGGAGGATTGCAAGTTTGAGCCCAACGTGGGCAACTTAGTAACTTAGTAATATTCTTTCTTAAAAAACAAACAAACAAACAGTGTAAGGGTGGGAGGTTAAGAATATAACTCGGTGCAAAGGCCCTGGATCCAACGTCCAGAACCCCCGCCCCCCACAAAAGCAATGTGGAGAGGAGGCTCAGACTAATCCCTGGTCCTTTTCCCCCTGCACCTTAGTCACTAAGCCTCGGTCCCCTCATCTGCAGATTGCTCTCCTCAGACAGCCACTGCGAGGGACCCCAAGATGTCCCGGATCAGTGAGTGCTGGGATTTGAACCCAGGCAGTTGAGGCCCAAAGCTGTGCTCCTCAGCCTACAAAGCGCAGCCTCTTGAGTGCGCCAGGGACTGGGGTGGCTGGGAGGGGGATTTGCAACAGAGCCACAAGGCACAGAGAAGACAGTGGGCCAGGTGACGGGGACCTCAGCCAGGGCCGGGGAGCCCAGACTCTGTCCCACAAGGGATGACAAGTCACGAGCCTTCCGAGCCAAAGGTACAAACTGGGGTCTCAGGTCTGTGCCAAGGTCCCCGTAAAAGGGAACTTGCAGAAGAATTTGCAGTCGATGTTCTTTGCACAGAAAGAAAATAAAGATGATCTTCCCACCTCCCATGATCCCATCTAAACTCCATGGAGCAGGGAGCCCCGGAGCCGCTTTCTGTCTGGGCTAGATGGGGACTGAAATCCAATCCATCTTAAATATGTGTGTCCCCACCACCAGCTGGCAGCTTCCTCTGGGGCAGACCGCCTCCTGGTCACCTCAGTCCCTGCCCAGCCCCTGGGATGGCAGAGCCAGCTGCTTAGGTGGTCCTCCAGGTATGGTGCAAGGCAGAGTGGGTGACAGTGGGGACAATGACATTCAGCCCGAGCTGTGGCCGGGGTCACTGAGCAGGTGGGTGTCAGTTACACCTGCTCTGTGGCCGAGGGACAATGGGTGGAAACCCACACGCTGTGCAAAAGAGCTTCAGAGGTGGGGTCACAGGCTGCGATTGCTGAATGTGCGCTGAGTGCATCCTCGCAAGCCTGCTCACCTGGCTTTCCCTGTGGGTTTTTACACAATCGGACAGAAGATGACAGCCACACCAGAGTGTGGCCATCAGAGGATGGGAGGAGGCAAACAAAGCCCGAGGGCAGACGTTTCGTTCTTTCTGTGCGACCTCTTCATCCTCCTCACTGCCCACCCCAGGGAAAGCAGGGCTTTGCTTCTAAGCATCGTGTTTTTCTCTTCTGTGGAATGAAAATCCACATGCCACTCAGCTCACCCGGGGCCGAACCTGGACAGACTCATCATATGCTGGCAGCACCAAACCCCGCCTGACCTTGCGAACACAGGCGCCGCAGAGCCGACTGCCCGCTCCTGACCAGGAGCCAACTGGGGGCCCAGGCTGCGCACTCCTGACCAGGGTCGCTGGAGAGGATCTGGCTTTGTGTTCCTGGCTCTGGAGATTGAAAGTTGAAACTCAGATTTGGTGTCTACCAAGTGCGTACCACTTTCCCGCCACGGTAATGCTGAAAAATCCTAAGTCAAAAGTTGGGATCGATCATTCCATCTTTATTTTTTCAAGTTTTACTTTTGTTGCAGTACAAGGCCACACCCCTCGTGAGGCACGGTACCTGTGCCGACCACATCTTAATTCTTCTTTCATCCCCTCCCCTCCCTCTGTCTCCTGGTTTCCTTCCCATTTGCAAAAGCTCTGTCTCCGTTTCCGTTTCCGATGATCTGTCTCTTATTTTGCTCCTATTGATATTTCGGGTTTCCTGTAGAGAAGCTGTCAATCATTGCGTCTTCTTCCTACGTGAGAGGCTCGCACTGAAAGGGAGGATTCCCAGGAGCAGCCGCCCTTCCTCTGCCTTCCCCGAGGGGGACCCAAACCACCTCAGCCCCGTTGCCCTGACTCTGAGCGAGGCCCCGGGCTCCTTCCAGGGGCTTTGTGCCAGTCTCGGCCGGGAACGCATGAAACTGTTCTCCGCTCCTGCTCCATCCCACATTCAGTCCAGACTCGCTCCACCCTAGCTCTGCCAGAAGGACTAAGTGCTCCCCTTACGCGTAAGGCTCGAAGCCGGGCCCCCTCCCTCTCCCTCCCCCTCCCTCCCTCCTTCCCTCCCTCTTTGCGCTTCTCCTCTCCCACCCCACCTCTCTTCCTGCATTAGTGTCCAGGCCTCATGGATGGCAGAGGTGAATCCAAGAGTAGCCCTGACCTCGAGGGCCCTCACGGCTCAGATCTAAAGTGTCCCCCGGAGTCTCCCGTGGGTGGAAGGCGATGGATCCTGGGACACTGTGCTCATGGGAAGACCCATCTACAGATGAGCTCCTGGCTGACTGCTGTGGGAGGCGGGGCCTGGTTGGAGGTGGTCACGGGGGCGTGGCCTGGAAGGGTGTATCTCCCTCCCAGTTCCTCCCTTCTCTCTCTGCTTCTGGCTGCTGTGAGTTGAGCACCTTTCCTCTGCCAGACCCTTCCACCGTGCTCTTCCTGCCTTGGAGCCGGACAGCCATGGACCGAAGCCATGAGCCAAAACAACCCTCTCCTCCTGTTAAACTGTGGGTGTCAGGTGTGTCCTAGAGACAGGAATGTGGCAGTGATGCTGCTGCTGAGCACCACTCCCTGCAAACCGTGACAAGGTTCTGAGGCACCCCAGGGTGGGCCTCAGACCTGCCCGGGTGGGTGTGGCTTCCACTGCACACACCCTACAGAGAGCTGCTGCCCGGGGCCCCACAGTAACTCTGGGGACTGGACTACGCAGGCACACTTGATCAAAGTTGTTAAAAGTGTCTAGTATTTCGAGGTTTGCAAGTGCCAGGTATTGTGATTCTCCTGACAGCCTGATGAGCATCAACTGGAAACAAATGGGCTCGGGAAGGTTCGGTGGACTGGGCAGAAATGGACACCAGAGACAGCCGGAAGTGATAGAAAGATCAGGACACGAAAGAGAGCCAAGAGAGGGCGGGGCCTGCAGAGTTGGAAGCGCACCCGGCACGCACTATGAAATAACAACGTCATCCCCCATTGCTAGTTGCTGCTTCCCTAAGAAAGGGCAGGCGCAGAAAAAGCATCTGGTCCAAGGTCCCCCCGGGCAGAGGAGGAGCTGTGTCCCGGAGCGGCAGAGCCTCGAGCTGGACCCATTGCTGTCAGGGCACAGCTGTGACATGACGCCCACCCGGACCCCTGACTCTCAGCCCCACACCCCAAGCATACGGGAAAGCCTCTGCCTGGAATCAGCACTGGGTGTCATCCTGCCTGGAAGTGTCACCTGAGCCGTGTCGCCACAGGAGGGAAATTGGAAGGCTGTAAACATTCAGGAGGGGATGCAGTTGTCCCGACTGCGATGGAGCCCCGCACTCGAGGGTTGCTCCTGCTCATGTGACCCGCATAGCCCCATCTCCAGGGGGGATTCTGGAAGCATCCTATGGGCTGGGCCGCACAGTTCTGGATGTACTTCACGCCCTCTGCAGGGCCCGACTCCTGCTTTTCTTGTTCTGCTTACAAGAAGGAAACAGGAAATTTCCATTTCCTTCTAGACTTTTGCTTCCAATCCATGTCCTTGTTCTCAAGACACAATTCACTGCCGAGCCGTTCTCCTTGGCTTCTCCAAAGTATACGTTTCCTGTGGGCACAGAAGTCAAGAAAATGCAGAGCTATCCCTGGAGGAGTGCGTGCTTGCTTTTGGGAAACAAAATGGAAATTCTGTCCACCTTGGTCACTGGGCTTGGGATACAGGAGACTGACATCACTTCAGCCTCCAAAAGGATGTGTGCCCTGGCTTTAAAAAGTGTCCACTGGCAGATGAGTCAGAAGCATGAGAAATGTTCACACCTTGGAGCAGGTAGTAGCTCCTTTTGGGGAGTTTTGGTTGGCCATGCAGACGTGAATGTAAACTAATTGGACAATTTATCATAGTTTGACTCCTAATAGCAACTGATTAGGAACAGAAAGCGTCCTTTTGCATGAAGTAAATGATGGTGTATCCACTCAGTGAAATGCTGGTCCTTTACCATGCATCCAGCACGCATTTATTGAGTGCCGGCTGTGTGCCCAGGGCAGCAGGCTACATAGCTGTTAGCAGCGCCCGCTGGGAGCCTGAGGCTGGAGGCATCTTCCAGTGCTGTGTCGAAACCCCCTGTGAAACGTTACGATTCCACCTCTGCACACACAGCCCTGGTGAAGTCGACTTGTTTTCCTTTTTATCTGTTTCCCCAAATGCCTTTAAGAGCACATAAAACTTGCATAGTGGGGAAGACAAGGGCAGTTTTGAGAAACATTTGCCACGTTCAGGTAGAAGTGAGGCTTTGCGTGTGCATGTTGCAATCTCTGCACCTGTGGGAGAACACAAGGTCCCCCCCCCCCGTGTGGGGCACGTGCAGGGCGGGGTGCGCTCAGCACACGGAGGGGCCCTGAGGGCTCTGCTGCCCGTCTCGCCCTTGACCGAGCACGAACTCCTGCCAATTGTTTATGTTCCGGGACCTGCCCGAAGGACACACTTGGGGAGCATAAAATAAGCACTGTTTCTGGGGAATTTTGTGAACAGGTTTTATTTTTATTTTCACCGTAATTAGCTCCACCTCAGTTACATTACTGTGTGTATTATGAACATTTATGGTTTATAGAAGACTATAAACGCTGTGTTCCTTAGTATTGCAAGTTCCACACATTAATATCAGCTGCATATTTGTAGAGGCCTCAGAGGGGCTGTATCCGGGCTCAGGGAGGGTGAGATCAGGCTCCTGTCCTAGTGGGGCTTGGGGCCCACACTCAGGGACACAAACCTGGACCCCAGGGAGGGGTTGGCGTGCAGTTTCCTGGAGGGCTCCTGGGAGGAGGAGGCTGCACCCCAAAGAGCTACGAAGGCTGGCGTGGCGGGGGGAGGCAGAGGGTGGAGGAGCTGAGTGCGGGCAGCAGGGAGGAGCAGTGGGTGGCAACGCCTGAAGAGGGCCCAGTGAGAGGACCCTGCCCTCGAGGAGCAGGGTCCGCTCGGTGACCTGGCACCCAGGTGGCATCAGAGCCACTGCTCCGGGATCTGCTTGCCAGTCCCTGGTCACCCAGCTGCCTTCTGACAACTGGCACTGTGGTGGGGACTGGCACAGCCTGCAGGGCAGCTGGGCCACCGAGCCAGGCCTGGGTGCCTCTCACCCTGTGTGGCTGCTCCCAAGATTTGCCGAATGTGACCGTCACCTGACTCCTTCTGGGAAGACCCTGGGGAGCAGGAACCCCTGCAGCCCCCCAGTCACTGAGTTCACAGACCGTTTACTGGGTGGATGGACACACCTGAGTGGGTGAGGTGAGTAAAGCGGATGAGGGACAGGGCCCCTCAGGGGCCCGAGCCGGAGTCCTGGGGGTGGGAGACAGGGGGTCAGGAGGTCAGGGGTGGGCAGGAGGTGGCCTTGGTGTTGGTAAACTGGCTTTGTCCAGTTTCTTAGCTCTCCGTCTGGCTCAGAGAGGCCATCTTACAGGCTGGGGTACAGGTGGTCTACTGGGTCCTCCTACTCTACAAGGATCTGAGGTCACCATTGTAAAGTGCGATTCGGGAGCATTCGCCGTAGCTGCAGTGCAGGGCACCATCAGACTATCTAATTTTGGAGCATTTGCACTGTCCTGAAAATAACCTCGGTCCTTTGGGGCTGGGGATTTAGCTCAGTGGTTTCGCCGCCTGCTGTGCAAGTGCAAGGACCCGAGTTCGATCCCCGGTACCAAAAAAAAAAAAGAAGAACCTCGGTCCCCTTTAACCAGTGCCTCTCCGTTTCTGAAGCTGCTGATCTGCTCCCATCTGCATGACTTTGCCTCTTCTGGGGGATTCACATAAATAGAATCACACAGTGTATGGTCTTCTTGTCTGGCTTCGTTCACTTAGCATGGTGTTTTCATGTTGTAGCAGCTAAAGCATGCCATCCCTTTTCATGGGTGCATAATATTCCACCGTGTGGACAGACCACAGTTCTGTCACCCATTCTCCAGTTGGCAAACATTTGGGTTGTTTCCATTTTCTGTCAATTAGGCATATTTAAGTTACCAAGTTAATACATGTGTTCATTATAAAAATCTAAATCTTAAAGAAAGACACATAGAGTAAAATAAACTTTTCCTCAGCTCCACGATCATCCCAGCGATGATCACCATGCTTCCTTCACCATGGCTCTGCCTTCTCCGGGGCCAGTGTGCTCCTCCGGGACCCCCTTATGTACAGCCACCTCCCTGTGCCCCTTCTTTACACACGGTCCCAGCCGTCCCTGTGGTCTCCAAATTCCTCTCTGTTGCTGGGTGTTTCCCCGGGCCGCGCCCGCCCTGGCCCCAATCCCCTCTAAGCTCCTGTAACTGTAGCTCCTCCCTGGTACCTGGTGCTGCCCCAGCCCTGTCCTCACCCTGCACCCTGGTGTCAGCATCTGTCTCCCTGACCACACGGCAGGGCCAGGAGCCCACCTGATCACCTCTGTGACTGAAGTCCCCACTCGGAAGCACCTCACAAAGCTGGGCTTCCAGACTCCATGAGTCTTCTAGTGGTCCTGTGTTGAACAATAAGCCGGGCGTGGTGGCACATGGCTATAACCCAGGACTCCGAGAGGCTGAGGCAAAAGGATCACAAGTTCCAGCCCAGCCTGGGCAACTTCGTGAGTCCGTGTCTGAAAATTTAAAAATAAAAACAGTTAGAAGAGTTGGGGATGTAGCTCAGTGCAAAGGCACAGGGCTCAATCCCCGGTACAGGAAAGACAATGCCAAGGGCCAGGCCCTGTGCTTGGCTCCAAGTTAGCATCAGTCAGTGACCTGAGTGGTCCTCACTGTTGCCATGGTTTCCAGGCTTGGGGCCCTGGGGTCCCCGCTCTGCACTGTCCAGCTGCCATCTGTGGGTGAATGCCCAGTCTGTCTGCACATCAGGTTCCCACCCAGAAGCTGGGGTCACATGGCTCCCCGGCAGTGGGCCGGAGACTAATGAAACCCACGTGCAGAATGAAGGACGGCGGCAGCAGGCTGTGCAGGAGACCAGCTCGGCCTCGGGCTCCCACAGCAGGAAGAGCGCGCATCCGCTTGCAGCTGCGGGCTCCCAGGGAGATAATGTGTGGAAAGTGGTTTGTAAGTGCTCAAGTGCTATAAAACCGTTTAGGATGATTATTACTAATTAAAATTTAGAGCTGCGTGGTGTGTGGTGCTGAGCTCCCCTCCCCTCCAGGGGTCTTAGAGACAGAGTGAGAAATCATAAGCCTTGACGAGCCATGAGCTGTGGCACCCGAAAGGAGGCGGCGGCGCGGCCCCTCTGCCCTTCCCTCAGTCTTCCACCAGCACAGGACGGGCAGCTGCCCCGTGCCTGGCGCCACCGTGGACGTTGGGACTGGGGGCAGGGAGACAGCCCGGCTCCTGCCCTTGGATTGCTGTGGTCCTGGGTGAGACATTGGGTGGGCCATAGTGAGGAAGACAGGTTCCCTCCGCTCTGTGTGGTTGCTATCTAGATGCACCCAAGCCTCCTGCACTCACAGGCCGGGCTTTGGGAGGGGATGGACCACGAGCTCATAGCAACTGCTGTAGGGGGCGGAGCCTGGTGGGAGGAGGTGTGGTCACTGGGTGTGGTCTGGACGGGCTCCTCCCCTCCCAGCCCCTCCGTTCTCTCTGCTTCCTGTGTCCCACGCCCTGAACAGCTCTCCTCCGCCAGGCCCCTGTGCCGTGCTGCCCTTCCTTGGAGCCGGCCGACTGAAACGGGACCCCAAATCAACCTCTCCTTCAGCTGTGGGTGTCAGGTATTAGGAAAGTGACTAAGCCAGCCTCCTCTGCGGACTGGCCCGCCGCAGGTCGTGCCTGGCCTCTTTTGTGGTTCAGTCCACCCCCAGCCCCCTTGGAGCCAGGGACAGTGCCTCATGTCCCTGCATGTCCCCAACGCCTGACCCAGGTGCCTAGGAGGAGGACCAGTGAGTGCCAGATTGGACGAGGAGTGACAGCCAACTTGGGACAGGGGTTTGGGATGGGGCGGCATGTGTTACCCACCCACAGGGGAGTCTGTTTAGGGCTTTGGAGGAAACCTGAGATCTGCATCCTTTCCCACAGTTTTCCTGAAAGACACAGCTCCCGAGGCTGAGGAGATACTGTAGCTGGGCTCTCATGGTCCCCACTGCAGCAGGCCTGATGCTGCAGGGCCAGCACTCCCTCCATGCCTGCTGGCACTCTGCACTCTGAGCCTTCTCCCCAATGTTCCCACTTCCCTGAAGCATCAGCCCTGGTGTCTGTGTCTGCCGATGGTGGTGCCCACTCAGCTGTGGATGGAGAAGGGACAGAGGCGTGGACAATGCAGAGCATGAGGCAGAGCTCGACCTGGCTCCCAGCTGCTGGCCCCACCTGCAAGGATCTGGTGCCCAGAGAAGGAGTGTGGACCTCGCCTTGCAGACACCAGTGGGGCGGGGGGTGGGGGTGGAAGAGGGATGTGAAAAGCGCTGCCCTCCTAAAGAAAGTGCAGGCTGAGAGCTGGCACCGGGAGGTGGGGAGAACGGGCAGTGGAGCAGCCCTGTAGGCTCAGCAAGAGGAGGCCCAGCTCCCCCATCGGACAGGAAGGGCACTGCCGAGCTCCCTATGGGAAGCTACACCACCAAGCGACCACAGCCCAGCTCTGCCCCAGCACACCAGCTCCTGGCCACAGGGCGATGATGGTGACCCAGGGAAAGCTCAGGCGTGGAGGTACAGGGGCTTGGCCCAGCTCAGGTCTCAGCGCTGCTGCAGTGGACCAGGTCAGCAATCGCCAATATGGACAAAGCTGCTTACCTCTGCTCCTCTCTCATAGTACTTGTGATGGAAAAACAAAGGCAATATTGGTTCCATCCTGCATCATCCAGGCTGAAATGATATTCACAACAAACACGTCACAAGTGCTTATGATGCTCCAGGCCCTGCTGCGAGTGCTTTGCACTCATCAACTGGCTTTGCCATCACAACTGGCTCCAATGGAGGTGTTGCCACACTGTCTTCATTGACGTGGAAACAGAGAGGCTGACTCACTTGCCCAAGGTTATTCAGCCGGGGAGTGGCAGAGGTGGGACTTGAACATGGCAGAGCAGAGCTCCTCACTGCGATGCAGCAGTAGTAAGAATACGGCTTCTTCCTACTTCAGAGTGGACTCCTGGAAAGCACCGTCCATGGTGTTCCTCGCTGAGGCTCAGTGAGAACACATTTCCGTCCCTGCCCCTTCCCTTTGGTGACGTTTCACCCAGCATGGTCCTTTCAGCGCCCTGTGGAAGCAGGTGTGGGGTTTGCTGACCTCGGTTGCTGAGACACCCGCTTGGGTCAGGGTGGGTGCCCTGGCTGTGGCCCCCTCCGCCTTAGTCCCTGCACCCACAGAGTGAGCAGAGGAGGCGCTGTGTCACCGGGGCCCTGATACCTCCCCCAAGCTGGCCATCCAGACTTCTAGAACCTTCCCAAGCTATGGAACCCATGGAAACCGGGCGCAGGCTCTGTCTCCTCTGAATGGAAACAACCTTGCGTCAGCACAGCACTTTTGGCTCCAGAAATGGCACGGCAGCGGGGCCGGGAAAGGAACACTGAGACCCAGCAGCAGCCCACTCAGTGTGTCTTCCTTGGAGAGAGAGCTGCGTCTGTCCAGAGAGCCGGCAAGGCCTCTTTGAGAAGCACCGAGCCCTCCGCACCCAGAGGGTCTCAGTTTCCCCACCTGTGCAGAAGGGCAGGTGACCGAGGGCTGGGAGTCAGCCCTGGCCACACACCCGCATCCCCCGGGTGTGTAGAAGACAGCAGTGCCCAGTCCCTGCCCTGACTTCACGTATGTCCTGAGGGCCAGGGGCTGCCACCCTGAACAGCCTGCGTGGCTGGGCTGCAAGGCTCAGGCAGGTGACCTCCGAGGCGGGAACCCACCCAGCCCCCAGAAAGTGCTGGGAGCCACATGCAGAGAAGAAATGAAATGCAGCAGGCCTGGGAGCAGCTGTCAGATTCTTAGTGTGCCTTTGGGACGAGGAGGCAGGGAAAAGTTGATTTATAAGCCCAGCTGAGGCGCGATTTGCTCTCTTCCCTCTTAAAGCTTCTTTGTGAAAACATAATTCAATCCTGGAGCCCTGCAGTCCCGCCCACTGTGCAATGGCAGAGGTGGCCCTGCACAGGGCCTCTCCTCCCACCTCTGGGGTCCTCTTCCTGACATCAGACTGACATACTTTCTCTTCCCAGGGCAGCCCTTCCCTCCTTACCTGGCCCCGGGTGCCCTGGAGTGGCTGCTTTTCGCTGTCCTCTGCATGGTGGCTCTCTGATGGATGACCCTCTGTGTCCATCGCACTCTGCACTGATTGGGCTGCCCAGTCCCTCCCCAACCAGGCCTCTGCTAGCCTTTGATGATTTATGGGAGTCCAAGGCGAGGTGACTCCCCAAGACCCGTGCAAATTAAGGCCCGGGGTGGGTGCAGCTGAAACACTGGAGGGCTGGATAATTACAAGCCTTCTGGGGCCAGGGCTAGGCGTGGGTCTCCAGGACACCAGAATGAAATGCACCATGGCTTCTGGTGCAAACAGGGTTGGAGCCCTCGGAGGCTCCTGCACTGGGGGCTCAAGGCCGTTACTCTTTTTTGAAGGATCACTTACATTTCCCAGTTGCACTTGCCGCATGCTGCAGTTCACAAACACATTTTATTGTAAATGGTAAGAACACTGAGCTTTGTCAACCCCAGGCTCGCTGTGCAGGGCTGAGTAAAGCAGGCCACTTCTCTGCAGCTCTTAGGACTGGATCTCATCCCACTTTTTCTTGTGGCTGAAAATCTCTGGGACAGCCTGGGCCAAATCTCAGAGCCTGGGCTGTGGACCAAGGCAGATCTGTTTTCCTCCTGTAGAACATAAACCTGGGATAAAGACGTAGTCATTGTAGGACTAGAGGACTACCTGGAAGAGATGCGGAGGCACTGGTAGGCTAGGCAGGGTGTGGGTGGCCGGGAATGCTGGGGCTGCTTCTGCTAGGCCAGGGGTCAGGCTGGTTGCCATCTCCTAGGAAAGCTTGGCCTGGCCTCACACCTGCTCGCCTGCGCAGTGGATGCTTTGGAGCCATATACCCAGCTCCTGAGGCTGCTTCTCCCCTCAGCTTGCAGCTGGGAGCTCACTGTCCTGGGCCCACCTCAAGCACTGGCTTCTGTCCTCCAGGCCGAAAATCTTGGAGGCCTCTGCATTCAGGATCCCGGGCTGCAGGAGACCTCAGTACCCACCTGGATGTCGCTCCTCTGTCTTCTCTGCCTCACCTGCCGACTCCCTCACTCCTGTGCCCATCAGCACCACATCCTGGTCTCAGGCTCTGAATTTGGGGAAGCCCACGCCAAGAGCACCCGGTGGAAACCACTTGGTTCTAGGTACCATGAATTCCCAGCAGATGGGCAGTGTGGCCCAGAGTTCACAGGTTGGCTCCTCGATCGTGCCGGGCCCTGGACTCCACCTCCATGCAGGACAGCACAGGGAGCCAAGCAGCAGCTGCTGAGCTGTGGGAACTGGAACACCTCGCTCTGAAGCACCACCTGTTTACGCCTCACTCATCAAGGGGCCCAGTGCCTGACCTCGGCTGTCGGGCGGCTCTGAGGTGCCCTCCATTCTTCAGATTCTCTGTCTTCTGCTTGTGGCTCTGCTGGTTATGGCCTCATGGTACAGGCACAGCAATTGCCTCGGCTTCAGGCTTCATGTGTGTGTCAAGAGCAGAGGAGGTCAGTCTTTCCTCGATGGCTCCAAAAGGCATGATTTTGTATCTCATTGGCCAGATCTGCCCAGAAGTCTGGCCACTTCTACCTGACAGCCAATAGCCACCTTTCCAACCTGTAGCATAGGAGGCAGTGAGGGAGAAAGAGATTGGAAATAGTGGTGGCTTGGCCAACAAACTGTGTCTTTCCCTAGTAGCATGAGCAGACACGATGGTGTAAGGAAAAAGCTGTCTGGCAATGATAGGAACTGGAAATGATTGCACCTTTGAGTGGATGGCAGGATGGGAAAAATGATGTCAACAGGTAAGAGGGAGGAGGACCTAAAGGGGCCATTTAAATTTTTTTGATACTAGGTGTTTATAGTACATAATGTTTATCCTCGTCTTAGGGAGGAGGTACATATACTTAACACATTTGAACTTTTTATTTCCCTTCTGTTCCCCTTCCTGCAACTCTAGATCCCTTTCCCATTTGCAAAAAGATCTATCTCCATCTCTCCTATTATCTAGCTTTTATTTAAAAAAATTATTTATACTTTTAGATTATTCATATAAGAGAAGTTATGTGATATTTAAGCTTGTGCATCTGATTTATTTCACTTAACATTATGGTCTCAAGGTGCATCCATTTTCCCACAAATGACTCCAGTTTATCTTTCTTTATGGCAGAGTGGTACTCCATTGTATGTAAATACCACATTTTCTTTATCCATTCACCTGCTGATGGACATACAGGCTGCTTCCAAGATTTAACTGTTATGAATTGTGCTGCCATAAACATGCTGCATGGATCACTGTAATATGATGTCTTTCTCTTTTGGGAAGATACCTAGAAGGGGAATAGCTGTGATGAATGCAATTTCTAGTTTCAGTTTTTTGAGGACTCTCCAGACTGCTCTCCATGGTGGTTGTACTAGTTTACATTCCCAGCAACAAGGTAGAAGGGGTCCTTTTCTCCTATTCTTAAGCCAGGTGGTGGAAGGGGATTTTTCAGGACTGGATCTTCTGGACAGCCAGCTGGGAAGGGACTTGGCCTGGGAGGAGACCAGAGGCATTTGGAGACCCGAGGGTGCTATTTCCCAGTGACTCCATGCTCTGCTGTGTGGATCAAGGTGGGGCTGGGGGTGTAGCTCAGGGGTGGAATCTTGCCTAGCACGTGCGAGGTCCTGGGTTTGATTCTCAGCACTACAAATGAAACAAAGCAAAACATAAAAGGACAACCAATAGGAGTGGATGGGGAAGTAGTGGGGTGGACAGTTGAGGCTGAAGCTCCTGAGGAAGGAACACGGGAGAGTTGGTCCTGGTGCAGAAATGGATTGAGATGCCACCTGGATGTGGCTCTTTTTAGTTGATGGGAGTGGTTTTATTTGCATTTTTGTGTGCATTAGCAAATTCTAGGCTGCATTAACTTACTGACTCAGCCATGTAAGACAAGCCCAAGTGAGACAGAGTACAAATAACTTTAACACTAGGGAGGGCAGATGAAGGGGAGGTAGAAAGAGTAAAAATGTGTTTTGTTGTGGACATGGGTGAATGTGATTGCTACATGCTGCAAAGATACACTGATTAAAAATTTTTTAAAAAATACCAGGAACTAGGACATGAGACTCTCTAGATATTTCTGGGTTTTTTTTTTTTTTTTTTTTTTGGTACCAGGGATTGAACTTGGGACCTTGTGCTTGTGAGACAGGCAGTGGAACCACTGAGCTAAACCCCTGGCCCCTCTCTAGTTATTTCTAACAAGGGAAAAAGGAGAAGTACCAATGTACACGTTCGTCCCACTAGATTTGCTGGCTTTGTAAGCAAAGCCATAGTTTACTCAACTAGCTATCAAGAAATTCAAATTATGCAAATTAATTTTAGGTGATGTGTGTTGATTTTCAGAGAAAAATAGAAAATAGAGAAAAGCAATTAAGAAGAAAACATCAAAATCCATATGAACAAAATCACCTTTGGCACATGTCCTGAAAGGGTAAATTTCCTTCCAGTATTTATGATCACAATCAATATGAAATTCCTATGCTGCATTTGAATCTAGCCTCCTCTTGTGGGCATTTCTTCCATGCTAACATTGTCTTCCTAAACTTCACTTTTTTTTTTTTTTTTTTGGCGGTACCCAGGATCGAACTCAGGACCTTGCGCTTGCCAGACAGGCCGCACCACTGAGCTAAATCCCCGGCCCATAAACTTCGCTTTTCATAACACAAAACTTGATGCCTGTTATTGACTATTTGGGCTGCTTCCTTTTTCTATAATAAATACCATGCTGATTATCACTGTGTATAAATCTTTGTCTTCATAGAAGGCCATTTCTGGGAGATTTGAATCTCAGGAATGAAATTATTTCCTTAAAGGGAAGAAACATTTTCAAAGCCATTGATACCTATTGCTGGCTCGGAAATTGAACTTGTGATGAAGATTGAATTAAAAGCAGACAAGACTGTACAGCAAGGCCCTGTTGCTTCCCCACTCCTTCCTCGGGCAGCCTGCTGGACAATTTATTGCTGTATTTCCACACAGGATCAATACGCCCAGGAGCCCCAGTGTAATGAGATTCAGAGGCCCTGACTACTGAACAAATCCATCAATTAGAGCAGAATGTTAAGAACAGGAAAGTGGAAATGGCCTCGATGAGTCTCAGTCCCGAAACACAGATTAGTGAGTTGAGAAAAGAGCATTTTATCTTGAGGTTTTCAGCACATAGGATGCAGAAGCGCACACTCACTTCCCACACCTACTGCTCTTGCTCACAGTCAGGCCCAGAACAGGGGCTGCCATCTGCCCCAGTCCAGGGATCTGCGCAAGCCCCAGGGGTGGGCCAGGTCGGAATGCGCTGCAGCCTTCTGTATCTGACCTGGACAGAGCAAGCGGAGGCCTCATCTGGCCCGTGTCACCCCGGGGTCAGGGTGACAGCCCTTCGCCCAGCGCGCTCAGACTGCCCAATCTTGGGCTCCCTCAGCTGTCCACCGTGCATCACTTGTCCCTAAGAGAAGCCCTAGACCATGCTTTCCCTCCCTCCTTTCACCTCCAGTGTGCCCGGTGCTTGCTGGGAGGCCATGCCGGGCTTCCTCCTCCTCCGTGGAACATGAGTGGTGAACTCTTCCCTCTAGGGTGCTGGCTCTGTGTCTGGGACGTTTCCATAGCTGCTTACAACCCACTCCCAGGTAGCTGTAAGGACACGGACACACTTTGCCGTCAGGCTTCTTACATGAGGACATAGTTCCTTGAAGATAATTTGGAGACACTGCTAAAAATGCTTTTGACACTGATCCCAGCTGGGTTTCTTCCTAATGTTGTATCACAGCTATGTAGTTTGCTCTTTCCAGTTCCTTCCTATCACTTTGCAGAATTGGGGTTCTTCTCTCCTCTCATTCATGCCTGTATTCATTCATTCTCTTACGTTCATACTCCTCTAACCCCCACCCCCATGCACACAGGTGCTGGAGACAGCTCCTCCTGGCTTTCGAGACCCACATGTGTGCATTTATTACCAGCTCCTCCGTGACCTCATTGTCCGTGGCTTGAAATCAGCGATGGCGGGAGTGTTTACACAGCAGAAATGAACGGATTCCAAAAATCGGGTCTGCATTTGTCTGAGAGTCAGTTCTTAGGCATTTACCAGATTCCACTTTCTCCTCTTCTGTGCCCACCAGGGCCTGAGAGCAGCAGGAACCCCTTCTTGTCCTCGACTTGGTGGTGATCAAGGGGCGCGTGCTGCTCTGGGCAGGAGGAGGCAAAGCTGTCCTTCAGCGAGTGCTCTGTCCATGTGGAGAAGCCACAGGGCAGCCAGGGAATCACCTGGAACCAGCTCCACATGTCGGGAGAGAAGGCTGTCTCTGTCAGCAGACCCAGGTAACTTGTGAAATATTCCTTCCACACACAGTCTAGCAAGTCCCAAGCACTCACACACGGTTTTCCCAGTGGGTAGAGCTGCCCGATGGAGCAGGCTTCCCAGGCGCAGGTGGTAATAAGCTCCCTGTCAGAGAATGGATCCAAGGAGAGTTTGAACAGCCATCTCTCCTAGATGCTGCAGCAGGGCCGGGGATCTGGCTTTGAGAAGGGTCAGACAGCTCAAGTTCACTGAGCGTAGAGCAGGAAGAGCCCCAACGTCCCTGCAGAAACATCTGTTGGAGTAATAGTGACATGGTAAGACCACATTCAAGTTCAAAGGGGAGGCGTCCCCCAGAAAAGGCAGCCCAAGGAGGGAGGCTTCATCTTATTTCTCCCTGAGCCCTCAAATAGGTTCTTGCCCAAGGCTGGTGGCTAAGCTCCTCAGTGAATGCCACCCCGAGTGAGGTGAGTAGAGAAGCCATTGTTTGGAACCCAGAACCCTCTGTGCTTGGCCATGATTAAGCAGGGGCATTACCAGGGGGCCTTTCTTCCTCTGGGATCTATTTTCTATGCTAATTATACAGGATGTATTCTAGATGCCTTCGTAGGAATAACTAGTGCACTAATTAAAACCCCAAGATTCACACCAAACCTGTGTACAGTGTAGTTTGCCTCATAAACACAGGCATCATTGGAAATAGAAAAATCAGTGACCAGATGGGGTCGACTGTGTTGAAGCACATTTTGAAGGCTTTTGTCTGAAAAAAAAAAAAATCCTGACTTTTACATTTGATTCCCTTTCCCTACCACAAACACGCTGAGTCGTTCCTGGGGAACCGGGCTGAACCTGAGCCTCATTCAGTAAGAGTCACACGATGTGAGTGGATTCAGTCCGTCCTGTGTTCTCACGAGCTGGTCCGTGTCCACCAGAGGCTGTGCCCCATGTGTTTCTCTGTGTCTTCCACAAGGACATGGGTCCTGGAGCCCAGCGGGTCTCCTTAAGATCCCAGCGCCACCACGTGCACCAAGGGCCCCTGGCGTCCCTCTGCACCAAGGGTGACACACGCACATCGCAGGGATCGTGAGGATTCTGCTGGTGGCTGTCCCAGGCTGTCGCAGGCTGGGTGTAGTCGCTGTCCTGTGACTCTTTTTTTTTTTTTTTGGTACCAGGAACCTTGTGCTCTTGAGGCAGGCAGCGGAACCACTGAGCTAAATCCCTGGCCCCATGACTCTTGGGTAACACACTTCGCCTGCTCTTCCTCCTGCTGGAGCACAGGGCTGCTCCTGCATGTTGGGTCCTGGAACAGGCGCCCCTTGGTGCTCAAATAGCCCTCCTTGCCTGGACCCCACAGGCGCCCTCCTTATGGTCCCTGTGCCCTGGTGCCCCCCTGTTCTGGAAGCTGTGAACTCCTGGGAGCCTACACTCCGCCCTGCCACCTGGCCCAAGCCCTGGGCAGTGTCCAGAATGTGCCTGGAGCGGAGCTTTGGTTGATGGACCAAGCTGGACTTCACAGACACTTGAAAAGTGAAGCTATTTCTGGCCCAGGAAGTGTCCCTGGGGAAGCATCAGAGGGAATGGAAGACCATAAGCCCCAAACAGTAAGAAGACAAGGAAGCTGAAGAGAGAAGCCCCTGGCCTGCCGTCCTCACCGGGAGCGCTCGCCACCCACCCCGCCATGCGTGGTGCTCGGTCTGCAGCAAGTCCACGTGGCCAGTGCAGGACTGCACGGGCCTTAATTTCCGGAAAGCAGCTGGCAGTTCTGGCTGCTGCCTGCATGGGGCAGGACCCACCTGCAGCAGGGGCCTGTGAGGAAGCTGTCACAGGGGTCCAGGCACGGGGTGACAGTGGGTGACTGGGGGTGGAGCAGGGACCAGGTTCTTCCAGGTGCTCTTCATCTGCAAGGTGGGTCCGCTCAGCTCTGCTTTGACTGACAGATCGGGGTGGGACAAAGGACAGTGACCCAGCAGTCCCAGTCTGGCTTTCCCATCCCCCGTGCATCCCCAGAGCTGTGTGACCTTGGGCCTGGTGTCAAGGGCAGTCACGTCTGCGCTGCTCTCCTGACGGCCTGTGTTCTGCTGTCGAGGAGCTCCTGTCTTCACAAGGCTCTGGAACTAAGTAGGGCAAGGACTGGTGTCCCCGTTTCTGGCCTCATTTCCTGATACCCCAAGGCCTCTGCCTGCCTGCCTTGCGGCCGCCTCCCTGCCTAGTATCTCTGCCACAGCCTGCTCACTCGTTCCTGCCTGCTCTCTGTGGGCTGCTCTTGCCTCCCCGGACATAGGGATGCCGCCGTGGCTGTATAAACTCGAGCATCTGGGAGGGCTGGTTAAATGCTCCTCTCTGATACCCCACACTGTGGTGCTGAGCTCCCCACCTTCTCCCTGATATCTCTGCTGGATCTGCTCCCCACAGCAGTTCACTCTGTCCAGCTTTGAAGTTTGTTCACTCGTGCATTTTGCTGGGTTCTACTCTACATGCCCTCTGGCCTTGAGCATGGTGCTTGCCTCAGAGTGGGAACTTGGTGATGGGCAGATAAGCCAGTGAGTGAGTGGGTGCATGCTCAGCTCTCACCACGGGAAAGCCCTTATTGGCCCCAGCTGGAGCCTGGCCCCCTCACCCACACTTCTGAGCTGGGCCCTCATTGCTTTTCATACTTGGGGCTGCAGGGTCTGTTTCCTGTTCTCCAGATGCAGCAGCCTGCTCCCGCCCAATGTTCCCCCGGGACTGTGCACTCTGCCCCTGATGCCTGGGACCCTTGACCCTGTTTCTTTCCATGGTTGAGTCTCTTTGTTATTTGGGCCTCAACTCAAATGTCACCTCTGCAGTGAGACCACTCAGCTGCTTCTAGTGACTTTGCTTTTCTACTCAATCTAGAGCAACCCCTCCCTTAGACCTATCTCTCCGTGCTGAACCCTGGGTGATTTCCTCTGGTCTGTCTTTCAGTTCCCTCAGTCTCTCCATCTGTGTTTAGTCTACTGTCTAACCTGCCCATAAAGGTCTTATGTCAGGAACTCAGTTTTTGGTTTCTACAATACCTGTGTCACAGTTGTGGTCATTCTTATTTTAAAGCCCTTTCTAGAACCTGTAAGCCGTGTAATACCTTCAAAGTGATTTTCTCCTATTTCTTTGCATCTGCTGACCATCTCTCAGGGTGTATCTTTGTAACTGTAGTTTGAAAACAATGTATCTTTACCAGGAATTATCATCAATGAGTGTACTCCCTGGGCTTTGGAGGGGACCAATGATATTCATTAATTCTGGAGCAGTTGTTGCATTATTTTCCTGGTGAATGCAAGATCAACAAGACTGTATCAGCTTTCCTTGGGATGCAGGCAAGGCATTGATGATGACTTGTGTATGACATCACTCAGATGCTTCTAATGACTTGGTTTTTCTGCCTTGTCCTCAGATTGGGGCATTGCTCAATATGGTGACACTTAGACATCAGGTGCTCAATGGGATCCCAGATCCCTCAGTGAATAATCCCCAGCATATTGCAGGAGTTTAATACTCACTGCTAACAGATTTCTGAGCTCTCTCTCACAGACACTGGGTCCTCAAATCTGGGATTGAGCCTGGGCATCTGAATTCTTCCAGGGTGAAGTGATTCTGACGCACAGTGAAGTGAGAGTACCAGTGGTCCTCTGAGGATGGAAGATTTGAATTGAGTTTATTTTTATCTTGCTGATTCCCTCCCCAAAAAAGCCTGCAGTGCTGTGCACAGAGATAAAAATACATTTGGAAAAGCAGACTGGAAACACCTACACAAACACGCTAAATGAGCAAGATCTGACTTTGTGCCAAGATGGGGCCACACGGGTGGCGCTGGGATGGTGTCCTTGCTGCCGTCCTTGGGACAGGTGCAGCTCAGGCTGTGTGTGCACCGTCACTGTGCCACCCCACAGGCCCCATGCTCCCTGCATCATAGCCCAGCCTGCCCCTACTCTGGGGAGTCCCTGGAACTGCACAGGGACGTTGTGCTCTGAGGGGTTTTCATTTTCCTGAGTTCCCCTCTGTAAGCTGTTGCATCCCCAGATGTGCTTAGGAATCTGCCAGCATACATGCAGGCTCCTCTTGGGAAACTGAGGGCCCAAGACCTGTGCTCTGCCACCACCTCCCTGCTCCCTTCTGGCCTGCACTGCCTCACACCTCCTGGCTTCTGCTCAAGCTGTATTCCCTGCTCAGAAAACCCCACTCATCTCGAAATTTTACATGTATCCCTTTCTCACCTCCCTACCATCCCTCCAGACTCATTAAGGAGCCCTCCCTCTCTGAGCACTGCCCAAGAGCACCCAGTGTCCCCACATCTCCTGCCATGCAGCCCCTCGTGTCTCTGCACGCTGGCTTCTCGAGCTCCCTCCCCCTCTCTGCGGGGCCTCTTGCACTGGCTACCTGGTGGTCTCCCCTGCCCCTGCCTCGGCCCTGCTATCCTCACCTCCACTCGGTCCCCTGCAGTGGTCTCACTCTGCCCTCCCTCTTTATGGCTACAGCTGGTGTGTGCATTCGTCCTGTGATTCCTGCATTACCCACTGTCTCCACGTGCAAGCCCATGACCCTGGAGCCTGGCACTGAGAGTGGCATGCACCAGGTGTCTGGTAACTTTCATTGCATGGAGGAACGAACACATCCTCAAACCTCAGTTTCTCTCTTTTTTTGAGCCATTGGTTCTTGACCTTCTGTTGGCTGTTGGCCTCTGGGACAGGCTTGGGGGTTGGAAACCCTTTGTCCAATGTGCATGGATGCTGAGTCACGTAAAACCTCTGTATTACACCAAGGATTCAAAACATCCCAAATAAAGAGTCTTCTCCCTGTGAATTCCAGGAATCAGATTCTTTTCTAGAGAGCAGCTGAGGGTTGTGGTGAAGATGCCCATGGCACACCCAGGACACAGAGGGAGGAGCACCCTCCCGCCTCTGGAAGCTGGTGCATTTGGACAGCTGCATGCAGAAGTCGCTTGGTTGGTAGCTTCCTCTCAGGACTAATCTTCCTGCTTTGGTTGTTTCAGGAAAGAAGACCATAGAGAGGCAAACACGTCCCTCTGGAAAATGTGACACCCCTCCCACATGACCTGTGGAGTGCAGGTGGCCCTGAGATTTACGATCCCTTCCTGGGAGCCAAGTAAAAGCCAAACGACCATCAGCCTGCCCACACCACCTATGGGAAATGTTCCTACCTTGCACGGTTCCAACCAGGAGCCCAGGCAATGCCCGTTGACCATAAGAAGCTGTGTTTATTGGCCAGGGCTGGTGGCAGGAAACCGGGGTCTGGAGCCCCAAGCACTGGGCTGGCTCTGCCTCTGCTAGGCCATGTCACCTTGTTCAGGTTGCTCGGCTTCTCCAAGCATCCTCCTCTCCTCTGCCTGCATGATGATTCTGTTCTGTGGGCCAAGTGCGCTCCAGACCCGGATGGTGCCTCGGGTACTGCACATTGCCTCCTGTGGGGCTCCCAGCCTGTGCAGGGTATTGTCTAGGGAGACAGAGAATTCCGGGGGCTTTGGCAAGTTCTCAAAGGAGCCCAGGACCCTCTGTGGTCCAGCACCGCTACTGGATGGGGTGTGAGTCCATCAAGGAACCCAGACACCCAGCTCTGCCTCTAACTTGCCAGCCACTTCCAAGCCACCCCTGGCTTCTCCGGGCCTGTTCCTCACCTGGACAGTGGAGGTGGCCACACAGCTTCCTGGCCCCTCCGACACCTGATGAGTGTGCAGCTTGTCCCTGCCACACCCCACGTTCTCGCCTGTTTACAGGGCCCATGCTCACAAGCACTCTGTGGCCCTTGGGGAGGCATCCTGCTTCTAGAAGACGCGGAGAGTCCTTCTCTAAACTTGTGCCGCTTCAAGTAACTTGTGTCCCACAGGTAACCACAGCAGCCCAAAGCACCCCAGGCCCGCAGCCCATCTGAGCTCCTTCTGGCCTTCAGTTGAAGAGCATCTCGGCCCCGTTGCTGGGATAGACCTTTGGCAACCGCTCCCTCACATTGTGTCCTGGGAGCTGCAGGACAGTGAGGCTGGCTACTGAGGGCAGCCAGGGATGCGGACAGGGACATTTGAAATTCCAGCATCACCCAGGAAGTCCAGGCGTAAAGCCGGCACTGCTGGCAAGACTTCTGTGGGCTGATTTCCCCTGGTCCTTGCTCCTGCACGACACAGCTGATGGTGGGAGCAGGCGGGCAGACAGGTCCACAGCACCTGGAGCTCTGGTCAGAGGGAGCAAGGACAGAGAGCCCCCCAACCCAAGTTGCTAGTCCATGGCAGGAACGAAGGCCACCCTGGACCAGACCTGGCACACACACCTGTCCTGTTTGCCTTCCATCTTTTCTTGTTCTTGTGGTAAAATGCACCTAACAGAAAACTTGCTGTTTGGACCTATTACGTGTCCAGCTCAGTGGCATTAGCACAGTCACATCATTCTGTAGCCACCGATCCATCCACCTCCGGAACATTTCAACTCTGTCCTCATTAAACCCCAGGCCTTCTTACCCCTCCTCCAGAACGAGCAACCTCATTCTGCTCTCTTTCTCTGTGAATATGACTGCTCCAGGGAGCTCATCTGAGTGGAATTGCACACAGTTCGACCTTTTGTGGCTGGCTTAATTCATTCAGCATAATGTTTCCAAGGTTCATCCATGTTGGATTGTGGGTCAGAATGCCCTTCCTTTTTTCAGGGTGAATAGTATTCTACCATATAGATAGATCAGATTTTGTTTCTCCACTCCCTCATCAATTAGGGTCACTTCCACCTTTCGGCTATTGTGAATAATTCTGCTCTGAAAATCAGTGTACACACCTCTGTTGTGTTTGTTAATATTGGAATTAATAAGTTCATCTTTCAAAACCAAATGATTTCTTATAAAATCTGGGTGTCTGGCTTCTCTTTGAAAATCAGTGGACCTGAGAACTTTGGACCCCTGTCTTCCTGGCCATGGTTGGAGCTGCGTGAGGTCAGCCCTCCCTCTCCTCTACAGGGCACCCGCCCCGTGGGCATGTTCTCTGCTCACCACGTAAGCTGCCTGTTCCCTTGGCTAGGCCCTGGCGACACCTGCCCCGCTCCCCACCCTCACATTATGGGTGGTGATGCTGAGGCCCAGGGAGGGACACGAGCCCCTCTTCAGGCTCCCAGGATGACAGTGACACCACCGATGTCTTCCACGGCCTGGACTGGTTCCTCTTCCAGCTCTGCCACCTGCCCATCCCAGTGACCTGGGGCAGAGCCCCTAACTGTTCTGAACTTCGGTTTCCCCTTTGGCCAGGACGTGAGAGTGATAGTGAAGACAGAGCGCTGGGTACCCACTGGGGCATCTGAGGCATGAACAATGCACAGAGCAAGTCGAAAGTCAGTGGCCTGGTGTTGGGTCTGATTCCGGAGCTGCACACGGGAAAGGGACCTGGCGCCTGAGAGCCCTGGCCTTCCCTACGTGAGGCGTGATGTCATGGGGACAGTCCAGCTTTGGTATCTGCCACCCTGGCTCCAAAGCCCACCCTGCGCCGGCCAGATCCTGTGTGAGCTGCAGTCCTCCGCAGGGAGATGGGGCCACCGTACTGTCCTCTCCAGCACCAGGACAAGTGAGAACCCTGGGCACTTGGCACGTAGTCCATGCTTGGTACAGTCTGGGTCTCTCCCTTCCCTTCCCCAGTAGGAGTCTGCCTCCTGGGTTAAAGCCATGGCCTGTTTTCCAGGTATTTCACAATTGACGAGGGAGCAAGTGGCTTCCGGCTCCCCACTGGCTCACCCTAGGGGCACAGGCCACTCACCAAGTGTCATTCACTCACTCAGCAACAGACACTAAGGGACGACCACTCAGCACCAGCACTGCAGTGGGCCCTGGGTCCTGGGAGAGAGCAGAACCCCAACCTCTGCCCTCCTGGAGCCAATGTCCGCGGCGGTCAAGTGCTTAAGTGCTCCCTGCCTGCAGGGCCTGGCTCTGGGGTCTGAGTGAAGCAGGGACACGGATGGGAAGGCACTTTGCAGACTCCTTCATTCTCATAAGTATGTGGATTGGTATTGACTTCCACATGCTAGAGACAATGAGGTCAACTGGTGTCAGAGAAGATTCGGGTTGAAATCAGAATAACAAGGATGCAGTGTGAATTCTGTGACTTGTTAGCTCTGAGACCAGTGAGAGCAACTTTCTCAGTTTCCTCACCTGGCAAGTGGGGTAACAAATATCTGCCTCGGCATCTGCAGTGGTGTGGATGGATGAACCGTATGGGAAAGCACCCCGCAGGTTCCAGTGTGCTGCAGACTCCAGTCATTAATCCAGTGCCTATTTATTAGGTACCTACTGTATGCCATTAAGAACAAGGTGAACAAGCTGTCTAAGGACAATGTGGAAAAAGTCCCCAGGGTAAGGGAGGAAAGAATCGCTTGTGAGATGGCTGTACTGCACATTCATAGATTATGATTAGCAACAGCCAGCGGGTTGGCATGGCAACATTCCCCCATGAACTGCCAGGCAGTGCGCTTAAAATAGGTATGCTGGAGGTGTGGCGAGTGCTGAGCAGGCAGAGGCAGCAGGGCCGGACCGGACTGCTCTGTGGATGGAGAAGGGCAGTATACTCTGGGGTCATGCCCTTGCCTGCTAACTGGGCTGCAATCAGAGGTGAGAAACACCCACAGTGGGAGCTGGGGAGGGCCTCAGACCTTAGCGTAGGCCCTGTCCTTCCTC
>NW_004624755.1:22534287-22548535 GCF_000247695.1 Heterocephalus glaber | reverse complement strand
CAGCAATTTATCAAGCAAACTCTGTAAACTTGAGGGGAGATGTTCTCCCTCGGGCTGCTGAGCTTCTTGTAGGAGACTCACAGCCTCCCTTGGATTCCAGAGAGAAATCCCAGTTCTGGAATGTGAGACTTTCAGAGAACTCATCGACCTCTGGGAACAGGGCGCTAGACTCGCTTGACGTGTTTCAGATGCTCACCGTTCTCTTCTCCACGTAGCTGTTCCCCACAGAGGAAAGGCAGGGAGGCCAGGGCTGGGTGGGTGTTCTCAAGCGCTTCACACTCGCTGCCTGCTGCGGCCTCTGGGCTGTCTGTAGGACGTGAAGATTGGTCCTGTGGTGGCGATTCCCACCGCAGAGATTCCCGCCGCAGAGCCTTTGAAAAGAAGGCAGGCTGCCCGGCCCCTCCTAGCCCACTGACACCACCTCAGGGGCCCCTGCAAAGTCTGTGGGGTTCCATCCCACAGTCAGGGCAAGAACCATCAGACTGCGGCCTGAGCCTGTGCTGATTAAATCCCCCGATCTCCCCCGGGCTTCTCCTGGCTGAGACTCATGTTTATTACTCCTCCTCACTGGGAAAGAAGGGTCCGCAGGAGGAAGCTTCTTAACTGTGGAGTATTTCTGGCCCTGAGTCACCTGCAGAGCTTCCCCCTTAGAGGCCTTTTAAGCAGATGACCTGCCGGAAATGGCACACGTGACATGTACTGACCCTCGGCTTTTGGGAGTTGGTCACTGCCCTATACCCGCAAGTCCCCAAAATGTGTGACTGACTCCACAGATGCAATGAACGAATCTCTTGGCTACAGTCATGGCCAGCACCCCAACTCTACCAGAAATAGAAACTCTAGGAGAGGCGGAAGCATCAACTGTGCAAGCAAACAGGAGTCGATTTGTATTCAGCTCTTGCTCTGGTTGCCAACTGTATTCCTACTTGGCCTTGAAGTGAAATCTCTAGGGCCCTAAGGAAGTGGCGGGAGGAAAACCTCTGGGGTCTGTTGATGTATTTAGTCATTTTCTCTGTGTCATAAGAATTTCTAGAAAAAGATAATTCATACCTTGAGCCTAAAACTGTCTTCAGTAAGTTGGCAGAGTTGGGATTGAAGGATTGGGATTTCTTTATCCCATTTGATTCTTTCTAAATCCTGCTCTGCTTTCAGCAAGCACAGCTCCCTTCCAAATCCGACCCCAGCGTGCCGGGTGTAAATACAGTTTTCAGAGCTGTAGGAAGACTAAGGAACACTGATCCCAGGGATGTAAGGTTCTCTTCAACACCGTCTTTTTGGTCTTTGAAAACATTGGGCTTTGATAAAGGGCGGACCGATGGCACTTTCATGGGATGGTAGAAAAAAGGGAGAGAAAGAAGTCTCGCCAGGAATGACGTTGTTCAACATGGCTGGAAACTCGGTTTTGACTCTATCAATATATTTTAAAGTAAAGTAACACATTGCCTTTTTGCACTTGTAACCATGACATCGAAGTGACAGGGCAACGAGGGCCTATGCAGTGACGATCGGACCGTTCCCTTAGACTCTTCGCTGGGACCAGGACAGGACACCTCCCAGAGGCAGGAGGGCGAGTGTGGGGCCACTTGCACGCCTGGGTTTGCACCGTGGCTGTGCACAGTTGCACAGCGTGCTCACACCCCTCAGCCTCTCCCCAGGAAGGCTGCGTGCAGACATCACAGAGGGCTGGTGTGTGCCACCCGAGCCGGGCTGCGATGGTCTCTTCCGCAGCCCTGGGAAGGGGTGAGTGTCCCTGGCCAGACCGTGAGTAAGTCTTGCAGTTTCTCGGCAGAACCTCCCTGTGTCCTTCCTCCCAGGTTAAATCAGGACAGAGATCACAAGGAAAGGGTGATGCACACATCCATGTGGAAAGTGTGTGCTTCCCCTCGGGGGCCTGTGTGCATGGTCACTCCATGCCTGAGGCTGCACGGACCTGAAGGCAGGCTCGTGTGGGTCTGCCTTCCCCAGCCCCAGGACCGGATGCTGGCAGTGCAGCCCTGGGGTGGCCTGGCGATACACGCAGACCCCTCCCCGTGCCGTTCAGCGGGACCCTCCTTGTCACCGTCCCCAGAGATGTTCGTCAGACTCTCCATCTGCCGTGTCCGGGCTCAGTCTGCCTCCAGGTTTCTGAGATTTGTAGCGATCGTTCTGTCTTGTGTACAACAGGCCCGGGTTTTCTCTTGTTACCGAGATGTATTTTTCTATGTCAGTTAAATGTATACTTTGTGTAATTTTGTACAATAAAATGTATGCTTTTTCATAATTAGAGGGTTTTGTTCCTTTTGACCTTTTAATCCATTATTGGTTCTCTCACAGACTGTTAGAAGCCCTGACACAACACAAACACAACGAAGCCAAAGGCAACTTGTAACACAAAGGCAGTGACTCTTCATTTCAGTGTTAAACACCTTATTTTCTCACCAATCCAATCCAGGGTGCACAAATAATGCAGTCATTTCCTTTAGGATCCATTACATTCCTGCATTCATTTCCTGTTGCCGCTCTGATGCATCATCCTGAGCCTGTGGCTAAAGGTACACAAAGCCACGCATGATTATTGTCTTTCGGCTGTGGAGAGTGGAAGCCTGACCGGGGTCTCTCTCAGTCAAGCTGGGTTTCTGCAGCAGGCTGGGGGAGGCTCTATTTCCTGGCCTTTTCCAGCTTCTAGAGGTCACCTGCCTTCCTTTGACTTGTGTCTCCTTCCTCCATCTCTAAAGCCCACATCCTGGCATCCTCAAGTCTAACTCGGACCTCTGCTCCTGGTGTCACATCCCCTCACTCTGATGTCCCCCTTTCACATTAAGGGACCTTGTACCTACACTGAACCTAGCAGATAACCCAGGATGCTCTCCCTTTAGTCGTTCAGTGCACTCCGAAACTCCTGCCTGTGCTGTGGATTACACAGGGGCTGGGGATCGCGTGGACATCTTTGAGGGGCATTGCCATCCTACTGCAATCGCCTGTGTGTTGATGTGGAGGAGGCAGAAAGAGCAAATGTTTTAGAATCAAACCAGCCTACGTCTTTGTCACTTGCTGGCCACATGAGATGAGGCAGCTTGCTTAATCCCCTGAGCCTCTCTTCTATCTTCAAAGAGCACAGTCGTTCTCGACTTGCCTTGCAGACTTGCTTGGCATAGTACATCCCTGACAGTGAGCTGCAGCTCCCCCTTCTTTATTCTCTGAAATATTCTTACAACTTACTTTTTTTTTTGGTGCCAGGGTTCGAACTCTGGACCTTGTGCTTGTGAGGCAGATGGCAGAACCACTGAGCTAAATCTTCAGCCCTATAACTTACTTTTAAAAAATTCTTCAATTTTTGCCTAAACTAAACACAATTGGAGCTGAACTAGCCTCTTGTCCTCTCCCTGCAGCCAGCTGACCTGCCCCTTTCTGCTCTCTGCTGTCACCTGAAAGGCTTCATGTTCTGAGAGGATAAGTTCAAGGTTGTCTCTGTCAAGTGCCACGGTGGAGCTCATTTATGGTTGGTCCTTCCCAGAGGATGACAGAAAGGGATGGAGGAGGTCACCGCTATCAGGATGCTGGAGTCGCTTGGGCGTCCGGGTTTTCCACTGTGGTCCCTGCTGGATTGCTCCCCTCGGCCTATGGCAAGCAGATGGGCACATTTCTCATGGCTTTGCTCTCTGCCTCCCTTTCTCTGTTGCACTTGGGTGCTGGCCTGGAGCAGAGGAGATGTAGTGGGAGGACTCTGGGGAGTCTGTGCTGGAAACCCAGTGGGTCCCATCCTGAAGGTTAACCCAGCAATGGTTTAAGGTTTGCCATCCTCAGAACACTGGCCGGAAGGTGGAGGTGGCACTGTCTGCCCCAAAGGGCAGCTGGAGGAGCTAATGGCCTGTGTGGCAGGCAATGGGCTCTGGAAGCAGAGACTTGTGGGTGGTGGCCCCCCAGGAATGTCAGATGTGCCCCACAGGGGAGGGCAGCATGAGGAGGAGGACTGAGAGACTGACACAGGGCACTCTGAATGTGTGCTGGGTGAATGTGGGGTGATTAGCTGCCAAGGGGGCGTGGAGTCCTCCCAAGTCCAGACTCTTGGAGCACACCACATCAGTGTCTTCCTCTGTCCTCTCTCAGCGGGACCCCTCAGGCAGGCAGGCTGCTTGGGAGACTAAAGGGGAGGTGTTCAGATCCTAGCAGACTCATTTTCCCTCTGTGAATCCCTCGGGTTTCTTGCCTAATAGGATATTCTAAAGGCTGCTATCAGGCAAGTGGAGCTGCTCTCTGTGAAGTGCTCACAGTGGTCCCGGGTGTGTGGTAATCTGTGTAAGGGGGAATGACCATCATCCTTCCTCTCTTCTGAATAAAGACCCTTCTCGCCCTACCCCTCCCTTGTATTCCTCCCTCTACTCATGATGACTGCCTGGCCCTTTCTCACAACACAAGGGTTCTTCCTAAAAACTAGAAAGATCTCCATCACCATCGGCAAAGCCCATGAGCCCACACGGCACTCCTGAGATGGTGAGGGTAGAACTGAGCCTGGATTAGAAAGACTGACACCCAATTTCTGTCTAACTCAGATTCTCAGATCCCCTGGCATTTCTATAAATTTTTTAAAATCCCTGTGGATATTTGTGGGGTACAGAAGTTTCCATGTGTTCGATGTGAACTTTCCTTGCCTGAAATGTGCTGGGAATAATATTTCACATGACAGAAAGGGTTCCCAGGAAAAATTGAAAGCATTTGCAGTAGCCTGGAGCCCTTTTGACTTGAGAGGAGCTGACTCAACTGCACCTGTGAGGTGTGGTTGAAAAATGTGGAGAACGTTTAAACTAAAAAATGTACTATAGTAAAAACACACTGCCATTAGTACCCCTGAAAACACTCTCCCATGTGTGGACCACAGTTGTTCCATCATTCTTGCCACTTTCTGAAGAAGTTCTGGAAGCCTTTTTCATGAGTGTCTCTAGTTGCACAGTTGTAGGTGCCTTGATGTCCTGAATCCATTCAAAACATTTACCTTTCATGGTCATTTCAATTTTGGGAAAAAGCCAGAAGTCTCATGGTGCCAGGTCAGGTGAATAAGGTGGATGAGGACACACAGTGATGTTTTCAAGAGCCCGTCTTTCCACTGGATGGTGCTCAGCAGCAGCATTCATGGTATTTATCATGCCCTACAAAGACACTCACACAAGAGGACTTTCAGAGCTGCTTCGGAAAGTAGCAAGAAGGATAGGATGTGTGTTAGAAGTGAGGGGGAGGATTTTGGAGGGGCCTAAGGACAATGTGTCCTTTACTGCAATTTAAAAAATTTGAAACATTCACCATATATCTTTTTTGTACAATTTTTCCTTTTTATTCATACATGTTTGCAAGTATATAACATTCACCAAATATCTTGTTCAAAAATCTATACGGGGTGCAAGGACAAGAAGAAGAGGAGCCAGGGTTTGGATGGGCTGGGCTGCAGCATTTGGTCCAGGGGTTCAGTATTCTTGTGTTTGGCACTCTCTTGGGTACTAGAAGTTAGGGACTTGATAATACGGACCCGGGCCCCCAGCACTTGTCTCTCCAGCACAGAAGGATTTGCCAGATGCCCATAGAGTGGACGAGCTGAGGTCCAGGCTGGGCAGAGGAGCCATGGGATGGAGGGATAGGCAGCTGCCTCACACCCTTCCTGTCCTGCCTCAGTAAAATGACTCCTATGTGCCACACAGACTGGCTTGTTCCCAGCTGAAAGACAATGCACCGGTCAGCTTTCCTGTTGCTGGGACATGGCACCCAACACTCACAACTTGGCTCATGGTTTCAGTCCATGATCAGCTGGCTCCAAGGCCGGAAGATCATGGCGGAAGGGCATGGTGCAGCAAAGCTGCTCACTTAATGGGGACCAGGAGGCAGAGCAGAGAGGACCAGTGCCAGTCAGGCAGAGGGCAGGAGCAAGATATGGCCCTCAGGGTCACACCCCCACGGCCCACCCAGACACCCCCCAAGAGTGCTTTACCAATCTCGGAGGTGTCTTTCCAGCCAGTCAGGTTGACAGTCAAGATTAACGCCCACAGGCAGTGCATGCAGCAAGGCGTTAGCAGAGGCTGTGGATCCGATGTCCCCAGAGTCCTCAGTCTGCGGATCTCAACAGTCGCAGAAATAGGAGCCGGACCGGGCCGTCTGGATATCTGAGTCTGACCAGCCTGGCGGGGTGCTGAAAGGACAGCTCCCGGCCCCTGAGGAGCAGCCCAGGGGCTGGGGAAGCCATGCTGGTTCCCCACTGCAGCCCCTCCGGCCTTGGCTCTGTATGTCCGGACTGCTCTGGGGAGGGCGTCGGCAGCTGATTATTCTCCAGTCCAGAAGGTGCAGCGGGGATTCTGGGTTCCTGGAGACTCTCAGGACCCTTGCTTGAAAATCATGGAGAGACGAGGGCCCTGGTCTAGAGAAGGCGGCACACGGATGCCTGGCCTCCAAGGACGGGTGGGGAAGACCCCGCAGAGCAACCCAGGTCCTCATGTCCCCGAGCCATCTCAGAGGAACCCTGGGTGGGGGGCCCAGGCTGCAACCTCCAGGCCAGCCAGGGTGGGCTGCCCCGGGTGTCAAGTGCGTATGCGGTGATCTGTCTGCGTTTGTCTGGCTTGTTCCTAGTCAAGATTCTGACTGCCTTGATTTCCGCTGTGGACGGCTGCGTGGTGTCCTGTTGGGGTCTAAGAGCTCACGTGTGTGGAGCTGGCTTGTTACTTGCACTGGTGTGGAAAATCCCTTTGTGGCTGGCGTCACTGGCTGGTGCCTGGAGTGCGTATGAGTCACTGGTTCAGGGCCAAGAGTGGCTTTGTCCATGTGTCCTGCGAGTGCGCTGCCAGCACGTCCCTCTGGCCCTGCCGACCCTCCTGACCCTTCGCGTTTGCGTCCTCACCTCCCTAGAAGGTCGCTCCTGGAGGGCAGGGACTGTATTCTGGTCCTGACCCTGTCCCCAGCACCTGCGCAGGCCGGCACTAGCGGGGGGGGCTGTCCAGCAGCGTGGCGCGGCTGAGCAGCGGCTCCAAAGCGCAGTCTCTCTGGGGAGCAGTTAATTTCGGTGTGACCCTGTGGGAACCCGGGGCCGTGTGAGGATGAGGACCGCTGATGCGTGTCATCGCCTGGGCCTGTGCGCGAACGTCTATGTCTGTGCGTGCGACACTGCCCATGCTGGCGCGTAGACCGGCTGTGTAAGGGACCGCGCGTGCCGACGCGTGCCTGCATCTCTCACGGGTTTGGTGCAACTGATGTGCGCCCGAGCCCGTGTGTGCCTGCAGTGTGTGTCTGCGTGTGCGCGCGTGTGTGCACGCACGCGGCGCCCGGCCCCGGCTCTGCTCGCACCCTGCGCTCCGCCTGTGGGAGGGGAGCGGGGTGAGCGGAGGGCGCTGCGGCTCGGCTCCAGCGTCCCCGCGCTCCGCCCGCCCAGCCGCGGCCCCGCCCCGGCCCTTTGTGGCTGGCTGGCGTCGGCCCGCAGCCGCGCGGAGGCCCCGCCCCTCCCGCCCGGGCCGCCCTCCCTCCCCGCCCTGCCGGCCGCAGTCGCGCCTGGGCCGCCGCGGGCCCGCACCGAGGCGCGGAGCGCGGCACACGGCGGAGGCGAGGGCCGGGCGGGGATGGCGGAGCGGCGGCGCGCATGGAACACGGAGGACGACCTGCCCGTGTACCTGGCGCGGCCGGGCAGCGCGGCGCAGACCCCGAGGCAGAAGCACGGCGGCATGTTCGCCGCGGTGGAGGGCGCCTACGAGAACAAGACCATAGACTTCGACGCCTACAGCGTGGGCCGCCGCGGCTCGGCGCGCACCCCGCGCAGCGCGGGCCGGCCGGACGCCGTGGGGCTGCCGGGGCCTGGCGGCAGCGAGGACACCGCCAGCGACGTGAGCGAGCCCTCGGGCTCGGCCGTCAGCTCCCCCGGAGAGCGCGACGAGCGGCCGCCCGCCCTGCGCATCCGCTGCCCCGCGCCCCGCGACCTGCCGCTCGGCCGGGACAATGGCCAGGTACGTGGGGCGCGGGGGCGGGCGCGGGGCAAAGCTACGGCCCCTCCCCCACCGCCCCGTGCCCGGCTCGAGACTCGGCCCGGGTGGTCGGCGTCGTCCGCCAGAGCCCCGAGGGACCTCCGAGGTCGGGCGCCGGCTGCTGAGCCGCAGAAAGGGAGAGCGAGGCCCGAGAGGGGAAGTTGTGCAAAGCTGCCGGGTGAATGTGCCCAGGGCGCCTGCATTCCCCGAAAGCAAGGCCAGCGCGTCCTGCGCTTGGCCATCCACGCGGTCACAGAGCACTTCCTGTGGCCCCGGCGCCGGGAGAGGCTCGGGGACTCGCCGAGGTCTCACGGCTTCCAGCTGGAAAGAGCCGTCCCCAGGCGCTCTCCTGCTCTCCGGGCGAGGGCTGAGGATTTAGGTGGCGGCCGTCGGAGCCCCTGGCCGCCAGTGCTGACGTCTCCGGGGCACGCTCCGGGGCGCGGGGCACGAGGCCGCGGCACCTGCCTGGCAGAGCAAGTTGCAGGAGGGCTGGGATTTGAGCAGGGACCTCCGCCGCACCCTCAGGCCGGCTCCTGGAGGTTTCCTCCCCCTCGAGGTGGGGTGGGGGCGGGGCGGCAGGGAGTGGGAACCCCAGGGGTCTCCTCGCGCGAGTGGAGGTTGCCATGGAACTGGAGGAAGTGGACTGACGGACGGCTGAGCCCTGGGATGGCGGAGTGAGGGGCAGGGGCCTGGAAAACGGAAGTTGGAGCCCCAGAGGGCGGGCGAGCCCTGCGTGCGCTAGGTCCAGCACTCGGGGCTCCCGGGGGGCTGGTCCCTGGCTAAGTCACCAGGCCCCACCTTCCAGAAGTTCCCAGGCTGGGTTGAGCGACTGGTTCCTTGCGAGAATTACATCAGTTTTAAGGCCCATAGGTAGCGAGCACTCGATGTTTTGCGGTTGAGTTTTGTTATTATCTTTATCATTTTAACTAATCATTCTCCCCTTAATGCTATCAGAGGCATAACGTGAACCGGAGGGAGGGACGGAGGCCTGGTCCTGATGGAAATCGGGGAGGGCTCCCTGGAGGCGCAGCCGCGGGCGGCCGCCCCGGGGGTTCTCGGCGTTTGGCGTGGGGGGCCGCGGGCTCCGCCGCCCGGAGCTCTCCGCGGTCCTGAACCCGGGACCCGGCCGGGGGGGTGCGGTGGTGGTGAGAGTGCACAGTCGTCTCCTCCTCCCACCCCTTCCTTAACTCGCTCTGCCACTTCTCCTCCCCGGTGGTCTGACCACCTTGGGATGTGGCTCCTGGCTCCACCCGGAACCAGCCCGGCGCTTCTCCGTTAACCCTCGGGGTCTCCACCTGCGCGGGTCTCCCTTCCTTGAGGCGTGGCGAAGCGGCGGGGTGCGAGAGCGCTTTGTGCAGGCTGGGAGCTGTCCACGAGGCGCGTCCCTGCCTGGGCCGTGGCCGGTGTCGCCGGCGCCATCCTGGCCCTGGGCTGCGCCCGGGAACCCTCAGGGTACGCGGGTCGCTTCGCCTCGCCCGATCCCACCCACCCTGGCTCCTTCCTGTCCCCGCTCCGGTCCCCGATGCCCTGACTCTGCGGTCTCTTAAGGCCCGGACAAAGGTGGCGCCCGGGCACGCAGAGGGCACTCTGAGTTCCGGACCATGGCACGGAGGGGCTCTCGGGCCCCCAGGAGGGAGCATTTGACTTTCTGCGAGCCGAGTGGCTGCAGGTTTGGGGCGGCCTCTCTGGTCCGGCTCCGCCGCCGGTGCCGGCCCCTCCCGGCCCGCCGGCTGGGCCCCGAGCTGGAGGAGGGGTTGCTGGGCGCAGGCGCGCCGCCTTCGGCAGCGGCGCTTTGTACCCCGAAGTCTGCTTGGGAGCAGCGATCTGTTTGGCCAGCCTGGAGCACGTGCTCCTCCCCTCAGCTCGCACGTGGCCCTGTCCCCAACCCGCAGCTTTCTTACCCAGTTCGCCGGGCGGACCCCAGGCGATGCGCGGAACCTCAGAGGGTGGAGGAGTCAGAGAGAGGGCCCTGCTCCCACTTGCATTTCCGGTCACCCGGGAGCGCGCAGGGTCCGCTCAGAGCCGGGCTGGAAAGGTGGGGTTGGGGACACCTAGAGCCCAGCGCGGGGACAGGGCTTCCACCTGCTGCTGCGCTTCCGCCCTTGCGTTTTACCCCTGGGGCACATAATTTTACCTCAGTAAGCATGTTTTCCGCCTAAAATGAGGACACTGGACGGCGCTCCTGGTTGTGCTACGTGAACCTACGGCCCCAGGACATTTTAAGACCGAATCTCCGGTCCCGGGTGGCCTGAGGAACCGACCACACGGATGGAGCCGGGATTCCAGCCCCCATCCGCACGCGGAGGGGCTTTACCAGGCCGGGCCCGCCCGCCCTCGGGCGCAGTTTGAAAGCAGGAGAGCTGGTTCACCTCACAGGGCTCCTCAGTCTGGATTTTAGCGGCAGGGAAGGGTGGCGCTGTATTCTGCCTGATGGGTGGGGGCCGGTCCAGTGCTTTCGGGGCTTCCTGCGGCTCCACCTTCCCTCCCTCCCGCGTCCTTTCTCCTCTCCGGAAATCCATCGGGCAGTGTCCTGGCTTCCCGCTCACCCGTCCGGGGCTCCATCTGGGTGACGTCCCTGGGGCTGCTGAGCACCCTGCCGCGTCCCCCCCTCAGGTCCGCAGGGCCGTGGGGGCACTGGGCTTGGCCTTCCCTCTCGGCCGCATCCCTCTGCCCGGGAGGCCCTCCGGAAGGCAGCTCGGGGAGTAGGGTCGGGAGGCGGCCGGGAGGCTTCAGGGAGGGAAGCGATGGAGGGTCTGGGATGAATAACCTCCAGTGTGGGATGGGATATTCAGGGAGAAGGGCCAGCGCGAATCTAAAGGCTTGGAGCTGGCGAGGGAAAGGGCTTGGTCCCTTCTGGGAGAGGCGCAGGGGACCCCGGGAGGCAGTGGAAGGAGTGGCCGGAGGGGCGGTCGCTGGGCGCGGTCGCCCCCCCCCCGCAGGTCCGCACCGCCTCCCGCGCGCCCGAAAGCGATTTCTTTCGCTTTTAAGCGCACCACCCCCCACCCCCCCTTTCTGGGGAGCGCGGCCGGGCTGCGAGGGCGCGCGCGCCGGCGGGCGGGGCGGGCTGGGGTCGGAAGGGAAGCGCTTCCTGGTTCGAGCCGAGAGGGGCGAATCGGCTCGGCGGCCGCCGCGGGAGGAGCTGTCTGTCTGCAGCCCCCTCCTCCCGCCCTGCCTCCTCCTCCTCCCGCCCTGCTCGAGCCGCGCGGCGCTGGCAGCGGAACGCGGGCCACAGCCGGGCATCCTCGCGGGCACCCGGGCGCGCCGATTCGCGCCTCCCTCCGTGGCCTCTGGGCCTTTGTCACCGCGCCCGCGGGCCCGAGAGCCAGCGCGACCGAGTGAGGCCTGCGGCCGGGCGCAGGGGCCGGAGGGACCATGTCCTACCAGGGCAAGAAGAGCATCCCGCACATCACGGTAAGCGCCGCGCCTGGGGGCGTGGGGTGCTCGCCGCCGCCAGGGTCCAGATCCACGGGTGGGGGCTGCGGGGCGCCGGGGAGGCTTCCTGCGTCGCCTCGGGCGGGGCGGGGCCGGTCTGGGCCCGGCAGCCCCCTCCCCCGCCTCTGGGGACAAAGGGGGCGCGTGGCGGGGCGGGGTTGGAGCTGGGGCCCCTCTCCCCGTTGGCGGGCGGCCCCTTCTCCGCGCGGGCTGTGCCGGAGGACGGCGCGGCCGGGACGACGGCTGAACAAAAGAGGGAGGGGCGCGGGGTCCGAACCCCCTCCCGCGGCCCCTGCGCGGGCTTGGGGAGGGTGCGGGTGAGCGCGTTTCCTGCACCTCCGCCCCTCCTGAGGAAGGGAAGAGGTGAACCCTGGCTCCCGCCCCCAGCCCTGCGCGGGTGGAAGTCCAGACGGGCAGCGCCATGATGGAAGCTGGTTCCCACCCCTGCCCGCAGCTCTGAACAGCCTCGGGGCGGCCCTGGTGGCAGTGACTCCCAAGGGTTAACTCCGGCTGAGGCTGCACCGCCCAGCGTGGGGAACTGCGGAGTGGGCTGAGCGGTCCGGCTGGGTCCCTGGGTGTGGCCGGAAACAAAGGAGCCCTGGTCTTGAGGCTTTGTCTTGGCGGGGAGCTGAGGGCTTAGCTGTCAGGGGCCGATGGGGCCTCCACCTCGGAGTCAGAGTCCAGCTGACCCGTGCCGGAGATGCCCAGACCCCTGCAGTGGGAGCCCCAGGCTGTTCCCAGAGTGGTGGAATTCCCCAGGGCCACTCCTGCGGTGAGGACGGAGACCTGCCAGCTCTCTGGTGCACTTTTGTGGCTGGCATGGGGGCAGCCCCAGGGCCGCCTGCAGGAGGGCAGCCTTGGGTCAGCGGAGGGACCTGGCATGTTCCACACAACTGGCCAGGCAGTGCGGCCGTGCTCCTTTGAGGGAGACTTTGTCAGCTTGAAGCACCCAGAGGCTGGACCATGGGTGGGGTGCAGGTGAGGGAAGGGCCTCCCCTTCACTGCCCCGTGTCCACCCAACTTTAGGTGGGTATTGAGCTCACGACTTTCTCCTGGTCACAGCACCTTCAGCTCTTGGCGTCAGGCCTTTGCTAAGCTCCTGTCAAGGTGTGACCCCGGGTGCTCTTTCCGTCTCCGTGCTCTGCCCTCCAGGACTCAAGGTCAATCTGCAAACAGCTGGGAGAGTCCACCCCAGGAAGGTGGCAATGCAGGGCTAGGTGATGCAGGAAGCAAGCATGTCCCCCTCTGGGGACCCTCAAACCTGCCCTCGTGGCTGTGTGCCCACGGCAGGTCTGTGGCCCCCAGGTTGCCAGTGCCCAGATGGAGGCCTAACAGATGGTCTGGGAGGCAGGTCTGAGGGAATGCAGTCCTTGAGTGGCACACCCTCAGCCTGGCCCGCCACAGGGCCTGCCCTGCTGTGACCCTCTGCAGTGGATGTGAGCTGCTGGCCTTTTGCGCCAGATGGCTCGGGGTGTGCATTTCTGTGCTCCTCTCCACACCTTGGTGTCCTGACAGCCACGGTGGGTACCCTGCGGGGCTCCTGAGCATCCTCGGCCACCCCGAACCCTGTAGGTGTATGAGGTACACCTGACTGGGAAGGGTGCAGATCTGGCTTTGGTCCTTCACGGGAAGCAAGAGGCCCCTCTGAGGGTGAGGGACACTGCAGGGAGGCCCTGTAGGGGTGGTGGGGGATGCTGAAGGTGATGTGTGACCCAGAAAGGGGCCTCGCCCTGGAGGGCTCCTTGTTCATTTGGTACACATTGTCCTTCCCAGCCAGAAAGACCTGTGATTTTAAGGAGAAAACAAAACACCAGACAGGACAGATGAGGGTGGGGCTGCTTTATGGACCCTTCAACTGCCCGAAGACCTTTTGCTAATAATGCACTTGTCACGAGGGGACCAGATTCTTTCCACAAATGCCACTACGGCTTCCCAAATGCTGCACTCCTCGCCTGTCCCGCAGCAGTCACTCGGGGAGTTATCTGGTAACAAGCACCTGGTGTGGGCAGCGCACCGTGCTAGGCTGCAGGAAGTGGGAAGAAAGAGGTGGCCTCGCCCTCTCAGACTGGAATGGCCTTGAAGGGGTGACATGCAGCGGGCTGGAGGAAACCCCAGCAGGGACACTCAGCCTGCTCCTGAGAGGACTAGGGCCGAGGCGTGGAGAGGCCCCGTTCTGTGTGCAGCCCACCTGCAGTTAGAGCAAGGCCCAAGCCCCGTGGAGAGAGCTGGGGTGTCAGGATAGGAGGTGGTTCCCGGGAGCAGAGGCGGTGGGCACAGCTCTCACCGGCAGCCCCTGGTCCCCTGTACTTGATGCCTGCTCTCCCACTCTGTGCCCTCTCAGTCTCTGCTGTCCCATTTGAAAATGAGCATGAAGATCCCAGCTTCACCAGATTCCTAGATTCCCAGAATCCCGAGATGGGTTCCAGAGTAGGGAGGAGAAGGGGTCAGAATGGACTGCAAAGGGCGGAGACCAAGGGCTGAGGTGGTCGGGGAGCCCTTTGCTCTTTTCTCCATCTCAGCCTGTTTCTGAGGACGTGGACCAGCCTGACAGGAAAGGAGGAAGGGAAAAGCTCAGACACTTAGCTTCTGCCCTCAGGGACGGTTTAAAATCTTGATGAAGCTCTCTTTCTTGTGTAGCTTTTTTTTTAATGAATGGCACTGCTGGGGATTAACTTCGCTGAAGCTGTTTCTAGGTGCCCGGTGTGCATCAGCAAGTACAACATCCTGGGTGTGGCTCTGGGCAAACAAAGGCACATGGCTGTGAGGCCCTGCAGAAGTTCCTGGCTCCAAAAGGGGAAGCCTGCTCGGTGTGTGTGTGTGTGTGTGTGTGTGTGTGTGTGTGTGTGTGTGTG
>NW_004624755.1:22512225-22534187 GCF_000247695.1 Heterocephalus glaber | reverse complement strand
GCCTGCTCGGTGTGTGTGTGTGTGTGTGTGTGTGTGTGTGTGTGTGTATGTGTGAGACGTTTGTACACCACTGTGGTTGCAGTTACTACTATTAAAAATAGGACCCAGGGGGCTGGAGATTTAGCTCAGTGGTTTTGCCGCCTGCCTCGCAAGCACAAGGACCTGAGTTCAATCCCTGGTACCAAAAAAACCCCACAAAAATAGGACCCAGGGAGCGCTGGTCACGCCTGCTCTTGCACTAGTCCAAGCCTTCAGAATGACTTCCTGGATTGCTGACTTGGTTCTCAGACCCTGTCACAAGGAAGGCAGCTGGGATGGATCATCCTTGTTTCCCAAGAGTGGCCTGAGGTCCAAAGACACCTAGTGGCACATCCAAGTCTTGCTTCAGGCTGTGGGGAAGGATCTATATTCAAGTGCACCTTCAGGAGGAGAGCAGATGGGTAGCTCCACCTGCCGAGAAAACCACTGTGTGTATGTATTTGTAAATGGTTGTGTGTCTGGTGTGTAATGTGTGTTTGTGTGTCCATGTGTGGGCGTTAGATCATTCAGTGTGATTTGTGTCACTGAATTAGTTTCTCTAAGGTGCTGAGTGCAGGCAGCCCTGGGAGGCCCGGGGTCCTGCTTCCCAGGATGGGGTCCCGTCTGGTGTGGGCTTTGGTCTCCCTTTGTGCACGAAGGGTTGGAGGTGCACGAAGGGTTGGAGGTGCCTGCGGTCACATGATGTGTCATGAACGCTGTGAAGTCTGGTGGAGGTAGAAAAGCAGATGTGAGTGTCCCAGCAGAGCACAGTGCAAACCTGCCAGTGGTCAGGTTACCAGAAGGGAGCTTCTGTCATCCAGCGTAGAGAAGAAAACACCCAGATCAGGAAGGGAGATGTGGGCTGTATTGTATTCTAAGGAAAGTTTTGTGTTTAAGTCAAATTCTTAAAAAGTATCTCAGAGGGAACATAAAAGTGATACTGACTTATGACATCTCTCACAACTCTCACTTTAGCCCTGAATGCTTGTTTCTTGTAATGAACTTGGTCAGGACTTAACGTGTGGAACACATACAGGAGTGTGCCAGGCATATTGTAAGTGACAGGTCATAGGTTCTTTCTCCAAACTCTTTTTTTTTTTTTTTTTTTGGTACCAGGGATCGAACTTGGGACCTTGTACTTTCGAGGAAGGCAGCAGAACCACTGAGCTAAATCCCCAGCATCCAAACTCTTTTCTCCAATCTTTGAGGAAATAAAAATTCAGAGTTTCAGCTAACGATCAGTGTTGGCCACACATCCCTTCTGTTCTTTGGACTGTGCAAGGTCCCTTAGGAGCTTGAAGTATACACACAGGAAACAAGCTAAGGGTGCTAAAGGACAAACTACATCAAAGCACTGGAGCCAGAGGAGCTCAGTAGAGAGGATCCAGCATGGGCAGAAACATGGAGGTAGCGTCCCTGGGTACAGAGGGTGCTAAATGCCAGGGAGACACATGGGACGGGTGGGAACACCAGGGATGGGACCTGGGCAGGAGGAAGATGACCAAAAGGGTGAGGGCCCCCACACAGCTAAATCAGAAGGTGAAGCACTTGGTAGGAGTTTGAATGGGTGGGGAGGTGGGCAGATTCTGTGTGGCTTTGGAAGTCGGGCAGGATGTACCCAAGCTGATGGAAATGGCAGCCTCAGACTCTACTGAGTTATTTGATCTTGAGCAAGTGAAAGAGTTAGATGATTCAGGTCCGAGTTATAGGATTCTCTGACCTTCACCTGAGGGGAACAGGGAGCCACTAGAAGTTCTTAAGCTGGGAGGGAAGCAGGACATAAGAATGTGGATTTAGAAGTCACACTGTGTGGGTTTGCATCCTGATTGCTGCACATACTAGAGGTGTAATCCGGGCAATTCACTTACTCTGTGCACCAATTTTGTCCACACAAGTTTATGTTTGTAAAATGGGAAGAAGAATAATAGCTTATAGGATTTCCCCCCTGGAATGTAGATGACAACATACATAAAATTCTTACAACAATGCACATAGCAAATGCAATGTGAGAGCATATTATCAGCCCACTGGGCCAGTGTATTTGCTTTGTTCCGGCACACAACCATAAGATCTCAACAGCACCTGTGTTTATTTCTTGTTAGTGCTGCATGTGGCTGTGGGTGGCTATACTTTTGGCCCTAGCTGCTGGCAGATGCTGGATCTGCTGAACATGTTGCCTCATTTTGAGACCTAGGTGGAAGGAACAGAAGAACACAAGACATCGGCAGCAGCCTGAGATGTCACCAGGAATTCCTGCTCAAATGTGGCCCATTTCATATCTGATCACAGTCTGCTGGTGAAAGTGTCATGTGTCCCAGTCCTAGGTCAATGTGGAGAAGCCCAGAGTGGGTCTTTCTGGAGGAAATGTGAGGGTCATATGCAAAGTTCTGGAGCATAAGGGACGCTAAGAAGCACCTGCTGAAACTGATGCTGAGTAGTCAGGAAGTATGGGAGTGAGAAGGGAAAAGAGGCACAAATGTGGCGCTTGAGACAATTGGAAACCAGGAAAATGCAAGACACTGCAGCCACTGGTGCTGAGCCCATGTGCTGCGAGCGCACATGTCAGCTGACAAACTCCTCTCCAGATGTGCTGCTCAAAGTTGATTAGTGTGCAGTTTGTTTGCCACAACCAAGCCTGCAAATGGCCTTAGCAACATCTTGCAAGTGTGGCCCTGAGCACCCACAGCAGGAAAGTGCTGAATTCTGCTCTAACTTGCCGTGAGTAAAAAGGGACACAAGCCATGGAAAGGGGACTTCAGAGGACTTTGCCCTGAGCTTTTAGGAGAACAAGCTCTGGGCAGTGGACAGCGCTGTGGTGCTGAAGAGTGAACCAGTGCGGCCAGGACAGTGGTGGCAAACCTATGGCACAGGTGCTGCAGTGGGCAGCTTGTTATCAGTGAAAGCTTTAAAAGGTTCACCATCACTGGGCTAGGTGCTGCCCAGGGCTCCGGGAGACAGAGACACTATGGGAGGGAGGGCATGGTCGTGGTTGTGGACTTCATTGGTGTTGTTTCATCTTTCAACCTTTCAAGAATGCTGCCAGAGTTTGTATTATGTGAAAGTATTCTCTGCCCTAGGGAGATGTAATAACCAAATCATACCTTTGCTCTAGGAAGAGACAGCTTTGGATTGGTGCGGATGGCTTGCATGGATGTGGATGGGCTGGGTACTGGGCTGCCCTGTAGAGAAGATGATGTAGAAAACAAGAACAAGCAGGTAAATGGAGGGAAACAATAGATGTGGAGATGGGGGTGCAGGCCTGTAGAGCGTTCTACTGGACTAGGCTCCCCTCCATTGGTCCTCTGGCTCTCTGGAGCATCCCTCCTCCTGGGACTGGGTTTGTGAGCACTCCCACCTTGGCATCTGTGGTTCATCTCTGGTCCATCTGCTCCCCTTGGAGCAGCTGGAGGACTTGGAGGTCTGCCCTCAGCCTCTCCTCAGGAGCACGCTTACACATTTGCATACCAGTAATTCATAGCAGGGGCTCCCCACAGTGGGACTGGGTGGATGAAGCTGAGGTTGCACACTGTGCTTCCTGGCTGAATGAGGTTTCAGCTACACCTGCACATGGCCTTCCTGGACAAGCCCATCTGTGGGTGGCAGGAGATGGGGTGGCAGGAAAGCTTCGGGGCTCAAAGAAAGAAGGGAGGGGAAGCTTCTAAAGTGGCACTTTGGCAGTGGGGAGATGGCAGACTAGGGACCCACAAAGGTGTTTCTTCCTTACCAAGGGCCTCTCTTTTCCAAAACTGACCCAGTTCTTTATTGCGCATCAAGCATGATTTATAGTTACTGTGTTCGGATTTTCCTTTTCTTTTTTTAATCCTTTTTTTTTTGGTTCTACTTTTTATCTTACTTTTCTTTGCTGAGATGCAATACCTGACACCCACAACTTAAAAGAGGAAAGGTTTATTTGGCTCACAGTTCGTAGGGGTTTCAGTCCATAGGCAGCTGGATCCAAGGCAGGGCGGCATGGCAGAGGGACATCATGGAGGAGAAACAGTCCATGGCATGGCAGGCAGGAGACAGAGAGGGAGAGAGAGAGGGGGGAGAGAGAGAGAGAGAGAGAGAGAGAGAGAGAAAGATATCAAGGATGGAGGGATAGATTTTTCCAGGCCACACTACCAGTGACTCACCTCCTTCAACCGGGCTTCGCCTCCCAAGCTCACATTTAGCAATAAATTCATCAGTAGACTAATCACAACCCCATGATCCAAGTATCTCCCAGAACCCCCACCTATGAGTACATGAGGCTTTGGGCTGACATCTAGATGTAAATCAAACACTTTATTTCTACACATGGCACACAAAAAAGAATTTTTAAAAAACTTTAATGATTGGGTGCCAGTTTTTAGCACGGTTTAAAACTTTCTAGTGTCATAGACTTCAAGAAACTGAGAAAAACCAATGGAAAGTTTTTTCCTGCTTCCTCAAATGTCTGAACACAGAACAGGGCACAGAGTATTAGATCTTGTAGGCCACTGTTCAATGCATGGAGCGCTTTTACATGTTACCTCACACAGTCCTCTGAGGTTGGTACTTGACTGATTCCGTTTGCAGCTGATGAGACTGCTGCCTCCTGAGATAAGTCCCTTACCGAAGGCCATGTGGCTGGGAAGCAGGAGCTCCCTGTGTTGGAGGAGGTGGAAGTCAGTGGGCAGAGTGGATCTGGCGGGTGATCCAGCCACAGGAAGGCTGTGCTGAAAGCACGGGGCTGTGAAGGTGCAGTTTAGGGAGTCAGGACAGTGGGAATGGATGAATATAGGGAGTCAAGGCTGAGAGAGGGCAGGATGAGGCTGCAGGAGTCTAAGAAGGTGTGCGTTGTCCTACAGGGAGGAGAAATCAGTGACTGGTTCTGAGCAGAGGTGGAGCATTTTTGCATTTGTGTTTCAGAAAGGTCACTCCAGCTGTCATGAGCAGGGACAGATGGACGGCAGGAGAGGTGAGGGACACCCTGGGGAGTTGCAGGGGGAGATGGGAATTGGCTGGTGGCTCTGAGAACATTTTCAGAGCAGGTGCAGCTGGACCTGGCAGAGCATTGAGGCTAAAGTGTGCTGTGTGCACAGTGCATGTGCTGGAATCTTGGTCCCCATAGCGTGGTGTTGGGAAGCAGAGCCCAAGGAGAGGTGTTGCGGTCCTGAGGCTTCGCCCTAATGAGCGGATGAATGTGGTCACCGGGGGCTGGGCTTGTTAATGCAAGAGCGAGCTCTTTCAGCAGTGACTTCAGCCCCTCTCCTTCTTGCCAGTGTGCGCTCCTGCCCTTCTGGCCTGGAGGACGTGGTGCAAAAGTCCTCGCCAGATGCCAGTGCCATGCTTTCGGATACTCCAACCTCTATAGCCATGAGCTGAATAAACGTGTTGTTTATAAAGTCCCCAGTCTCAGGTGTTCTGTTACACCAGGCAAAATGGACCAAGACACAATGTTTGAAGTTAGAAGGGAAAGATGAAATTGAGCCTTTTGATAAGATTTAGCAAGGATTTTTTTTTTAATCAGGCACTGTTCTAAGGGCTTTTCCATGTTTTAATTCATTGGATTTCCATAATCCTTTGATGTCACGGTTGGGAAACTGAAACATGGAGGTGAACTTGTCCATGTTGCAGGGTCGAGAGGTGTTGCCAGTGTGGAGCCCCGCTGTCTGGCCCTGCCCAGGTGTCCTCAGCCACTCTGCCTCGTGGGCACACGAGTGTTCAATGTGAAGACAGCTGGCCTGCAGGAGGCATTGCCTGTGTCAGCTAGATCAGTTAGGTAAATGATATTTACTGTTCTGCCCCAGACAGTCTGCCCAAGCTTTCAGAGCCCTTGAATCTGCCTGATGCCCTGCCATCAGTCCCAGCAATCCCACCGGGAGGGCAGGTGGTGTGCAAGGCACAGGGCACAGGTTTGAAGAGTAGTCGTGTTTCTTATCCCCACTTTACAGAGGAGGAAACTGAGGCTCAGAGGTAATAACCAGATGCAGAGGACACTGCACTGGCCCACCCACCAGCAGGGAGTGGGGTCGTCACTTCAGGTACCAGTGCAGCCAGGCTCCAGTCATGGTTCCACTACCTCTTGGCTCTGTGATCTTGAGAAAATTCCTTCCTGTCTCTGAGTTTCCTCATTTGTAGCAGTCGTGCTCATGTCATGAGAAAGGTGGTTTAAGGATTAAAAGTGAAAAACTCATGCAATGCAGAGCTGATGCTTAGTGTGAGTTTTAGGAGTATGATTTTCTTATAGGCAAAGCCTTTCTGTTTAGATTTCTTCCTGTGAGGTAAAAAGCAGAGACAAGCAGGTACAGAACTGGGTGGAGATGTGGATGTGGAGAGAGCCAGCATCACCCTCTCTCAGGCAGATTGAAGGTCCCCCCAATCCTGGGGTCCCAAGAGAAGCATGTTATTTTGAAAGTCCGCCCATCTAATGGGAACATTTTCCAGAGCATCTACAGGTGTGATGGGGCCTGAGATCCTGATGTTATAGCTGTAGTTGTCACAAGCTGTAGTTGAAACAAGACTGCATCCCTGGGGACCACCTGCATTTCTAATTCTTCAAAAAGGAAAAGCCCCTCTGCCCCCCACCCAGGCAAGGGGAGAGTGAAGTGTGATCATTAGTTTTAGCCTCATATACATGGCCACTTCCTGGCTTGCTTCTGTGGATGATGTGCCAAAGAGCTGCAAGCAGGAAGGCTATCTCTGGGGCAGAGCCAGAGGCACATGGGATGCTTTTATGTGAACAAGTGTGAGTGTGCAGCTGGGCTGCATGGCTGTACTTGCCCTTGCAAGGAGGATAGAAAGATGATGGGGGGGGAGCCTGGGGTGGATGGGGTCAGGGAGGAGGAGACTCCGATCAGTAAAGGTCGGACCCGAGTCACTTACAGTTACAAAACCTCTCAGATATGCAATTCTTGTGGCTTCCGGCCCAAAGCCTCCATAGTTCACTCCATCAATTCACTCTGATGCAGTAGTGCTGTGTAACAAACATCCCCCTCTAAATTCTGGCTGACAGCAACAGATAACTTTACAGCCTCAGTGTCTTTGTGGCAGAGGCTTAGTGGAGCTTAGCCACATTTGTCTTTAGGCTTCTGTTTGAGTAGAGTGTGTGTCTGCAACCATTAATCCTGATATGACAACTTCACTGGATTAAGGAACATCAGGTAGAAAGTAGAGTACAGTTCTGGGTGTGTCTGGATGGGTGGGTTACAGGGGTGTGATCTTGGTTGGGGTCTACCTAGCCCTTCTTCTCTAGCTTTGGCCCCCCGCTCCTCAGCCACCATGAGTTAAGCAGTTTTGCTGTGCTGCACCCTTCCCCCATGATGTTCCTGCATTGGACCCAGCCGATCATGGACTGAATCCCCGAAACTGCGAGCTAAAAGATCTCTTCTTTAAGTTGTTGGGTATTGTGTCACAGAGACAGGAAAGCTGACTGCTATGGCTCCTTTTATTGTCTCTCTCTGGAGTGCCATTCCTCGGCTCACGTGGTTTTCATGGGGTGGGGACAGACTTCCAAGAGAGAAAGCTGAAACCCACCTGCCTCTTAAAGGTTGTTCAGGAACTGGTGCCTTCATAACTTCTTCTCCTGTGGGTCAGAACAGTGTACATGGCACATCCAGAGTTAGTGGAGCAGGTAGCTGCTCTGTACCCACCTTGGAGCAAGGCAAGGTGATTGTACATAAAGCACAGCATGCTACAGAGAGCCCCACACCATTACCTGGTCGTCAGTGTACTTTCCTAGCTCATAGCCTAGATCTGGTAAGCAAAGATGTGGATAAAGGCACCCAGTGTGGAATTAATACCTGACAGTCCCAGGGCATTGTGAGGACCAGCTTGGCCATGATGCCTTGCTGTGGGTTTTGCATGTGTGTGTGTGTATCCCTGTCTATCGTACTGAATTTCTGAGGTGCAGATGTGAGCTTTGGTGTCACTGGCTTGTAGGGTTTTAAAGGATTAAATAACTCAAAATGCACCTTCATGTTTTTATTTGTCTTAAGAGAAAGTGGTTCTGGATTCATGCACATTCAGTGCATGGTCAAGCATGTTTCCACTGAGATGAGGCTTCCCCGATCATTTTCCAGCTCATTTTCATGTTTGTCCTTTGGAAAGGAAGGTTTTGTTTGTTTGTTTGTTTGTTTTTTAATATCAAAGATTGACTGGTCATTTAGTTACCCCAGGCTTTTCTCCACGTTCCGTGGATAGATTCGGCAGCCTCATCAGAATCTGTGACCTTTGAGATCCCATGTTGACCCTTGTTCGTTGGCCCCAGATTCCAATCTTGGCATTAGTGGGGCATCAGAGGGAAGGGGCCATAGGGTCATACCCCACCCGTACTTCCTGGGGAAAGGAAATTAAAATATGGAAGGGGTGACCCTAAGACGTAAAGCTATTGGAAGCCAGCTACGCCCAAGGTGGATAATGTCATTATTTTCTGGGTTCTGTGGGTATGATAATCAGGACCCGGTGTGTTTCAGGACCACAGACAGCACCCACGCGTTCCCTCGCCTGGGGCTTTCAAAACACTCCAGCGAGCGTTTAAAGAAATTTGTTACAGTAAAAGACACATTGGTACTTATTTCCCTCAGAGTACTCCTTTCTTCAAGCACGCGTATCCCATGGTCCTTACCACTCTCTGGAGCAGCTCTGGAGTCCGCTTTCCTGAGTGTCTTTAGCTGTGCTGTCGTGGCTGCCTCAAGGTCCTGAACTGATTCCAAACATTTCCCTTTCCTGGTCATTTGGCTTTGGGGAAGAGCCGCAAGTTGCATGGTGCCAGATCCAGTGAGTAAGGGGAATGAAGACACACTGTTATGTTTTTACAAGGTGCCTTTCTGTCGGATGGTGCTCAGCAGTAACATTCACCATATTTTTGATCATGCCTCGTAAAGACTGTCACCAAAGAGAACTTCCTGAACTGTTTCGGAAGGTGGCAGGAACGATGGGAGGGGGAGGATTTTGAAGGGGCTCAATGGTAATGCGTCTTTTACTGTAATAATTTTTAAAAATGTAAACACCCACCATACACTTTGATCACCCCCAATCTGTGTTGCTCATTTTTCCCAGGTGCCCCCTTCTCCCTGTGTTCCCGGTTTTATGAATTTGTACTCATCCCGGCACTCAGCCCACACAGCCCCTCCTTGATGACAGTCACTGCCTTTCTCTGCCTCTGTGATCACAGATTTGGTCCTCTACTATTTCCAGCTCGTTGAGGTGGCTGTCAGTGATTTCTGGATAAATGTTGGTTCAGTGAGAATGCCACCTCTCATTTCCTTCTGAGCACGCTCAGACCTTGTGGCTCTCACACACCTCTGAGAGCCGCTTCCGTGCGTGTGTGGGAGGACAGACCGGGACGCCTTCATCTTCCATAGGGGACGACAGCGACGCAGGGGGTTCTGGTGCACCCCCACCCCCAGCTGAGGCTGCCCGGTGTTTATTCTGCTGTTGTGGAGTTAGAATCCCCAGAGCTTTAGGGCTTAGTGCTGGTGACAAGGACAAAGCCTGCCAGCAGCCATGCCCCTCCCAGTTGGGGCTGGTGGGAGGTAGTGGTGGGTTTGGAGAAGCTGCCCTTGGCCTGGCTGCTCTTCCCCTCCTCGGCTCACAATGCGGTGCAGATTCGACAGCTGCCTAGGGCCTGGCTTACTCAAACTGCTCACGGGGCTTATCCATCGGCCTATACTTGCCTTTGGCTTGCTTTGGTTTCCAGCCAGCAGGGTGAGGCTTCTAGGAATTTTACAAGCAGAAAAGATATGTATTTTTGGTCCATTGTGTGTGTGTGTGTGTGTGTGTGTGTGGTAAAGGGAATTGAGCCCAAGACCTTTCCACTGAGTTTACATCCTTTGCCTCTTTTTCTTTTGGGACAGGGGCTCACTAATTTGCTTAGTGGTTCAGTCTGGGCTCTAACTTGTAGTCTTCCTGCCTCAGCCTCCTGCTGTGCTGGAATTGTAGGCCTGCACCATCACTCCTGACTGTCTTCCCCATTTATCATTCTTTATCTCATCCTCTTGTCTCTCTGTCTCCTTCTCTCGTTCTTTTCAAACTTTCTTCTTCCTCCTCTTCCATTGCTTCCTGTCTGTCTCCCCCCCACACACATGCACACTGGCTCAGCATCATTTGCTCCATTCGAGAGGCCCTGGCTGGCTCCTGGGGGTGTAGGGATAAATGCACGGGCTGTAGTGCTGAGGGCGCCCAGCTCAGCAGGAGAGGGACCCACGCTATGGGCCTGGACGTGGGAGGGCCCCAGGGTCTCTGCAGGAGTTGGATACCTCTAGATAGCTCCATATTTCCCTTTCCCTCCTGATATTTGTTATCTTTTATTTGTCCTTAGAGCTTCCTAGGGGGATTTGGTAGCTGAATGACATGGCCTCGGTGGCGTAGTCCTCCACTGTGATTGGTTATGTCACAGCGCGGTGTGAACTCTCTGACCCTGGTTGGGGCTATTTTCCTAAGGACAGATCACCAAAGCGCATGGCTGGGTCATAGACCACAGGAGCTCAGTCTCTCCACACATCCTCCCAGCCTGTCACCACTCGCTGAGAAACCCCAGCTCGGAAGGGAATCTAAAGGTGATCAGTCTTGAGATGTTTCCGTGTTCGAGCTCTTCCCGGAGGAGGAGAGCCCTTCTGTCCCCCTCTGCTTACACCTGCAGACTTCCTGAGGTCCCCACTCTGAGGTTGCAGAGACGACCCTTGTGACTGTGGGTCCAACATCTGCAGATTCACCACAGATGGAAAATGTTGGGAAGAATTTTCCCTGAAATGAACAGACTTCTTCCTCGCCAATCATTACCCAAACAAGACGGCATGGCTGCTGTTGCGTAGCATGCACTTGCTGTCAGTGTCGCAAGTCGCCTAGGGATGGTTTAAGGTCCAGGCGGGTGTGTGGGGGTCAGACGCTAATACTACATACACCTTTGCTGTCGGGGCCTGAGCCTCTGCGGACTTTGGTGTCTGTGGATGGCTCAGGGCCAGGGGACTGAAGCCACCTGCAGCCACCGCGCACGCCAGGTTCCTCCTTTGTCTCTGGAATCTTTGTTTCCCTTCACCATGTGGCCAGTTCCTAGGTATCCTTCACACACTGCACACGTGTTTCCCTGGGAAGGCGGAGTGGAGCCTCATTTGTACCCTGTGGGCCTCTCTGTGTCCCTGTTCCTATCTTCCCACATGAGGTGCAAAGGCCTGGTGATCCTCCGCCTCCTGCTGGCCTGGGCCCCTCTTCCGACTGGGGGCCACTTTTCTTAGCTGCACACACCCCTTCTTTAAGCAGCTGTTTACAAAGTGCAGCTCCAGCCCCAGGAAATGGCAGGGAGTCAGCAGGCACATTGCTGCTGAGACACACACTTGCCAGGCCACGTGCAATGCATTACACACACATGCATACAACCCAGGGCCTTTGCACGGAGCTGTGTCCCCCATCCTCTTTTATTTTCTACTCTGAGACAAGGTCTTGCTAAGTTGTTTAAATTGTCCAAGCTGTCTGTGCTCCAAATTGCATTCCTGCTGCCTCAGCCTCCCAGAGTGCTGGGATGACAGGTATATGCCACCACTCCTGGCTAATTATTCCACTTCACAGCTGGGGAAACTGAGGCCTGGGGCAGTTAAATCACATGGGTACTAAGTAGGGTAGAGATCACAGCATCGTCCATCTGTCTGAAGAATCGACTGCTCCTACCCATTACTGATCCGAGGACGGGAGCCACACTGGGCGTGGTTCAGTTAGATCCCTGCTATCGCTTGGGATGAGCCGGCTGCCCCTGGCATACAATCAGATTCAGCTGCTAGATTTCCATTGAATTTTTCATGAGAGATGTTATTTTCTTTGGAGCCTATAAATAGTGATTTCTGTACAAAGCTTTGTCTTTGTTCACATCTGCTATTTACTACGCATGGCAGACAGTGACGCCATTGTTCTAAGTGTATGAATTTCATTTAGAATTAAAAAATGTATATAAAGTGCATATTTTATATATGTATATGGTAAAATTCACTCTTCCGCTGTGCGGGTCTGTGAGGTTCTGCACAGGAAGAAGGGACCTTGGAGCGTGAGGTCTTTGGGCCAGGCCTTGGGGTGACCCTGTCCTCCGTCTGTTGTGGCTGTCATGGATTCTAGAGCATGGAACTGTTTACAAATGCCACAGTGCATGGCTTGGTGGCCCACACACCCGGGCAGGAAGTGAAGAAACCCAGAGTGACCTGCACCCTGGTTACTTGCGTGAAATCAGGGGCCACACCTATTCCCCAACGAAGTTTCCATCCAAAGTCAGACCAGGTCCTGCGTCCCTATAGACCGTCAGGGCAGGTGGTGGTCACCAAGGACCCAGAAGACACCTGTCCTCTGGCGTCTGCTGTGGAAAGGACCCCACACCATGGAAGGAGCTCAGTTCCTCTGCTGACGCTTTGCTGCATGTTGCACGTGTTGGAGGAAAGGCCCTGGGAAGGGCGGTCTCTGATCAGCTTTACTTCTCTTGAAGGCAGCATCTTCTCAGCTCTGTACCTAGGGACCCTGTTCTGGGATGAAGAGCCCCTGAGCTCAGGTTCTGTAGGACATGGCTTGAAAATCCTGATTAAAAGGCAGAAGGACAATTAATTTCATGAAAGAAAATGAGGAAGTCACATCAGCTCTTGCTTTATTATGGGTTTATTTATTTATATTTTTCAGAACTATACTGGCACCTGAGACACTCCAAGAGCTTGGACCCCTAGATTTGAACCAAGCTCTGCCATTGTGGAAGTGGAGAGCAGGCTGGGGCTCCTTTCCTGGCACATGGTGCACTACAACAGCCCTGTCAGACTGAGCCAGAAAAGCTAGTGAATGTGACGAGGCTGTGCCACTGCCAGCGGGGCCAGGCTTTGGAAGCCTGCGCCAGCTGCTGCTGATTCACGTTTTCCTGCTTTCTGCTCCAGCCTGTCTGTGCTTCCTGGACAGGCAGAGTCCAGGCCTCTTTCTCTGGGTTCTGGAGTATCTTCCAGAGAGCTTGGTGGGCCTCCTCACTGGGGATGCACACCCTATGGCTGGCTTCTATCTCAGGGATCCAGGGCAAGTTTTGAGCCCGAGAGAGACTGATCTTCAGACCCTACTGCCAGGAAACAGAAGGTGCTGTTTTATATTTCTCTGTCATAGCTTACAGCTGTGAAGCCTTTTCTCTCCATCTTCACTCATTCATCCTTCAAGACCCAGTTCAGGCACCATTCCACCCACTCGCCCATCCATCCATCCATCCATCCATTTACCCATCCAGCTATCATACGCACATACATACATACATACATGTTACCCATTCATCATCCATCCATCCATCCCATCCACCCATTCATTTTACCCATCCAGCTATCATACATACATACATACATGGTATCCATTCATCATCCGTCTGTCCTTCCATCCATCCATCCATCCATGGTACCCATCAGTCATCTATCAGTCCATCTAGCCATCCATCCATCCATTCATTTTACCCATCCATCATACATACATACATACATGGTACCCATTCATCATCCATCCATCCATCCATCCATCTTTTCATGGTCCCTATCCATCCAGCCAGCCCACACACTCCTTCATTTTATCTATCCATCATACATATCTGCATCTATTCATGGTACCCAATCCATCATCCATCCATCCATTCATAGTACCCATCTGTCATCTACCCAACCATCCAGCCATCATCCATCCAACCAGCCAGCCCGCTGTCCCTCTGCCCCTCTGGCCAAGCTGGGTTCAAGATATCAGAGTTACCGTGGTACAGAAACAGCCAAAGGGCCTGCCCCCAGGGAGCCAACAGTCGAGTAAGGGCATCTGCAGGGCAAGCTCTAGCCTACTTCAGCCCATACACAGGTGGTCCCTTGCATGGTTTTGCCTTGCACAGCCAGTGGTTAACACATCAAAGATTGGAACCCAGTGAGTGTGTAGATAGGCAGTCTGCCAGCTTACTGTGATGAGAGCTAGGAAGTGGGTAGGGGGTGTAGGATCTGCTGGCTGGCAGCAGTGTGTGGTGTTCCTAACAGGACAGGGCTCTCAGATAAGTGACACTGAGCAGAGGTGTGCCAGGAGAGGGGATTCTAGATGGACTGGTCTTGCCAGCCTTGGCCTTCACTCCGAGGGAAGCACAACACAGATGCAAGAACCGCTGAGGGCTTCTGGGTGCAGGTGGCATGATCCACTTCTGCTCAGAAAGTCCCCCGATTCTTTAGTTTCTTCTCCAAGCTTGCAGAGCATCCTCTGCCTTCCTCTCATGGCAGATGCCAGGGGACCTATCTGGGGTGCTTTCTCTACAGTTCCTCCGGTGTCCTGCGGGATCAAGCCCCCACTGCCCCCAGTTGAGCCTTTATTGGACTACTGTGCCTCCCTCCTTTCTCTGTACCCTCACTCAGTTCCTGTGATCCCCTCCTCAGCCACACGCCCTCAGGCTCTCAGCTGCCCCTTCAAGGGGGCTACGTTGTATCCTTACTATCTGCTAACCCCTCTGCCCAGGGGATGGTGCTGAGAGCCACGGTAATAAGCATGTGGGAAAAAATTCTCAGCCTCCAGAAAGTGCATGAATACAAATTAATGGTAAGCAGGGTACTTAGTGTTCCCATGCCTGGAAAACTGGGGCAATCCCTTTGGAAAGCAACTTGGTCATATTTATCAAGGGCTGTAGATAAGGTTTGTGCTGTTTGAGTCACTTCTTCAGTTAGTTTCTGAGAAGTTTGGCTAACAAATCATCTAGACTAAGGAAAAGTTTGGTGCACAAGGATGTTCACTGAAGCAGTATATATCACAATGAAAAAATAAAGACTACCTTGAGTGTCCCACACTGGGGGACTAGTTAAACAACTTACTGTGCATTCGTGGGATGGAGTATTTTGTAGCCATTTAGAAAACTGTGGTTATGAAGAGCATGCCATGGCCTGGGACATGCTTATGGGAAGTGCAAAACAGGGCAGAGCTGGGTCCCTGTGTTCTGGGATTTTCTGGGCCCCACACACCTTCTGTCTGCCCCAAACACTGACCTGCAACCTCTAGCCTCCTCCCTTTGCAGCCCCTGGTCTGGTCCAGCCGCTTCCACTTCCTTTCTAAGTCTGAGCTGGCCCTGACTGACCCTGAAGGTGAGGCTGGCAGCCTCTTCCCTTTGCCCCACCTCCCCCACAGACCCCTGCAGCACTAGTTAAATATCTGCCCCTCATCGGCCAGCCTGAGGGAGCAGAGGCCAGCTGCTCTGCTTGCTCTGGGTGCTGAGATGGTCCTTGTGTGCACGAGCAGATGGGTGGATGTCCTAGAATCAGGGGGGAAAGAGATGAAAACATCAATGTCACTGGAGCATGTGTGCGGGAGTAGTTATTTTTAGCCTTTCCATTATCTCTTACAATGTCTCCAAATTGTTCACAATCATGTTTAAAGAAATTCCTGTTCTACAAATGACCCAGTTTCTTCCTTCAGAAGGGAGGAGCCCCGTGGCAGTGAGAGACAGCAGAGCACTGTAAGCTGGGGGTGCTGGGGGCCTTGGCGTGCGCCCTGCTTCAAAGCAGACAGCCGTGGACAGACATTTGGGGGACCATCAAGCAAAGCTGAACTTGCTCTGGTTATGGGCTGAGATGAAGGAATTAATGTTTGCTTTGTTCCTTGGAGTCACGGATTGTGGTTTTGCTTATTTGAAAAGTCCTTAGCGGTTAGAGCTAAATGCAAAACCGTCTACGGTGGGCGATACGGTATTTGGGATTAGAGGGGGATAGAAATCCCTCTGCCCTTGGGATGGCCCTGCGGGGTTGCCAGACCCCTTTCTGTACTTGTGAGAATTTTTATATTAAAAGCTAAAAGAAAAAAAAAATTCTCCTGGTTTCTCCCTCGTGACACTGAGCACTTCGCTTTGCTTTTCAGAGTGACCGGCTCCTCATCAAAGGGGGACGAATCATCAACGATGACCAGTCCTTCTACGCCGACGTCTACTTGGAAGACGGACTTATCAAGTGGGTCGCGCGGAGCAGACCTCTGGCGCGGTCTGTCGGAAGGCTGTGCTCCTGAGTCTGGGATGCAGATTGGGGTCGCACTGGGTGGAGTGGGTCCCCCAGGCTGGCCAGCTCTCTGCTCCACCTTGGGTGTGCCTGTCATGTCGCGGTCCCTCCTCTCCAGGCTGCGGGGTGCAGATGAGGCCCCTGCTTTGTTATGGAAGTGGCTTCAGTGCACCCCACCGAGACACACCCTGTCTCCTCAGTGGATGCTGGTCCTGGGGTTGGGGTGAGGGGAGCAGGAGAAATGGGGGCACTTGGCTTCCCCACAGAGCCTCGGCTGTGTCTCCTGGGGCTTCCCCTTCAGCCCTGCCCATGGCGACCCGGGTCTGGGCTTCGTTCAGGCTGCTGTAACTGGACGTCACAGGCTGGGGGGCTTAGACACTGCCATGCTGCCTGGACTAGCCCTGCCCAGCAGTCCCAGGGCTGGGGCATCTCTCTGCCGCCCAGGATGGGCTCTGTTTGAGCCCTGACTTTTGGTCACCGAAGCAACATTTTCTTAAGTCTTTATTACTGGGATTTTAAGTGACTTAGAGAAATCAAGATGTGGCCTAATCCCCAGGAGTTCAGAGTATCTGGATTTCTTTTTTTCAAATAAAAATTGCTCACACTCAGAGGTAGTGGTCTCAGCCAGGTGGTGACATTCGGAGGTCACGAGTTGTCATCAGATAAGTCCCTTGCTTGGACTACTGCAGCCAGGCTGCTAATGCTTAGGTTCTCCCTGCCCTGGAGGTCCACAGACCATTGCAGCAGGGAACAGAAGTCCATGTTTGGAAACCTTCGCCTACCTGCCAAGTCTCCGATGCAGAGTCCATGGTACTGGTGGCTTTCCTGAGGCCAGAGCCCAGTGTTTTTGGCAGAAATGAGAATGCAGGGCCTGTCAGGGCCTGTCCAGCTTGCTCGTGCTGCTGTAATCGCAGCTCTGGGCTCAACAGGAGAAATGTATGTCTTCCAGTGTGGAGGCTGGCGTCTGACACAAGCTGTGGGTGGTGTGGGTCCTCCTGAGGCCTCTCCTTGACATGCAGGCGGGGTCTTCTCTTCTGACCTCCCATGCACTGCCTTTCTTCTGTGTCTGCACCCTGACCTTCTCTTCTTACTAGGACACTGGTCACATTGGCTTAGGGCCCACCCGTGGGGCCTCCTTTTTCCTTTATAGCTGCTGTGACGATCTTGTCTCTAAATACAGTTACTCTCCAAGTTATTGGGGGCTCAGGCTTCACCGTATAAATTTTGAGGGCATGCAGTTCAGCCCATAGCAGTGTGTCTTTGTCTCAGTCATTTTCTCATCACTGAGACAAAACACCTGACATCTGGAATTTAAAGGAGAGGTGTATTTGGCTCATGGTTTCAGAGGATTCAGTCCATGGTTAACTGGTTCTGGAGCAGAAACCGCATGGCGGAAGGGCCTGGTGGAAGAAGCTGCTCACGTCATGGTAGCCAGGAGGCAGAGAGAGGAAGGAGTCAGGGGCAAGAACACTCCCTTCTGTTCACACCCCAGTGGCCACCTCCAACCAGACCGCTCTGCCCACAGTAGTCGGCTGTGAGCCCATCCATGGATGCATCCACTGATGAGCACAGCACCTCAGCATCCAGTCATCTTGTAGGGCCCCACCTCTGAGCACATGAGACTTGGGGGAGACTGGAGACCTGAACCCCAACCCTCTGAAAGCCCAAGAGCTGAGGGGACTTTTCACTGCCGTGTTCAGGGACCGAGTCCCTGTCCCAAGGACATTACCAGAGCTGTGTAAAGTCCTGTGCCGAGTGGTGGAGGGGCTGCTCGCCTCTGCTGGACCCAGCCCTGCCAGCCTCTCGATCTGCTTGTCTTAGACATGAGGGCGGCCCCGGCCTGAGTCCTCTGTCCACACCGTGCCTGTGTTGGGCTGGCTCAGGTGTTCTTTCGGTGGACCTGAGTTGTGCACCTTATGCCCCTTTCACCTCTTTTTTAAGAACCAAAGGCCTCTCTGTTGTTTATCTCCAGACAAATCGGGGAGAATTTGATCGTCCCTGGTGGGGTGAAGACCATTGAGGCCAATGGGCGCATGGTCATCCCGGGGGGCATCGACGTCAACACATACCTGCAGAAGCCCTGCCAGGGGATGACTGCCGTGGATGACTTCTTCCAGGGGACCAGAGCAGCGCTGGTGGGCGGGACCACAATGATCAGTGAGTGTGCTGCCCCTTCTCACCTGCAGTGCAGTCTGCACACTGCCCCTGCCCGTGCTTCCAGGCACTTTGCTCAGGGTACCATTCGACTAGGGTGTCGTGTGCCGCTGGGGGTGTACAAGGTGACTTTATAGGCATGCAGACCTTCAAATTTAAACTGTTTCAGTGTGTATTGAAGCAAAATAACTAGCACATTATGGGTATTATGATTGCTCAGGATGAGATTACAGATAGCGTTTAGATTCTTAGAGTCTTAGAAACATAATAGCCAGCTGCAGTGATGCATGCCTGCAATCCCAGCACTTGGGAGGCTGAGGCAGGCGGACCACTGTGAGTTCATAGCCAGCCTGCACTACATAGTATATTCGAGGCCAGCCTGAACTCTGAACTGTGCACTGAGACCCTGTCTCAAAACACCAGAAAGGAAAAAGAAAAGTAACTGGATGAGTTTAAAACTATTATGTAAAGAATGATCTGGATTATATGGAGATAAAGCCAAAAAAAAAAAATGTCCTGGAAGTGTGAAGATGACTAAACTTTGGGAAACAGTGACATAGATATTATGATGCTAGATGAGGTATAGAGGCTCAGAGAGTTGAAGTAACTTGTCCAAGGTTGCAGAGCTAAGTGGTGGTTGTATTAGTCAGAATTTCTGTAGTAATGCTACGTAACAAACAGCTCCTCTATTCTGATTTCCATTGCTATGGCAAAATACCCATGGCTTGGTCATTTTACCTATTTAAAGAAAGAAGGTTTAGCTCATGGTTTTGGAGGCTGAAAGCCCAAGACCAGGTGCCCCTTCATTCAGTCTCTGGTGAGGACCCCGTTGGCTGAGTGACAGCATGGCAGCTGGCACCATGATGGGAACATGTGACAGGGAGAGATCACAAGTGGGGAGGGGCCCGTCCTGCTCTCAGTTCCTTCCGAGGGTGGTGTCCCCAGGGCTCTGATGACTTTCACTGGGCTCCTCCTCCTGACGGCCCCACCACCTCCCCATCTCCTACCCCAAGGACCCAGCCTCTGCTGTCTGACCCCTCTGGGGACATAAGCAAGTCCTGTGCCAACCCTGGTGGCCCCAGATCTCAAGCAACGCTTGTTTTTCTTACTCAGAGCAGCCTGGCTGCTCTCCCACCTCTGCCCTGGGCAGCCCAAGGCTCTTGTGGTTTGGATCTAGAGTGTGCCCCAGAGTCTCCCGTGTCCAGAGGGGAGGCTTTGGAAAGATGCCTGGTTCGTGGACGCTGTACTCATCACTGGGGTGTGGCCTGGAAGGGTGAGTCCTTGTCCCAGGTCCTCCCTCTCTGCTTCCTGTTCGCTATGAGGTGAGCAGGTTCCTCTGCCACACCCTCCACCAGGATGGTCCTGCCTTGGAGCTGCAGGCCACGGAGCCTGACCCAAGCTATGGGTGACAGTGAACCCCAACTCCACCTTTAAGTTGCGGGTGTCCCAGCGAGGGGAAAGTTGACAAATACTGTTCTGTTGTTTGAATAGTTGCTTCTGCTTGGTGTCCACTTTAATAAGTGCCTTTAATTAAAACAGGCATCAGTTGATTGTAAATATTCTTTCAACTGTGAGGCTTTGTGATTCCCAGCAACTGAGCTGTGAGTTGGCCCGACCCTGCCTGCCTCTGTCCCCTGAGGGGTCCCCTTCTCAGCTCCCCCCACCCCCTACCCCAACGAGATCCGGCTGCCCCAGGCAGAACCGGGTGCCCAAGCTGTCAGGAGGGTGCGGCTCAACTTCTGGGCAACAAAATCCTGATCCTGTTTCTAGCAGCAGTCCGTGAACCTGTGGGTGGGAAACCTGGAAGAACGCAGCCTTGGACCTGGCTGGCCGGGACCCTGCTGCTGGGTTTGTCCCAGAGTCCAGGCCTTCGCCTTCTGCACCTGCAGTGTGGGCTTCGGGGTCCCGGCCCCTTGGTTCCCTGGTGCAGTGCCTAGCATGTGGGGAGAGGAGGAGAGGAGCCAGGACCCCGGGGCCCCCCTTGCTGTCTCCCCATCCCTGCTGGGAGGCCTGGGGAGCCCCGCCCTGGGACCTCGGCCTCCCCACTGTGAATGGGCATTTCCCAGGGACCACGAGGAGGCCTCTGCCTGAGAAAGCGAGGCGAGGGGCACCGGAGAGGAGAGCATGGTGAGGACACCCTGAGGCGCCAGGTCCCCCGCTTCCCTCGGCGGTCTGGGCGAGGAGCAGAGCCAGGGAGGCCGGAAGTGGTGTGCAGAGGTCCCGTGTGAGAGTGTACCCCACCGTCAGGAGGCGGAGGTCCGTGATGATGGGAGGGCAGCACTGAGGGCGAATTGTGAGGCTGGAAGGGAGCACTGGGCCTCAAAGGAAGGTGACAGTTTTGCTCTTTCTCATGAGGGCAGTGGAAATCAGAAGGATTCTACACAGAAGCAGGAAGTGATAATGATCTTTTTTGGGTTTTTTTCTTGGTGCTGGGCATCGGACCCAGGGCCTCACACATGCTAAGGCCACAGAGCTACATTCCAGCCCTTTTTAATTCAATTTTATTTTCAGACAGGGTTTTGCTAAGTTGCTTAGGCTAGGCTCAAACTTGGGATCCTCCTGCCTCAGCCTCCTGAATAGCTGGGATTCCAGGCACATGCCCCCACACCCAACTCTCTGATGGGTTTTTCAGGGAACAGAATAGAGTGGCTCCCATCAGATGTGGCTGCGCCAATGGGGAGGTGGTGGCGTAGTTCAGCTGCTCGGTGTGGCTGGCCATGGGGGGCAGCAGACAGGTCCCAGGCATGTGGGAGTCATCAGCAGACCTGGGACGGGGTGGATGTGGGGGTGCCTTGGGCTGTGCCCCCTGCCTGTGGCTGTCAGGCTGTGCTGTCCTCCCAGTGGGGTGGGCAGGCTTGCAGTGGGCTGTGGGAAGGGCAGAGACAGAGCAGTTCTAGGACCAGGCCTCATGGGCCGCATCCTTTAATGGCAAGTAGAAGAGTCTTCAGGGACAGAGAGAACCCCCGAAAAGTAGGACAAAAGGCCAGAAGGATGTGTTGCTTCAGAAGCTGGGGTAAAGCAAATACAAAGTGGGGAGGAGCTATTCACTCTGCCTCCAGGGGCAAGCTGAGTGATGATTGGACACTTCCCTCAGACCTGGAGACTGGAAGGTCTGATTAGCAAAGGCTGATGCTTTAGAAGAATGGAGGAGATGAGAGGGAAGAGGAAGGCAGGGCCCACTGTCTGGAAATCGTTATGGATGTCAGGCTGGGGAGGGGGTGCAAGAGAAACAGGGCAGTAACCAGAGGGAGGCAGGCAAGGCCAGGAGGGAGGTTCCCTTTTGGGGTCAGCTTTGTGTTTTAGGTTTTATCAGAAAAGAGGTGATGAAGTTGCTTTTCTTGGTCTCTGAGCTCCTCTCCACTGTGGCGTTCCATGCCCGGGTTGGCCTAAGGGTCAGGCCGTCACATAGGTCTCTGATGGTCTCCCCTGGACAAGTTCCTGGCTCCCTCTGAGCCCGGGTTTTCCACCTGCAGCCCTGGGTTGCTCATACTCACTGCGTGGGTGGTCTGAGGGCTGAGTGAGCTCACTGAGCCCTGAGCTCCCACTGGTGGGACAGGCACCATGGGTCCTCGTGAGGAGGGGGCAGTGGTCACGGTCAGGCTGACAAAGCCTGAAGATGCTGGCATAGACGCCACTGCTGTTGGAGGTGGGCTGTGAGGGGAGGATGGTGAGGCATTAGTGGCGATGCTGATGGCAATGATGATGATGGTGATGCCGATGCTGATGGTGATGCTGATGCTGATGGTGCTGATGCTGATGGTGGTGATGCTGATGCTGATGGTGATGCTGATGGTGATTGTGATGCTGATGGTGGTGATGCTGATGGTGCTGATGGTGATG
>NW_004624755.1:22431492-22512035 GCF_000247695.1 Heterocephalus glaber | reverse complement strand
ATACTGATGCTGATGCTGATGCTGATGCTGATGGTATGAGGAGAATGACATGGACATAACTGTGGTGATGAACTCATACTGGTAGTGATGCTGATGGTGAAGATGATGGTATTAGTGGTTGTGGTGGTGATCGTGAGTGGCTGATACTGGTGGTGGTGATGGCAGTGGTGGTGCGGATATCAGTGGAGAGAGTGGTGGCACAGTGTGGGTCATTCGGAAGAATCGTAACACAGGTTTCTTTCTCAGTCGACCATGTGGTTCCTGAACCTGGCTCCAGCTTGCTCACCTCCTTTGAGAAGTGGCACGAAGCAGCTGACACCAAATCCTGCTGTGACTACTCCCTCCACGTGGACCTCACCAGCTGGTACGATGGGATCCGGGAAGAGCTGGAGGTGCTGGTGCAGGACAAAGGTCAGTAGCAGCTGCAGAGGGGGCTCTGGGGTCCTCAGTTCCTGGTGGACCCAGAGGCTCAGAGGTGGGAAAATCCCTTTGTGAGGAGCCACACACTGCCGCACAGTGAGAAGATAGGCAGCCCTCTTAGGACATCTGTCCTCTTCCTCCTGAGTGTCCATAGCCTGGCGTTCAAGGCCTTCGCTGGCCTGACCTCACTTTTCTTTCTCTACCATAACCCGTCCTGGGTACTCACCGTCCTGGCTGCCACCCCAGCCACCTGTGACCTGCCGGCCCTTTGTCAAGGTGTGCCCCTGCCAGGAGCATCCTTTCTCTCTGCCTTTCAGGTGCTGCTCACCTTCAGGACCCAGCTCTGTGACCCCTCCCCACATCCCCTCAACATCACTGTCTTCCTTTGGTGTCTGGAGCCAGTCCCCGGCCCTCTTTGGGGACACCTTTGTCACTCTCTTGGATTATGGGACATTGTTGTCTGTCTGGCTCTTCCTTTGAACCCTGCACCCTGGGAGGGATGTATATGCCCGCACACCTGTGTCCCCCTGGCTGTCTGCTGAGCAGCCTCACACCGGGGACCCTGCCCCATGCAGATGCCTTGTGTTGCCAGGAGAGGGGCTCAGGTGGGCAGGACAGGAGTCGGGCTGAGGGTGGCCCGACCAGCGGGGCAGCCCCCTCTCTGAGGAGGCGCCCGGGGAGGGATTTGAGGAGAGCCAGGCTGGGTGCTCATTTGTTTTTCCTGTATGGGGAACTGAATCTAGGGCATGACACTGAGCTGTGGGCCAGCTCTTTTCATTTTATTTTCCTTGTATTCGAGAGAGGGCCTTGCCAAGTCATTAGGTTGCCCAGGAAGATCTCACCCGAATGATTCTCCTGACTCAGGCTCCCCAAGTGCTGGGATTCTGGGTGTGTACCACCACAGCTGGGCTGTGCTTTGGATTTTGGAAATACATATGCTGGGTTTTTTCATGATAAATATGTCACCATTTCTAATACACAGAGAGTCAGAAAATCAAGGAAGGATAACATCTTTGCTCCGGTTCAAGCTCCAGGCCCAGTTTTCTGGGATGTAACAGAGTATTGCCTTCATTCCCATCTCAATTGGTGGATTTTTTGCCTTATGTAGTTGGATGATAGCGATTCCTTGGAATCTTTCTTTTTTCACTCACTGTTTGCATAACATTACTCTTCATCAGTAACTTTTTAATAGCTCATAGCATAAAATATAATGGCAAATTTGCTTAGCTGTTGTCTTTTTGTTGGACGCTTAGGGTTTCGATTTGTTTTAGCATAAATCGTGTTATGATGAACACCTTCATACATAAGCATCTGTTTGTATTCTAATTACTTTCTTAGATTTCTAGAAATGAAATTTTGAAGTCAAAGGTTTTAGAGTTCCCCAGGGTCACGACATTGATGGTGAAATCAGTTTCCTGGAAGTGCGCCCCTGCTCAGCGTGTGGCCAGTCAGCATCCCTGGCCCTGTGTGTGTCCTTGCTGATGCCACAGGCAAATTCCACCTGTCAGTTGTCCTTGTCACTGTGGCTCTTTCATTACTGACCACACAGACATTCCATGTATTTCTCCTCCTGTGAACATCCGAGGGCCTCCTCTGCCCACCTGTCAGGCTTACTGTACGTCTGTCTAGAAGCCTTGTCCCTCCTCCTTGGCCCCTGAATCCCTCTGCGACCTCACAGAGCCATCCTTCAGGGGACTCGTGGTTTCACAGCTTGCCCTTCCCTACCTGGCCTTCTGTCCCGAGCCATCTCCATCTAACCCTGTGCACTGCAGCTTGTTAGTTTAGCAGCCTGAGGACCCACGAGGACAGGAGCGACAGGGGACATGGAGATGGCAAAAGAGAGCACACCAGGCCTAGTCACTGTCAGAGCAGAGGGGCCACCAGGCTGTGCTGGGCAGGGGATGCTTGTCGGGGTCTCAGTATTCATGGCATTGCCCTGAGCTGATTTCTTGCTGTGGCTGGGGGCCTGTCGGGTGCCGGTGTGGGGTTTACACATCTGGCTCCATCGCGGCTGCCTGTGCTGACAAGTTTCGGAGCCCTTACATGCTCATCGAAGAGATAAAGAGGTGTTTGCACTAAAAAGTGATAATTTGGATTTGACTTTCTAGTTTTTTTATTTATATAAGAGGTGTGATCAAAATATACAGCAAATGTTTAAATTTTTAAAAATGATTACAGAAAAAGTCACACGGCCATTAGTCTCCCCGCCAAATCTTCCTCTTGCTTCAGAATCCAGGGTCTGCTCCTGCCCAGTGCCATTCAGTGGAAAGGCAGGCTTGTGAAAACATGATGCTGTGTCCTCATCCGCCTCATTCACCGGATTTGGCACCGTGTGACTCCTGGCTCTTCCCTCAGGTCAAAATGATCATGAAAGGGAAATGTTTTGAATCTAGTCAAGTCACTGAGGCAGCCACAACAGCCAACTAAAGACTCAGGAAAGAGGATCCCGGGGCTGCTGCAGAAGGTGGCAAGGACCATAGGATGAGTGTTCAACATGATGGGGAGTATTTTCAGGGACATTCATGGCAAGATGCCTGTTACTGTGATAAATTTTAAAATTTAAACATCCAGCATCTTTTTAGACCACTGAATATTATATGCAAAAGTGCTGAGTATATGCACATATTCCTTGTCTACGTGTGGCACTCGGGTTTGTGTGGCCTTCCCATCACTGGAACCCTAGTGCGCCTCGTATTCTGCCCTGTGTCTATGAAGTAACACCTCAGGGACACCCCAGCCCCTCCATTTAGTAGCCGACCCCCCCATCCTGCCCGACGCTTGGCCTCTCTGTGCCTGTTTGTCCAGGGGGTGAGGAGCCAGCCAGAGGATATCTTGAGGTCAGACAGGTAGATGCGTGTCCAGTGCTTGGAGCAGCACTGGCTGCTAGCTAAGCCTCCCTGTCACCAGCGGTTCCTTGCACTGTCCCTGCATGTCAGCACACACATGTGTACATGTCTTGTCAGGGCTGTGAGGAAAGGAAATGCTGGGGCAGAGCTGGGCCCACAAGAAGTCAGTTCAGGATCGGTCCTCATTTGCTGCTATAACAAAACCCCCCACATAACACATTTATGACCTTATGGTTTTGGAGGTCAGACATGGAATAGGGGTCTTCCAGGGCTAGAAGCAAGGCGCTGACGGGGCTGTGCTCCTTCCTGAAGTGTCCAGACAATAGGAGCTGGGGAGAGAACTGCCTTTCCCAGCTGCTTTCCTGCTACCTCACCTTCTTAGTGTTTTTGTGAGGAAGACATTGAAGACCTGTGGTCTGGGCAGTTTCCAAGTATATCAGACATTATTAACTGTAGTCACCGTGCTCTGCACCAGATCTCCAGAATTTATTCCTCCTGTCGAGCTGAAAATCTATGTTCTTTGCTCAGGATCTTTCTATCTCCTCCCCCACCAGCCCCTGATAACCACCATTCTACTCTCTGCCGCTATAAGCTCAGTTGTTTTAGATCCCCACTATCAGTGAGCTCATGTGCCATTTGTCTGTGCCTAGTTTACTTTACTTAGCCTGATGTCCTCCAGGTTCGTCCATGTGGTTCCAAATGACAGGATCTCCTTGTTTGTGGCTGCATAGTATTCCATCAGGTGTATATATCACATTTTCTTTTTTTGGTACTGGGGATCGAACTTGAGTCTTTGTGCTTGTGCAGCAGGTGAAAATGGAAAGATATCTTCTTTTTTTTTTTTGGTACCAGGGATTGAACTCAGGTCCTTGCACTTGGGGGGCAGGTGGCAGAACCACTGAGCTAAATCCCTTGCTATAACACATTTTCTTTATCCAGTCATCTGTGAGTGGACACTTAGGTTGAATCCACTTCTTGGTTGTATTGAACAGTGCTGCAATGAACATGAAGTGCAGAGGTCTCTTTGACAGACCGATCTCACTTCCTTTGGATATACACCCAGGAGGATAGATCCTATGTGGCTCTATTTATATTTAATTTGGGGGTAACCCACACTGATTTCCATAAAAAGGCACAAGGAAGCCTTCCCTGTTGCCCACCCACAGCCCCCTGGCACCCCCTCCATGGGTTTCTGATACTAAGATGCCTTGGTTTCCCAAAGCTGCTGGCCCAAGGACCATGAGCTGGGGCCGGGCTTTGCTTCTCTGGTCACCAGTGTGTGTCTGGGTCTGGACCTGGCCCCAGGCAGAGCTGCAGATATGGGGGCTGTGGTGGGTTCCCCACAGTGCTCTTCTCCACCTGCACCCCAGAGGGAGCGCGTGCCTGGAACAGGGAGCACGATTGGTGGGTGTTCATTGCCCATGACTTATGGAAATGACGTGTCTCAGTTCTTCTTCAACACGGGTCTCTCTTCCCCTTTCAATCTCCCACAGGTGTCAATTCCTTCCTAGTCTACATGGCCTATAAGGACCTCTACCAAATGTCGGACAGCCAGGTAGGTGGCCCTGTGTCTCCTCGCCACCCGGCAGGGCTGATGAGCAGGGCAGGGGGCCCCGGGGACCAGTGGGGAGATCCCTGGGGCCCACCCCTCCTGGCACAATGGCCCCCACCTTGGGGACGCCTCGGTGTTCCCCATGGAGGTCCCTGGCACACAGCTCCTGGAGAATGGCAGATGCTCAAGTGTGGGCTTGAGGCTGAGCTTCGCTGTAGATTCTGGGGTTCGGACCAAGCTGTGGGCCATGGCTCTATTGTAGCAGAGGAGTGAGCGAGACTTCTGGCAAGTCCCTTCCTTTTTCAGTTTCCCACCCAAAGGAGTCGTAAAATCTCTGCCCCACCAGCTTCCAGCAGTTGTGATGGGGGTGTAGGGAGCCGGGAGGACGAGGCTAGGAGCTGTTCTCCAGGGCTTGACGTTTACCGGGCACCTGGCCTTCTCCCACCGCTGGGTCTCTTGCTTGGCTCCCTCATCACTCCTGTCTGCTTGTTAGTGGGACAGGGAGCCACAGATGCTCCCACTGGCCTGGTGGGCTGCAAGCCCCCGCCATGCCTGCTGCTTGCTGTGCAGCCTGGAGCTGCTTTCCCAACCTCTCTGGGCCTTTAGGCTCATAACAACATTTGTCTTGTGGAGCTCTGCAAAGAACTGAAAGCAGGGGCTGAGCCTGGGCCACCGCTGGTGCCACCAGGTGTTAGGGCATTGCCTTGGGGCCAGAGGGGTGTCCCAGGGCTGTTGATACACATGCAGGGGCCCTTGGAGGAGGAGGAGCTCAGGGCTTTGGTCCTCACCAGGGTGAATGAGTGACTGCAGCTCCCTCTTGGGTGGCAGGAGGTGCTGGGCACCGGGTGGCCACCATGGGCAGGGGACACAGGCCCAGTGTGGCGTGTGCTGCCTGAGTGCCAGGGTCCCGGGAGCGTGTTCTTGCAGCCACAGAGGTCTGCGATGACTTGGGTCCCAGATGTCATAACCCTGTGCACGTCAGGGTCCCAGAAGGCCTGGAAGGCGCTGGCTGAGGCTCCTTTCCCTGGGGCTGGAGGTTGGGCAGGCAGCGTCCTTGTGGGAGCAGCCTTGCTGGGTGAGTGGAGGCTGGCGGTGACTGAGGCAGGGACAGGAGCAGTCCCTGCTGATGTGTGTGCCCGCCGTGGCTCCGATCTCACCCCTGCCCTCTCCCTCCTCAGCTGTACGAAGCCTTCACCTTCCTGAAGGGGTTGGGAGCTGTGATCTTGGTGCACGCGGAGAACGGAGACTTGATCGCTCAGGTGAGTGGTGGGGACGCCCACTCCTCCGTCTGCCCGGATGGGCCCAGAAAAGGGCATCGTGGGCTTGGTTAAGGAGGACCGGGCGGGGGTGGTGAGGGCCAGACCCGGATCTGGGCACCCGGAAGTTGCATTGTCCTGGAGATGAGCAGAGCGTAGGTTCGGCTCCCTGTACCTGTGGCCGGGGCCTGGGGACTTCAGCCCAAACAGCGCTTGTCCTGCAGAAACACCCACCCCGGAGCTGGTGTTGGGGCCAGTGACTGCAGGTCCCACTCATCCTGACACCCAAAGGCTTCGGAAGTTGTGGGTGGGACAGGAGGAAACAAGCCAGTCTCCCTGGGTGAGGAAAGAACAGAGTTAGCCAGGGAGTGGCTGGGCAATTCTCTGTTCTCCCAGGGCAGGAAGAGCAGCCAGAGAGGGGAGGTGGGAGAGGCAGGCATGGTAGGCGGGAGAAGCTCCATCTGCAGGAGGAGGTCAGGGTGGCCATGGGGCCGCTGGGGAGAGACACAGGTTGTGTAATCCTCTGGTGCTCTTGGCCCATCTTCCTGGCTCTGTCCTCTGAGTCCTGCGTTGTTTTGGGGAAAGAAAGCATGCTTCTGCAGCTAGTAGCATTCTCCACCGGCTTCCTGCCTGGTAGGATTTGGGGGGTCTGATGGCCTCCTTTCACTTTGCCTTTGGCTCATGCAGCCCAAGCTGCCTGTGTGTTGCTGAAGTAATTCTCTCACTTACTTCGTGAGCCTCCTGTGAACCTCATCGGGGCTCCCCTCCATTAGGGGAAAGACACCCGCAGATTTCTTCCAGATGAGCCTGGCTCTGCCTGGGCAGAGAGCTGAGGAGCATACCTGGAACTCCCGGGAGCCCTGTGGTCCTGTTGGTGCCTTTAAAGGGTCTTTTATGGCAGAATGTAAAAGGCAGCAGCGCCCTGTGTCTCTGAGTCCTTTCAAAAGTGCGCAGGCCGCACCCTTGGCTTCTTATCACAAGACAGGACCGCTGTTACCTGCCAGTGTCCCAGATTTGAGGTGAGCTCAGAATCCTTTTCCTTTGCTCTTTGGAGAGGCTGGGAATTTCCAAAGCCATCCGGTCCTGGTTGCTTTTTGTCTAACAGACCTTCCCTGGACTCACCTCTGCCCTCCAGCCTTTTCATATAAACAGCAGGAAGGAATCAGACAGTGCCGTACCCTCAGCAGTGTGCTGGGAGGGGCCTTGGCTGACTCTTGTTCACGAGCCAGGAGTTCTGCCCCCAGGCAGCCTCGAAGACAGATTGCCGAGTTTTCTGCTGCAAGGACACTTGCTGTCTCCCCATCATGTCATCTGTTTCCTCCCTCACTTTCTCCCCTTCCTTCCTTCCTTGCAGAAATAGAAAGCCGCACATAACCCATTCAGCAGACTTCTCCGCACCATAAAATCTTGTAAACAGTATCCAAAGACGCTTTTGCAAAAACCATCTTCAGTATCTGAAATTATGCCATAGTTTACTTAAATCTGCCCCAGCTGTTAGACCTTGCCTTCTCTAGTTTATGTTCTTATAATAAACTCACGCTTCATAGCTGTCGATGGAATTGTGATGTTTTTGTGGCTGATGGGGCTGGAGCTCCTGGTACAGATGTGTCTGAGAAGTGGGGGTGAAGCAGAAATAGGGGGAGTTAAAATGAGCAGCGGCACAGCTGGCATCGGGGTGATGTATTAAAGAGAGAAAGAAGAGATTGAAGTGTTCCTGGGGCTAGGAGGAAGCCTTGCAAGTGAGGGTTTGAATCTGGGCCAGCAGCCCAGGGAACCATTCCAGGGTCACAGCATAAATCTAAGTAGCGGCTTCCTGCTGGGAAGACTGATGAAGGGGAGGAGCACGTGGGGAGTTGCCGACCCAGCCCAGGGCAGGCTCACCCCGCCCCCAGGTAGCAAGCTAGGTGTTTACAAGGCTGTCTAGATACTCAACCCGGCCAGGCCACCTGCTGATACAAACACCGGCCCCAGTGCACAGAAGAGAAGCTGAGGCCTGGAGAGCCTGCCCACTTGCCTGGGGTCACAGAGATGGGCGGGTCTGGAGCTGGAGTCATGTGACCCAATGTCCATGTGATACCCCAAGGCCATGTTTCTTCCCAAAGGAGAGCCCTGCAAGAGTCTCGGAGGTTGGAAGGGCAGTTGGTGGGTTTTAAAGCTCATTTCCTAGAACCCTGTGTCTGCATTGTTTTTCTGTTGCTATAACAGATACTCGAGTCTGAGTTATTTAGAAAGAAAAGGGTTTATTTTGGCTCACGGTTCTGGAGGTCCAGGAGCATGGTGCTGGTGTCTATTCAGCTTCTGGTGAGGGCCTCAGACTGCAGGCATGGCAGAAAACTGGAAGAGAGGCTAGACGTGGTGGTGCACTTCCTGTAATCCCTGCGCTCTGGGACGCTGAGGCAGGAGGATTGCAAGTTTGAGCCCAGCTTTAGTGATTTAGCAAGACCCTGTCTCAAAATAAAAAATAAAAAAGGGCTGAAGGATATAACTCCATGTAAAGGCCCTGGGCTCCATCCTTAATATCAGCAGTTGCACACAGAAGGGGCAACTGTCTAAAGCAAGCTCGAAGCCCAGCAGGGTAGGTGTTAACTCATAATGCTGGACTCCGTGTGTCACCTCTTGGACACCCCAGGGCAGAGCTGGGGCCCAGGTCGCAGCTGTACCAACCCATGGCTTTGCTGGGTTCAGTCCTTGTGGCTGCTGCCTGGGATCAGAGTCAGCTGGCCTTGCTTTCCCAGGCAGGTGCCACACAGGCCACTGGCGCTGCAGAACTGGGGTTCCAGTGAAGGAAAGGTTTATGTGGCTCACAGTTCATAGCGGTTCAGTCCATAGTCGGCTGGCTCCATGGCAGAGCGGCAGAGGGGCAACAGTTCATGGCAGCAGAAGACAGCAAAAGCAACAAGGGAACCTTAGTCTTTCTGCCCCTTTTATTTTATCCAGGCTACCGGGATTAGGGCGGTGCCAAACTAATCAGTGGACTGGTTTAGTGATCACACACCCTCAACTGCGGCATCACACACTCTAGATTCAGCCGCCTCTGAAAAAGCCTATGAGTACATGAGGCTTTGGGGGGACATCTAGACACAAACTATGACAGACGACTTTTGAAATCTGGGTGGAAGCCACTGAGCTGCTGTAACTCTTGTATTCTGAGCACCTGTGGAATTGGCCCCCATGGACCCTGCCAGGTCTTATCACCTGTGGGGCTGTGGCCTGAGCTCGAGTGGGTCTGTGGGAGCCAGGGCTGGGTACATGGAGCTGAGACCTGGTGTGACCGGAAGGGACCCCTTCCTGCCCTCAGCACCCATTCCCGCGGGGGCCCAGAGATCTCTGATGGGCTGAGACCTTTTCTCCGAGGTCTGGGTGCAGCACCTGGCTCTGTGTTACTGGGTCCGGTCTTTTTAGGATCCCACCTCTGGGCCATAGTGCAGGAATCCTCTGCCCACTGTGCTTGCTTGTTCTGCATGTGATCTGGCCACACCTCCACATTTTCATGCTCTTTTTCCTTTTCAAATGATAAATTCCGTCGCTAAGCAATTCCCTTTTCCTTAATCTCAGCAGAAGCACTGAGAAGTAACCACTCAGTTCATTCCGCCTTTTGCTTTTAGCCGGAAATTCTAGTTCACCCTTTAAAATCTGTCTTCTGTGAAATCTGAGGGCCGACCGAAGTCCAGCCAAGGTCTTTTTGACTTCAAAGCTGTCTGCTAGTGAGAGGTCCTCGTTGCCACCTGAGATCTCACAAAGAGGCCTTTCCTCCCTGCATCCCCACAGCATGCTGGTCACCAACGCCCAGCCAGTCTGAGGACTTCTGCTTCCCCAGCCTTCTCAACCTGAGCTCTCACTGGAATCAGCTGTTGTGTGTTGGAGGCATCCCAGCCTCCAGCCTGCTCCTCTATGCTCTCCTGTTTCCACCCATCACCAGTTCCAAAGCCACATCCACATTGTCAGACATCCTTACAGCCCAACTCTGCTTCTTGGTGCCAGCCTTCTGTTTCAGTCTGTTTTCTGTTGCTGTAACAAAATACCTGAGGCTGGGTATAAATAAAGGAAGTTTGTTTTGGGGTCCTGGTTCTGGAGGGCTGCACGCTGCTTCCTGCATGGTGGGAGAGGGGAGCAGGTGGAGCAAAAGCGAGTGTGCAAGGGTCCAGGGGAAGTGCTGAGCTGGCTTGACAACCAGTCCTGCAAGAGTTGACCCCTGCTGAGTGAACACTCACTGAAGCAAGAAAAGGATTCATGTGGCCCTCTCTCAGGGCCTCTCAACACTGTTAGGCTGGTGACTCAGCCTCCACAGAGATTTGGTGGACAAACCGAATCCAGCTGTAGTTTACTGCTTCCTCCCACCGCTCTTGGGAGATGGAGATAAAGCAGGGCGGGTGTGGACAGCAGGGTGATGTAGACAAGGACCTGGCTCACACTGTGCTCCACTATTAGGCCTCCCACAGCCCCTGCCCAGCCTCAGCCGCCCCTTCTCCCCAAGCTGGGGTTGGGGGAGCAACTCCTGGCTCTGCCCTTCTGTAACCCCACTCTGTGTCACTGTCTCCTAGGAACAAAAGCGGATCCTGGAGATGGGCATCACAGGTCCCGAGGGCCACGCTCTAAGCAGACCTGAGGAGGTAAAGACTCCCCGGCTGGGCGCCTCTGACCCCATGGAGCTCGCCCCAATGCCCTTCCAGCCGGAGCAGCGCACCCTGTGCCCGGCTTCCTACCCTTCCCTCTGCTCCTTCCCTGGGGTCTGGGGGCAACTGGTCAGTCAGGGAGGCTGGCAAGAGGTTCTGCCTGTGCCCGGGTCTGGAGGCTTCGCACTGAGACCCTGTGCACCCCCCAGTGTCCAAACTGGACGAAGCCTGTGCCGGATGTTGTGTTGGATGACAGGAAAACAGAGCGACTGTCCCCCAGTCTGGGGTCCCGGAAGTGAGCACCCCTGCCTGCCAGTGTTCCGGAGTTGAAAAATGGATTCATTCCCCCGGGGCGACAGTGTGTGTGAGCGTGAGTGTGTGCACGTGTGCAAGAGAGGGGACGGAAGGCAGCAGACCTGGCACAGAACTGCGCCATGCTGGGTGCTGCCCGAGCAGCCACCCCGAGTGGAGGATTTTTCCTTGTCCTCATCCAATCATGAGCGAGCTCGTGGGCTATGCCGGGCCCCGGGTATGCTGGAGCTGCTTGATCCTGGGCCATGGACAGATTGGGGCGGAGTGGGGAATAGCGATTGTCAGCTCTTAGAGCCCGTGGGTGTTGCTGTCACACCAGGGCATGGGACTAATGGTTTCATCCCAGAGAGCAGGTTTTCCAAATAACATACAGGGCCACAGCAGATTGGAAATTGAAAACAAAAGCCAAACATTGCCAGACATGCTGGTAAACCCTGTAACCCCAGCACTCTGGGAGGCGGAGGCAGGAAGATCTCAGGTTTGAGCCCAGCCTGGGCCACTCAGTTATTTAGACCCCGTCTGAAATTTTTAAAAAGCCAGTAAGTGAATGACTGGTGTCGTAGCTCAGTCTGAAGGTCCTGCATGCAATCTCCAGTAACCCTAAACGGAGCACAACAAACCGAGACACATCTGGTCCTTTTGTTACCTGGTCCCCTGAACACAGCTGCCCTAGAGGGACTGGAGGTGGAACTGTGAGTGAGCAGAGGACCACTTACCAGAGGATGGGGGGACCTGTGCCTGGCAGCAACACGCCACGGACCCTATCTGTGCCTTTGATGTCATATTCTGCCCATGTTTCTCCCCTGGGGTGGGGAGAAAACCTCCAAACAAGCCTAATGGCATAATCCTGTCTCCCAGCCCTCTAACCAAACTCACCTTGACTTCTTTCTTTTTTCAATTTACAACATAACCCTCTGTTGATGTGGTCGGTTTCCCTTCTGATCACATGCAATCAAGGAACATCCAAAGACCTGACTGGGGGAAAGCCCTGGGAATTTGGGGTGGGTGGTGACTGTCCCCCCAGCCTTCTGTGACCCTTGTTCTTGCTGTGTCCCCAGCTGGAAGCCGAGGCCGTGTTCCGGGCCATCACCATTGCGGGTCGGATCAACTGCCCCGTGTACATCACCAAGGTCATGAGCAAGAGCGCAGCGGACATCATCACACTGGCCAGGAAGAAGGGTATGCACTGACCCTGGTCTCCTGAGGGGCAGCAGGTCCCTGAGTCTGTCCGCTGTCCTGTTTCTGGGACACAATACCCGACAGGCACAGTTTAAAGGAGGGGAGATTTATTTGGCTTGTGGTTTCAGGGGATTCAGTTCATGGTCAGCTGCTCCAAGGCAGGACTATCATGTTGGAAGGGTGCAAGGGAGCCAGGTAGCAGAGCCAGAGAGGAAGAGGTGAGGCACCAGACACAGACCCCGAGGCCATGACCACCCAGACACACCAAGTAGAGTGCTTTACTAATCCACAGGTGGTCCCCAAGCCAATCACGTTTGACAGTTAAGCTTAATTGTCACAGTCTCAAGGTGCGGGGTGTCCAGCGGTTCAAGTTTCTTTCCAAGGCCACTCTGAAGGGAGGATGGTGTGAGGTGGGGGCAGCACAGTGTGGGTTTTAGGCTTGATTCCTGGTGTGTCCATGTGCCAGCCATGTGGCCTTGCGCAAGTCCTTGGCCTGTTCTGAGGCTCAGCTTCCTTGTGTGTGGCTGGGGTGATGGTCCCGGGCCTGGTGGGGCCACATGAAACTCTGTGCCTGGAGCTCCGCCAGCTCTGAAGCCCCTCTGTAGTGAGCTGGACTGGCCTGTGGGCCTTGGGTCCTGCCTGCCCTCCTCTTAGTCCACCCCTGGGCACCTCACCCTGGCCTGCTGTCCTGGGCCCTGGTCATGGGTGCCTGGGACCATGCGCTGGGAAAGAGGACGATGTTTCCCCAGAGGTGGAGGTCCAGGGACAGCGTGAACTGGACATGGTGGTGCTGGCCCAGGACGCCAGCTGCCCGGCAGTGGCACTCAGACAGTGCCACCCTTTCCTTCTTTGACCTCTGTCCCCTCTGAAGTGGACTCCTCCAGCCAATGGATGTGGAGCCCTTTCCATGCCCGTGCCACATCCTGAGCATCCAGTGGGTGCTGCTTAGTGTCTTCGTCACCTCTTGGTCACTGTTCACGTCCTGTCTCTGCTTCCTCATCCCCCGTTGAGGTTGGAGCGCTCTCCTCCTGGGAACAGAAGACTGTGGGGTGCAGGTCACAGCCCGTGCAGCTGGGGTGCTTGCTCCATGGGCCCTCTCTGGGCTCAGGGTTCTCAGCAGGAGACTCAGAGGGGCCCAGTGTGGCCTGGGGCCTTTGGCAGTGAGGTCTGCTGGGCCCAGCCAGCCCCAGACCCAGAGTGAAGAAGGCTGCTGTATGCGTCCGTTTTCTGTTGCTGTAACAACACCCGAGGCAAGTACTTTACGAAGAACAGAGGCTCACTGAGCTCACAGTTTGGAGGCCGAAAGCCTAAGATGAGGTGTCCTCATCTTGCTGGCCTCTGTTGAGGGCCTCAGGGCTGTGTCCTAACATGGCAGGTGGTGTCACAAGCACTCACATGGTGAGACGGAAGCCTGACACGCTCTCGTGGTGACCAGTCAAGTCCCGCGAGACCTGCTCCTGCCTCTGAGAACCCAGCCTCTCCTCTCGGGATAAACGCTAATCCATAAAGTACTGAAACAGTACAACAGGCACTCAGCATAAGGGATCTTTAATGACACCCTATCTGGTACTCTGTGCAGCCTGCCCAGCCCAGGGTGTTCCATGCTCAGGACGCATCTCAGTCCAGACCAGGCGGCCACTACTCAGGCCCTCGATGGCCTCCTGTGTCTGGCAGCTGCCTGACTGGCAGAGCAGCTTGGAGCCCCAATACCTTGGTAGGGTTCTTAGCAGCAAGCTGATGGGTGAGGGCCAGACTAGCACAGCTTGCCTGGAATTTGCTCCACTTTAAAGATAGGGAAACTGAGGCTCAGAGCTGTTACAGAAATCTGGAGGCAGCAGCTAGGGGGGTGGGGGTGGGGGTTAAGGATGCAGGTTCTTCCGGGCAACGCCGTGGCCACTACCCCATGGGTTGACTTTTATTTAACTCATTTAACACAACTGGAAAGTTAAGTTTCTTGGTGGCAATGGTTCGCAGGCAGAGCTGGGCTGCTGAAGCCCACGTCCGGCCACTCTGGCAGCGCAGCAGGGGCCTGGAAACTGCATAGGGCTGCAGGCCACAGGTGTGTGGCGTTTGTCCGTGCGGGGAGCCCTGGGGCTGCTATCGGCTGGTGCAGGAGAAGCTGGGACAGCAGCGCACCTCTGTGGCTCGCTGTGCAAATCTGTGAACAGAGGCAGTGGTAATAAGGTGCAAATGCTCCGAGCGTCACTGTGTCGTCAGGGTTCCCAGCGGCTTGGCTGCTGTGCTGGGGACTTGTGGAGCCAGGTGCTCACTGCCAAGGTCGCGGTGCTGCCCTGAAGGATGCCTCGGCCTCCACGCCTCTGCTTCTGTGCCTGTGACATCTCCCCGTCGCTGTGTGTGGGACCTGCTTGTTTGTGTCCATCCTCCCCAGGGCCCCTCGTTTTTGGCGAGCCCATTGCTGCCAGCTTGGGCACAGATGGCACCCACTACTGGAGCAAGAACTGGGCCAAAGCGGCGGCGTTCGTGACATCCCCTCCCCTGAGCCCGGACCCCACCACGCCTGACTACTTGACCTCGCTGCTGGCCTGGTGAGAGCAGGGGGATGCGAGGCTGGGGAAGTGTGGTGTGGACGGCTGCGTTAGACACAGGGAAGGGGCATGGGGCTCCGGTTCTGCCAGGTCTGCACTCCATGCTGAGGCTGAGGCAGGAGGATCGCAAATTCAAGCTCAGCCTGGGCAACTTAGTAATTTAAGACCCTGTCTCAACATAAAAAATGAAAAAGGGAACAGGGATGTAGCTCAGTGCAAAGGCCCTGGGGTCAGTGCCTGGTGCTGTAAAACAAAACAAACAAACAAAAGAAGCCCTGTGGTACAGGATTCAAGAAGAGGTCACCATTGCTTACCGAGTCCCTGTAGTGTGAGCTCCTAGTAGGAGAGCAGCCACTTCCGCCTTGTGCCTCCTGTGAGCCCGCGAAGACACTGCTGGCAGCAGCGAGGCCACAGGTGAGGCAGAGGCAGGAGGGTGTGCAAGGCTTCCTGGGGGAGGTGGGCCAGGGGAGGATAGGGCAGGGCGGGGAGCCGGGTGTGTCCCCAGCTGGAATGGGCAGAAACGTTGGCTCCTCACCTTCGGGTCCACGGGGCGTCTGCTGCTGAGGCCTGGTGGGGGCTCAGTGTCCTGGCCTGCTATGGGACCGCTCTCCTGAGCTGCTCTGGCTCCTGCTGCTGGCATGTCTGCCCCCAATTCTGTATCCCTGTGCACCCCGCGGCTCCCACACGGGCTCAGATGTGGAGCAGACCAAGCCACCCTGTACGAGGACACCCCCAGCGACTTTCGTCACGGTGAAGCCTGCCAGGCAGGTGTGATGCGGTCCTCACCCTCCACTATTGTTGTGTGTTCAGCTCCCTTGCCTGGGCCCCTTTTCCTCCCTGGCTGTCCCCACTGCCCCCTGCTGACTCTAAACCCCAGGGCCTTTGCACTCACTACTGCCCTTCCCCCTGCACTCTCCCAGAGTCACATGGGTTATCCCTGGCTGCCTGCTGAGCTTTGCTGAGAGGATTCCACTTGGTGGGGTGTTTGCTGCCCACCACGTCTAGAACAGCCGGCCTAGCGCTCCCAGCCGGCCCAGGGCCCCCTGACCCATCCCTAGCACTTGTTCTCGCCAAGTGGCACCATCCACTCACCTCTGTTCATCACCTGAGCCCCCAGCCCTCTTTCTGCCCGCTCCGGAGTTCGGCCCTCGTTTCTCCCTTCTGAGCCGCATCCCGCTGCCTTACGTGGTAGCAGCACACAGGAAGTGTGCACAGCATGTGGTTTTCTGGCGTGTCACCAACACTCCAGTGACGGGGGTATGTTCGGGGCGCTGCGCTTGTCACAAAGCTGCGGGCTGTGTCTGCCCCCTCCTGAAGGTGCCGAGGGACAAAAGGCAAACCTGGGAACTGGTGTCACTTTACTGTCACCTCTTGACAGCGCTTTGTTCTGGGAGCCCAGCAGGAAAACTCCAGGTGCCATCAGCTGGAAGCCCCAGGTTAGGAAGCAGACATCAGCATTGAGACCCTGTGACAAGGGACACGAGGCCGGGGTATAAACTGGTGGCCCCGGCTCCTGAGATACACAGGTGTGTGGCATAGGGCTTGGTCTCACTGCCTGCCTGACGGGTTTGTTTGCCTGTTCATTGATATATTGGCCAAAGCTTTTTCCTTTTTAAAAAATTGAGATAAGCCAGGTGTGCTGGTCCAGGCCGGCAATCCCAGCATTCTGGGAGGTGAGGTAGGAGGATCGCAAGTCTGAGCCTATCCTGGGTAATTTAGCAACTCAGTGAGACCCTATCTGAAAATAAAAATAAAAAATAAATTAAAAAACGTTTAGGTATGTAGTTCGGTGCCAAGGCCTTGGATTCAAACCTCAGTACTGGGGGAATAAAAAGAAAACGAAGAAAAAATTAAATTAAATAAAAACCCAAAAGTAAAACACCACTATTCCGCACCCACCATCCCCCCAAAGCCTCCTCGGGTTAGGGTTGCACTTGCACAGCCTGCTCCAGATGACCGAGAGCGGGACTTGCCCTTCCACGTGAGCTCAGGGCTGAACCGTGTCTTTTGTCCCCAGTGGGGACCTGCAGGTGACAGGCAGCGGCCACTGTCCCTACAGCACTGCCCAGAAGGCTGTGGGCAAGGACAACTTCACCCTGATCCCCGAGGGCGTCAACGGCATAGAGGAGCGGATGACCGTGGTGTGGGACAAGGCGGTGGTAAGGTCCCGCCTCGCCTCGCGCCCTGGCCTGGGTCCCCACAGCTCTCGGTCCTGGGAGGGGACGGTGCGGGTCCCGCGGCACTCGCAGGCGCCACATTGTCCTTGCTCTTGGAGGATGAGAAGGATTTGCGGAGAGCCACGCTGCAGTTCCTGTAGAGACCACGCTACGTAATGCGTGCTTGCGTGCGTGTACGTGTGTGCGTGCGCATGCATGTTGGCGTCGGTGTGGCTCCAAGTGGAGAGAGTTCGTGCTCGTTCCCGCTCACTGTGACACTCGGGCTCACTGGCACTGACCAGGCATCAGCGTGGCCTGGGGGCAGATGTCCCCAGGCCCGTGGGGAGGCAGCGGTGCCCCAGCCGGGGAGGAGGGGGCGCCACACGCCCTGCGGGAAGCCCGCTGCGGGGCCAGACTTGGGCCGCCCCCTTCTCCACCCCCCGGGGTGCTGGCTCACCCGCGCCTCTTGCCTTCAGGGCACGGGCAAAATGGACGAGAACCAGTTCGTGGCCGTGACCAGCACCAACGCAGCCAAGATCTTCAACCTGTACCCGAGGAAAGGGCGGATCGCTGTGGGCTCCGACGCCGACGTGGTCATCTGGGACCCCGACAAGGTGAAGACCATAACCGCCAAGAGCCACAAGTCGGTGAGTGCTGGCGCGTCTCGGTGTGCGCGGCTGCGGCGGCGGAGGAGGAGTCTTCCTCCCTCCTCGCGGAAGCTTCCGGTTGAAAACCTTGGGAACTTTCGGGGTCTGCTGTCTAGCCAACAACTGGAGAGATCGGAGAGCAGATCAGAGAGCGGCTCAGAGCAGCCCCACCGTGCCGTTGTGGGGCCTTCGCATCTTTATATTTTTAGCACGCGTCTGCAGTGCATGATGCTCACCTTCCCGTGCAGAGTTGGTACGTGCACGTGACAGAGTTTAACCCATTTGTGCCAGAGACTGAAAGTTTTGGAATTTTTGCATGAAATTCTTATATGTTACCCAGAAAAGTTCAAGGAATAAGAATTTGAAGAGAACACATTTCATTATATTCCATTGTTAGGGCATCCCAAACATAGACCAGTAGACATTGGCTAATTCTTTATACATCTTCTTCTTCCTCTTCTCTCTCCCCCTCCCTCCATGTCTTGATCCCTTTCCTATTTGCAAAAGATCTGTCTCCCTGTTTCCTATTATCTAGCTTTTATTTCACTCTTTATTATTTATACTTTGGGTTTCTCACTTAAGAGGACCAATCCAATATGTAAGCTGTGTGTCTGATTTATTTCACTAAACATTATGGTTCCTACATATAACTCAATTTATCCTTCTTTATGGCAGAGTAGTACTCCGTAGTGTATAAATACCACATTTTCTTTATCCATTTGTCTGTTGATAGACATACACGCCACTTCCAAGATAACCACTTGTGAGTTGTGCTGCTATAAACATGGGTGTATAATATAATGTCTAACTTTTTCCGGAAGATACCCAGAAGGGGAATAGCTAGGTAGAAGGCAATTCCTAATTTTAGTTGTCTGGGGACTCTCCATACTGGTTTCCACGGTGGTTGTTGCTAGGATCTTGTACGTGTCCTCGTGCCCTGGCCGAGTCCTCTGAATGGACACTCATGTTCTCATCCCACAGTTCATGACTGCGCAGTAAGCCACTGGCCCAGACGGGGAAGAGTTAGGTCCAAGACTCTCCAACAGCACCTTCGAGCTTGAGAGCATCTGATCTGGTTATCAGAAACCTCCCCCTTGCCAGTATGAAACCTCCTACCAGCCAGCAGCAAAGGGTGGGCGCTGAGGTGCACCAAGTCCGAGCTCAACCCAGGGGTGCTGTCTCAGTCACTTCCCCACCACTGAGACACAGTACCCCACATCCACACCTTGAGGAAGGACAGGTTGATTTGGGCCCCATTTCAGTCCATAGTCAGCAGGACGCACGGCACAGGGGTCTGGCAGAGGAGAGCTGCTCTCGGCATGGGGGACAGGAAGCAGAGAGAAGGGAGGAGCTGGGAGGGAGAGGAGCCCTTCCAGGCCACGCCCAGTGACGCCTCTTCCCACCAGGCCCCGCTCCCTGTGGCTAGGAGTCCTGGAATCCATCACCTTCCAAAGGCCCCACCTAGGAGCACACAGGCCCTTGGGGGCATCTAGATAGAAACCACAACAGGTGCAGTGTTCTGTACTCTGTGGGGACCCAGGCCTGTGACTCGGTTACGTCTGCTTTGTGTCTCACCTGCCTTTGATTTCTGCCCATCCAGTGAGCCCACGAAGGATGCGGAGATGGCATCAGGCTCCTTCATGTCTGTCGAGGGCTCCCTGGAGCCCCTCCTCTGCAGGACCAGCCAAGGTCATAAGACTGAGGAGGCCACAGCCCAGTCCCTGCTCCCCGGAGTCTGTTACAGGGCCCAGGCTGGAAGCACGGTGTGCAGACAGTGGGGGCTCTGCTGTGGGAGTGTCAGCACCCCGGGCCCCTGGCCAGGAGGGGCACAACTGCATCATGGGGCAGGGCAGCAGGCACGGGGAGTCTCATGAGCAGCCACTTGTGGCTCACAGGAGGGCCTGCGCCCCGCCCTGAGTCCCCAACAGGCCCTTCCTGGGGATGTAGGGCTCTTCGGAGTTGCACGTGGTCCTTGGTCAGGGTTGTTTAGATGTACACAGCGCTCCTGGTAACACCTCTGGCTTCCTGCACCCCACGTCTCTGGGAGATGAGATCTGGCTCTGGCCTAGAGAGGAACCCAAAGGTCCAAGTCAGCTTCCCAAGGCCACAGGCCAGGACCGAAAGGGAAGCAGCTGAGCCGGGTACACAGGGCCCCGCATTCTTATTCCAGTGCGTGGTCAGGGCTCAGGCTGGGCTCCGCACAGTTCCAGCCGTTACTGTGATTCGATGCCATTTGGTAGGGACTCGCTGCTTAGCGTTCTTCATGTACGGATCATCCTACTGGGTCCCCACATCTCTCTTAATCCTTCCTCTTCTAAGTGAGCTGCATGGCTATTAATAAATAGCAGCATGGACACAGGAGGGTAAGCGTGTGTCTCCTGTGGCTGCTGTAAATAAGTGGCACAGACTGGGCAGCTAGAACAACAGCAGCGTCCTCTGTCATGCCCCCGAGGGCAGAGATCCAGACTTAGCAGGTTCTGGGTTCGACCTGGTCCCGTGCTTTCCTTGGCTTCTCTTGTCACTGCAGTCCTCCTTGTTCCCGGGCCTGTAGATGTGTCACTCCAGCGTCCGTCTCTGTCCCCACAAGGCTTCTCCTTGTATCTTGTCCTCTTCTTACAAGAACCGCAGTCACTGATTCAGGGCCCACCCTGCGCCAGGATGAGCTCTCAGAGTCACATCTGCTGCGACCCTGTTTCCAAACAAGGCCCCTCACATTGGACCCAGAGCTCTGGTCACACACCTGTGGGCGCCGTCTGGGAAGTTGCTGTTTCAGGTCAGGTCACCTCGGGGAAGGGGGTCCTCCCTGTCAGTGCCAGGCCAGGCCTGAACCCTTTCCAGAGCAGAGCACCGTTCAGGACCCCATGGGACAATTGGCCAGAAGACTTTGTCTGTCCCATTCTTTGCCCCAGGGATGGTCCTGATTTTCAGAGCACGGAGGGAGAAACGTTGGGCCAGAGGTTAGTCTTACAGAGGTGCGATAAAAAAAGTATGGTGCGTGTTTAAATTTTACACATTTCATTACAGTAGAATACATATTGCCATGAATCCCCCACACAATCCTTCCCCTTGCTCCAAACACACGCATCCCATCATCCTGGCCACTTCCTGCAGCAGCTCTGGAGTCCTCTCTCCTGAGTGTCTTTTGTTGTGCTGTCGTGCCTGCCTCGATGTCCTGAATCAGTTCAAAACATCTCCCTTCCATGGTCATTTTGACTTTGGTAAAGAGGCAGAGTCTCACAGTGCATGGTCTGGTGAGTGAGGTAGGTGAAGACAGCGTTGTTTTCACAAGCCCGACTTTCTGTTGGACGACGCTGGGCAGCAGCTTTCACCGTACTTTGCCTCACATCTCGTAAAGACACTCAGGAAAGAGGGGTCCAGAGCTGCTGCAGGCAGAGGCCAGAAGATGGCATAAGTGTGTTTGTAGCGAGGGGGAGGATTTTGAGGGGGATTCATGGCAATGTGTCTTTTATGGTAATAATGTTTTGATTTAAATACACACTGTATTTTCTGATCAGCCACTGTATCTAAGTTAAAAGTTCCTGTACGATAACTGACCTGGGTTTCATGTTTAAACTCTTCCTTTCTGTATCAAGGTCACAGTTTCTTTCATATCGTGGTAGAAAACTTAGTTGCTTCAAAGTGCTACATCGTAGGGATACAAACACCTTGAATCCTAGGCTGGCTTTTTAACTTTCGAAACCGAGATATAATTCACATACTGTCAGTTCGGTTACTGAAACTGCAGCGGTCTTGGGGTGTTCAGAAGGTTGCACAGTCACTGATTCCAGCACCTTTCCACTGCCCCCTTACACCCCGCTCCACCTTGTACTCCTCAGCAGTCATTCCCCCATTCCTTCTCCTCCCAGTCCCCAGCAGCCACTAACCTACTTTCTTTTTCTCTGGATTCGCCGATCCCATTTGCTGTTGCCCTTAATTGGACTCTTACCACATGTGACCTTTGTGACCTGCTTTTCCTTTAGCGTAATGTTTTAGCCGGTCGTCCAGGCTGTAGCAGGGATCAGTGCCTCACTCCTTTCTGGTGGAACCGGTCTCCACTGCACCAGTATTCTGCTTTCTGTTTACGCAGCCATCGGTGGATGACTTTAAAGGGTATAAAAGCATCCCTAAGGCGATCGCCCTTAGGAGGGAACTAGGCACTGGGGCTTGCAGATGGGCTAGACAAGAGTGTTTTCTCACAGTCCTTGTGTTGTAAAATTGCTCACATACTACCTTTAAGAGAGGAAGTCATCAACCTATAAAATTCTGTGTGGCTGTGAAATACAGAGTGTGACTTTTATGAGTGCTATAACCCCAGCTTCCTGCGAGTCCCACAGTCTAGAAATGCAGCATGTCCCCCTCGAGGGGCAGGAGCCGCAGGCCTGCTCTGGGCCACGGGAGCTGAGTGGGCAGGCGGGGTCGGCGTCAGCCGGAGAGCATGTGCCTGCTCCTGTGCCTCCTCCAGCAGACTCGGTCCACACGGTACTCACGCAGTTACCCAGTACACTGGGCAGGACACCTCAGGGGGCCCAGGAAGGATCTGAATGCAGATTCCTTGGCTGCCTGGCTCCTGGGGATGCTGCTGTCACAGAGTGGGGTGCTGTTTACAGTTGTGGTTGTTTGCCTGAAAACCCCATGTATGCACCTAAAAATCATCAAAAACCAAGAGAATCTCTTGGCTGATTATAAATCAGTCCAATGAGTCAGTGGCATTTCTTTGGCATTAAAGACAACCTTGGAAAATGGAATGGAAACCGAGCTCCTATTTCTAACAGCAAGAAAAACTCAAAGCTTATCTAAATGCAAGGACTTTAACACTAAGAAAATTCATTATAGTGAGTACATCACTGCTTTCTAATTTAATCTGTAAATTTGAGGTCACCTGAAAGCAACAGATTTTTTTTTTTAACTAGATAAGCAGAGTTCTCAATGGCAAATACGGAAATGATCAAAAGAATTCTGAACAGAGAGGAAAGTAGTAAAGAGGGCGGGTTAGTTCTCCAAGTTATTAAAACATGTTACAAAGCCACAGTAAACCAAGCTATGTGGTATGGGATGAGGGAACAGAGAGCCAAGAATTAGATTAGTACGTGTAGACCTGTTCTACAGTAAAGGAAGCAGTGAAAGGGAAATAGAGCTATCGACCAGAGATGTTGGAACACCTAGCTCAGAAGGCTTCACTTCTGCCCTACTTTATCATAAAAAGAACCAAAAGGGATCCAAGAGTAAGGAAAGAAAGAAGAATAAAGTCCTCTTAAGAATGACAACTTTGAAGGGGAAACAAGGCATAAAACTTAGAAGTCATAAAAGCAAGATTGGTCTGTCGGACTGTTGGCCACAGAATAGCCTTCTGTGTGGCCAAAGAGTGGCTGTAGATGCGATCGAGAGGTATTTGCAACATGTGATAAGAAAGATTCCTTACTACCACACGCGTGGTCGGAGATCAGTGAGAGACAGGAAAACCTAAGGTAGAAAAGAGGCGCAGAGGCGTGTGTTGATTTTTTGAAGAGAGCGGAATCTCACTAACAAAGGCAGGTAGCAGCAGCGGGTGCTGCAGGGCAGCAGTGAGATCCAGGAGTGGAGAAGATGTGGAGATGTTAATAGAAGCAGCCGGGCGGACAGGGGGCCTCATGCAGTGTCACGGGCGTGGAGCTCTCAGAGGTGGAAATCCACAACTCCACTTCCTGACTGTGCCCACAGCTCGGCGCACATGGTGTGTTTTACCATTGTTTTCAGCAGAAGCGTAGAAATGACCCAAATGTGGAACCAGGCAGCAGGAGGACTGCGCATCCGCGTGACACGTGCAGTAGAGCAGGTTACCTTTTGGAACCATATATGTGTGCCACTTCTGGGTGGGGGACACTCAGGGCGCCTGTGTGGGCTGGGACTGCCTGGGGCACAGCAAGTTATTCACACACAGGAAGTGTCTTGGTGTACGGAAGAGGCTCTTATAGGCATGTGCCTCAGTGGTAGAAGAGAGACCAGTTTTAGTAGAATATCTTGTACCCTCTTTTTTTCCAACTACATACATGACCTATTTTCAGAAGAATAAATAAAGAGCAATTGGCTGGTGGTAGTTACCAGACAGGGTAGGTGTTCACGTCAGGGCTAATGGCAGGAAATGCGCACTTTTAAGGCAGTGTTCTTTAGTCCTTGCAGTTCGCCCCATGCTGGAGATGTGTCTCTTTCCCTCGATGGCAGATGGAGCAATGTGGTCTGAGCCCTTTGGACAGGAATTTGGAAATAGAGTGTGTAACAAGTACTTCAAGGAAGTCCACACCCTTTGACTTGGTAGCTTCATTTTAGAAAGCTAACTTTAAAAAATCAGTTTTTGGGCAGGGGATGTATCTTGGGGGTTCCACCGCCTGCCTCGAAAGCACAAGGTCCCAAAGTTAGATCCCCGGTACCAAAAAAAAAAATCAGTTTTTAACAAAGGCACAGGGATGTCCAGTGTAGTCATAGCTGCCGTATTGCGTGTCACACTCATGATGCCCCAGAGCAGTATTTGTTTGATTCTCTCAAGCCACCGGTGACCTAAGTGCCCAGCAAGGGGTGTGGTTCATGCACACTGTAGACCTTGAGAGACACTTGCAGCCCTGAAGAGATGCTTTCAGAGAGGGGTGATCACCTGGGAAAACCCTGCTCCCCAATGTTAAGCAAAGTCACCCATGAGAGTGACACAGTTCATGCAGAGCAAAACCCCAGGAGTCACGGCTGAGTGAAGCTTGCATTGTGCATCTTGGGTGGCAGGCGGTGGAATACAACATCTTCGAGGGCATGGAGTGCCATGGCTCCCCGCTGGTGGTCATCAGCCAGGGCAAGATCGTCTTTGAAGACGGCAACATCAACGTCAACAAGGGCGTGGGCCGCTTCATCCCGAGGAAGCCCTTCCCCGAGCACCTCTACCAGCGCGTCAAGATCCGCAACAAGGTTCGTGGGGGCGCGGGAGTCGGTCGGAGCCATGTCCTGTGTGGGGGCTCAGGCTCTGTCCTGGGCAGAGGTGACAAGTGTCACAGCCACGTATGCCCCCTTTGTACACCTCACCCTGCCCCCGGGAGGCCCCAGCGGAGGCACGGAGGAGGCTCTGTCCCATCTGCTGCAGCTCCTAGGTGGCGAGTCCCCGTCACCATGGCAACCAGCTTCCCACAGGGCCAGCCTGTGTCAGGTGCCAGAAGGGCCAGCAGGGTGTGTGCACGTGTGTTGTGCATGAGCGTTAGAATGTGTGAGGCTCTGCTGTGCACCTGCGCTGTTCCCCATGCAGACTGAAGGCACCTCGCCCGACCCCAGCACCTGTGGGTGCTCCCAGCCGGCTGCTGCCCCTCTGTCACGCAGAGCTGCATGCGGAGAAGAACACTGCAGGCCCAGGGTGGAAGGGGCATAACAGGGGACTCTGGGGCTGTCCGGCTGGGACACCCCCGGTCCGCCCTCTCCCCTCCAAGTTGGTCAGGGCTGAGGTGCGAGGCAGACAGTTGGCTTCTGGAAGAACAGGTGCCTGCCCTCGGGCACCAGTGCCTCTGTGTGGGGGCAGAAAGCCCCCGGGTCCCCTCGCACAGGCTGGAGACAGGAGAGGCCAGGCCAGGGGCAGAGGCTACACAGAGCCTGGCGCTGGCCACACAGCTGGGAGCGTGGCCCAGGACACAGGAGGAAGGGTGCAGGTGACAGAGTCCTGGCTGGGATGCGGGAGGGCTGAGCCTGTGCCTGGTCTGGGCCTGTGAACTTGGAGCCGAAACTAGCCTGCTGTAGAGAGGAGAGGGAGGACTGGGGATGGGGTCAGGACACTGACTGGCCCTGAACGGTCCCTGGACACTGTGCTCCAAGGCCTGGCAGACTCTAGCCACCCTACGGCTCTGTCCAAGGCCGCTGGCTACGCATTCGGCTTCCTGAGCAGCCAGCCCAGTGGTGCCAGCAGCTCTGCCGGCAGGGTTCCCATCACCGGGCAGTCGCCCCTGTGCTCCCAAGGGCAGAGCTGGGCCCCTCGTGGGGCCCCTGCAGCCACTGTCCGAAGGCCTGGCCCACTCATGCTCTGCCTGCCCACCCCCCTCCTTACCCCTTTCTGGAATCATCTCCTTGGCTTGGGACCTTGGCTCCCATGCGGCTCTGAGGGGCAGAGGAGAACAGGCCTTAGGTGCGGGCCTGGGACTCGGGCTGGCCGGGCGGGGGTGGGGTCAGGGAGAGAGATTGCTTCTGTGGGTGGATTTGGGGTCCTCTGCCTGGAGCTGTGTGTCCTTGTGTGTATACATACGTGTGCATACTTATGAGTGTCGATCCGGTTGTGTGCCTGTGGGGGTGACCTCTCCCCTGCAGGGCGCCCTCGTGTGTAAGGAACGCTGGCACACGCAGATGCACACGCCACATCAGCACCCCCTCCGCCGCTCCGCAGGTCTCGGGGCTGCACGGGGTCTCCCGGGGCATGTACGACGGGCCTGTGTACGAGGTGCCAGCCACACCCAAATATGCAACCCCCGCTCCTTCCGCCAAGTCCTCGCCTTCCAAGCACCAGCCGCCGCCCATCAGGAACCTGCACCAGTCCAACTTCAGCCTGTCAGGTGGGCGCGGGCCCTCCCCGCCCCGAGGGCAGCGGGGCGATCCTAACATGGCTGGAAGTGCCCGGCACAGCCACAGCGGGCCGTTTGCGCCCTGCCCCTGCTCGGCCCACCCTCCCGCTGGTTTTGTCCTCCCCGCGCCCTGTGTGTGCAGTGGGCTGCTCCTGCGATTTACAGAGGAAGCTGAGGCCCCCACAAAACTGAGCCACCTCGCCCAGCCGTGACGTCTCTTGTCTCCCCAGGTGCCCAGATAGATGACAACAACCCCCGGCGCACGGGCCACCGCATCGTGGCACCCCCTGGTGGCCGCTCCAACATCACCAGCCTCGGTTGACCCCGCAGGAGCCGATGGGAGAGAGCGAAGGATGCTGGGAGCACAGTCCACCCTCCTCCTGTCCCTGCCCCTGAAACCCACAGCTTTAGTTGGTACTGCTGGGGACTGAGTGATGTCCTTTCCCTTTTGGCCTAGGAAGAAGTGGTGTAGTGTGGTGTGTTTGCTTGGAAACCCCTGCCCACAGCTGTGTGCTCACGCCGAACCCGCCTGGGAGCGTGGCTTCCGTTCCCCTCCCTCGTGCTCCGCAGGTTTAGCATTGTCTTGTCCTGTCCCCCACTGTGACCTCAGTGGCTCCATGACCCTGTGAGTGGCGGCTCCTTTGCGCCTCGTAGTGACCTAGGATAGTTTGATGCATGTTCTAAGCTGTGTATGCGAGTCTGAGTGCGGCCACAGCCATGACCAAGGACTGTGGGAGACACCACCCGAGACCTCAGCCTCAGGGCCAGGCCCAAACTCAGAAAGAAGCTGTTTGCCGAACACCCCGCCCTGGTCTGCCCCAGAAAGAAGCGGCCCCACCCCGCCCCGCCCCACGGAGACCTGTGATTTCTCAGAACGGCAGGGCCTCCCACCTGGTCTCCAACTCCGCGTGTCCTGTGTCAGACCCTGTCTCTGTGACCCCCTTGCCCACATCTCTCTGCTCTGTGTCCGTCCAGCCAGCTCTGGGCTTCTGGCTGGGCCCGGTTCACAGGGGCCCCATCCCTGTTCAGGCTGCGGACGGTGGGGGACAGCTGCCCAGGTGCCCTGCCCCGTCACCTCCAAGGAGGTGGATGGGGCATTCAGATTTTTAACGTTTTGTACAGTTTTCCTTTGTAATCACCCCCATTTTTACTTAATGACTGACTTGTTGTGGTTCTTATTTCTGAATTCAAAGCTTGTGAAAAAAAAATAAAGAAATTGAACTGCTCGCTGACCTGACTGTGGCTCTTCTTTTTCTGTCATTACTTTTTAGTAGTATACATTTGCAGTAATACAGTAATAAATGCATCCTTCGTGGGACATTGGCACAGGTTCACACTGCATCTTCCCTCCCATCTACCACCATCCCTACATTTTCTGTCTCCACAAGGTTGACCTCTGCCTTTCCTCTCACCCATCTTTATTCTAATCTTGAAATTCTTTATACTTTGGGTCTCATATAAGAGAAACCATGCAATATTTTCTGTGCCTGATTCATTTTACTTAGCATTATGGTTTCAAGGTAAATCCTGTTGGGAGCCATCCTACATAATTTGGAGGGAAAAATCATTTCACAATTAAATTATGATTAGGGTTGTCTGAAGCCTAGTCTTCTTGCCTGTGGGCCAGCTATGGCATGTGGAAACATAATTCCATTTTGCCTCTGGTCACAGCTGAGTCCTCAATGGTCCCCTGATGCTATGACACTCCAGGGCAGGATTACATAAACTGAAGACATCCTGGTTCTTTGAGAACCTAGTAGTAATACAAAAAGAGAAAGGTTTCACTTTAAGGGACAAGTTCCTTATCAGGTTAACTCATTCCACCTACTCTTGTGAGAACTTTTGCTCATCTTACCATCCTAATCCACATAAGCTCCTTAGCGACCAAAGATGCTCATCATCATAGGATTATAGCCACCCTCCAGTCATCTGATAACCCCTCTGATTATAAGATCCTCATCAATTTAGGATTATCACTGTCCTCTGACTCATCTGTTACTCCCTATGAACCCAATAAATAATGGCAATCTCAGGGTGCCTTTGACTTTGCTGTCCAGAGCAGCACTTAATCAGGCCCCGAACCCAGCCTTTTCTCTAAGTCTCTTCCTGTCTTTATTCTGTAGCCCTTGTGCTGTTGTGGCTCACAGGAGACCAGGGCCTCCTGCACGGGTTCTAGTAACATTCTCTTTCCCGTTCCCTACAGAATCTATTTTCCTACAAATGACTCAAACTTGGAACCCAGGGACTTCACACTGAGCTATGTCCCCAGCCCTTATTTTTAATTTTGACATGGTCTTGCTAAGTTGTCTAGGCTGGGCCCAAACTGGAATCCTTCTGACTCAGCCTCCTAGAGTGCTGGGATTACAGGCTTGCACTTCCATGTCTGGCACAGGCTGGGTCACTTGGGCTGTGCTCTGCAGTTCCAACCCTGTAATGAACATCGGGGGCTCAGCTGGGGAGGCAGAGGAGGGAGGAAGGAGAACCAGCTCCCAACTTGGGGAGTGTTAGGCTCTGACCCTAAAACCCACGGACAGGAAGACAAAATGGGGATGTCGCGGTGTGGGCCCCTCACGCTCCGCCTTCCCTCTGTCCTCTCGGGTTGTGCTGTCCGCCTGAGATTGGAAACTGACCCAGACTGCTTATTTCTTCCTTCCACTACCATGAGCCATACCTATGAGGTGTGATGAAATTACGGTGAATGTTTAAATTTTAAAATATGTTTTCAGTAAAAGACAAATTACCATGAATCCTCCTCAGAATGCTCCCATTTGAAACACTTATCCCATGGTTCTTGCCCATTTCTGCAGCAGCTCTGGAGTCCTCTCTCCTGAGTGTCTTTAGCTGTGCTGTTCTGGCTGCCTCAGTGTCCTGAATGGATTCAAAACATTTCCCTTTTGTGGTTATTTTGACTTTGGAGAAGAGCCAGAAGTCACAGGCAGACCGGGTGGCTAAAGGTGGACGAGGACAGTGTCATGTCTTTTGTCTTTGTGTTGGATGGTTCTTGGCAGCCACATTCACTGTGTTTTTGATTGTACCTCACAGAGATACATCAGGGGACTCCAGAAAGTGGAAAGTGGTGAGAACAATGGGATAAGTGTGTTTAAAGCAAGAGGGAGGATTTTTAGGAGGATTCATGGCACTGTCTTTTACTGTAGTAAGTTTTTAAAATTTAAGCATTCACTGTGTATTTTGATCACACTTCATGCATTCTAAGAAGGCAACAACGCGGGCATGGTGCATGTGCAGCAGCTTTTAGCGATGGTGAGGATGAGGGGAGATGGTCTCAGGCTGGCACCGGCTCGTGTTTGCTGTAAGGCAGGGGCTGTGTGGGGATATTAACATCTGTGCATTGGTCTGTTCTGCATTACTACAATGAGCTCGGCTCAAGGTTCTAGAGGTGCAGTCTGGGCCCCGGCTGGCGGTCCCCAGCTGGCCAGGCTGGGAGTGCAGGTTGCCCACAGGTGTGTCTCCTTTGGTCTCTGCTTATAAAGCCAACAGGATTGGTCCCCCCGCCACAACCTCATCTAGCCCTGATCACCCCAAAGGCTCTGCCTCTAAACACCATGGCTGGTTCAGTTTCCACCTCCCTGTGGGGATTAACCATCAGCCCATGGGGCCATTCAAACCACAGCCCCGTTGTACAGGTGAGGAAACTGAGTCACAGTCTGGCCAACAACTCTTCTAAGATCACAGAGTGAGAAAGGGTCAGAACTGGGATTTGAACCTGGGACCCAGGGAGTTTGGCATAAGGATCTGCAGTTGGAGGTGGGAGGCTGGGGATGGTTTAGCTGCCTCCCCCAGCCCCTCAGCCCCGTTAGAACCCCAAAGGTGCACCAAGGTCAAAAGTGTGTTATTGCCTTGGGTCTGCTAGACTTTCTGGAATCCAGGCTGGAAGCTGCGGCTGGAGGAACATGGGTGGAAGAGTGGCTGGCTGTGATGTTTGGGGTGGGCCCATTTGAACCATTACAGGGCGACACAGGAAGCAGGTGACCCGAGCCTGCAGAGCTGCACCTCCTCACCCCCACCCCACCCCAGGGTGGAAGCGGAAGGGGTCCTAATGTCTGCTCCTAGGGCAGTCTGATGGGTCAGGTGGCTGCAGCCCCAGCAGGGTCACCTGGAACCAAGGGCAGGAGCTCCAAGGGACACAGGTGCAGGGGACAGCAGCACAGTAAGACAGGGGGGTCTTCACCTTGGAGCTGAGCTGCAATGACCTCGCCCTTTTTCTTTACAGAACAGGGGACTGAACCCAGGGCCTTCACCCTGAGCTACATGCCCTGTCCTTTTGTAATTCTAGTGGTTTTTTTGAGACGAGGTCTCAGTAAATCACTAAGTTGCCCAGGCTGGATCGCGCCATTCCTTTTCAGGCACGGTTTCCTTCCGTCTCGTGAGAGCGTGGGAGGTGGGGAGGGATTTCGAGAACGCTCCAGGGAGGGCGACTTGTTCTCTCCCTCAGCCCTGCGGCCTCAGCGACCTCCCACGGGAGCCCCTTGCCGGGCTGCAGCTTAGCCGTGGGCATCTCGGCCAGTTTTCTTTTCGAATTTGTAGTTTCCCCGTAGGACTCCGAGCCGCCTCGCAATGACTCCTGTGTGATGGACGGCGAGACTGGAGGTCAGTGCCCCCTTGTGGTCTCGGATGGAGCCGCAGCTTAGATGACAAAGCCCGTTCTCCAGTGAAGCCTTTGCCCACACCAGGTGACTACACCGTGTGGCTTCCTTGTGACAGCGGCCCACAGTGTTGCCCCTGTGGGGTGGAGACCCTTCTGGGCAGTGTCTACCTCCCCCACGGGGCGAGTGTTCTCACCGCAGCTGGCTCCATGGAGCCGGTGGGCTGCGAACACACGAAGTGCCTGTCTACCCTCCTGGCCGACACCGCCTCCTCTACAGAGCGGGATGCGTGGCTGGGCCTTTGCCTGACTTCCTGTCTGCACAGCCTGGGCCATTTGCAGGTGGCCTGCATGGCCCAGCATGTCCCGCACCCCAGCGTGGCAGCTGCCGTGGACTGGGGACGGAGTGGGCTGCTGCCCAAGGGCCCACAGGACCCGCCCCTTCACTCTGCACTGGGCAGAAAGCCTGTGCACATACACGGCGGCAGTTCCTGAAGTTTCCCTCTCGTCCATTCCATGTAAGGGCCCAGAGCGAGAGCAGGGGGTTCCTAAACAAGGGGCTCCCAGCAAACCGCAGTTCCTATTTTCCGTGCTGCTGACCCACAGAAGTCCTGCCTGAAAGGGCAGGGGCCACTCGGCCTCATAGAAAAGGCGCTTGTCGCTCGCTGGTGGCTCCTTCCAGGGTGCGGGGGTCCGGGCCTTGCTGGGAGAGCTATGGAAGGCCTCCAGCCTCCCCCGCCGGGCAGCAGCCCAGGTCACTGGTCCTAGGTGACTCGGGGTGACCGGCTGGCAGGGGTCAGAGCCCCTCACAATGGTGCAGGGGCTCCACAGTGGGCACAGGCCCTTTGCCTCATCCTGGGGCCTCCTGCCTTATCTCCTCTGACCCAGCCTCGGGTGTCCCCACGCCCGGGACCCTGCTGAGCAAGCTGCCGGTGTTTTAATCAGGGGTAGTTCTGTTACTGCGTCCAGGCCCTGAAAGCGGCTCCGAGGGCCGACCTTTCTTCCCAGGTGAGCTATTCCTGCCCCAGTCCCAGGTGTGAAGTCACAGCAGGGCAGGTGAGAGGCAAGCATGGGGCGGGGTCTAGGAGCGCACGGCAAATTCCCTTGGGCTAAGGAGGGGACACTTGGAAGCAGGCTGCGCAGTGGGCTGGGGAGGAGGGGAGGGTTTGGGTTCGGCCTTGGGGTACTTAAAGGGCGCCGAGGACTTCAGGCCATGGCGCTGGAGGGGTGGGGCTGGGTTTGCATTTGCCACAGTCCCGCTACCGAACTAGGCATCTGCACACAAGCGCCACCTGCTCAGACTCCTAGTTCCGAGGACCCGCGGGACAGTCACCGCCTAAACTTTGTCCTGAGTGTTGCACAATTCAGCTTTTCACTCGATGGCTGCAGTGCCGCACAGAGCCACCAGAGGGCACTGTTGGCTAAATCTGAAAACCCCACCCGGGACGTCAGCTAGGGGTTAAGGATGGGCGGAAGCTTCTAACAGCAGAGGACGGATCGCTGCTTCCGCAAAACTTCTAGCAGAGTCTAATTCGGATTTTGAGAAATTAAAATCCACAAGTGGCCCCGAAGATCTCCAAGACGGGCTTCCAGAGTCACGGCTACTCGTTAAGTTCTGACGCTCAGGCAGCACGGAGATGTCCCTGCCTGGCCTTGTCCCGGGAGGGAGGCCGGTCCTGGTCAGTGACTGGTGACCCGGGGACCTGGGCACCTCCGGACACTGCTGGTGTCACAGCCAGTCTACCGTGGACGAGGGTGCTATCCTCATCGGCCTGCGTAATGCGGAAGGGGGGCTCTCAGAACACACGCGTCCAGCTTAACCCCCTGGAAGATAACACAGATAAAACCCTCGAAGTCACAGGCGCAGGCAAGGACTTTCTGAACAGAGCCTCGGCTGCACAAGAAACAACATCAAGAGCCAGCAAACGGGCTGTCAAAACGAGAAGCTTCTGCTCAGCAAAGCAAACCACCAAGAGAGTGAAGAGACAGCCCACAGAATGGGAAATTCTTTGCCAGCTACTCCCCAGACAGAGGACTAATATCTAGAATATATAAAGAACACGAAATCTTAGACCCCCAAAATAAAAGACCCAATCAAAAATGGGCAACTGAAAGGAATAGACTGTTCCCAGGAGGACAAACGGACAATAAATGCATGGAAAATGCTCGACATCACTGGCTACTAGAGAAATGCAAGTTAAAATAACACTGAGATTTCATCTTGCCTCAGAAAACATGGTCATCCTCAAGAAATCAAATAAAAACAAATGCTGCAGAAGCTGCACTGTCGGTGGAGTCTGCCTTCCCATAAGAGTTACAGGCATCACATTACAGTGATGTACGCACACCCATGTTCATAGCAGCCTAGTTCATGACAGCTATATCTTGGAAGCAGCCTACATGTCCATCAGCAGATGAATGGATAAAGAAACGTGGTGTTTACACACAATGGAGCACTACTCTGCCTTAAAGAAGGATAAACCTGAGTCATCTGTAGGAAAATGGATGCACCTGGAGACCATAATGTTAAGTGAAGTAAAGCAGACACACAAGCTTGCAGACCATATGTTTCTCTCATGTGAGAAATCCATAGTATAAATGAAGAGCACAATGAAAGCTGGATGATGGGAAGCGGGGAGACAGAGCTCCTGCAGATGGGAAGGGACAGGGAAGGGGATGTGAAAATTAAGGTGTGTCGTGTGCATGCCCGGAGTTCCCACATTGAAAGCAGCCCCGTATTGCAAACGTGCCGTGACACTGAATTTTAAATGCCTGCGTTTATTCAGGAGTGGGTAGGGATGTGTTGGGGCAGATCCCGGGGGCCAGGCTCTGGGAGGCCGAAGGCAGGAAGGCCGGTGTCCCCCTGCCCGAGGGCTCCACTCCTTTGGGGTCTGACGTGAGGGACCGCATCTTGCACTGTGGCCTTCACGTCCCAAACAAGGAATCCCCTCACCCGAGTGCAGGCCGCCAGCTGGGGCCCCGGGCTGTGGCGTATGTGGGGCTGGGGGAAAGCAGGTGACCGGGGCCTTCCCCACAGGGCTGCTGGTTGGTGCCAGGGCTCCGTGCCTGTCCTCAAGGGCCCCGAAGAGCAGCCCGGCTGGAGGTGATGGTGTCTGGGGGTCTGGCCGGGTGCCTAGGGGAGGCCTGTGGCCAGGGACCCAGGTCTGAGCTGGAGTTGGGGACCTGGACTCAGACCCCTCCTGAGGGGGGCCCTGGTGTCAGCAGGGGCTGAGCAGGGGACAGGAAGCTCCCAGGCCAGGCATTGCTCCCGATGTGATGCAGAGAGCAGGGTGGGTGATGGCCAGTGTGGGGTGCGGTGGAGCTCAGAGCCGGACGGAGGCGGCAGAGACCCCACGGGGCCCAGGAGCCAGGGTGCTGGGCTGTGCTGAGCTGTGACAAGGACCTCAGTGCAGAACGGACGGGCCAGTTCTGCAGTGGGGGCCAGAGGGCCGGGATGGAAGGGGGACTCTCGGGGGAAAGGGGAACCAGGAGGGATGGCGCTGGGGCCCACAGAGAATGAGATGTGGAGCCCAGACCTTCCCGATGCCAGCTCCCCACGGTCCCCACCCGGGGACTGCTGTCCCCAGCGCGCTTTCTGGGGACTGTCAGGCCCTGCGCCAGTGCCCTCAGCACGCAGGGACATACTGTGCGCGCCCGGCCCCACCGACGTCCGGCCAGAGCCTGGCGGGCAGCTACAGATCGTTTCTTTTCCTCAACACCTTCCTAGCACGGGTGCCGTCGCCTGTGTCGCTTTCTTGCTGACTCCGCCTTCTGCTGCTTAGGACACGGAATGAAGGCAGCCGTGAGACCGGAAGGCTTGGGGGACCCAGCCCCTCTGTCCCAACTCAGCCAAGTGAGGGCAGAGAGGAGCAGCAGCGACAGGCGGCCACAGGAGCTTGGCAGCGGGAACGAGACTGCAAGCAGAGACCCCGGCCTCCGCTGAGGGAAGCGGGGAGCATCTGAGGCCAGGCGACGAGGGCCTCACGCAGGTGTGGGCTCAGCTCCCGCTGTACCCGGGGCATGGGGTGACCCGCCCCGCCCCCAGCCGGGCAGCAATGCCCAGGTGCCCGTGCCAGCGCCTTGCCTGGTCACTGTTCCAGCCCTGCCAGTCACTGCCTCCTGGGCCCTCTCGAGAAGGGCCCCCCTTCCTGCCAACCCCGCCCCCACTGGGGTCAGGCAGCACCCGGTTGACAAGCTGGGGACCCCTGGCACCTGGGAGATCCTGACGTGGGGTCCACAGAGGCGGGGTCGTCATCGGTGGGGGACCCCAGGTCCCCTCTGTCCCGGGGTGGGGGTTTCTTCCTTTTGGTCCTCAGTGGCTTCTCTGCAGAAGACAGACACGGAAGGCCGGCTCTGTGACTGGATGCCCTGCCTCACACTGCATGTCCCTTCTGTGGGCCTTCACCAGCAGGGAAACTGAGGCCCAGGAAGGGAAGGCAAGTTCCCTCCCAGCCACCACAGCACTGAGGGGCAGAGCGGAGGAGAACCCACCTGTCAGGCTCCCTCTGCGTTTCTTTCATTCTCATTTTTATTACTACACATTTGCAGTCCATGAGGGCTGCATTCATCGTGGGCTGTTGGTACATGCACACGACACATCCTAATTCTCTTTACATCTCCTCTCTCCCTGCCCTCTCCTCTCCCTCCATGTCTTGGTCCCTTCCTTCCATTTTACAAAACAAAACAAAATCTGTCTCCCTATGTTCTATTATCTATTTTATTTTTCTCTTTAATGTATTTATTCTTTGGGCTTCTCATATAAGAGAAACCATGCAATATTTAAGCTTGTGTGTCTGATTTATTTCACTGAACATAACAGTCTCAAGGTGCATCCATCTCCCTACAAATGACTCAAGTTTATCTTTCTTTAAGGCACAGTAGTGCTCCATTGTGTATAAATACCATTTCATGGACACATAGGGTGCTTCTGAAATTTCACTATTATGAGTTGTGCTGCTATAAACATGGGTGTGCATGGATCCCTGTAGTATGATGTCTTAACTTTCAGCAAGACACCTAGAAGGGGTCACATGGAATTTCTAGTTTTAGTTTTTGGAGGAATTTCCGTACTGATTTCCATAGTGGTTCCAAATTGTACCAGTTTTCACTCCCACCAGCAATGCAGAAGGGTTTCTTTCCCCACTGCAGCCTCTCCAGCTCTTTTGGTTTTGGACTGGAAATCGAATTTGGGATCTTGCACTTGCCAGGCAGGCGTGGTGCCACTGAGCTACATCCCCAACCCCACCACCTGTTATCTGCTTTCTTGATGATGGCCATTCTTGTTGCTGCTTTAATTTGCATTTTTCTAGTGGCCAGTGATGTTGAGCATTTTCCATGTATTTACTGTCCGTTTGTCCTTCTGGGAACCGTCCATTCATTTCAGTTGCCTATTTTTGACTGGGTCTTTTATTTTGGGAAGCTGTCTAATTTTTTAGACATGGGACTAGGAGCCCAGAGATGTTAGGTACAGAAGGATCCGGTGTTTAAATAAAAAAAAATTATTGCAGTAAAAGACACATTGCCAAAAAGATGGGATAAGTGTGTTGGAAGGGAGAGGGGATATTTTCAGGGGATTAATGGCAATGTGTCTTTTACTATAATAAATTTTTAATTTAAACATCATCATACTTTTGGGCCACCTCTCGATCAAATATGGAAAGAAATTTCTGTTAAATAAGAACAAGACGCTGGTCCTCATCCAACTTACTCACTGGATCTGGCATTGTGCGACTTCCTGCTCTCAGAAAAAGTTAAAATGACCATGAAAGCAAAACATGTGTAGTCAATCCAGGCCCCGAAGGCAGCCATGACAGGGCACTGAAGACCCTCAAGAAAGAGGACTCCGGACTTGCTGCAGAAAACGGCAGGCACAATGGGACATGCATATGGGAAGCAAGTGGGAGGGCTGTGAGGGACTCGGGCAACGTGTCTTTTACTGTAATAATTTTTAGAAAAGTAAACATTCACTGCATACTTTGATCACATCTCATGACTCCTACACAGCTGGGTCGTGGTGGGCCAGGAGCCCGGGTTTCCCTGCCCACCTGACCAGTGACTCACCCGGCTGCCCTCGCTTACTGGAGACTGGCTTGTTGTCCACAAGGGGCACTCGGGCCAGCGCCGCCAGCTCCGTGACAAAGGTCTGCTCGGATTCCTGACAGGCGAACACAGGGCATCAGCTGGCCGCCCCCCAACGGGTCCCCTCCACCAGGTTGGAGCCTGATCCCGTCGCTGGCCGGGAGACATGACCCCGGTGCAGAGGACGCTGCCAGAGAGCTCCGGAGCAGGGGAGAGCACAGGGGACAGACCTGGGGCCACGCCCTGCAAGCTGTGTGCCCCTGGCCAGTCTCCTCCCCGCTGCGAGCCTCAGTTTCCTCCTCTGTGCAAAGCCTCGGGCTCGGCGACTGCCTGGGACAGGCCCCAGAGAACACACGTTCACAACCAGCTGTCACATCTCATGGTGGTCAGGTCACTAAGGCCATGCTGTCTGGTTACACTGAGGGTCAAAACCCACACGCGCCCATTCTGGCAGATTTCTAAGGAGCTCACCGGCATCGTAGCTAACTCTCACGGGAACGGGACCTCTGGGTGGAATGGCGACTTTATGTCTCCAGAGCGAGCGCCCTGCATTCTCACATTCAGTGACGCCTCAGTCGTCACCGGCACGGCCCAAAGGTGCTGATCAGCACGGAGGGACTCACTTGACCCGGCTGCCTCCACAGACCTGCATGCCGGCCCTGGCCAATGGGACTCGGCAGCTCAAAGATGCCACAGACACGGAAGCGCAGAGGCTGGGGTGGGCACACAGGGTCCCCCCAGTGGCCCCGTGGGCTGTGCTACTTCCATTCCTCTTTGCACGGCCCTCAAAGGCGGCCCTACCTGCAGCTGGGCCTCCAGCTGGGTCTCCAGCTGGTCCAGGGCCCGGGCTTTCTGCCTCTGCGCGTCCAGGCGGAGCCGCTGGTGTGCGGTGAATCGGGCCCGGAAACTCTGCTGCCGGGACAGCACCCTGGGGGCCGGACGGAGGCTGTCAGTGCCGCTTGAGCCCCAGGTCACTCTGCGTCCCTGTCCCATGTCAACAGGAATTGCAACCCCGTGTTTGCTCTGGGCTCTGTGTGTGGGGCAGAGTGGATCGGGCCCCGGGGAAGGAGTGGACGCAGGCAGGGTCATCTGCTGACATGCAGGAGAAGCACAGGACAGGGTGGGGTGGGGAACCCTGCTGGGGTTCACCTCTGGGGGAGCCCCTGGGGGCCACTGCCCGCTGCCTGGCTCCCCGGCGAGGGCTCACTGAGTTCTTGCTTTTTCTGCAGCTTGTAGCTGTCGATCCGCTCACCTGCGTCAGTCAGCAAACACACAACAGTCAGCTGTGGGCCCGGGTGCGGGTACAGGGTCCCAGGGGAGTGGGACACAGCTGTTCCCAGAGTGGGGTGCACCTGAGGTGGCAGCTGCCGTGGCCGGGTCTCAGGTGCCAGGAAGGGGCATCACGGCAGCCTGGCACCCATGGCTCGGGGAGCAGGACTCGCAGCAGGGGCTGAAACTAACCCACGCCCCCACCTTGAGCTCTTCCTTGTTTTGCACTCAGCTGCTCAGAATATGCGCGGCTTTTAAAATCTTTCAGTAGTGCCCAGGTGCCTGGGATGGGCTTGGTGCACGCCATCGGCCAGACTGATATTACCATGGCGCCCCTGTGCTCCCGAGGGTCCCGCTGAGGACAGCAAGCTGCAGGGGACCCCTTCCGGCTAAGCTCAGCCGGCAGTTCCGGGGGACACTAGAGGGCACCACACTCCCCGCTGCGAGGTGCCCCGCGGGTGCTGATCTGGTGGGGCCTCAGGGAACCCTCAGTGAGCTGCGTGTGGGCTGGAATTCTCGGCCCTTAGTGAGGGGGACAGAGGAGGAGGCGCAGGTGTCTGGGCGGGGCCAGGTTTCGGGAACCCCAGGACCAGGGAGACAGCGGGCAGCTGGGAGCAGCGCAGGCACGCAGGGCCCGGGGCTCCGCCTGTCCCCCTAGAGGATGGGTCACAGCCAGTTCTCAGGCGGCAGGGAAGCCTCAGCGCGTGGGACCCGGCCCGTCCCGAGGCTCTGGTGAGGAAGGCGGCTGTGAGCGGCTTTGGACTGGCCTCTGGGACCGGGCACCGTCTACCCCGTTACCCGGTACGGGACCTTGGCGGCAGCCCACGGGAGCCGATTCCCAGGGTCTGGGAAACCTCACATGGGCCTGCTCTCACTCGCAGTCGGGACAGTGAGTTTTCCCAAGGGAGCTTATCTCTTCGGCTGCCAGGAAGCTCGGACAGGGTCTCCCTGTACCCCCAGGAAGGGGCTGCGGGTCTGGGTCCCAGAGAGCGACCTCCCCTGCCTCCCCCTGCCGGCCTAGCCGTGTCCTCGCCCTGCTGTCACACTACATTATGCGATTTTAAAGCGCCACTTAAAAAACCCCCGAACGTGAATCTCCAACCCCGCACGGAAACTGCAAGCGCCCCGCGGGCCTCGGGTCTCTGGGCGGCGCACCCTGCAGCGTCTTCAGCTGCTCCAGCGTCCGCTCCTCGTGCTCCTGCGCCAGCCTGCCAGCGCGCTGGTAATAGGTCTGCACCAGGCGGCCCGCGCTGGCGCGGGTCACGTAGACGCTCTCCGCCGCAGTCTCCACCAGAGTCCTCTGCGGGAGGAGGGGCGGGGAGACAGCAGGAAGCCACAGCCTTCTTGGTGCCCCTTCCCCTGCCCAGGGCTCCCCTCCCGCCCACTCCCAGCCTGGGCCGGTTAGCGAGCGGCGGTGTGCACGGTTGGCGTAAACCAGTCGTGACGGATAATCTTATTTTCCCGGGTCAAGGACCGTGGGCTATTGGGGATGTGGCCTGGCGCTGGCCAGTAAGGCGCAACGTTAGGGACGGTGCTGGGGAAGCCCCCTCTCTAATATTTGGTAAGGACTCGATGGGTTGAAAGACTGTGGCCTTCCTTCTTCCTGGGTAGATGCAGATATGATATGTGGAGAGACAGCAGCTCTTTTGAGACCATGAGGGCCCCCCCCCAATATATATACAGGCAAGGACGATGGATTGGGAAGAGAAAGCTAGTCCCTGCTCTCACTGCGGAGACGAGACACTGGCTGCCTGGTACCACTCGCTCCACATTTCTGTTTGGAGAATGAGGCCACGGAGCCCTCCCTACCGGAGCTCAGCCCGGGGCGTGGGGGCGATGACCAGAGGCGCACGTGGGATCTGCGTGGGGCGCCGCGGAAATGTGGGTCCAACCTCGGCCTGCAGGTGAGCAGGCTGACTACTACCAGAGGCCAGGGAGCACCGCGGGCCTGGAACCTCGGGCGCAGCCTCCCGCCTGCCCGCCCGCCCGAGTCCAGAACTCTCAGCCCCGCGGCAGCTGCGTACCTTGAAGTCGTCCCGGTTCTTGGCGCGGCTCCTGGTGGCCGCGTTCCGCGCGTGCGCCAGCAGCGCTTGCCCCGCGGCCCGCTCCGTGTGCCCCTGCAGCCGCTGCCGCGCGTCCTGGGCCTCGGCCAGCAGCTGCAGCTGGAGCTGCATCCGCGTGCGCTGCGCGTCCTCCTCCAGCCGGCCGGCCTCCTCCCGGACGCGAGCCTCCTGCAGGCAAGGAGAGGGTCGGGGCGCCGGGCGGAAGAGGCGGCCGCCTGGCAACAGCTGAGCCCAGGTGCCCGCTGACTTCTCCTCCCTCCCCAGAGAAGAGCATTTATTGGCCAACTGTGTGTCCAGGGCCAGCTGTGGCCCCTCACGCAACGCAGGGCCTCGTCCTCTCGCCTCCACACGGTGAGGCCTGGACACTAGGACTGATGCGGTCCCGAAGGCTCAGAGAAGTTGAGCGACTTTCCAGAAGTCACACAGTGGAGCCAGGTTAGGGGTCGGATCCGAGCCCGGGCTAGGGCTGGGGACATCACGTAAGCTGTGGCAAGGACACGGGGCCTGGGACTGCCGTCCTTGCAGGAGTAAGAGGCAGGAGGCGAGGGGTCGGAGCTGGGGCCAGTGCCTCGCTAGGGGTCACAGCCGTTGGGCCGCAGGCTTCTGAGCTCCTGAGAGCGGCAGTCGCCCTCCTGGGCTTCCGGCCCAGCTTGGTCTCCCGGGCGGGTGAGGGGAAGCTGGGCTGCTTAAGCCCCTGGCCTGTGGGGCTGGTTTCGGGGTCCCCAGCAGACGCGGGCGCCACCCGGGGTCTGGACGACCACGAGGAGTGCACTGCCGGCCTGCGGTGGGCAGGGGCGGCGCGGGCCTCACCAGGGCTCGGAGCAGCTGCCACGCGTGCTCGTCCAGGCAGGGCGAGGCGCCCCGCTCCAGCGCCTGCTGCTCGCGCAGCTCCTGCAGCAGCCGCCTCCTCCCCGACAGCCTCATGCGCGCCAGCACGGCCAGGGCGCCGCCGCGGAGGCCCAGCCTGCGGAGTGCGGCGCGCAGGAGCAGCCGGTGGCCCCGGACGACGCCCCGCGCGGACCTGTGGGCACAGAGGGCCGGGTCGGCGAGCCTGCTCCGGGGTGTCCCGCGGCCCCCGCCCGCCCCGGGCTGCACTCACTCTTCCGCCAGGCCGCCCAGCCGGGCCAGCACCCCGCGGACGGCGCTCTCCTGCTCCTCGCGCAGCTGGGCCTGCAGCACCGCGGACAGCGCGCCGTCCTCCAGCCACCCCTGCACACAGGGGCGGGCGGGCGCCCTCGGTTTCCTGTGTAACAGCCGCTTTCTGCCCCGTCCTGTTAAATTTGCTCCCCGCAGCACCAGGCCGCACCCCGGCCGTCTAAGCTCCAGGAGAAATGTGCTCCGGACTCATCAAGACCCGTGAACACCGAGGCTGACACCAAGGCGGCCGGGACGCACGGCCCACGGGTGGGACCCACGGAGGGTCTGACCCCGGGACCTCGGCCATCCTGGCCTGTGCTCCCAACGCTCACACTGGATTCCTCGATCCCCCTCAGACGACACTGCCTTACCAGGAGCATTCCATTAAAACTAGGCTCTCATTCCTCTCCTGAGTTTAGGAGAATCTCTCAAAGTGCTTGGGAAACCAGAACGTTCTAGAAAATTTTAGTCTTTTTTTTTTTTTTTTTTAAATTTTGGCAATACTGGGATTGAACCCAGGGCCTCTGCACTGAACTACACCCCCAGAGTTTGCTTTTTAATCTTTTTTGGTACCGGGGATCGAACTCGGGACCTTGCGCTTGCGAGGCAGGCACTGGAACCACTGAGCTAAATTCCCAGCCCAGTTTTTTTTTTTTTTTTTTAGACAGGTTGTTCTTAAGTCACTGAGTTGCCCAGGCTGGGCTCCAACTTGCAGTCCTTCTGCCTCAGCCTCCCAGAGTGCTGCAGTTACAGGCGTGTGCCAGTGGACCTGGTCAGTTTTGATTCTTTCAAAGGTGAATTAAGGGCTGGGATGAGGCTCAATGTCAGACTGCTTGCCTAAGTAAAAAGCCCTAAATCCAGTCTCAAAAAAAAAAAAGAATATTGTATCTAAAGCATACGAGGGTCTTTGCTGTAAATTTTATTGTTTTTTGTTTTTTGTGGGGTTTTTTGGTACCAGGGATCGAACTTGGGTCCTTGAACTTGCGAGGCAGGCGGTGGAACCACTGAGCTAAATCCCCGGCCCTGCTGTAAATTTTAATAACAGATTAAAGTAGCAACAGAATTCAAGGATTACCAAGGATCCCCAGAATAGACAGTGCCTGCAGCTGCCACATCCACCTCTTCAATATGGTTAGACAGAGCCGGGTGTCTAGATAATGCACACCTGCAATCCTGCCACTCTTGGAGGCTCAGGCAGAAGAACTGCAAATTCAAGCCTAGCCTGGGGAATCTAGTGAGACCCTATCTCAAAATAAAAAGTAAAAAGGGCTGGGGATGTAGCTCAGTGCAAAGGCCCTGGGTTCAACTGCCAGTACCATAAAGACCAAACAAAACAAATAAGCAAAGTGTGGTAAGTCGCAGACTTGGTAGCCCAAGCTCAGAAGCAGCAAGGTTCTCTGGCCACCACCAGGTCATTCTGTGCCTCAGATAGTGTCATGGTTTATATCTAGATGTCCCCCAAGGCTCATGCACTCAGAGGCATGAGGGGTGCCTGGATTACAGCTGGCTTGGGCTGTGGGGAGAAGTGGTCCCTGGGCATGGCCTAGAGGGCTTCATCTCCTCCCTTCATGCTCTGCTTCCTGACCCCCATGAGGTGAGCAGCCTTCCTCCCCCCAGGCCCTTCCACCCTGCTGCCCCACCGTGCAGGGGCTGAAACTTCTCAAACACGGGCTAAACCTCTCCCTTTAAGTTGGGGCATCTGGTGTTGTGTCTCAGCCATCAGGAAAGTGACTAAGACACATATCTTTTGGTTTTTGTTCCAAACTTTCATATACTGCGGGGAGAAAGAAAAGACACTAATATCCATGGAGTGCTCAAGGCTCAACAGTGATCCCCCCACAGAAAGCAGGGAGGGCTCACAGAGGGGGCAGGCCCTGAAGTCCACAAGGGAGGCAGACACTGGGTGCTGGGGGAGGGGGGCATGCAGTGTAAAAGTGAGGTCAAGGCTGGCCTCGAAGTGCGAGAGACGTGGGCCTTGGAGCAGGATTCGGGAGCAGAGCAGGCCAGCGAGGCTGCAGGAGGAGAGCTGGCCACTGAATGAGTAGGTGAGGCAGGGGGGACAACTAGCACCTGAGCCGGGGGCCTCATGGGGCGCAGTGAGGACCTATGTTTAACCTGCTTGGAACGAGAAGCCACCAGGGGTCTGGGTCAGGGAAGTGAAGCGGTGTCTTTTATCACATCTACAGTGCTGACAACTAAAGATGCCCAATGCTTTAGTTACCAATAAAAGCGAAAGGCATTGCCATTTCAATTAAGATGCATTTCAATTCGAGGCATGTTAAGATATTTTCAAATGTGAATCCTAAGAATGCCTGGCGTGTGGAATATCTTCAAAGTATCACTGTGGCTAGGCACTGAGAATCGGGGAGACCAGTGGGCCCCATCACAGTGATCCAGGCCGGAGGCAGGGTGGCTTCAGCCAGACTTTGGGGAAGGAGGTGGATACCTTCCGGTTTAGGCTGGAGCTGCAGCCAGGAGGACTCCCTGTCAATGAGGTGAAAGGTGCAGAAGGAAGTGGGTCAAGGACAACTTCGAGGCCTGTCTCCAATGTGTCTGTGGACTGAGCAGGTGGCAGGGAGGGGACAGCTCTGTCTGACACATGCTAAATCCCAGCCCTGGCCATCTAGTGGACCCTGCACACAGAGAGCCCCGCTCAGAAGCAAAGTGTGAGCTGGAGATGGAAACTTCGGCACTGTCCGAGGAACCATGAATGTGAGCTTGGGAGAGATTCTGCTCCACAGAGCCTTGGACGAGACCCCAGCCCTCCCTAACACCCAGGTCTTCCTTGGGGAGACCGAGAGGAGGAGCAGCTATGCTGGGGCTGGGCTCCCCACCCACAGAAACCGAGGTGATGAATGTGTGGTGTTTCAGGCTGCTGGGTTGGGGACTATCTGTCATGCAGCATTCAGCTGCAGTGGTGTATTAGCTCCCCGTGGCTGTTATAACAAAGGAGCACAAACCTGGTGGATTAGAGCAACCCAGACTGATCACCTCACTCATCCGGAGCTCAGGAGTTTGAAAGGGGTCTTACGGGGCTCAGATAAGGGGTGAGCAGCCTGTGTTCCTCCCGGGGGTCTCAGCAGACGCCCTGTTCTTGGCTTCTCCAACTCCTAGGCCCCTGCACTGCTTAGCTCACAGTGCTTCTTCCACCGCCACGCCCAGCACAGAGCCCGCCTTACACTGCCTCCTTCGGACCCCAGCGTCCTCGACCCCTGCTGAGAAGGACCTCATGAATACAGGGGTCCGGCTAGCGAAGCAGGGGAGCCCCCATCTCAAGCTCTGAAGATCATCACATTTGCAAGTCCTTCTGGCCATGATCCTGCCCTGGTCACAGGGCCGGGCCGGAGAAGGGTCCCACACCTCCCTGGAGCAGACCGCCACTCACAAACACATCCCAGCACCTGTTCTGGTGCTGCCTCCACACATCCCCTCATTTATAACAACTTCCTACAAAAACAGGCTCTAAAGTCTCCCAGGCCTCGTTAAAATGCAACTGGGAAGAGCCAGGGATTTAGCTCAGTGGTTTTGCCACCTGCTGCGCAAGCGCAAGGACCCAAGTTCAATCCCTGGTACAAAAAACCCCACAAAAAACAAAATGCAACTGGGAAAAGACAGCTGGTGTCTAGGGCTGCTTCTCATGCCCAAGAGTTTTGCTTTCCTTCTCATGACTAACACTCATCTGAACCACAGGAAGTTCTTTCCTTCTTTTTTCCATCAACCTGTAAATGACCTGTAAATGTCTTCTGACAATTTAGGGCTATTCGGCAATCAATCGGTAGATTAACCATGACATAGGCACCTCCAGAAAGCAGTCTCGGATTATACTTATTTAATCAGTTGATGAGGTCATTAATTCTTCCACTTGCTTCTTGAAAGCAAAACTCCCCTTGAGAAACTTCCCCGAGAGCCAAGAAAAATTCAGAACGTTACACTCGTTAGCAAGTAAATACATAAAATATAAAAAACAGCTACGCATAATCTGCCACTTAAATAATTTAACCAGAGAGTTTTAGCTGAATTGTGGGTGTTATGGCTGTGTCTAGAGGTCCCTCAAAGCCTCATGTGGTCAGAGGTGGCTGGATCTAGAGTGTGTTTTGCAGAGGTGGCTGGATCTAGACACTGGCATTGATTCATGGTGCAGTGCTAGGCTCAAGGGCAGTAGGTTTAAGGGTGTGAGTGCTGCCTGTCCTAAGTAGCCTGGATAAGATATAAGAGACAGGAAGAGCCCTGTTGCTTTGTTACCTTCTGTCTGCCATGAACTGTTTCTCCTCTGCGATGCCCTCTGTGATGCCCTCTGCCCTGCCACCCTGCCTTGGAGCCAGCCAATTAAGAGACTAAAACTTCTGAAAACTGAGCTAAATAAATCTTTCCCTCTTTAAATTTGGGTGTCGGGTACTTTGTTTCAACAACAAGAAGAAAGTAACTAAGACAGAATTTGGTACCAGAGAAGTGGGGTCGTTGCTTTGACTGTACCTGGAGCTGGCTTGTGAGGTTGCAGAGTTAGGAAAGGCTTGGAATGCTGGCTACAAAAGTAGAGCATGGAACACACGAGGCTGTACTTGATGGGAGATTCTGGTCAGAGCTCAGAAGGCCAGAATGCTGATAGAAATTCTGTCAGTAAAAACCAAGCTCAGGAGGTTTCTGGTGGGAAGAGGGATGCACTGGCTGCTGGACCTCAGACAATGTGTGCTCCAGTTTGGCAGAAAATTTGTCTCAATTTTGCTCTTGTCCAGGGTCTTTGCCTGAGACTGAGATTAAGGGCAGCAGACTAATTAATCTGGCAGAAGAAATTTCAAAGCAGTCTAAAGTTGAGGTGGTGGCATGGCTTCTGTTGGGGGCTTTTAAAGCCAGATTTATGTTGAGAATCAAGAGCAAAGAGCCCAGCAGAACAATTTAAAACATTGCAAAGCTCCTGTAAAATTTAGGCTTGCAAAGATAGAACAGAGGAGAAACTGGTCGCTGAAAACACTAGCAAGAAAAAGCCCAGTATTTCAAAAGAAGACAACAAAAAAGATGGCCCGAAGACATCAAAGAACAAAACCCAACAGGACTCAGCCTCTGCAGAGTCAGAGTTGCAGGTAAAAGACTTTGCCTTAAAAAGAAAGCCCCTGAGCACCATGTTCCAGGATGGCGGCAGCCTACGGAAATTGTTCCTTGGGATTTGGCTCCTAGGCACTGGAGCCCTATAGCCAAGAGAGAAGAAAGTCTGGCTACAGCTCCAGCTGGCAGCAGACCTTGGCATCATCCACACGGTGCTGGTTTTAGGTGCATGCAAAATACAAGAATTGGGGGTCAAAAAGGCTTCCACCCAGATTTCAGAAGAAGGCCTGGGAGGCCAGGCAGGGTACCCCTGAGAGCGCAGTGTGTGAAGCTGTGTGAAGCCGAAGGTGCAGTACAGACCACCAAAATTTAGAAAAAGCCAAAAACATGGATCATCTGAGAAAAACTACAAAGAGAGAACAGAGCCTGCTGCAGAGAGAAGCCATGAGAGCTATAGCCACGGGTAGGGCTGCAGGGGCGGAGCCACCCAGGCCCTTTGGAGTTCAGAACTTGCCACAGATTGCCAAAAATGCTAAAAGTAAAACTGAGATTTAATGTTTGCCCTGTTAGATTTTGGTCTTGCTTTGTTCCCATTCCTTGCTATCCTCATTTGTAGTTTTAGAATAAAAATGTCTGTTTTATGCCATTAAATGTTAAAAGTGTTTAACTTTCTTTTCATTTATACAGGGGCTTACAGCTAAGAGTCTGCCTTAAATCTCAGAGGAGACTTTGGACTCTTCAGCAATGCTGAAGCTGTTAGGTCCATGGCCACTCTTAGAGATGCCCTAGATGGCTTTAACATATAAGGGCGCACATGAGTCTTTGGGGGCCAGGGGCAGAATGTTATCATTTGTGTTTAGAGGTCCCCCAAAGCCTCATGCAGTCATAGGTGGGGCTTTTTCAGAGGTGGCTGGATCTAGAGTGTGTGACACTGAAATTGATTCCTGTTACAACACTAAGATCAGGGGCACTAGGATTAAAGATGTGAGTGCTACCTGCCCTAAAGAGCCTAAATAAATTATAAGAGATAAAAAGAGTTGTAGTCATTCCTTGTTGCTTTGTTACCTTCTACCTGGCATGAACTGTTTCTCCTCTTGATGCTCCTCTGCCATGCCACCCTGCCTTGGAGCAGCTGATTATAGATTAAAACCTCTACAAACTGGGAGCTCAATAAGCCTGTCCCCCTTTATCTTTGAGTCTCAAGTATTTTGTATTAGCATTGAGAAAAATATAACTAGAACAGTGGGTATTTCATCAGAAATAAAATTCTGGATTTGTTTTAGGATCAGTACCATTAAGTAGGGCAGGGGATTTAGCTCAGTGGCATCACAACTGCCTCTCGAGCACAAGGTCCTGAGTTCGATCCCCAGTATTAAAAAAAATCATTAAATATTTAAACAGGTTTTGTGCAGAAGATGGTAACATGTATCACTGCATAGCCACCTGTTGGGCATTTTGATCCCTGGGTTTTATACAGAAGCTGGGGTTTGGAGATTTCTAGAAAGTCATGCAACACAACAGAGTAGCAGGGGGTCAGCTAAGCAGCAAAGCCACCAGCCTGTCATGAGTTCAAACTCAAATCCACGTCCTGAGCCTCCAAGGTTGGGTGGGTGGGGTCCCTTGCAAAACCCCAGTGGCCTTTAAAGGCCCTCATTCCCATTTGCAATATTCTCACTTGGTGAGCTTTTGAAAGCCCAGGTCTCCTACTTCCCAGGCTGGTAACTGATTGCTTTGGGCCCTAGTATTTTGTGATGAATTCTGCTCCATTTAGATCTCTTGGCAGAATGGGGTCTAGGTGACCCTGTGATCACTTCCAAGCTGCATTGTTGTTGCTGGAAATGCAGCTGAGTTTTCCTAAACACTTGCCACATCCAGCTCTGGGCTCTGAAGGAGGGCATGTGAACAGGAAAATCAGCTGCTGTCCGAAAAGAACTCGCAGCCAAATGCAGGAAGTGCGCAAGTTATCTATGGCAGGATTCAGACTGGCAGTGTACTGGGCTGTGTGGCTGCCCTTTGCATAATGCATTCCTCCACTTCCTGTGCACTTTCTACAGCCCCAGTGAATGGCACCAATAAACTTCTGTTACAGGCACCAATTGCTGCAGCTTTTTTATAACCAACTGAAAACCCTATGGAGGAGAGTGTGGGGTGTAGCTCAGGGGCAGAACACTTGCCCAGTATGCACAGGGCCCTGGGTTCTAGCCCCAGCACTGCAAAGAAAAAAAGGAAAGAAACAGGAGTTTTTCTTACAACAGGCACCTAGGAGTGGATGGGCCAGGGCAGGCACAGCGGCTCTTTCCCCACGGCCCTGCGGCTCTGGGTGTCTTGTGTGCTCCCGTGTGCTCAGCTGACTGAGTCTAAGTCAGGCATGGCAGGGGCACACATTCTAGGCAGGAAGAGGGGAGCACTGGGGAAGAGCAGTGCTGCTAGCAAGGTGTGGCTGTGGCATCAGGAATGAGGAACCTCTGCAGTTACCACACCATGTCTCACAGGTCAGAGCCGTGTCACTTGGCCGCTGCTAACTGCAAAGGACACTGGGTATTAAGCATGTTAGTGTCAGCCTCTGGGGTGCAGAAAGCAAGGGAGAAAGGGTAGTCGAGTGGTTTGGGTGTCTGTCTCACTTGGAAATTGCTTCTTCTATTTAACAGGTTTTAATGTTTCATTGTATTAGCTTCTTATTGCCACTGTAACTCATTGCCACAAACCCTGTGGCTTAAGACATGCAAGTTCACTTCCTTACAGTTTCAGAAGTTGGTCTGAAATGACTCTTCCCAGGCTAAAGTCAGGCCATTGTAGAGCTGGTTCCTTCTGGAGGCCCTGGGGAAGAATCTGTCCCTTGTCCCTTCTCCCTTCCAGCTTCTAGAAGGGGTCAGCACCCCAGGCTCTGGGCTGTCCCACTCATGCCTCTGTTCACACCAGAGGTTGACCTCTGACCCTGCAGGACCCTTGTCTGGACATCGGGCCACCACGATCTCACCATCCCAAGATCCTTAACTTCATTACATGGCAAAGTCCCTTTTGCCACAGGGTCACCTATGCTTAGTACCGGGATCAGGCTGAGGACCTCTCTGGGGGCCACTGTGCTGACCAGGGCGTCAGTTCCAGGTTTCCCGAGTGCGCAGCCCCCACTGGCGTCCCTCCCCATTATACCTTTAATGTAGAACTTCAGACACAACACAGGTGTTCCGGGAACATCAGCTGGAGCCAGGTGACCCAGGAGCCTTCCTGAGACACCCAGATTGGCTGCCCGGACCCTCTGCCTGATCCTCAAAGCCTCAGTGGAATCCTAATCTCTCACCTGTACTGCATGACTCCTTGCTTGGAAACTCGCCTGCTGTCCCTCTCCACAGTGCACTCTGATCCGAATAAACTCTTGTCTTTTTTATTCTGATCTTGCTAAATCCCCCCTCCCCATGTCACCAGCCTCTGCAATTCCACCTGGCACGGCACTGGGGATGCCACATGCAAGGAACCCCTCATTACGCTCCTAAGTCTCAAACTCGTGGCCCACCTGCCTGTCTTGCTCCAGGAGGTCCTGCAGGAGGCCCCACTGCTGTCTCCGGAAGCGGTCCGAGTGCCCCAGCTGCCGAGCTGCCTCCTCCTGCGTCACCTGCCTTAGGGACTCGCACTCTGTCCTGTGGAGGCCACTGACTCCCGGGAGCGTCTGCAGGAACAGGGTGTCCACAAACTGCTGGAAGGTGTCCACGGTGCTGTGGTACAGTTCCTGCGTGCGGTGAGAATCACACTGGGTCACGGGCACCACCCTGCACACACATGCACAGACACACCTCACACTGTGCACACGGGGACCTGAACACACACGGTCCTGGGACACACCTGCTGCCTTCCGGCGCTCGCACCCCACCCAGCCCTGTTCCAGCCCTGCTCACCTCAGCCCTCCACCTCTGGTGCCTCCGCTAGGCCCCAGAGGCCTCCTGTGCCACCACCTGGATTATGTTCAGCCCCTGTGGCCGCTTGTCCCCCTCGGCCTCCACACAGAGGTGAGTTGTTTGTGGAGACCTCGGATCTTCCCCGAATCTCCCCGCTAAAATTCCTGGGAAGATCCTGTCCCCACTGCAGTCAAAACTGGCCCTCAGGCTTACAGGCTGGCTGACCCAGCCCCCGCTGTCCTGCTTCGGGTCTCCAGGTCTCCCCCCACCTCCCCGACCGGTCTCTCTCCAGATGTATTTCTTTAAATTGTGAAAAATGTCCCACACCACAGGTAATATGTGAAACACCTGTGAGCACATGCTCTGATCTTTTTTTATTTTCTTTTTTTAAATTGAAAACACCCAACCTTATAGGGGAAGTCAGCCTGAGACCCCTGGGGCTGCAGGCACCAGCTGTGCAGGCCCTGTCTGTGGCGTCCTGGTAGGGCAGCTCAGGCTGGTGACCACGGCGAGGGCAATTTCTCCCTCCCACCTGCCTCCCTGTCCCCTGCAGCAGGCAGCTGCCCTTGGCCCTGGCCTCCTCCGGGCTTCCCGCCCTCACTCCTGGGCCCACACCAGGCACATGGCTGGGATGTCCCAAGAGCACCCACCACCGCAGGGCTCCAGGCGTTCAGTCCACAGAGCACTGCTGAGAAGGACTGTCACAACCCCATCGCACAGCCAGGCACACTGAGAGCCAGGGATGGGGTGATGGTCTTGTGGCTACGCAGAGAGGCAGGGGAAGAGCCAGGGAACTGGGCCAGGCACGTGGATCCTCCGTCAGAGTGCTGAGCCCACAGGTCCTGTCACATCCTCCCCACCAGGTGCCCTCGGCTCTGCATGCTGCCTCTGTCCCACTGGCCCCTGCCACTTGGTGACCTTGTGTGCTTTCTCCTGATCAAACGGGGGACTGACTTGCCGCTTCTAGCATGGCCGGGAGGACCCTGCTGGGGGCAGTGGCCTGCCCAGTCACCTTGCCTGAGTGCAGGTGGACCTCAGCCTGCTTGGGGTCCCTGACCCAGAGGACGTCCTGACCGGGGCCACCTACCTGGCAGAACGCAGCTGCGGCCTCAGTGGCTCTCACCTCCTCCTCCTCCTCCAGGTCCCTCTGCATCAGCCGCTGCTGCTCCAGGACCTCGTGGAAATCCTGCGGTTCCAACAGGAACTGACTCTGGTACTAAGCTGCAAGCTTCGCTTTTTCTAGGACTTCTCCCCAGCCTGCCCTGCTGCTCAGGGGGAGGGGTGTCCACCTGAGTTACACTCAGGGGAGCTGAGGCACAGGACTATCACATGGCTTCTGTGGCTTGCAAACTGTGGACAAGGCTAGGACCAGCAAACCCGCTTCCCAGGAGACGCACAAGACATTCTTTCCTCACACCCAGCGTGAGAAGGGACCGCCAGGTACCCCACTGTCTCGTCCTGGTCCCCAGCCATGGAGACATCACTGTGGCAACTCTGCTGTGGACCCCACCCAGGCTCAGGGAGGACCCGGGGAGCCCAGCAGGGTGATGGGGGGGGCAGGGATGTACAGAGACCCAGCATCAGCAGAGGGCACGGGGGTGCAGGCACCGGGGAACCCCGCACAGGAAGGGAAGGGAGAGGACGTTGTAGGGAGATGCTGGGCTGTGTCTCTGAGGACACAGGGGGAGCCCGTGGCCGCTCTCCGGGTGCTGCCATGCACACTATGCTGGGCCCCGAGCCCCGACCCCTCTCCATGCCACCCTGCCACACATGGCTGGGAGGGGCTGTACCAAAGGGTAAGAGGGGCTGGGCGGGCCTCGGCGAGGCAGAGCTGCATCTCACTGGGCCTGGGGTCCTATGACACAGGTGAAGTCACCCCCTTTCGGATGAGGAAGGCCAGGACCAGGGCGGGGGGGGGACACGACATGCAGTATGATTAAAATGTATGGTGAGTGTTTCAATTAAAAGAATATCACAGTAAAAGACACAATTCTATTAATCTACCTCAAAATCCTCCCCTTGCTCGGAACACTCATCCCATCATTCTTGCTGCTTTCTGAAGCAGCTCTGGAGCCCTCTTTTGTGTCTTAGTTGCGCTGTCGTGGCTCTCTCGATGCCTTGAATCAATTCACAACATTCACCTTTCATGTCCATTTTGACTTTGGGGAGGAGCCAGAAGCACACAGGGACAGGAGTGTGACTGAGGTGGGGGACACAGCAGCCTGTTTGTAGGAGCTGCCTTTCTATTAGATGACACTTGGCAGCAGCAGTCACCGTGTTTTGGATCACACCCCAAAAAGACGCTCGAGAAAGAGGATTTCCAGAGCTGCTTCAGAAAGTGGCAAAAAAGACAGAGTAAGTGTGTCCCAAGCAAGCTGAGCCCTCTACCCTCTTGCATCCTGTCCTCCTGCGGGTCTCCCGTCCCCCTCCTAGACAAGGCCAAGAATGCTTCCAGCTTGGCCACCCCCCAGTCCCAGTGGCTCAGCTCCACATGCCCAGCTGATGAGCCTGCCTTACACACAGGGACACCCCTCCACCACGTGCACCCAGGGACAGCTCACCTTGAGGAAATCCTCCGGGTCCGGGACCGGCAGGGAAGTGGCCAGGAAGCTCCTCCGCTCCTCCTCATGGGCCAGTGTGAGCCTGGCCGCCTCCTCCGCCTGGCGAGCCAGAGATGCCTGGACCAGGGCTTTGCTGCGCTGGATGAACTCTGGGAGTGAAAGGGCCGCAGGGCAGGGGGTGACTGCTCAGCAGAGCCACTCCTATGCTCTACCAAGGGGGTGAGGACATGGCGCAGGGCAGGGATGCTCCTCTCCCTGTAGGTGACAGACCTGGGTTTCTCCCTGAGGGTTCCACCAACTGTGGGAGCGCCACAAAGCCCTAAGTATCCCCTAAGTCTTGAGTCCTGCCCCGCCTACCCCAAGGCTGGCACTGGGGACAGGAGCCAGGATGGGGCACCTGCAGCTCAACTACATGGTGCAGCTTCTCCCCACGCTGCCCCAGGCCCCTTGCTCCCAGCAACTGGCAGGGCCACACAGCTCCTGCTCACTTCTGGGCACTCCTGTGTCTGGCTGAGACCCTTCACCCTGCTTTGCCCCAGTTCCAGGTGGGGACCCTGGCCCCAGCTCTGCTCCACAAAGAGGGACTCCAGACTCTGAGAAGGCAGCGGCTGGGGATTGCAGCCCGTGTTTGGTGACACGGGCCACGTCTCCCATACCTCCTGCACTGCACGGGGACCATGCCACCCACTCACCCCGGCTGAAGTGCTCTGCCTCCTCCCAGAAGGCCTTGTGCTGCTGGGCCAGCAGCTCCTCCTTCTGCTGCCCTGACAGCATCCCCTGCACGGCCAGCAGTTCCAGGCTATGGGACATGGCAGCCAGGTGGCACTTGGTCTCCTCCTGGATCTGCATCCGCAGGCACTCAACCAGCTTGGCCATGTGCACCCGGCCCAGTGTCCTCTCCAGGGTGTCCTGTGGGGACACAGACACTGAGGCCCTGGGGGTGTCCCCTGGGGTCACCCTTAGGGCAGGAACCCAGCATGCACCCAGGACAGAAGAGGAAGCCCTTCTTTCTCAAGGTCCCCCCTCTCCGGCTAGCGCGGCCCGTGTCCTCTGCAGCCCTGCAAAGAACCGCAAGGGCAGCAGTGAAAGTAACACAGTTCTTGGCCCTGGAGGCTCAGGGAGTCTGAGTCCTGGGCTTCAGTGTGTCAGGGGGAGAAGGGCAGGAGGAGCGACACCCCGGAGTTTAGAGCAGCAAGCAGTTCCTGCTCTCCCCGCCCCACTCCCACAGCACATGGGGGACTTTGAGAGATGCAGACGTGGCTCTACCACCCGCTGTCCCCATGGCCTCCAAATCAGGTCCAAACTCCTGAGTGTGGCATGCAAGGCCCTTTGAGGTCTTGTGCCCCCTCCTTCCGCTCTGGGCCTTTGGCCATGACAGGCTCTCAGCTGCATGTGCGGGGCCTTTGCACATGCTGAGCCTGCTGCCCAAAACAGCCGTGCTGCCTCCTTCCATGCTGCCTGGCTGAGTTCCACTTCTGCTCACCGGCTCTGTGGTCCTTCCCTGACCTTCCCCTCCCTGGCCATCTTCTGTGCTCCAGGGCCCCGTGCTTCTGACTTTGAGGAGCTAGTCTAGGGGTCAGGCCAGGGCCAGACCACAGCAGTGACTGTTACTCAAGTTCACAATGCGAATTTGTCCCGGTTAAGAGTCACCCCCAGATTAGTAGAGCACACTCCTGGGAGTGAGACTGGCACGAGGGTTAGCAAATGGGGGGGAAGGCCCGCCCTGGCGGGGGTGGCTCCAGCCAATCGGCTTGCAGGCAGATGGAATGAAAGGGAAGGAGGAAGTCCGCCTGCACTTGAAGAGCTCCCTTCTGCGGAGCCTGGGCGTCTTTTGCTGCCGTCCCCTGAGGACACCAGACTCCAGCTTCTCCAGCCTTGCAAGGCAGACTCACACCAGCGGCTCCCCAGGGAGCTTCCAGGCCTGCGGCCTCGGACTGGCGCTGCCTCCTTGGCCCGTCTTGTCTTGCGGCGTCAGCTCCTTGATCCAGCACGCAGATGGCCATGTGGACCCCGCCTGTCCTGTGAGCCTCCCTAATAGATCCTCGCACAATTCTCCGAGTAGAACTGGCGGTGCTCCCGGCGCGGCCGCTAGAGGGCGAACGAGGACCGTGGCGTGCAGGTGCGGAAGGCAGGGGGCGGGCGCAGCACCTGGAGCGGCGGGAAGCGGAGAACCGCGCAGGGCCGCAGGGCTGAGTGACAGCGCCATCTCTGGGCTTAGTCATTGGAGCTCCGTGTGGAGAGAGGTGCGAGGGGCATGGCAGGGTTCCCAGGCACTGTCTCGGATGCAGACCAAGGGCAGGGGTGCCACACCTGAGGGCTCCACCCAGCGAGCATCAGGTAACCACGTCAGGCATCAGCCTGCTCCAGGCATCTCGAGCCAGAGCGAGCCGCGCTGCGTGGGTGCCAGCTGTCTTCGTGGGGGGCCCAGCAGTGGCGCCTCTTAGCGTTGTGGATTCTGTCCCCATCCCTGTCTGATGCCTCTGGGTTCCTTTTCGGGGCTGTCCAGTACTGAGCGCCGCTGCAGTGACACATGCCAGGGTCCCCCTCCCCCCCAGAGCTGTTCTGAGATGCGTCCTGAGAACCGGGGACGCCCGTCTGCTCTGTGGCGGCTCTATGTCCTCTGAAGTCAAGGACGACACGGGCAGAGCTGTGCGTCCCTCATCTGTAGACTTGGGCTGTGGTCCTTTCCACGCGGCGTCGTGAGGCTTTGTTCTGGCTGCTGTGTAACCGGTGGCTGTCGGGATCTAAGGACTGGTGCTCACTGAGTGCCTCCTGTGTGCTCAGCTCTGCACTACGCATGGCCTCAGACCCTCAGCCACACACAAACCCCAGGGCCTGTGTCATTGTCCCCACTGCAGATGACGAAGCTGGGTCACAGAGGCGTTAAGCAACCTGCCCAAGACCACATAGCTAGCAAGTGGAAAGACAGTGTTAAGGGCTGGGCTTCTCCCTTGAGCTGCATTTTAACCACCACAACGTTCCCCTAACAGGGTGTGGCATGAAGGGAGTGCTCATTATTGGCACATTGGCAGAAGCACAATCAGGCTGCTAAACTTCCCTTTGTCCTGTTTGGATATTACTGGCTGATATTCCAGCAAGGATTTTTTTCCCCTGAATCAATATCCGGCTGATCACAGAGAGAAAGAAGTCTTTCATCTCTGACGTGCATTCACGGGAGTCAGCAGCCTTCTCAAATTAACAGTCAAGTCCAAGGCCCGGGCAGCATATGAAGGGCTTGGGGTCTCAGCTTGGTGATGTCACTAGGTGGGGTGGGGCCCCAGATGCATCACTTAGCTACTTGGCTTGCTCCTGATCTGTTCACTGTAACTGAATATTTGCTGTGCCTATCTGAGAAAAGAGCAAACCAGGGCTGGGAGTGTGGCTCAGTGCTAGCATGCCTGCCTAGCATGCTTGAGGTCTTGGGATCCATCCCCAGCACCCCTAAAATAAGCAAATAAATAAACACTCCAGGAGGCTGAGGCAGGGGGGTCACATATTAGAGCCCAGCCTGAGCAACTTAGCAACTTTGTGAGACTGTCTCAAGAAATAAAAAGGGCTAGGGATGGAGCTCATTACAAAGGCCCTGGGTTCAAACCTCAGTGCCACAAACAGACAAACAAATGCTATATCAACTCCCCAGGCCGCTGTGTATTTGGCAGTGCTGAACGGGAGGATGGTGGCATGGCTGCAGTGAGGCTGCTGCCGTCCATCCCCAGGCCCTACCTGCTGGGGCCGCCATGTCCCGGGCAGGTGGGGTTCTGAGCCAGTGTCACCTGGGCTCTGCTCAGCCCTTTCACACACAGGACCCCTGATGGTGACAGAGGTCTTGGGCCCTGCCTGTGGCACCATGATTTTATAAATGGCGCTAGAACCTCAGGCAGTTAGCGTTTAGCATCACACAGCTCCAGTTGCTGAGCTCACTTCCGGGCTGGGTTCTGGGGCTCCTCTACACTAGCAGCCACCATCCCTTGCTGCAATCAGAATCCTCAAGCCAGGGCCTCCAGTCCAGGGCAAGCAGATCAGATTCCTTGGGAGTGAGGATGGGGCACAGGTACAGGTGACACACAGACGCCCATCGTCATCTACACCTTCTATACCCAGACGCCCCGTCTACACCGTCTCACCCTGCTGCTCAGCGTCATCATCTGAGAGCTTGAAAAACCCCAGTGTCCAGGTTGCGAGTGAGGCAGATGAAGCTGAGCTCTGGGTGGGGAGTCAGCCAAGGCCCGAGCAGCAGAACCTCTCCAAGCTCCCCAGATGCTGCCAAGGTGCAGCTGGGCTTGCAAATGCATGTGCCAGGCTGCAGAAGACCCAGCTGGTCAGCACCTCCTCTAAGAACGGCAGGCAGGCGGGTGGATGGGTGGGTGGGTGCATGCATGGGTGGTGGATGGATGCTGGGTAAGTGGTTGGTTGGATTCCCTGCTCATCCACCACAGGAAGGTGTGTGACTTAAAGAAGTCCAAGATGCTTCAGGACTCAGCCTTCCCTCCTCTGGCCCAAGTGTCTTCCCCCTCCCTCGCTCCCTCCAGGATTACCAGAGTCTGCAGATCCTGAGACTGCTGCAGGAGCTCTTCGGCCACAATCATTCTTTCCGTCAGAGTCATTGTGAGTTGCCGTGCCTTGGTGCTGGAACATTTAAATTGGTCCACAAGAAAGTGCTGGATGTTTTCCATCTGTTTCCAGAAAGCTTCCATCTGTGAAATGAGCATGAGAGGCAAGAGTTAGGGGAGAAAACTTATTTAAGAAAGCTATTGGGCTTGTGCTTGGGAATCACAATTCCTTTTTGATCTCAAACAGAGATTCTGAAGCATCCTACAGTCCTGGAGAGTTTATTTTTGGCAACAACTGCATTCTTACAGAGGGCGCTCCCTGGCCACCGAAGGCAGTGGGTCTTTTAGAAATGGCTTTTCAGCAAGGACAGGGCCCTGCTGCTCCAGAAGGCAAACTATGAACTAACCCTGGGCTCTTACACAAGCCTTAAGTACTACCTGGGGCACATGGAATGTGACAGTGTGCTGGAGGCTTCAGAGTCTTTGAAAGGGATTCAGCCAGGCCTGGAGATAAAAGCATCAATGGCCATTTAATAGTAGTTAATGTCCTGAGCGTGCAAAGGAGCATGGCAGAGATGATGCTGACTGTAAAACACCTGTCTTTTAAAACACTTCCTTTCGGGCTGGGGATTTAGCTCAGTGGTTCCGGTGCCTGCCTTGCAAGTGCAAGGTCCCAAGTTCGATCCCTGGTACCAAAAAAAAAAAGTAATAAAATCACTTCCTTTCTTCTGTCTTGTCAGGGGCACAGCTGGAGAGCAACATGGGGCTTACACCATTGGGTGCTTTAATTTGTGGCATTGCAGCCTCTGGGCACCAGAAGAACAACGATACCAGGAAGGCTAACAACTGCTTAGTTGGCATGGAGTGTGCTGGGCTGTGTCCAGATAAAATGGTGTGGGGAGAGCGTGGGAGGGGGCTCACAAGTCACAGAGCTGGGGCCAGCAAGAAGCAGGATGTTATGGCTTCATTCTGAATGAGCCCCAAAGGCTCAGAGCTGGGGCTTGTGCAGGGTGGTCAGGTCATGGGGGCACTGTACTTACTGGGGGATGGAGCCACTGTGGCGTTTGGGGGCTGGGTGTGCGGTGGGAGGCGGGGCCTGGGGGAAGAGGCAGTCACGGGGCGTGGCCTGGATGGATCATCTCCCTCCTGGCCCCTCCCTTCCCTCTACTTCCTGTGCCCCATGGTGTGAGCAGCTCCACTCCGCCCGGCCCCTGTGCCAGGCCCTCCTGCCCTTGAGACTGCTGACCAGCGACTGTACCTCCAAGCCAAAATAAGCCTCTTCCGCAAGTTGTGGGTGTTGGGTATTAGGTCTGCTCAGAGACAGGGAAGTGACAAAGACACAGGATTTTCCTCAGGCCCATGGCCCAGATTTCCTCCACCTTTGCTTGGCCTCTCAGATACCAATACTGACCCTTCCTGCTAGCAGGGCATGGGAGGGGACAGGAGATGGTGGCACCAGAAAGTCATGCTGACCTTGTTTCTGTGACCAAAGGCCACGATGCATCAGCCCAGAGCGCTGAATCCTTCCAACCCTGCCAAGACAGAGGGTGCCTTGGGAACGGACAGCATCTACCTCAGGGGCCTCACTGCAGGCCGGACACCTGGTCCTGCCGCTGCCCAGCCCTTCCTTCCTTCCCCTCAGGAGAGACTACACCCCAGCACTCTCATGCTCTCTCCCTGCCCTCACTGCACCCCAACAACTTGTGCAAGAGAATGCAAGCTCCCTGAACACCCAGACCCACAGTTCCATGTCCCACGAGCTCTGCCTCCTCCTTCCAGCACAGGGACTTCCTTGTCTCAGTCCTCCTGGACTCCTCTTCTGACCTCCTGGCAGGATCCAAGATTTGGGGCCACGCTCCCAGACCAGAGCCCGTTCTGGGAGGCCACTGGCACTTTAAGGCCTTGTGAAATCTATGAGCCCTCTCCCTGCTGTTCCACAGTTCTGGGGAGTCACAAGAATCTGGGCTAAGCACTGCTCCTTAGCCATCTCTTCCTGGCTCCCCATTCTAGGGACATCCCTGTGCCCCATGTCCTGTTCCCTAGGCCTCAGTGGGGACCCTCCTCCTCCAGACTTCTCCCCCCAAGGCATCCAAGCCAGACCTCCCATCTCCCTCCCAGCTTGTTGCTCATCTGGATCCTTTGTTGGCAGTGCTGAGCCCTTCTCTCCTCTTCCTCCTGCTCCTGCCCCATGGCATCCCACCACGTCAGCTCTTGGACCTTTCCTTCCTCTCCATCCCTGCTGCAGTTGCCTTCCAGAAGTTCCTGCTGGAGCTGGGTTTGCCCAACAGCACTTAATGGTCCTCCACACAGAGCCCAGGGGCCGGTCTCACATGGAAGCTGGGCCGAGCCACCTCACCTCAAACCTGTGACGCCCACCTTCCAGGCGTGAGATGAGAACCTTGGCTGGACCTGTCTGGCTTTCTTTTGCTCTTGCTGCCTGCTGCCCTCCCTGGATCCCACCTGCAACCTACTGGCCAGCATCCTCCTTCCCTACCTAGCCTTTTGGGGTCCCTTCCTCAATGGAGGGAAGCAATCCTCCCTCCACTGTGCCTCGGTCCTCTCCGTGTACCCTTCTGTCACCACACCTGCAGTCAGGAGTCCTCACACGCTCACAAAGGGTCTGGCCTGACAACTCCAGGACAAAGCTACTGAACAATGAATGTTGAATTCCCCCCGCCTAACACGAGGAATGACCAAGGGCGTGTGCCAAGGCAATGCCTATTTAACATGCAGTATATGACTGGGGAAGGGGAGTCCCCCCCCAAAAAGGAGGTCTCAAAGCAGCCATCCTCTCTGGAATTTAAACATGCTTTCTATGACGCTTCAAGTTTGAGAAGTGAGTCGCTCACCTCTACCCCACAGGACAGTAATGACATTGAGGGTCACAGCAATCTTTGCTTCGAATGATAAAAAGATCAATTTAAAATTTAAATGAAAAAAACCAAAAAACCTTTGCTCTGTAAACCTTTGCTCCCTAATTATACTTTCTGCATGGCTTAACTACAGAAGCTGGATCCCTGATCTGGGGCAGAATGCAACAGGGAATTGAATTATTGTGAACACGCTCCTAAGCACCATCTCTTCAATCTTGCCAATGTCACTGGCCCAGAAACCAAAGGGAGAGAAAAGACATTGCATACGTGGTCCATGAGGTGCTCTGAGGATTCTCTCTCCTTCTTCTCCACGTCTGCCAGGCTGATGTACCCAGAGTCGCTGGTGCCCAGCATTTCCATGTTCGACAGTTTGACCTGAAGTCCCTTCTCTAATTCCTCCAAATCCTGGGAGGAAGAAAGGAAATCAAATAAACAAAGAGAAAATCTACCATGTTTTAAATTCTAGATAAACAAATGCTTTCATTTTCCCCACATTACCAGCAAATTTTTTGTAACAATAATTACATGCTCTAGGTGTTGCCCTGCTTAAGGTTTGATTGATTCAAATTTACTTTCCTCATTAAACACAGAAACTTAAGAATAAAGGATTATTTTGTTCTATACTCCCTTCTCAAAAAGACTAGGCCATACTTAAAAACACTGAAATCACATCTTTCAATCATTACAAAGTCCTAGAAAATGTCATGATTTTTATGGGAAAAGTTTAGGAGGGAAAAGTTTCTTCCATACTCACCTAGTTTCCGTGGGGAAGGTTATATGCTATACCTCAGGGGAGGAAGTGATGTGTACATGATGGGTGGGTTCAAGAACAGGAAGTGAGCACAGTGGCTTAACTTCCACTTCCTTTTTGGGATATACAAATCAGGGGAGCTCACTGTTTTGTTGTGGTCCAGCCCGGATTGAGCAAGGTAGCAAGGCCCTGGTTCCAAGGGCAGAAGGCTGAGGGGGCCCAGTCACACAGGTGTGAGGCAGGAAGCTGAGCTAATTCTGGAATTTAGTATGAGAAAGGCCTCCATGATTACTGTGTCTTCAGCCAATATCAGTAATAAAGCTACATTTCTGTATCTGTCTCGACTCTGTCTCTCAAGTGACTGAATTTGGGAAAAAAATGCGTGAGTCCTCTGTCTTCCTTCAAACCCAACATCCAGGGCAGGAGGCAGATCTCTCTTCTCCAGAGCTGTCGTCACTGTCACATAACCTGTGCAGGTGTGGGCTAGCTTCACTAGGAAAAATAACATGGGTAAAAACTGCTATTGACAGCCTGTACTGAGGGCATATGTGGTTCTAATCCTCACAATAGCTCTACAAGAGACAAAGGATGGCTTTTTCCTGATGGGACCAAGATAAATGGCAAGTTCAGGTATTGTGCCCTAAGACTCTCAGGCAGGAAGAGGTAGTGCTAGGCTTGTCCCACCCTTTAAAATTCTGCGTCATACCACTTTCCTTTTTAAGAGCAGCTGACATTTCTCACCTCTTCTTGTCTTTTTCTAGAAATTCCAAGAATGGTGAGGGCATTAAATGAAATTATACACTTAAAGCACTTAGCTAGACTCCCTCAAAAATGGCAGCCACTACTACAATCAAGTCATTTGTCAGGCATTGTCTTGCAAACCTGTGATGCCAGCTACTCAGGAGGCTGAGGTAGGAGGATTGCAAAGTTGAGCTCAGCCTGGGCAACTTAGTGAGATCTTGTCTCAAAATTTAAAAAAGAAGGGGGTGGGGGAGGGCTGGAAATGTAGCTTAGTAGTAGAGCCCAATATCAAATAGAGGTGGGGCTGGGATTTGATCTGAGATCTACAGACTCCATATCTATTCCTGGCATTGTAACATGCAGCATGATTTCATTATCACTATTACTACTGCAAACACCATCAACGTTATCATTGTTTTTATCCTTGGAAAATCATTTAAACCCATCGAGCATCAATTTCTTTAGCTGTTAAATAAAAATCATAAGGCCATTCACAGGGTTGTCATGAAAGTTAAATCATGTACATGAGCACTATGTGCACTGCCTGGTGGTCCTGACAGTGGTGCTGAGGAAGAGGACAATGGTGCTGATGACGGAGAGGGTGATGTGTGCCATTCCCCCCGGGGTGGAGGGAGTGATCCTCCCCATGGGATCCAGGGGTTTTGGCGAAGAAACCTCTACCAACCTCCAGTGTCATGGTGGTGGAGATGAGGAAGATGGTGATGACGGTGAAGGCAGTAGCAACAGTAATAGGAATGATACAGACGGTGGTGGTGAGAGTAGCAATGACCATGACAATGACGAATGAAAATGACGGCAGTGGTGGGGCTAAGGGGGTTGATGAAGACGATTCTGGTCATTGTTATGCTTTAGATCTAAAATGTCCCTGAAAGTCTCATGTGATCCGAGATGGGTCTTCCAGGAGGTGACTGATCATGGGGGTGCCATCTTCATTAGAGGATTAATCCATTGATGAGTTCATAGCTGAATGTGCTGTTAGGGCCTGGAGCCTGATTGGAGGTGGGTCCTGGGGTATGACCTGGAAGGGTCTATTGTTGTCCCCAGCTTCTTCCTTCTCTGTCTGGCTTTCCATTCTCTCTGCTTCCTGGCTGCTTTTGGTTGAGCAGCTTTCTTCTGCCAGGCCCTTCTGCCATGCTGTTTCTGTTTTGCAACCAGCTGACCGTGGACTAAACCCTCTGAAACCATGAGCCAAATAAACCTCTCCCTTAAGTTGTGGGTGTTGGGTGTTTTGCCCCAGCAGTGGGAAAGTTACTGATCCAGTGGTGATGGTGGTAACACAATGAAGATGATGAAGATCATGATGATGATGATTATGGTGGTGGGACTATGGCGGTGGTAGTGGTGATAAAGGTACTAGCAGGTATCACAGATCATAATCTGACACTAGGATCCTGAGAGCTTGTAAAAGACATGGATACCCGTGATCATACCATCAGTTTGTAACAGCTGAATTTTGGAAGCAGCCAGTATGTATGCAGAAAATGTGGTATATACACACAATAGAGTACTATCCAGTCACAGAGTGATAAATCTGAGTCATTCATAGAAAAGTGGGTGGCTCTTAAGGCCATAATGCTAAGTGAAATAAATCAGACGCAGAAGGTTAAATACTCCATGGTTTCTCTCAAATGAGAGACCCAACGTCTAAATAATCTAAAGAGACAAATAAAAGAGAAACAATAGGAAACAGGAGGTAGACTTTGTGGATCTTGGAAGGGGATCTTGAGACTGAGGCTCAGGGGACAGCCAAGAGTGCAGATGGGGATAAAAATGACTGCAATGTAATCTGTAGATGGCCCAGTGTCTCAGGATGAATAGAAGGATCAGATATTGCAAACATAAAACAAAAAAGATAGAGCCAGTATTCCAACTACACCAGGGCTTACTCCAAGCCCTGTCTGGGCTGTGTATGAAACTGGGTCTTTTCTAGAAAAGACCAAGAAGAGTAGAATACAAAGTAGTAGCAGCAGTTACAATCAATGAACATATTTTATTCTTTAAAATACCCCCAAACTTGTGCAGAAATAACACTTACAGAGATTGTCATTCAACAGTGCATATGGCAAACATTTATTTGTCTCTTTTGCCTGCTTTGAATATTTTAACACATTTTAGATATTACACATTCTTTTTTATATGTTTGTATACATGCATTTATACATCATTAAAAAACCCACAGTGTAATAAACTATTTTTTTATAGAAAAGCGAAAATACTTTTGTGTTGTATATCATATGTATTATTATTATGTGTACCTATTTTATAAGTTACTTTGCAATATAGGTTAATGACTTACATGTTCTTGTTTTGAAAGAATCTTCTGGTGCAACTCATCATCTGACTTCTTAGGAAGAAGGTCCAGGAGGCACAGTTTAAAAATCTGAATAAACATCTGTTGGTAAAAAGGGAAAGTTAGTAAGAGAAAGGTTTGAACAGCAGTAACTTTCTTCCTGTTTCTCTCCTCCTCCCTCCTTTCCCCTTCTCTTTCCTCTTTCTCCCTCCCTCTGTCTGTCTCTCCCTTCATATACAAGCTGTGATTGAAAAATATGGTGAATATTTCAAGTTTTAAAGAAACTATTACAGTAAAAGACACTGCCATGAATCCTCTCCAAACTCCTCCTCTCACTTTGGGCACATTCATCCCACCATTCTTGCCACTTTCTGCAGCAGCTCTGGAGTCCTGTTTTGTGTGTCTTTAGTTGTGCTGTCCCAACTGCCTCCATGTCCTGAGTGGATTCAAAACATTTCCTTTTCATTTGACTTTGGGGAGGAGCCAGAGGTTGCACAGTGCCAGATCTGGTGAATAAGGTGGACGAGGACACAGCGTCATGACTTTCAAACCTGTCTTTCTCAGCACTGGCCAGCAGCATTCACCATATTTTTGATCACACTTCATAAAGACACTCACAAAAGAAGACTTCCAGAACTGCTTCAGAAAAATGGCAGCAACAATGGGATGAGAGTCTTTGAAGTAAGGAAGAGGATTTTGAGGGGGATTCATGGCAATATGTCACTTACTGTAATAAATTTTTTAATACTTTAAACATTCACCACTTATTGTATTCATTCACCTTTGTACTTGTTTGAAGCAGGAAAAGACTTCTGATTACACATTGACACGTCAGCCTACGTCGGATGCATTTTAGTGACGGTGCTAAAGAATCTTTCACTTTTTCCTCATACATTTATTCATCAAGTATTTACTAGGTGCCTACTGTGTGTAAGGCCCCTGGTCCCCATTTCCACAGGAGTCAAGACCCCTCCACCTCCTGTCCTAACAGATGGAGACCAAACAGGGCCCCCTAGGTGGGGGGCCGCGAAAGCCCAAGGGTTGCTGTCAACTCCAGCCCTGTGCTGCAGAAGCTGATGTCACTGCACCCAGCAGGAAGTGGAGGCCACACAGCTGTCCAGGGCGGGCAGCAACAGTGGGCAGCTCTGTGACAGCAGGCTGAGGCTCCCCAGGACCTCTGCTGGCCAGCTGCATGGGGCTCTGAGGACAGAAGTCACTGGTCCTCCTGGGGAGCATGGAGCCTTTGAGAGAACAGCCAGGGTCCCTGCCCCCACGGAGACCAGCTGTGGCCCACAGAAAGCAGCATGCGACACATGCCTGGGGACCTCTGTAGGCATGACATAGAGGGTAAGGAGGCCCGCTGTGTTCCTTGAATTCTAGCGTCATTTGTGGGTTCACACACTGCCACCTGCCTAAAGGCCAGGCCTGCCCACGTGGAGTTTGCTCTCTTCCCTCTGTTCCACAGCCCAGGGCGCTGTAGGGGAGTCTGTGCTTCTTCTGTATTCCCTTCCTCTTCCCTACAGGCTTTGTCCTGTGCCCTGCCTCTGGAGGTCCCTGTCCTCCTCCAGTAATGCAGAGAATCTGTCCCAGGGAGGACGCATTGCTCTTTGCAACTCCCACAGTCCCGGTATGAAGGCTCAGAGTCTCTCTCTGGTCTCGCTGGCAGATCTGGTCAGACAGCAGGCACATGAACACTGCAATCCTGTGCTCCTGATGTTCATGCTCCGTGTCCTCATTTATTCACTCAGAGGACACTAGCTCCATCTGCAGCTCTCTGACTTCGGCCAAGTCTTCCTCTCTGTGCCTCAGTTTCCTCCACTAATAATGGCAGCACCTGCCTCTCTGTCTTGTGGTGAGGTCAATGCAATGGCCTGTGTAATACCTCCAGGGGCTAGCACATAGCAGGCACTCAATAAACGAGTGCTCATCAATATTATTAGCATGGTTATTGCCCTTTCAAAAGTGTTGTCCTCTTTGGAACAGCTCTCCTCTGTTCTCCATCCAGGGAGCGGCGCTCACCGTTCTGCTCAGCCCCAACTCTAGTTAAAGTAAGGCCGGACCTGCTCTCCCATGCCACGCTCTGAGGCCTGACACAGCACGCCCTTCCCCAGACTGCTCCTCTTCACTGAAGTCTGTATCCCAAGGGCCTCTGGGGCTCAGGAACACAGACAACCTCTCCTCCTCGTTCCCAACCCCAGGAGAGGGAGAGCCACGTTCCCCACCTACCATGTGCTGCTCCTGCCTCAGCGCAGCATCCAAGAGCTTCATGTCTTTGAGGTGAAGGTTATAGATACATAGCTCGATGTCTGCACTGAAGGAGCCAAAGAAGCAGGAGAGATGGTGTTATGGTTTAGGTCTAGAATGTCCCCCAAAAGTCTCCTGTGCTCAGAGTGGGGCTTTTGGAAGGTGACTGGATAATGGGATGCTCTACTCATTAGCAGATTCATCCATTGATGAGTTAATGGCTGACTGTGCTGTTAGTTAGGAGGTGCTGGGGCCTGGCTGGAGGAAGTGGGTCACTGGAAATGTGACCTGAAAAGGTATATTCATGTCTAGGCTCCTCCCTTCTCTCTCCTTGATTCCTGGATGCTGTGATGTGAATAGCTTTCCTCGGATAAATCTTTCCACCATAATGTTTCTGCCTTGCAGCCAACCCACCATGGACTAAACCCTCTGAAAGCATGAGTCAACTAAACTTCTCCTTTAAGTTGTGGATGTTGGTATTTTGTCTCAGCAATGGGCAAGCGATGATGGTGATGAGAAGACTGATAACTACACAATGATGGTGATGATGGTGGTCATGGTGACGGTGCAGAGCAAGGGAGGGCATGGTGATATTGGTGGCAGTGGTTGGGAGGATAAAAATGACACTATTGATATGACGATGGAAAGGTGTATTCTTGTCCTGGCTCCTCCCTTCTCTTTCTACGTCCTGGCCACCATGACATGGGGAGCTTTGCTCCACTAGACCCTAACACCGTGCTTTTCTGTCTTGGAGCCAGCCATGGACTGAACCCACTGGAAACTGAATTGAATAAACCTTTCTCTCTTTGAGTTTTGGGTGTTAGGTTTTGTGTCCCAGGCCTGGGAAAGTGACTAAGATGGAAGGGCAGTGTGTCGGTGGGAGGAGAGAGGTCAGTGCACTGCAGGGTGTGTCCTGGCCCTCACTCTGCAGTGCTGACGCTCCTCACACCCCCAAGGGTGACAGAAAGGAGGCCAGCGAGCTGCTGGGCACACCCTAATGGCCAAAGAGAATGGTGTCAGCATCCCACATCCTCCCTGGAACACTGTCACCTCTGTCACCACATGACCTGTTCCCTCAGTGCCACTTCACAGATGAGGAAACTGACCCAGGGAAGATAGGACCTGGGTCAAGTGATGGCCACAAGGTCGCCTTTTTGAACCTTTTTGTCCCTGAGAAGCAAACACATTTTAAATGACAACGCACCCACCCAAGGGTGACAAATGCTGAAGAGCAGCCACTGCACAGCAGGGCTGGCCTGCTCACCCACCCCGGAAGCTTGCTTTTGCTACAGCTCTCTCCCTTAGGCCACCTTCAGGGTCCACACTGAACTCAAAGCCTTGGACCCACCCCTTCTCAGTCCTGAGCCAAGCTGGGCCTTGTTCATCCAGCCCAGGCTCCTGGAACTGTAGAACAGAGTGGTCTGAGGAATGCAGCCCGAGCCTGCTCTGGGCTGAAGCTTGGTGCTTTGGAGCACAAGCTTGGAAGATGAGATGTCTGGGTTAACAAAACTCCCTCCCTCTCTGCTGTGTGTCCTTGGGGAAGTGACTCAGCTTCTTTGTGTCTTGCTCCCATCTTCGTGAAGTGGGGCGAACTGGCGGCATCTGCCTCGCTGGGTCGTTGGAGGAACACTCCCTGATTCCTACTTATGGCCCACGGAACCCGGTCCAGGCTGCCCTGCTGGGCAACAGGGCAGAGGGGCCAGCAGCAGGGACCCCGGCCTTGGTTCATGAGGTCACTGCTTCCACCAAGCAATGAGCATCTGCCCTGTCCTCCGAAGGTGCCCATCACGGCCCGCTGCGGCTGCAGTGCCCAGGGCACACCTGCGCTGAGCAAGGGCCCCTGTCCCTCCCAGGGCACAGGCCTGACCCTGTCACTCCAGCATCATCACCACTGTGTGCACAGTGAGTGACTAGAGCATCTGGGGTCCCAGCTCTGACCCTGGCCACTGTGTGTCCCGGCAGGAGCCACTTAACCTCTCTGGGGCTCTGTCTGCCCTGAACTCTGAGCCCGGGCCCTCCCTACCCACGGTGCCTACCTCTCGCAGGCCAGCACCTCAGGGAAGCTGCCGACCCGCAGGAAGGCACGGCACAGCAGCCTGTCCTCACTGGCGGCGGAGCGGGAGCTGCAGGAGGAGCTGCAGTCCTCTTTCTCGGCAGGGCTCAGGCTGCCCAGGCTGCTGGACGGCGAGGGCCCCCCTGGCTGGTGTGGCAGGGCTGTTGGCTTCAGGGTCTCGTGCAGGGACGGGTTGGAGGACCCGTCAGCCAGGGGCTGGAAGCAGAGCAGCCCATTAGTCTAGGGAGGCAGCTGCACTGAGACGCGTGCTGGAGGCTGGTGGCGGGTGGGGCCTGGCTGTGGCAGGCTGCTCATGGCCCAGGGTCTCAGCCACAGCCAGGCTCCAGGGACCCGCATCGCAGCTCATTTGTCCCATGAGCCCAGCCCCAGGCTTCTACCTCAAAAACCTCACCTGGCTGTGTTTCCCAACACCCACCTGCACCCGCATCCAGCGGCTGGCCTGACCTCTCCCGAGCAGCCTGCCCACGTGCTGTGACCGGTGTCTGTCCCCACACCCGCTGATCTGCACACCTGCTTTGCTCCTCCCACAGGGACACCTTCAGGCCCAGGTCTCCAGGGGCTCCTCTGCCCTCCCTCAGCCCCCAGTGTCACATGCCCATCTCCTGCTGCCCAATCTGAGCCGGCCATGCTGGCTGCAGCTCCAGACCCTCTCGTCATGCCTGTTTCCAGGTCTCCCCAGACTCTGGCCCCCCTGCCTAGAGCAGCCTCGTTCCTTGCTTGCTGGGCTGAATCGCTCCTCCCTCTCTGCACCAACTTCTCCTGGTCGATGGTCTCCCAGCTGCAGAAAGCCCCAGGGCTCCTGCCAGGCTGCCTGCCAGGGCCAGCAATGGTTACTGCTCATGTGTAAACGCCCTTCATCCACCAACCACGCCACACAGCTAAGTAAAGTGCTCGGGTCCGACTGCGTGTTCCAGGGACAGGGCCGTGAACTATAGCCAGTTAAAGGTTCTGTGGAAAATGACCTGCCATAAAACCCTTGAATAGGACTGAAAATCACAGATTTAATCCCTCCACCCCACCCCAAACTCTAGGAGATTCCAGAGTTAACTGCATTTCTAAGAAGGAGCTCAGAATCTCACCCGGAACTTCTGATTGATAGGGTAAATGACCTTGGCCTTCATCGCAAATGCTGTGATGTTACTGTTGAAAGGCGGCTCACATTCCTGGGAAGCAGAGAAAATAAATGGCACAGGAGGCTTTCAGGAGAATGAAGGAAAACTGCCAAGAGTCTCCAAAATGCCATATGCTAATCCTAACAGGGGCTTCAAGAAGGCACCACGATAGGCCCAATGAGATCCGTGTAAGTGCTCACCTCCTAGGAGGACGGATGAACAGGTAGAGATGGACCAATGGATGGGCGGGCACGTGGATGGATGGGTGAACAGATGGTTAGGTGGGTGGATGGATGAAAGGATGAATGGATGCACATAGACAGACGAATAGAGGGATGAACAAAATATGGATGAAGAGAAGGAGGGGAAGACGGGTTGATGGGTGGGTGGGTGGATGATGGAGGTATGAGTGGATATATTGACAAATTCTTGGACAGATGGTGTCATTTAATTCTGATTCTTCAGCTTTGGAAGTAATAAGGATTTTAACAACTTGACACTAATTAACAAGAGTTTTTTAAAGAATTGTGAACCATCTTTAAATGGAAAAAGTGAACACATGAAATAATTTTAAGGCACGAGGAGTTAGTCCTAGCTTTCTGAAGCACAGTAGTTAACTACCGCCTACAACAATTTATGATGTATTTCAAAACAACTGGTGGAGCAGTCTGGTTTCCTGGCACATCAAAATGATAAATTTCGAGGAGAGGGAAATGCTAATTGCCCTTATTTTATCAATACAGGTAGTAAATTATCATATGGTACTGCGTAAATACGTACAGTGATTAATTGTCAATTAAAAATGGTTGGTTAAAAAATTTAGCATTGTTAGGGTCTAAACACATGGGGCATCATACACACAAGATTCTGGATTACACCCTAAAACAAAAAAGAAGTGGTCCAGCATGTCTTTGAACTTCACGCAGCCTCCATTTTCCCAGGCATAAAGAGGTCCAGGGTGTCTGTCCCCAAGGACTGCAGGGACCAGGCACCCACCTGAGGGGTCAGAACAGAGGTGCTAAGGCCCAGGCAGCTGGTGTAGCTCTGGTCACGAGCTCCTCTCCCCCTGCTGGGGAGTCGCCTCCTCTGAGAAGCCTCCCCTGACTCCAGCAGGATGGACTTGTTCCCAGCCTGCCCTGTCTCCCCCAAGCCTGGTGCCTCTCTCTCACCCACAGGCTCACCCCCTGCAGGTCCCTGAATCTTTGCTTGGGAACCAGCAGGCTGAGGAGTGGCGGCAGGAGGCTCCCCCTTCAAGCAGTCTCCTCTGCTGCAGGCCTCGCTTTCTGGCCTCGCCCTGAAGGAAGAGCTGCAGAGAATGTGACCAGTCTCCAGCTGCCAGGCCCACCCCGGCCCAGACACCTGCTCAGGGACTCAGGAGTTCATCTGTGACTCACACTGCAGTGCTGACCTAGGAGCTGAGGAGCCACAATGCACCCTGTATAAAAGGTGATCACAGCTTCAGCAAATGTTTAAATAAAGTGTTTACAGTATCACAAGAAAAGATGCACTGGGCCTGGGGATTTAGCTCAGTGGTTTCGCCACCTGCCGTGCTAGCGCAAGGACCCGAGTTTGATCCCCAATACCAAAAAAAAAGAGAAAAGATGCATTGCCATGAGTCCTCCTCAAACTCCTCCTTCTCACTTCTAGCACACTTAGCTCACGATTCTTGCCACTTTCTGAAGCAGCTCTGGACTTCTCTTTCCTGAATGTTTTTACGAGGTGAGATTAAAAAAATACAGTAAGTGCTGCTGCCCAGTGCCAGCCAATGGAAGGGCGGCTTAGAAAAGCATTACAGTGCGTCCTCATCCAGCTTACTCACCCGATCCGGCACCGAGTGACTCTGGCTCCTCCCCAACATCAAAATGACCATGAGAGGGAAAAGTTTGGAAGCAATTCAGGACCTTGAGGAAGCCACAACAGCACAGCTAAAGGCACTCAGGAAAGAGGACTCCAGAGCTGCTGCAGAAAGTGGCGAGGTCGATGGGATGAGTGTGTTCAAAGCCAGGGAGAGTGTTTTGAGGGGGATTCTTGGCAACATGTCTTTTACTGCAATAATCTTGCCTCAGCCCCCGGCCCTTGCTTTGTGGATTTTTAGACTTCCTACAGAGGTGAAAAGAAGTGAGGAAAGGGGTGAAAGACAGGAGGAAAGCCTGGCCTCTGCCTGCCTGTAGCTCATCTTCTAAAGGAGAGATGAAAAACAGAAATTGCACTTGGTGTGAAAAACATAAAGAAAAAGAGTCGGAGCTGGGCCAGCTGCGACCTGTGAAGCAGCAGCCTGGGGTGGGAGCCGGGAACAGGAGCCTAGGCAGGGCATTGAGGCTGCCCAGTCGGTGGTGGCTCCACCCTGTGGACACCTGAATCTTCCACCCCTCTCACCTGCAGCCTGCAGTGCCCTGAAGGGCAGGGCCTGAGGGATGTCAGTCTTGGCTGGGGGAGGAAGTGGCCAGGAGCCCTTGGCATAAGGGATCAAGAACAGGGGTCTGCTACCCAAACAGGACCAAAGGACTTTAGTTTTTCAAAGCTGTGTTATAAAAGTTCAGGTGTTCTCCACATTCCCAAACTCCCCTGCTGAGGAAATACAATTACTCAGAAAACTGGTTGTAGCACAAATTTGCAGTTGAGCTGAAGCAATGCAATCATTTGGAAAATTGGTTAGAGCATAATTGTAGGAGAAAAGCCATTTCGCTCACCGACATAAAGGTGTTGTTTGCAGTACATGCATAAGTGCACCCCGCAGTGGGTCAGTGTCCTCTCCCTCTCCACAGCAGAGGTGGGGACGGAGAGCCAGGCTACGGGAAGCAGCTTCAGAGCCCGTGGATTTCCCTGTGCAGTTCTGGCTCACAGGAGCTACTCATTAAGCAGAGGTCACGTGAGCAGTGCAGGGGCCAGACTGCCCGGGTTGGCTGCATATTAGTATGCAAGCGAGGCGTCCAGAACAGCCCGTTACACTGGAGTCTGCAGCAGGGGGCGCTCTGTCCAGCCAGCCCAACAGGCAAACACTAACTTAACTCAGGACAATGATTAGCCTGGTAATGGGCATAGCTGAATAGTTAGCAAGTAAAACATTAATTACTGGGCAGGAAAAACACAAGTTGACCGCCCAGGGGGTAGAAAGACATGTTCTTGCCCTGCAAACACTGAAGGGAACATATTAGAGAACCCCAGGGATGGTGCAGAAGGAATCACTGTGACCTCATTGTAAAACTGAGGTGTCTGAGTACAGGCGGTGAAGTTTCTTACCCAACATCCCATAATAGCAGAACTGGGATGGGGTTTAGTGCTGGTTCCCAAGGCCAGGGAGAGTGGGGTTGTTTCTTATTTTTCTTATTAACAGTTATATCAAGATGGAATCTGTACATCTGCACTGTACAGGTCACCCATGTGCAGTATATAATTTGATAATTTTCAGTATCTTTCCGGAGAGGAGTGACTGTCACCATGGCCAATTTCAGAAATGTTTGCCGAACCAAAGAGAAACCTTGATAACAATCACCTCCAGAACAATCAGTTCTGGACATTTCCTATGAATGGAAATTTGCCAGTGGTATTCAACCGCTCTTTCACTTAGCATAACAATTTCAAGGTTCTTCTACAATGTGCAGTAGCATCTATCAGCACTTCATTCCTTTTTATTGGCAAGTAATATTCCTTTGTGCAGTGTGACCACATTGCATTTACCTTACTGTTAGTCAATGGCCATTTGGGTTCTTTTCCCATTTTGGCTGCTGAGGACAGTACTGGGAGAACTTTTGGGTCCATGCTGTATGGACATCTGTCTCCTTTCTGTGGGCAGGGTTTTAATAGTATGACAGGAGGATGGGGGAGACAGAGAGACAGACAGACAGACACCACACATAGGGACTCACACACTGTCACAAGGTGACCTCCCAAGCCTCCAGACCCCAGAGATCCATGTGGAGTCAGGGACTGAGGGCTGTGCAGAGACACACTGATGCACGCGCGCGCGCGCGCACACACACACACACACACACACGTGCACGGTCAAACACACAGGAACAGAGACAGGGAGCAGGGGTAGGGGCAGGGATGCATAGCACTGTGAGGAGTGCCAGCCCTGCTCAGGAACACAGGGAGCTCCCTCTCCATCTCTAGGACCTCCAGCTCAGCTCGGGGCCACCCTCCCTTCTACAGGGTCCACAGGGTCCTGTCACCATCATAAGGACAGGCCTGGGAAGCACAGGCGGGGTGACTGAGCGTCACCAGTAGCTGAGGCCCTGATGTCTGACCTCTAGTCAGGTTCGTCTCTCACCAGCGCCCTCTCCTCTGCAGTCAATCGGATTGTGGAACGAGATGATGGTGATGTAAAGTGGCAGTGGCCGATGGCCTGGGGACAGCGGCACTTGCTGGGCAGAGGCCAGACAGAGCCAGGAACAAGACTCAGCTGGCCACTCCCCAGGTATAGGCCTGGGGAAAGCACCTATCTCCCTGAGCCTCAGTTTCCTCATTTGGAAAATGAGGACAAGAAGAACTGTGTGAGATAACCCACAGGGGTGGTTACATCACTCACCAAGGAGACAGGAACAACCATGTGGTATCAGCAGGCACTAAAAATGCCACTTCCACCTTTTCCTTCCCTAGGAGACAAATTTGCAATGCTTTTCAGGGAACCAGGGAGAGAGTAGAAATGTCTCATCCTCACCCCCCAGAGAGCTCCCCAGGGTGATGCTGTACGGGTGCAGGTAGGCTGCGTGGACCCTGGAAGGAATAGGGGGACTCTGCCTGGAGTTTAACATCCTGTCCGGGGTACAGCACTTCTTCCCAAGATATTTACTTGAAAGAAATAAGTGAAAAGAGACTTACTTATATGTTCTTGGCAGCCTTGCCCATAAGAGCCAAATATGGTGAACCATTCCATCCAGCAACCAAATGCCCACCAAGTGGTGGGTGAGAAACCACACAACCAATCACCACTGAACAACAGAGAGGGACCAGTTACAGAAGTTCACAAGACAGTGAAATCTCAGAAGCGCACTGTGGTGGGAATGTGCACTCGAAGAGGACAGGGTTCCATTTATATCAAGGTCTAGATGAGCAAAGCCTACCGGTGACTTTGGGAATCAAAGCCTCTGCAAGTGTGCACTCCAGGAGGTGACCAGTAGGGAACACTAAGGAGCTTTCTGGGTTGATGAAAACTTTCTCCATGGGGGTATTGGTTCCCAGGATATAGACGTTTGTTAAAACTCATCAAACTTTGAACTTAAAATTTGTGCATTTTATTGTATTTTATTGTATGTAAATGATGCCTCAAAGAGGAAGCATAATGGGAAAATATACCTGTCAGAGATGGTGGCATGACACCAGGCAGGCCACTCGACACCTGGGGTGCACCCAAGTAAACAGATAAGACAGGAAGCTCACCTCCACAGCCTCCTCATCCTGGGGCATCTGTGTTTCTCTCTTCTTCCTCTTTGACGACGGGGAGCCGGCTTCTGAGGGGCTCTGTGCATCAGGCTCCAGATTCTTGAGCAGACATCGAGTGTCGTCTTTCTAAACCCCAGGCAATGGACAGAAATATTATACTAAAGTTAACCAGCTCAGGTTGTCCTGCCCTGGGCTTTAGCCAACCCAATCCTCCACTTAGCAGTTATTTCTACTCACCTCTGTGTGCCCTGCAGTCTGGCCCAGCCTTCCAGACTGCCTAGGTCACTTTCCCCAGAAGTCCCCAGGGTTCCCCAGAACACTCATCTCAGGATAAAGAAGGATACTCCCCAGGATAAGGAAGCCAGAATCCCCTGAGACGTCCCAGCTGAAGGAGCCCTCAGGACCCAGATGCCAGACTTTGAGCCAAGGATCTACCATTTCTCTTCTAGTTTGGTTGTGGTCTCCAATGGACCATGGGCTCCTTGAAGGTGTCTGTTTTGCTTTGAAAATGGCACATAAATATCACTTTTCCTGCTGCTTTCAACAATGGCACTGAATGAGTTATAAGAAAAGATCTGATGCTAACTTAAACAACAGAGCTGTTTCTATTGTGAACCATAATCGTGTGGATTTTGCATTTGCAAATTCACATACTGACAAAAATGTATTGGTAACCAAGGGACTGGGTGACTGAGGGGCTGTCACAGCCAGATACAGACACATGCAGGGTGTGGAAACGCAAGAGTTGCTGACTTGCATGGTCAGTTGAGGTCCTCCCCTCCTTACCCCCTCTCATTCTATAAACAAATGTTCTTCCTGTAGCCTAATTAATATGGCACATTTTTGCAATTTTGTGTGTTTTGTAGGTGTTTTTGCTGTTTAAAGCTGTCCCCAGCTGTGGAGCTAACATGCTGTCCAGTGCTCAAGGGTGCTGGAGGGCTGTGATGAGCTCAACAGTGATGAGGAGCTCAATGGAAATGATGAGCTCAACGGAGATGATGAGCTCATTCAGGCCAACTTCAGTGCCACTGGCTGTGAGCACAATGGTGGCCATCAGCAACATGTATTAAATGAGGGTCTTTAAACAGAAACACCCATGGCACAATATCCTGAAAGGTGAGTTAATAAGAATGCTTCAAGTAGAATCTCCCAGGGTCTGCATTCACCAATTCAGTGATCTTAGTGACTCTGATGAACATAACTATCACAAATAGTGAGAATGGACTGTATTTAGAATTTTGTTATGGCAGAGACACTTGTATCTCCTTCTTTGGTCACCAGTTGCTAAAAGATATAATTTTTGCATCAAAGCAGCATCACCAGTTTGTTATAGGGTTTGTCAGCAACTATCACCAAGCATCTGGTAAGCACCAAGCCTTGTTCCAGGTCCTGTGTATGGTCATGAATATGCAAAGCCCCTGCCTTCTAGGAGCTGACATTGCAGGAAGAGAAGAGAGGCGTAGACAAATATGCAGCCTGGTGGGGATGATAAGTGCTATAGAGAAAGACAAGGAGGGTGGGAGGATGGAGAATGACTGAAGGAAAGCCTCTCAGACAAGGTAGTATTTAAAAACAATTAAAAGAAATAAGGGGAAAAGCCTTTGAGATACCCAGAGAAGAGCATTCTGGGAAGAGAGAAAAGCAGGTGCAAGAGCCTGGGACAGGCACAGGCCCTGCCCATCTGGGGAAGTCTGTGTCTGGAGCACTCTCGGGTGGATCTTGGGGTAGAGATGGTAGATATGGCCAGAGATTTTGCATTTGTTTGTTTAGCAACTGTAGCTGACCAGCACAAGAGTTCTGTAAGGAAGGACTTGATAGGATCATCCTGTAATAAAGACCCTAGAAGAAAAGTCCTCTGACCCCACAGGAGAACCCCGTTTTTAGAGATCCCTTAAAAGTGACCAGGTTGCAAAGAGTCTCCAGCCACCTGAAAACAGACTCTTATCTGAACAGAAAAATTCAAAATAAGCAAAAGGAAAAAGAAAGCATGAATCTGACACTGCACTGGAAAAAGAAAAAACACATAACAACAATAATATCCTCAGAGAGATGAAAGAATATATCCCACAAAATAAGAACAGTAGGGCCAGGGATTTAGCTTAGTGGTGCCACTGCCTGCCTTGCAAGTGCAAGGACCCGAGTTTGATCCCCCAGTACCAAAAAAAAAAGAACAGAGTAGTATAAACAGAAGATTCTGAGAACAACGAAGAGCTCAAACATTAAAATTATGTAATGGACAAAGAAACTGATGTTTATATACAATGGAATACTACTTTGCTATGAATAAGGGTAAATTTGAGCCATTTGTAGGAAAATGGATGCACCTTGAGAACATGATGTTAAATGAAATAATCAGACACACAGCTTAAATATTGCATGGTTCCTATTATATGAAAAACCCAAAGAATAAATAAAGAACAAAGTAAAAGACAAGAGGAAACCAGGAGAAAGACCTTTTGTATGGGAGGGGACCAAGAGATGAGGGAGGAGAGAAGAAAGGGGTGTAAAGAGAATTAAGATATGTTATGTATATGCACCAACTCCCCATGATGGATGTAATTGTTATGCACTGCAAACACATACTAATAAAAATAAAATTGTGAAAAGCTCAATTACAAAGACGAAGAAAAGCCTGCCAGAAAGTAGTATCATGAAAAAAGATAAAGAGATGGGATGCTGGAAAGAATAATATAATTAGAGGCCAAATTCAACCTAAGCACAGTAGGAGTTTTTGAAAGACGAAAATATGTAAGAATCTTCAAAGAAGCCAAAAAACCCCCCAAAACAACAAAAAACCCCCCCAAACAAACAGAAAAACAAGTTTCTAGAATGCAAGATCCTGCCAAAGGACCAACTCATGGGATTATAACAGACTCCCACCAAAGCTTATCCTGATGCAATTTCATATACTGGGGCAAAGAATAGATTCTTTAAGATTCTATAGATGTCAAAAGAAAAAAAAGTTTCATGCAGAGTATCAAGAATCAGAACAGATTTAAATTTCTCAACACTAACAATGGAAGTTAGAAGAAAATGCCTTCTAACTTTAAATGGAAAATGGAATTACTTACCTAATGTAAACAAATTAAATATAAAGATGGAAGAATAGAGATATTTTCAGACATGAAAGTTTTCAAAAGAGTTGCATCCATCCCCTTCTCAGAAAGCTACTGCAGGATATGCTCCAACCACACAAGAACATTAGTGAAAGAAGACAAATGCTAGGGATCCCTGAAACAGGAGCCAACCAGGAAAGGAGGCAAGGAAACCTCAGCATGGTAGCCTGGAAAGATCTTAGTGGTGACAGTGATGGCCCAGAGAAGTTGCTCCTCAAAATCTAAGAAGGAATTCATGGGAGAGGTTGTTAATAACAGCTTGCTTTGTGTCTGGGTGGGGACCAGGACCTTGTCTTCCCATGTTGCTGTTGCTGGTCTGGTTCTCTGTTTAGAGAACAGCCCATTCCAAGTGGGGCACGCCAGACATTTCTGGGAGAAATATATTTGTTAAGAAGATAAAGCTGATCAAATACGTTATGAGTTCAAATGTCTTGAAAAGAAATGTGCACAAGTGAGGGAGAGTTCAGTGTTAAATGAAGGCTAAGCTCATGCGATCTAAGCAAATAAAAAATCTGATAACTTAATTTCAGGGAAAGTAAAGGTTGTACAGAAAAGGAAGGCAATCATAATCACATCAAGTTCCTGATTTATAGTGAGTGATGTTTACAGAATCATGATAGTGGAAACAATGAACATGGATTTAACCTAAATTACCTTCTAAGTGCATAGTGGTATTGGGAGGGGTGGATGTGCTCATGAAGAAGGGAAGAGGCTAAGACTTCCTACCTTTCTGCTTGGGAATCCGTGGCTACTGCCTAAAGCTAAAAATGCAAACTGCAGCAATGCAGTTGAGTTGGAGATGGGGAGCAATTAACAAAAGAGCCAGATGAAAGAGCTGGGCACTCTGGCTTAGGAGAAGTGGGAATGAGTGGGAGTGGGGGGTGGTGCTGTTTGCAAACTAACACTTCATATGCATGGGTAACTGATGCAAACTAAGAAGCTGTAATGATAAAATAAATAAAACAAAAGGAAGAAAAACAGGAAAGTGGTGCAAGATGAAATTATGAGCTGTGGGACTTGGACCAGAAAAGAACAGGATTGCCCAGGAAGCAGGAAGAAGCATCCTGTCTGGAAGGCAGAACCAGCAAGGCCGCCCAGGGGACCTTCTTTCTGGGTCTTGAGACTGAGCAAGGTCATAGGTGGAACAGAATTTGTGCAGAAGAGTAGAGGAGGCACCCAGGGGACAGTGATTCTCGTCGGGTGGGCACCCTGGCACCCGTGTTCCAGGCTGGGTGTCTGGAGAAGGTGCTCCATGCCATCATCTTTGCAGGCAGCCAGGCATACCTGGAGCTCTTACATCAGGAGAGCCACTGTCAGATGTGCAGTCTAGAAACGCAGACTGGAGTGGAGACAGGAGGAAAAGGACTCCCAGTAGAAAGGAGGTGGTTTCAAAGGTCACATCCAAACCATACAGAAACCTGTCACCCTACCACTGAGCCAGAGCCCCCACCACAGCTACCACCCTGGTCTGAGCCACTGTCACCCTCGAGGGACCAGCAGTGCCAACCCAGATGGCGTGGTTACACGTGAGCCTCAGCTCCCATACGGGATACAGATCGCCACCGAGCAGGTAGCAGGTGATGGCAGCTCTGGCGTGAGGCTCAGGCAGACGGAGGTTGAAATCCAGCCCCGACTTTGGTTCATCACAGGATCCTGGAGAAATAACGACACTGCAGATCTCAACCACTTGGCTGGAAAGTGAGACGACAGCTCCTACGTTATGGGCTTGGCGTGAGGATAGAAGATCAAACGCCTGGAAACCCTGCCCTGGCACTACTTCAGTGTCTGTCCTCAGCAACCCTTTGCTGTAGCGCAACACTTCCCAGGGAAAAAGACTTTCTCCTTTGCAGGAGGGTAGGAAATCTGGGGTCAGTAAGACCATGTCACCTGATCTCCGATCCTACCAGACTTTGCCTCTCAGCCGAGAGGATCTGAAATAGTCACCTACCTACCCCTCACCACCGAGCGAAGGCCCGCAGACCAGCCATCTCCACAAGAGTCCCATTGCAGGACAATGGTGACAGGAAGCATCTGTGAGTCTTCAGGTGGCTACCCTTGACCCTCACCACACAGAGTACAGGGGCTCTGGGATTAGACACACATCTGTCATTTGGGCTCTCTGTGCCTCAGTTTCCATATCTGCAAAACAGAGTCATCAATGGAGCCCACTTAAAGCTGTTGAGATGATTCAGGCAGAGGTTCCAGCTCATCAGCACTCAATGATGGTGGCCTTACTATTTCTCCGTGGTAAAATCATTGGGTGATGTTATAAGCGGTGTTTACGTGTGCCTGCCTCCTTCTCCAGGCCTGGGCCTCAAACTGGCAAGGGCAGGGTCGCTCCTGCTCACCCAGAGGACACCCGAGCCGCTGGTGGCAGACACTCAGCACGCTGTTGTTGCAGGGATGAGCGAAAGGAAGAACCCAGCCCTCGACTGGAGGGACTCAAGAGGGGCCATGCCGGAAGGGGCGCTCAGGAGAGGAAGGCGCGACCAGGGCGGCACCACAGCCCTCCTCTGTCCTCCACCCCTTGCCAGGGCTGCCAGCTTCGGGTCCATTCTCCCTCTACAGACGGGGACACTGAGACCTGGATGGGCTTAGGGGCTCAAGATCACACCGCGGGGTAGGGTGCCGCTGTCTCTTCTGCGGAGACCCAGGGCCAAACCTTTCGG
>NW_004624755.1:22398100-22431101 GCF_000247695.1 Heterocephalus glaber | reverse complement strand
CCCGGCAGCCTGGCGACGGGGGCCTCAGCGCTCAGGTGGCCTGGGGCCAGGGGCGCTCGCCGACTTTCCGGATTCTCTCCACTTTCCCAGATCCGCCCGAGAGTGAGGGAGGAGCCTGCACCGCCCGCCCAAAACTTTGAGCCTTCCCCACCCCAGCCCCCCTGCAGCACTGAGCATGCCCAGCACAGCTCCCAGGATAGCCCTTCCGCAGGCTCGGGAGGAAGGGAACCCCCAGCACCTAGAAAGCCTTGCTCCTTTGAGTTTACAGAGCGCTTAGGAAGCAGTTAGCCCAAAGTCCAGGATAACTTTCCTCCCAGCCCTTGGGGACGGGTGCTGGTAAACTCCCGTGCTTCGGAGGAGGGAGCTGTCAGGGCCCTAACGCTGGAGCAACAGCAGCCCCTGGTCCTGGGGACTCCATGTTGGCTTCCTGGAGCACACGGCCCGAAACTGCCTCTGAACGCGATCCCTGAAGACTTCCGTTTTCCCCGCGAGGGTCAGTGCTTTGCCTGGCAGAACCGAGAGAGCGCTTGGTCGTCGGATCACTGCGCGTAGGTGGAGAATTCGCTGTGTGCTTGCAGCCGGGCCAGGCAGGAACCAGAGGAGACACTGAGGTTCTCCAGGCCCTGCAGGAAAAACAGAGGACTGCCTCGTCCTGCTCTTTTGAGCAAGCTCTTCCTGAGCCGGTGCTAGCCACGTCTGGGAGCTGGGGGTGCAGCAGCGAACACACCGTGCACATGCGCACACACACGCTTGTGCACACACGTCTGCCCTCATTTCCCGTGAGGCCAGGGGCGGGAGGTCCCGGGGGAAAGGCTGCAACCCTGAGGTGGGCTGTGCGCTCAGCCTGGAGTTCTGGAAAACGTCTAATCTGTTGCATCGTTTCCTCCCCTACTTTTCTAGGTGGAAGAGATGGAAGCTATCTCCTAATTCTCCGTCTTTCACACGGATGAAGAAACAGATAGCTAGAGAGGAGCAGTGATTTGTTCAAGCTCTTGCAACTATGGAGTGGACAGGGTGTGCTCAGGCCTGGGGTGTGTCACCCTCTGCTCTGTGGAGCTTCTTAGGCCTTCCCTGGAAGAAACAGCATGGTTCCTGGGGACCTCTGTGTGACAGTAACCCGGAGTTCTTGCTTTCCCCTGGGTATTTCTTTGGTGTTCCAGCTTTGGTTTAAAAATATAATGTTTTTTGCATTTACCTTATTTTAGAGTTGTTTGGATATTAAACTCCTTCTTTGATCACTGTCACTTGACATTGGCTCCAACAAGATGCTCAGCATTTAACCCCGCAGCCATGCTGCTGGGGCCCCCGAGGCAGCACATCCAGTGTGAGAAGCTCAGCTAATACATTCTCAGGTGCTCAAATCCCACCACCTCGTCCACATTAGGTCGGGAGAGGCCTGTCCTCGGAGGGGAAAGGGGTCGCCAGGTGCCAGGCTCCCAGGCAGAAGCCCACAGACAGCCAGAGTGGAGGAGAGGCTGGCAGAAGAGGTGCACTCTTCCCATGAGCAGCCCTGCGCTGTCACCCTGGCCAGGAGGGGTCTGGGGAAGAGAGAGGAAGCCCGTCCAGGGCCCTCTCCCGCGCTTGAAAGGCTCAGGTGGCTTTCTGGTTCTCCAAAGAGGTGGCCCAGGGCCAGGCTTGACTTCCTGCCTCCCCAGGCCATGCAGCAGGTCGGGGGCTTATCCACAGCAAGGGCTCAGGCAGAGGGTACAGGACTGGAAGGAGCTGAACCCAACCGGAAGTGAGGGGCCTTTTTCCCTCTCTGCTCTCTCTGTGCCTCTGTGCTGCCCTGTCGGATCTGACTCGTGCCTCTGCCTCTCCGAAGGCTGCTGTTTTCCAACAGTGCTGATGGCGGTGGTGAGATTGGCGGAGATCCGAGGTTCCCGCGTATCAAGGAAGATTTCCTAAAGGAGGGAAGACAGAGCTGAGTAGGGGTTCGTGGAGGGGCCTTGAGGTCCGGAGAGCGACCCATCTGGTCTGGGTACTGTGGGATCTCGAGTTGGGCCAAGCAAGCTCCGTGCGGCCTGCGGCCGCCCAGGCTTCACCCCCGCAGCCCCTCCTGAGCGTGCCCGCGCTTCCCTCCCGGCGCCGAGCCCCAGATGCGCGCGTTCGTGCCAGCAAACTTTCGGGCGCCTGCACTGAGCATGCTCGGCGGCGGGGCGGGCCCGGGGTCCGGAAGCTCAGGCGAATCCTCGGGGCGCACCAGCTCGGGCTCGCCGTCCCCGGAGGCGATGGTCCCCGCGGGCGCCCGGGGTCGCGCCACATGGGTGCTGGCCGGGGGCGCTCTGGCCGCGGCCCTGGCGCTGGGGGCCCCGTCCGGACCGCAGGTAAGGAGCGCCCGACCCGGTGACGAGCGGACTCAGGGCCGACTGTCTACACCGGCGGCCCTTCGTGTTGGCTGAGGGTCGGGAAGGGAGGGCAGGGTGTGAATGGGAGGTCGCGGTGTCCCTTGGGTGCATTCAGCGTGTGTGCAGGCAACTGAGGGGAAAAGGGAGGCTCCGCGCGCTGGTGGTTGCGGTTGCAGCTTGGCTGGTGACCGAGGTTCGAATCCGCTCCGTACTCTAGGGCCTCCGCGTCGCCTCCCCTGCCTCCCCGCCCTGGTCTGTACTGTGGGGCCATTGCGGGCCCCAGAGGTCTGTGAGTGTCAGTGGCGCGTCCTGGGCAGGCAAGCTCTACAGGTGCCTCGTGGTGGCGGTTGTGAGGTGCGAGTTGGGTCACCGGCCGGAGTTCTACCTGACGTCACTCTACTGGATGAAGGACTATGGATTTTCTGGCCCCCTCACAGTGGTCCTCCTCCTCTCTGGCCCCGAACTTTGAAAGGCACCGGCTCTGGCTGTCACTCTAGATACCCTACCTGCAGACACAGGGCGCTTGATATGCTTGCTACCCCGAAAGTTCAGGGGTCTGGACAAGGATCCCTTCCCTTCCGGTCACGTGTTTTCCTAGGTTGTCTTTAGCTAAGCACTGTCGTCAATGTACCGAGCTTTGCACAGCCCCATGACAGAACTTTTCCCCAGGGTCCTTTTGCTGGCTCCTCCAAGGGAGATGGGAAGTGTCAGGCCTATTTTTTTCGAGAAGAAAACCAAGGCCCAGGAAGGCACGCCCCCCCCCCCCCCCGGCCATTCTCTGCTCTTGCTGGGTCCCCCACATACAGAGCCTGCTTTATCAGCCCCCTTGCTTTGAACATGGACCTGATTCTGGAAGCTGATGCTGGAACATCGTGGTGCAGTTCTGTGTCTGTCAGGAGCTGGAGTCGGGTGTGGAGGGTGGTCCCTGCCGAGGGAAAGGGGCTGTGCCCTCTGGGAAGGCATCTAGGACAGGGAGAGCCTGTGGCGCCTCACTCTCAAGGGCCACCCCTGCCCATGCAGGGACCTGGCATGAACACCTGTGTCCAGGTGCCCTCTGCACCTTGAGCACCTGCCTCACCTGTGTCCTGGCGCTGCCCATGCCTGACCCACCGTCCACTCTTCCATCACTCCGGGCTGTCTCTGTGAGCTGTCCAGGAAAAAACTTGGGCCTTCTGTGGGCCTAGGGTGTCCCCTCATGGCCACTCCCCTCTGGGGTTTGAGACCAGTCACAATTCTACAGTGATTAAATGCATTGAGGACCCTGGTGGGAGCCATGAAGGAGGACTAGGGAGGTGTCTATTCAGTTCTGGAGTCAGAGGGAAATTCGCAGTTTAGACTTGAAGGATGTGTACGCTTAGCCAGGGTAAGAGTGAGAGAGAACTCCTAGGTGTGCAGAAGGTCAGGGACCAGCTGGAGGGGCCACCTGGTGGGAGGGGCTTAGCAAACACCCCCGCGGTCCCACAATGCCCGGACATCCCTTGGTTAGAACCATTGTGTCTGTTATTGCTTGGGCTACTTGTCCTTCTGCTTTGCTGAATGGTGAGCTCTTGAGGGGCAGGTTTGTTCTTTCCTTTGTCTGATGCTCACTGAGAATGCCTCTCATTCTCTGTGGTTCTCAACGTGGAGTTCAGGAATCAATCCACTTCGGGGGTCTAAGGAGTCAGCGCTATTTTCACACCAGTACTGCAGCATGATTTATCTTTTCTACACGTTTTCTCACAAGGATGCATGGGCTTTTTCAGAAGTGACCTGGCATGTGGTATTGCAGCAGCTTCAATGTAGAAGCAGATTTGAGAATCCACCTTCTCCCATTAATCCCGACATAGATGAGATTTGCAAAAGTATAAAACAGTAGCATTTTTCTCATCATTTTTTTTTCCTCCAATGAGTTTTAATCAGTGGTACTTCTGTATCAGGGAGAGGATTTTCTAATAAAGGGCAAGTATCTGCTGATGCTACGGTGTCTTCCTTTTGCATCCAAAGGTCTGTCCTGAGCTGAGGAAAGGGGAGACTGGGCCCCGAGTTTCTCAGAGGAAATTCCCAAGTCAGTGTTTCCTCTTTACACGGAGACGGGGCACAGAGAGCCAGTTCCAGCCCCACTGACAAGGGGTCCATGGACAACAAACAGGCCACTCCCTCCTTCTCAAAAAGGAACCACAGCCTTTGTTTGTGTTTGTCATTGTTTTTGTTGTTTTGTTTTGAGACAAGGTCTCCCTATGTAGTTCAGGCTGTCCTTGAACTTACTTTGTCGTCCAGGCAGGCCTCAAACACCCAGAAATCCTCCTGCCTCACCCTCCCAAGTACTGGAGTTATAGGCATGCACCCCCATGCCCAGCTTGGACCTACATCCTTCACACACAGGGACTTTTCAGTAGGGTAGAGGCCTCGGCTCCTTCCAGACCCTCAGCAGTAATGGGCCAGGGCATGGTTGGCCTCGGCCATCTTGTGCATGTCCTGCTTCCTCTTGATCACGGGGCCCCAATTGTGAGAAGCCTGCAGCAGCTCACGTGACAACTTCTCTGGCATCAATGTCGGCTGGTGGTTACTATCTCGGCACTCAGCGATCATCCACTTTGTGACCAGGAAGCGGCGACGTCGGTCAGGTAGGGGCACAGGGACCTGGTGGAAATGGCCACCCCTGAGGATGGGTACGAGGCCAGTGACAGACTCATAGTTGTTCAGTGCTTGGTGGAAGATGGTGTAGGGGTTGTGTTCTATGGTTGCCTGTTCCTCTGCAGAAGCAGCATGGTACTTCTCAAGCTGTTTCCTTTTCACAGCTTCCAGAGTCTGGTTCACGAGCGATCTGGCCAGTATTTTATTTCCTGCTTTCATCATTGTGTTGGTGAATTTACTGATCACTGGGTCTGCAAACACAGAGCATGTTGTCATCTCTGGGGCTGCTTTGATGAGCTGAGTCTGCTTGAGCTCCTGGTCATATTTCTCCTCCTCGTTGAGCTCGGTCTCAGGCTTGCGGTAATGTTCTTTGTCAACTAGAGGATTCCTGAATTCAGGACCATAGCGGCTCTGTCTCACCTGGGTTGGCCCTGGAACACGCCAGACAGTGCACGTGATCCTGGGGCTGGGCCGGGCCAGGCCAGGATTGCCTCTCACCATTTTTAATTTTGGAAAATGTAGTTATTTTTCATAAGATATACTATTTAGGTGAATGCGCAGTAGAATTATCATTCCTATTTAAAATGAATTAATGCCTGCTTATAATATTCTAATTTTAAGTTTAAACACAGTTTTCATCAGTGCTGAGGAAATACAGTAAGTATTGAGAAGTATAGCCTGCACAGACTGAAGTTCTTCGGAGTTCTCAACAGTTGTGCAGTATAGAAAGAGTCTTGAAACAAACAGGACTCAACCTGGAGCATAAATGCTCAGGCTGAACGTGGCCCCTCCTGTCTCTCCCCTCTATCAGGCAGTTCCAGCTGTTTCCCAGTTGGAGCAGTGCATCAGCAGCTGGCCACTTGTGGCTGTTTAAGTGGACACATTTCCGGGGCTCAGCAGCCCTGGGGTGAGGCTGCAGTGTTGAACAGCCCCACAGGGACAGTGCCAGCTCTGCAGAGGGCTTCCTTGGAGCTAAGGAGATGGAGAGAATGTGGTGAAGGCTGAGTGCAGACGGGGCCTCTGTGCCCGCTGTTCCCTCCTGGTGCTGGGCACTGTCCTGGGCGTTTGGAACCAGAGAACAAGGCGGACCCAGAGGGGTCCCTGCCCCCAAGGGTCTTGCGTCTCAGAACAGGAGAACTTCAGGAAGGAAATGTTGAGGGGTGGGGCCGCCCAGATCCACACAGTGGGCAGGGTGGACAGGAGATGGGTGGGCTCTGTCTGCACAGGGTGGTCGGGGAAGGCGTTTGAGAGCTGCAGGATAGGTGGAGCCCTGCGTGGAACGAGGGAGGTCTGGGAGAAGAGCGTTGTGAACAGGATGCTGGCTGGCATTCTGGGAAGATGGAAAACGATGAACAGGCCTGGCTAAATGACATTCTGAAGCAACCCCATGGCAGGTGTGACAGGGGACAGCAGGGCAGAGTTGTGGGCAGGAAATCAACTGGGAGGCTGGGGGAGACCAGCTGCATGAGGACAGTGCATCGGGCGAGGGGCTGTGAGGAGCTGCTGAGAAGTTGTTGGGTTTGGGTATATTTTGGAGGTAGAGCCAACGGGATATGCTGGGGTTAGTTTGAGGTTGAGGGAGAGAGAGACAAAACCAAGTTCAGCCCGAGTCAGTGGAAAAGAGGGAAGCAGTTTGGTAATATTCGGAAAACACGAGTCCTGCTTTGGCCTTGTTGACGCTAACATGCCACTTAGATATCCAAGTAGAAACGTGCAGAGGTGTGTCCGGTGGGGAAGCCTGTATTTCAGGGAGAAATCTGAACTAGAGATTGACCTTGGAAAGTGGCCCATGGCCTTGACTGTCTGTCAGGGGCCTTTTGGGCTCACCTTGCCCCAGCAATCCCAATTGCCAGGGGAGGTCCTACGGCCAAACCCTGGGCCCTCGGCTGTTGGTAATGGTGTTGTATGGACATGGCATACCAGCGTCTCTTTGAGTCCTGCTTGCAGTTCCTTTGGGCAAATTCCTAGAAGCAGAATTGCTGGACCATACTGCCTCATTCTTTGTAATAGTTACGTAGTACTCTATTGGGTGGTGGTACTATAACTTGCTATTTAAAATAGGATTTTTAAGCCGCTGATGGTGTAAACCCCATGTGAATGAGCTGAGCCCCTAGTCTGGCTCCCTATCTGGGATTCTGGGTGGATTTGAGCAGGGCTGCCTGGACCAGCTGCAGTAGTTCTCCCTCGTTCTTCCACCTTGCCATCTGTTTCTGCTTCTCCTTCATTCCATCTGGATCTCTCCTTGAATGGGCATCCTGCTCCATCCCTGTGGCTGGGTCTCCTCCATGCAACTGGAATCTTGTTATTCCAGCAGAGCCACCCTGGCCAGGGCTGTGTCCAGGGGCTTGTAGGTTTGTAAGGACCAGTGCTGGAGCAGGGACACTGCTGTGGCCACAGGGATGGGCTTACTCTGACCATGGAAAGGACACAGGAAAAGATCATGCAGTGGATGGGGACAGTAGCCATGGGTTCCTCATCCTTCCAAGTTGATCTCAGGCTTGCCATGGTGTCCCACTGTGTTCGGCCATTTGTACTGCTGTGACAAATACCACAGACTGGGCCACCTATAAATAATAGCAACATATTCCTCACAGTCCCATAGGCAGGGGAGTCCAAGATCAGGACTCCAGTAGGTTTGGTGTCTGGGGAGGGTTCAGTCTCTGCTTCCAAGATGGCACCTTGGACATTGTGTCCTCATATGGCAGGAGGGAGAGAAGGGCAAAGGGAAAAAAGGAGCCAGTTCTCCCAGCCTGTTTATTTATCTAATTTTGAGGTTTGGGGAGGGCCTTGTGTGTGCTAGATGAATACTCTACTGCTGAGCTTCACTCCCATTCCAGCCTTTAGTTCCTTTATAAGGCTCTGGAGCCCTCATGGTCTTATCACCTCCTAAGTCCCATCCTTACTACTGTTAATACTCTTAGTACTCTTCCATTGGGAATGAAGGCTCACTTGAATTTTGGAGGGACACGAGCATTTAAATCATAGCATCTTGTTCTTGGTCCCCTAAATTCATGGTCTTCTTTTGTACAGAATGCATTCATTCCATTCCCTGAGTCTTAGCTGGTTCCATCATCAGCTTTAAAGTCTAAGTCCACTCCTCATCTCAACATTACCTACATCAGATGTGGGTGAGACTCGAACTATGGTTCATCTGAGACAGATTCCCTCTGAGGCTGAATCTTGAAATCCAATGAATGTGTGCTTCTGCAATACAGTGGTAGAGCCAGCACTAGATGATACTCCCATGCCACAGGGTGAAGGAAACAGAAAGGAATACAGGTCTCCACAAAGTCCCCAAACCAGTAGGGCAAATGTGGACTCTTAAGGCTGGAGAATAATCTTGGACTCCATTTCCAGCTGTCTGGACCCAGGGGTGGGTGCCAAAGTCCCAACCCCAGTACTTTTCTGGGCACACAGCAGGGCTCACAGGTTGGAATGAGTGCTTGTGCTCCTTCCAGGCTGGCACTGCATGCTCCTTGCCCTCCTGTTCTGTAGCCAGCAGCTCCACCTCCACAGCTCCAGTAGACATTGCCCTTGTGTGATGATTCTCTGCTGGGACCCCAAGGCTCCCAAAGGCATCCTTTGAAATCCAGGTAAGAACAGCTACATTTCTGTAGCACCTCTACCTGTAGATTAGTGCTACCAAGGCCTACTGCTTAGGCCCTCCATTATGGCCACCCACGTCACACAGGGGCTCTTGAGCCATAGCTGGATCAACCAAGTAGATCCACACTGCAGTACAGGAGGCAGGGATTTGAGATGGCCCTGGGCAGTGAAGCCCAAGGTCCCACAGGCACCATGGGCCCCTCCTTTGAAACAGGCCTGCCTGCCCAGCCTGGCTACCCTGGGCCTGGGATGGGAACAGCAGCCTGGACGATCTCTGAGATGCTTTCAGGGTGGTTCCTCCATTGTCCTGAAGACCAGCACCTGGTGTCCTCAGATCTACACTGCCTTTCTTGCCCATGCTCCTTGCCAACTGCCTGGGTGTTCTCTCCTGAACACACTCAGTCTTTACAGCCTTTACAGTCTTTGAAATATTAAACCTGCTTCTCTTTCAATTTTAGAGTGTACCTTTAATTCATTATTCTCTTCTTGCATTCTACTGTAAGCATCCAGGAGAAGCCATGCTACACCCCACCACTTGGTTTAGAGAATTCTTCAGCCAAGTGTCCTTGTTAATTGCTAATAAGTTCTGTCTTCCACAGAGCATTGGAACATGGCACAATTCAACCATTTTCTTTGCCACTTGCAACAGGATGGCCTCTCTTCTGGTTACCAATACTTTATTTCTCATTTTTGTCTAAACATTCATCAGAGTGGTCTTTACTGTGTGTGTTTTTTGTCAGCATTCTGCTTACAACCACATATATCATCTGAAAGAAGCTCCCAGTTTTCCCTGCAGTTTTTCTCTCCTCTAAGCTCTGAACAGTCCAGCCTCTGCTCCTTACCTGGTTTTCTTAGTTTTCTAGTATGTGTTGCAGCAACACCCCACTCCTGGTACTAAATCATCTTATTTATAAAGGACTCAGTCTTCAGTATTTTGCTAAAGCAGCACAAATGGATTAAGGCACCCACTCACTCAAGGCCACGGAGTGGAGCCTGGAGCCAGGACTGAGTGTTTCCCACTCATCCTTTCTATTTCCACAGAAGTCAGTGAGACTGTGTAGTGTGTGCACTTATCCAGAGCCAGGCTGCCTGGGCACAAAGCTAGTTTCTCTTACTCACCATCTGTGCCTGGAGCAGGTTACCTGGTTACCTGGTTATCCTGAGACAAGAGAGGTCACTAGAGAATGAGGATTGTCCTCTGAGGACTGGTGGTGCCATTCACTTGTGTGCACAGCACAGGACTGGACACATAAACAGGGCTCCATACAAAGCAGTTGTTATTATACAGCAGAGAGGGCTGGCCCTTTGAGATCTCAAAGTGGAGTGTAAGAGCTTTGACTGGGAAGAGTTTGCCATGATTTCATGACTCAGGGAGGCTAAGTAAGCTGGGAGGAAGCTTTGAGGCCATTGCTCTTCAAAGGGGGACCTGAGGCTCAAAGAGGCTGAGAGGCTTGGCCAAGGACACAGAGCAAGGAACCCCAGTTGTCCTGACTCCTTGTGCGGTGTTTTTGAGTCACTCTGACAGCGTGTAGGATCCTGGGGATTCTGAGGCTTGGGGATTGTCCACGGTCCCAGGGTTCATGAAAGCAGAGCTGGGATTCTAGCCCAGTCTTGTCTGATGTGAAATCCCAGCCTCATGGTGCTGCTACCAGATGGCTGCCAGAAGAGCCCCTGTATTGGGCAGATGCTGTTACTACTGGGCTTGGAAGCTGCTGGGGGCAGTGGACTTAGAAAAGGTCGCAGACTTCTGGGTAGAGGTGCAGCTCACCTTCTTGAGAGCTGCTGATGGAAATGACTTTCACTTACTTCTAGTGTGTTGTTCAGCATGCAACTTTGTGCCTTTGGATTTTTTAGGACTTGCCCTGTATGGTTTGGCTCCATGCAGAAAGCTCTCACCCGGAGACTGCAGGTAAGTTTTGCTTTTGTTAAATTTTTCATTGTTCTGACCTTGCCAGGAGAACCCTAAAGCCTCTGCCCTCCATAGTCCTCACACTCTGCTGGTTCTCAGCATCTCCCCAGGAGGGCCCAAGGGCTTTGAGGCTGTCCCTTGACCTTGCCCATGTGAGCTTCAGTGCCCAGGCCACTTTAGCCAACTGTATCACTGCATCCTGGTGGTTGCTGTAACAAACTTCACAAACTTGGGGGCTTTAAACAACCCACTTTGTTCCCCTAGAGTCTTGAGGCTAGGAGTCCATACTCAGTCTCACTGCGCTGAAATGAAGGTGTGGCAGAGCTGGCTCCCTCTGTGACCCCAGGGATGCCTGTTCCCTTCCTCCTCCAGGGTTTGTGTACCATTCCTTGAATGCTATAGTCCCTCTGCCTGTGTGCATTATATAACACATGTGCATTGGTGTCTTGCAGCAGAAGCACTACTTGGAATGAAATCCAGGGAAAAAATGAAGGTCTTCACTCACTTCTATTTCTTCTGCAGCTTCCCCTGGGCCAGGGGGCTCATTCCTCTTCCTTGCTCTTCATGGCCAGCAGAGTGGCATCTTGCATCGGTGGTCACACCTCTTCTGTCTGTCCAGCCACCCTTTGCCTTCCTATTATGAGGGCACCTGTGATGACATGTAGGGTCCACCTGGATAACCTAGGTTATCTCCCCCTTGACGGGCCCTTAATTTAATCTTATCTGTTGCATGAATCTGTAGACCCAGCTTCTTGGGAGGCTGAGACAGGAGGATGACTTGAGCCTAGGTGTTGAGGTCTACCTTGGAAATATAGTGAGGGGCCTTCTAAATGTTGTTTTTTCTATCCTTAAGCATTTCATACTCCTAAGTATTTCCATATACAGTGTGGCAATTAATTGTCTTTGAGGACCACCCTGACAATTGGTTTCTACACCAAAGTCCCTTCTGAGAAGAACTGAGACTCAGAGAATGCATGTGACCTGCCCAGAGTCCCATAGGTGACCAGCAACTAAACAGTGTCCACTCAGGATACTTGTACTCAGCCCAGGGTTGCTTTGGTGACATTTCCATGCTTTGTATTTAATGATCATGCATTTTCAAAATATGTTGAAGCAGAGATTTTAGAGGGAGTCCTTTGTGTTGGACAGTCCAGTGGGCATTTGTGTCTGGCTGTGCTCTGGTCCCCCTGTGATGGCCATCAGAGCTTGTGCCACAGTAGGCAGATGCCAAGAAGGAACCACTGAGGTCAGAAGGACTCTGTCCACTTTAGAGTTAATGTCTGAGTCTGTTCTGCATCGCTGTGACAAAACACCAGAGGCTGTTTACCTCATAAAGAAAAGAAGTTTATTTAGCTCACATTCTTGGAAGCCAAAAGTCTAAGATGGGGCATCAGTTGGGACTCTGATGAGGGCGTTTATGCTGCAAAACATGGCAGATGTTATCACCTGGCAGGAGCTCTCAGCAAGACAGGGAGCAAGAGACCAGGGAGGGAGGTGCTGGGCTCCCTCTATTGTAACAACCTGCTCTCGTGGGGACAAATCTACTCCTGGGAGACCTAATCCACCCCACAATACCAGCACTGATCCCTGCTGAGGGCAGCTGTGGCCCTGTTCTGTCCACTCACCTTACCTCTTAAAGACCTCACCACCTCCTAGTGCTGCTACACAGGGGACCAAGCTCTTCAGCACATAAACTTTTGGGCCATAGAACATATCTAAACCACAGCATTTAAGGAAACTGAGGCACAGAGAAGTTTAGTGACTTCCACAAAGATTCAGCTGATGAGGGGCAGAGCCAAGGTTTGATTCCAGAGCTGTCCGATCCCATGTGCATAAGAATCAGAGCTTTTCTGGTTTGGTTCTGATTCATGGCTGAGGCCAAAGAATGTGTATTCTAGCACACAACCCCGATGGATAAGGAGACCACACTTTTGGAAAGATACCCTGTAAGCCCTTAGTTGTCTAGTCTGCAGGTCTCATTTTGCTAGCCAAGAAGGGATAAGTTGTTCATTTCTTCCATCCATCCATCCGTCCATCCATTGGTCCATTCATCCATCTATCTACCCATCCATTAACACCTTCGCTTGCTCAGCACACATTTTCCAGATGCCTTCCGCATACTATGGATCCTGTCTCCAGAGCTGAGTGACTGCCCTGCTGCCCCTGTGCGTTATATGACGCACATCTGCGGTTGTCTTGCAGCAGAAGCACCACGCGGAGTGCAATCCAGGGAGAACAGCGAACCCTCGGTTCTGACTTCTGCAGCCTCCCCTGGGCCGAGGGCTCGTTCCTTCTTTGCTTTCATACCTCCATGGCCCAAGAAGAGCTTCTTTAAAAGAGAGTCTCCTATAATGCAGCACCTGGTAAGGAACAAATTCTACACTTCAGTACAAATAGCACAAGTTGGAAAGAAACCAGTTTTGAGCTCACTCTGCATAAAGGACTTTTGCTCCTCAAAAAAGCCCATTTCGTCTCTAAGTGTATTCATCATTGAGGAGCAAACTCATGCATCTTTCTACCATGCTCTTCCTGCTGCATGACACAGAGTGTTTGGATGAAGAGAAATCTGAGCCTTAGACAGCCAGTCCTAGTGCATTTGGCTTCAATTCTGCAACCCAGAATGATTCACACCCAGGTGTGGAAGAAGGATGCTATGATAACAGCAACAGGCACTTAGCACATATTTCCCGGGTGCTTAGCACTTTATGTGTATGATCTGACTCGAGGCTCATTCCAAGTTTAGTATTGTAGGTCGTACTTTTATTCCCATTTTGCACACAAACAGCATTAGAGAGATTAAGAAACTTGTTCCGGATCTCATGGGTAGAAGTGGCAGAACCGAGGTCCAAAGCCTCTGCTCTAAAGTACAGCTCTGTGCCCCTGCTGTTGTTTTATATTCTGTTTTATCTCTTGGCTCCTCATAGCAGTCTTTCAGTGTAAGATTTAGTGTCTTAAAATGGTACTGGAACCCTTGAGCTTACCTGTGGCAAATTAACTCAAACCTGGTGACTTAATTCAACAGAAATGCATTCTCACCATGCTGGAGATGAGGAGCCTGAAACCAAAGTGTGGACAGGACCGTCCTCCCCCTGAAGGCTCTAGGGGGAACCCTTCCTGGCTCCTCTAGCTCCTGGGGTCTCCAGGTCTCCTTGGGTTGTGGTTGCATCACCCCTGTCTCTGGCCCCATCTTCACATGGCCTCCTCTGTGTCTGTGTCTCTTCTGCTATGTATAAGGACAATTGCCTGAGCCTTAGTTTTCTCATCTGTAAAATAGGAGAGCTAGAATTCCTGCATGCAGAATGATGGACAGAGTGTTGGGTACTTGGAAGATGCTGTCACCATTGATCTGATGATAATATCACCTGCAGTCGTGATAGTCTGGGGCTCAGGTGGCGGCTCAGCCCATTGCAGGTGGCAGGGGGCTGAGGCAGAGAGGAGGGAGGCATGGCTACCCCTGCGGGGAGTGTCGCAGAAAGCTACCTCAAGGAGGGAAGGGCCCAGGCCAGTTCAAAGGCTGTGCATTGATACCAAGGGGCTAGGGTGCTGGGGTTGGGGCAGTGGCAAGGGTGGCATGAACATTGTGAAGGAAACAGAACCCTGAAGTTTACAGGGCAGCAGGAGGCTCGCAGATGATGGTGAGGCTGGGCTTTTTACTGTGTCTCTTCACGGGAGCCATTGTTGGGCTGGTGGAGGGCAGACCTGGGTGGATTCTGCATGCGTGAGAGACCCACTCATGGAGAGACATCCTGTGTTCCACACATTCCCTGCCACAGTGTGGTGGTTGTGCTGAGTCAGCCCAGTCCAGGAACACGATGCCTCAGGGTCCTTGGTTCTGGTCGTTAGGTGACTTTTCGAAATTCTGCTCATATTCCTCTGGCTGAGGGTGCAGCTGAGTCCTTGTGACAACAGATGGTCTCCACCAGCTCCCTGACCAGGAATGGGTCATTTCATGTCCACATTCTCCCTTCCCTATAAGTTTCAATTCCAATCCTTCAATGCTCTTGAAAAATATCTTTGAGATTACTTAAGAAGGGATTAATGGAAGTAATCCTTTTATACTCCTTTAAAAAGTTTATCATCTTGTTCTTTTATTAAATATGTGCAGCATAAAATCTTTTTCATTCTCTAATAATTTCTGTATTTTATTGTAGTATGGAGACATTTCAAGAGACATTCAAGGGACTTCTGAGAATGGAGTAATTTTTCAAAAATGTGCACTGGTAAGTTTCCATAAAGTGGCTTATTCCTAACACACATTAGTAGAGTCATGTATTTAAGAAGTGGTAAATCCTGGGCTTCTCTGCCCATGTCTAGACCCATGAGTGATGACAAAAACAGTAAGGGGTCTGTATTAGTTACTTGTTTCATTGCTGGGACAAAATGCCTGATGTGCACAACTGAAAGGAGGACAGGTTTATTTGGCTCATGGTTTCAGAGGTTTCAGTCCATGGTCAGCTGGCTCAAGGAAGAATCATGCAGAGGGCCCTGAAGGAGGAAAGCTGCTCACTTCATGGCAGCTGGGAAACAGAGATGGAGGGAAAGAGCCAGAGAGGAAGGGGGCCAGGGACAGAGGTACCCTTGAAAGGCACCCCCAGGGGCCTGCTTCATCCAATTAGGCCCTAATTCCCAATGAGCCCATTGAGCCATGAACTCATTAATGGATTAATCCACGTGATGTTGTTAGCATCCTGCTGATCCATTCAGTTTCTCAAATTCTGTTAGCCAGCAACCAAGACTTAATCACCTTTGGCTTTGGGGTTATTTTGGATCCCAGGCATAGCAGGGTCTGATCCCTTTTACGGCAACACTAAGATTAGAGGCTTCTTTAGGTAACAGATTATTGTTAGTAAAAATTTACAGTGTCATTTGGAACAGGGAAGAAAGTATGATGCATTTACTTTCTGATTACAGACATTAATGTGGTACTTGATGGTTTTAAAACTTTGCCTGAAGTCTGTTAGCTCTTTAGTCTTGCTAATCCCAGAAAGTGGTTGGTTATTCACATTACCCCTGTTAGGGGTCTCTGGGGCCACCCTCAGGCCTATTGACTCCTGGGACTCACACAAGTCAGAAAAGTCAATATGCACAGTTTATGACAGCAACAGGTACAGATAGAGTCGACAAAGGGATAAGGCGCTGGGCTCTCCCAGCACAGACCAAGCTTGAGGTTCCAGGTGTCCTTACCCAAGGGAGCTGTGTGCACAGCACCCTGCTCTCCCCATGATGATGTGTGACAAACAGATCAACAAGCAGGGAAACCTCCCCTGAGCCCTGGTGTGCGGGTTTTTCTCAGGGCTCAGTCACACAGGCTTGGAGCTCCTGTAAGACTGGCCTCAGTTACGCCATCTCCTGTCCCTCCAGAGGTCACCTTGACAGTATGGCCCCCGACACTCACCACAATCACATTGTTGGCATCAAATACCTGGTGTGGTTCAGGGCCCCAGGTATCCAAAACCTTTCCAGGCAGGATGTTTCAAGAACATTGGAGGTTATCTCCTCGGAGCAGGTTGAGGGCCAGTCCCTTGGAATGGGCAGGATTTGGACAGCGTGAGCCTGCTGAGTTCATTCATGGCACCAGCCTCGTTTTATTGTGGGTTGTGCACTACCCTGTTCATCTTCCTGGGTACTATCAATGTCACCTCTTTCTCATGTCTACTTTTCTTTTTTTGGTACCGGGGATCAAACTTGGGACCTTGAGCTTGCGAGGCAGGTGGCAGAACCACTGAGCTAAATCCCTGGCCCCTCTCACGTCTACTTCTAATGACACGGCCTGGCTTCTACATGCAGTTCTGAGTGTGCATGTATGTATGTGTGTAGGTACATGCATCTATACATGCATATGCCTTCCCTCCCCCTTTTCTGTAGGTGACATCGATTACATACACAATTCTCAAGCTTGCTTTCTTTGCTTATATTCCGGAGCTCACCCATCCTGGAAAATACACTGCTTCCTTCTCTTTTCTCCAGCTCCTTCCACTATTTCAGCAGAGCTCGGAGAAGTGGGTGCAGATGTGGTAGGAATAAGGCAGGAGAGAGGGGAGCAGAGCAGAGTGGCAGAGCCCACCAGGTGGGGAGCCAGCTGCCTGGGCCACTGGACAGGGTCCCCATTTGAGCCACTCACCCTGTTGCTGGAAGAACCTGTGTGGAGAAGATGGGCCAGGAGACAGTGAGCAGCTCAGGTTGTTCTGAGAGCTCAGTGGCCATCACAGACCTTGGCTCTGGGGCTGAAGCTGCATCTTCAAAGTAATTGATTGCAGAAGAGCCATTGTTCGCTCTTCTTGGAGCACTGAATATCACCATCTCGCCGCCCTGACTGTACTTCTGCACTTGGATCTTTTTCTTCTGAGATTCTCTGCAGGGATAATTGCATGGCATTTCAGAGTCCCAGTTTCTTTGAACCTGTCTCCAAGCAACAGCTTGGCAAGTGTGGGTCAGAACCCTCCTGGGCTTGGAAATTAGGGACCCCAATAAATTCTTAGAGCCTCTGTCAGAATGGATGTGCACAGTTGGGCTGGTGTATCATGTTTGGAAGCTGGACTTGGCAGCACATGTGCCCTCTGTCCACCTCCTCCTGTCCCAGGTTTCCGGGCAGAGTGAATCACAGACAGTGCATGTGCATCTGGTCGTGAACAACACCCGGGCACCCTTGTCAGCTAACCTCTCGGATCTGCTCTTGCTGGATGACATCAGTGGCCTCACTGTCAGAGACTCGACTGGAAATAAGACCCCGGATGGATTGCAGGCTTTCAGAAAGAAGTTTCTGCCAGGTAACAGCAGTGCGTGGTTAGGCCAGGAATGGAAAATGATGAAAATACTTGCAGGTTAATGTGCTGTCGATTGCAGCTCATTCTAGACGTGTTTATGTTCACTTAGTTAAGGCTCACAGACCCTCTGATGACCAGGGTAGCAAAGGAAGAGACCACCACTCGGTATCTGCAGTCAAAAAGCTTGATTATTTTGTTAGAGAGAGATAGGGTTTGGGGACAGAATTCTGTGAGATTTTTTTAAAATTCAGTTTTTATTATGAGGAATTTCAAGCAGACAGGAAATTCAGGAATTTCAAGCACTTTCCACATGTGGACTCACTAAATTTTTTCTAACATGGTGTCTTAGTTACTTGTCTTGTTTCTTTGACAAAATACTCAACAACCTCAAGGTAAAAGAGGAAAAGCTTATTTTGGCTCACAATTTGTTGAGATTTCAGTCCATATTTGGCTGGCTCCAAGGCAGGGTGGCATGGCAGAGGGCATCTCAGAGGAGAAACAGTCCATGGCAGGGCAGAGAGGAGGCAGCAAAGCAGCAAGCAGCAGCCTGTCTTCTTTCTGTCCCTTTATATTCCATGCAGGCTACAAGCCTATTGATTGGTGCCACCTACACACAGATTGGGGCTTCCATTATCCACACTTAGAACTATGCTAAATCAATTTTAGTTATCACACAGCCTTAATCCCAGTATCACATACCCACGATCTGCCCAAAAACCCTACCTATGAGTACATGAGACTTTGGGGGAACAGCTAGATACAAACCATAATATATGGCCACACTGCACATCTCTTGGTCCCTGCCCTGAGCCATCATGATTTCCCCCAGGGAGGGTAAGGAAGTTAACCTGGGAAAAGCGTTCCAACACACAGTCACATGGCCTGGATGGTGGGAAGTACTCCTAGTGTTGTGTTGTTATTTTTGTTCTTGTTACTGTATGCTTGTTGTTACTTATGCCCCGTCACCTCTGCCTGGGAGCTTACCCCTGCACTCACCATTATGTCAAAGGCTGAGAGGCTGATTTTTAACCTCGGGGGCAGCACCTTTCCCCCTGCAGATTAAGTAGATGACTGTAATCAAATGATCAGTTGGAGCCCAGTTCATTGCTGCTCTGACTCCATTATCATTTGATGCTTTTTCCATAGTAAAGCTAATGTGATTTAAGGAAAAGAGTTGGCACCAAGAGAGATGGGGCCTTTCTCCTTATTAATGGATTGATTTTAAGCCAGTCAGCCTCTCTCAGTCTTGGTTTATTCTTCTGAACATTGCAGATTGTGTGTTCTCCATCCATGCACTGAGGCAGAATTTGAGGCAGAATTTGGGGATCGGTTGGGTTAATGTGTGGCAAATCACTGTGCTAGGGGAGTGGGAGTGGCAAATCACTGTGCCAGGGAGGCTTGACTACAGTGACCTTTGCCAGGATCATTTTTGTGATCATTATATTTATCATCGTATCTCCATTGGCTTAGCTTTTGTCCTTATGTAGAAAAACATGAAACCATTAAGGAGCTTTAAATCCCCAGTGATTCCTAGAATCAGTGCTCATCTTCCCCCTCATCTCTACAAGTTGACTTATTTATTGTTTGAGGTCTCCATGAGTTAAGAAGTGAAGATCCAGTAGCATATTAGGGCTAAACCATAACCTGTTAGGCAGGAAGGCAGGACTGGAGGATGGGCAGAGGTGACCACAGTGACCAGCAGAGCCAGCTTATTCTCCACAGCCGCCCACTCCCAGAATCCTCCATCCCAGTGTGTGAAATGAACGCGGCTGGGCTGGGGGCGTGGCCAGCCCCTCCCTGACCCACAGTACTTCTCTCCGAACAGTGGGCGACTCCTACTTGGTTAGCTACTCCGCATCGCTGGAGCGTGGAGCCGTCGTCACCGGGGAGCGCCTGAGCCTTCCTGCCCAGCTCACTTTTCAGAGCTCGTCACGGGTATCTCCTTGGTTGCTTTGATTTCTGTCTTCTCACTGGTGAGAGGTTGTTTCAGGAACGGGAGTGGGAAGGGTGCAAGATCCTTGCGTCTTCCCTTCCTTCAGTGCCTCACACGGCATTGTGAGGGTGAACACTCTAGACCTTCTCCACCTCATAGCAGTAACCAGTTAGCATTTCTGTGAGTTTGTCAGGGCTGTAGAAACAGGGCCGCAAACCGGGTGGCTCCCAAACAACAAGGTATTGTCACGTCTTCTGACGGTGGGAGGTCGAGGCTGGCTCCTCCTGAGCCTCTCTCCTTGGCTTGCAGAGGGTATCTTCTCCCTGTATCCTCTCGTGATTGTCCCTCTGTGCACATCTGTGTCCTCCTGTCCTCTTTTTATAAGGACACCAGCCATGTCGGACTAGGACCCCCCAGTGGCCTCATTTTACCCTGACCACTGCTTTAAAGGCCCTCTCTCCAAACAGCATTGCTGTTAGCTTCTCCACTGCCCATGTCTCTTTCTGAGCGAGCACCAGCTTGTGCAGTGAGTGCTGCTGGCTGTGCCTCCTGGGCAGCACTGCCTGCCCCAGGTACTCAGTGGGGAGACGTGGGCCTTGTTTGCAAGGAGCTCATGGTGCCTCTGTTCCTTTTGCCATTTTTCTCTGACTTCGGGCCCTGGAGAAAGACCTTTTTGTAGGCAAAGAAAGTATGGCTTCAAGTGTGACTGTGCCCGGTCACGTGACAGAATCAAATCAGGGCCACAGCAGGGCCCCCCCGCCCCAGGAACTCTTGGTGCCCAAGGCCGTCGTGGGGCCTGTGCAGCCTCTCTGCTGCCTCAGGGAAAAAACTGCAGATAAAATTAGGCAAAAAAAAAAAAGATGCTTAAAAGATAAAGACCAGATACAAGAAAGCCATGTGAAACTGGCAGAAAAGATAGATCTGTCAGGACATGATTAGGTACAAAGTCAAAGAAAAGAGAACAGAGAGATAAGAAGGAAGGATAAAATGGCCCACGAGTGCCATCAGCCATTTCAGAGTGCAGGAAACTGAGTCAGTGAAAATAAAAATTTAAGTTAAGTGTCAGAAACTCAGAATGAAATGACATTGGAAGCTCCTGTCTCCTCCGGTGGGAGAGTCAGGCCCTGGAGCCAGGGCTGTGGTGCAGCCCTGAGGCCCAGTGTCCCCAGCAGGACTGGCTAGGAACAGGGTGAGGCCCAGGGTTAGGGTTTCCCATCCTACTAGTCCTGCCCTTGCTACCACGAGCAGCACTACTCCCAGTGTGCACTGTGCGCTTCCCGGCTCTGAATTCCCTGGTTTGATCTCAAAGCAATCCTATGCGTGTGGGTCTCATTTCCCAGAGCGCTGAGGCACAGACAGCCTGGGAGTGATGGAGCAATGCAGGAACCCAGAAGCCTGTGCTGCCTTCCAGTTGCAGGGTGTCCTGCCTCCACCCCCAGAAAGAAGGCTCAGGCACCCCGCCATGGCACCATTAGACATGGTGGCATCCCCCTTCATTTTCCTGGGACCTGTGTCTTCTCAGCAGCAGAGCACTAGAGGTGCTGGGTATAGATCCTTAGGCACTGGGGTTTGGGAAATTAGTGTTTGGGTTTCCCATGAGCCTCCAGTAGAGAAGGCCATATCCTCATGCCACAGACCTGTGCCCCAAAGGGACCCTAGGACCCCTCCAGCTCCACCTCACCTGGCAGCTAGGGCAATTGCACCCCCAGGCACAGCTGGTTGGAACTAATACCAGGTGCTACCCCATGTAGCAGACTCCAGAATCGGTCAGCTAAAGCACCCTCTTCTTTCTCTTCTAGAACAGAACGCAGCTGCAAGCCCTTTTCACCATAACAGTGGCTGAAAGGATAACAGTAAGTGACAGTGCATGGGTAAGCCCCTGCCTGTCCTTGACCTGGGGTGTGCGGGTCTCTGGTTTGTCCTGGGAGCCTGGGAGAGGTGCTGGGGGCTGCATGCAGTGTCGGGTCCCTGTGTGGCCATAGGCTGGCTGGCTGGCTCTCTGGGATAACTGGCTATCTGGGGGGCGGGGCGCGGTGGCCCACTCCCTGGACAGGCCGACATGAATGCCACCTGGCCATCTGCATAGCTGTTTATCCCATTCCTTCCTGTCCCCAGTGTTTGCCACCAGCTTTGGCTGGGGTTGTGTTTCACCCAGAGCCCTGCAGTGCGCCCGGCCACCATTAGCACTTTGCATTGCTGCTCACCACGGTGCTATTTCTTGGCGGTTCAGTCACTAGTGCGTCGCCCATCAGGGTTCTCCAAAGAGATGGGGCCTGGGGGCTACGTGTGCAGATTGTACGAGAGGGGGTTTGTCAGAGAAATTGGCTCAGAACCAAGGGGCTAACGGTGTGTCCAAGGCCACAGCCTGAGAACCTGGGGGCTGCTGCGTAAGTCCTGCACTCCCAGCTGCGGAGCCTGGGCGCCGATGTCCAAGGGTGGAAGACTCCACCTCTGCCCAGGAGCTCGCAGGCACCTTCTCCTGTCGTCTGTCTGTGCCCTGTGTGGGACCCAGCCGACTGCATGGAGGAGGGAGCATCCCTCCTCGGTCTGCTTCGACTCATGCTACTCACCTCCCAGACACGCCCACTAACGCTCTCCCCAGTCCAGCCGACACCGAACATGGCCTACCCGACTGCACCCCTGCTGGGTGCCAAGGCTTCTAAGCAGTTTACTGACGCCACCCCTTGTCATCGTCACCAGCATGGGGTGAGAGATTATAGGTGAACCCCATTTAGCAGATAGGAAGCCAAGGCATCCATACCAAGAACAAGTCATTTGCCCAAGGTCTCATGTCTAGAACGTCACCATCCCCAAGAGGCCCCCAGGCTGGTGACCTCTGGGAGGACTCACAGGACTAAGGGCTCCGACTGCCTCCAGTGAGAGGACTCAGAGCAGTCAGCCGAGGGAAAAGGCTCAGGGTGCAGCGTGGAGAAAGCCAGCCGCCAGCGTCTGCGAGCCCCGCCAGCTGAGCCGGCACACAGGCCATCTGGAGGGTGGCACGTCGGGTTGTCTGTTTAACTCCTTTCAGCTGGGCTTCACGGAGGTGGAAACAGCCCAGGCGGTGTGGTTGCAGAGCCCTGTGGTCAATCAGTGGCCCACAGCGCCTCCTAGTGGCCTGGAGAGCCCTTCACAGAAGAGATGGCCTGGCCAAGCGGGCAGTCTAGCTGGGGCATTAGCAACACAGCTCCCAGCCCTCCATCCTGGTCTGAGTTCCTGGTGGGAGAGGCCATGTCTGATTTACCCTGTGTCCCCTGCAGTGCCTTACCTTGTAGGTGACACTCAACCAATAAACATCCCTTGATTGAGCTGATTGTCATCAGTGACGATGATCAACGCTCAGTGGAGGAGGTGGTTGGTGGCTCCATGATTGTAATGAATGTCAGAGGACATTTGTGCCCTTGCTCCTTGCCCAGGGCCTTCCAGTGGGGACAGAGAGGAGCCTTCCCAGGGTGTAGGGATGCCTCTCGTGGGCAGATTGCCTTCAGGGGCAGCAGGACAGGTGTCCACCTGGGAAGCAGGCTGCCCCTCCCAGGTGCCCTTGGGCTGGGACCCTGTGCTAGGAGCCCACTGTGCAGTGGGCAGCCTGAGTGCTGGGAACACAACTGGCTCTCGGGCTGGAAGACCTGACTTTGGCTCCCTGATTGTAGGCGGCTATGGCATGTTACTTGCCTCTCTACCTCAGTTTCTCCAGTGGTAAAGTGAGAATCCTGACATTGCCCACCTCATAGGGTGGTTGTGGAGATCAGTGGCTCAGTAGGCTTCACAGTGCTGTTCTTTAGTGAGTCTCAGTGAACGTCAGCAGTTGTCACCAGGGTCATTGTCAGGTTACATGAGAACATCCAGCTGTGCTCAGTGACCTGTGATAATCGTGAAAGAATGTCATTTCTTAGGATATCATGCTGAAGCACCCAAGGGACCATGCAGGTGCTAGAAGTGTGTGGGGGGCCCAGTGCAAGATTAGGGGTTGAAATGGAGTCTGGGACCCACCAGGGATGCAGATCACCCCTCACCACACTGTCCCCCCAAAAACCTAATCAATGCAAAGTTATAACTGAATCTAAGAGTTTGTAACTTAAAATATAGGTTGGATGTGCACTGCGAAAAGGCCTTGACAGGAGGGAGCGTGGGCTCTGAACATGGCCAGCCTGGCAGGCTTCCTGGAAGAGTCACATTGTGAAGGTCAGGGAGGGGGGATGTTAAAGTGTACAGCTGCAGAGCAGGTGCTACAGTCGGTGAAGCCGGCCACACTGGTTGGACATGAGCCAGGTCCACTGCGGGGACACGGGAGGGTGAACAGGGCCCTGGGCACCCAGTGTGTGCTCAGCAGGGATGACAGGATCCTGTGGGACACTGTGAGGGCTATTATGGTTTGGATTGGAAATGTTCCCTGCTGATGGGCTTTTCCTGACTTCCTCAGTCCATCGAGAAGATCATAAGTTTGATGGATGGTGTTATTGGGAGGTGATGGAAACAGGAGGCGGGGCCTGGGGGAAGGGACTGGGTCATGAGGGGCATGACCTTGGGGACACTGCCTTCCTCTCTGCCTCCTGGCTGTGTGAGGTGAGCAGCTCTCCTCCCCGACACCCTTCCACCGCGATGTTCTTCCCTCACCCCAGGCCTCAAGGCAGGAGCCAGCTGACTGTGGACTGAAACCATGGCTCATGCTGTGAGCCAAAATAAACCTTTCCTCCTTTAAGTTGTCTTTCTCAGGTCTTCCTTCACAGTGATGCAGAGCTGTCAGACGAAAGGTGATGAGTAGGAGGGGCCACCAATGTGGGCCACAGCTTCCCTGAAATTTCCCTCTCACAGTTAAAAACACAGGAAACATGCGAAGTCGCCCACTTTGTAGTGCATGAAAGCAACCCCGTCATTTCCTTCACTTCCTGTTACTTTCCTGAAGCTGAGACTGACACCTGTTAGTCACAGAACCTGAGGCTTTCAGGAGTTTCTTTCCATTCCCTCTCAGGAAGTCATCTGCCCCTCTCTGCCTGCTGGATGAGTAGCACCTGTGAGAGCAAAGACGTCACACTGTGCCAGGCCCCATGCAGGTCTCAGATGGCTGCAGCGCCCCCTGCAATCCCTGGGGTTCATCAGGTGCACCTGTGAAGGGGGCTGGCCAGGACAGCAGGTTGCATTCTCTGCCCCCAGCATCTCGGGTCTCATCAGACGAGAGGCCACACCCGTTGTTATGGCACCCGATTCCAACAATAGTTCTAATGTGCCTTTGGGGGGAATGTGATCGAGTCAAGTTTCACCTGAAAATACGCATTTATGAAACTCGATGGGGGGATTTTGAGAATGAGTAGGTGGGAAGATTTGCCCCCGCAGATGTTAAATATGTCACCGAACTACAGTATTGCAGCATACAGCTGCTGCAAGAAGGCAGGCCAATGGAGCGAAAGAGAGTATCTGCCCGTGTGTATTGTGACAAAATGGTGCGTTAAATGACTGGGAGAAAACTGTCCTACATGAACTTGGGGGCAAATGAGTGGGTCTTTTGTAAGGAAAAATAAAATAATCAGATTCAAGTCTAAATAGATAAAACAATTTGTAAAAAATAAAAATTGGGCAAGAAGAAAACCATGGGTTTGAATATAGAAATATTTGGAAACTTTACATTTAGAAACAATGCAAGAAAGATAAATGAGGAACTTGGGAAAGTATAGTATATGAAAGAAACAGAAGATTAATGTCTTTCATATGTAAAGAACATGTGTTAATTAATGAGAAAGGAATCCCTCAATAGATAGCATCTACAATATGAGAATTTCACACATAGAAGATTTTACCAGGTGCCCTTGAAGTTCGGCAGAGGGAAGATAGAACGGTTGGCAAAATCATTTGGCTTTGAGTTGAAGTCAGAGGACTCGGGGTGTGCAAGGAATCTCGTATTACAGCTTCTCTGTGCCCACCAGGTATTGTCCCGCCCACTTCCCAGATGTGCTCTCCATGTGCTCCCGACAGCCCAAGGTCCGCACTAAAGTGCTCTTCCTTCCTGCATGAGCCTCCCACTTCCTGCCTCTGAGGGGCCCCCATTCAGGACTTCCTCCTGGGGCCACGGGGACATTGGTTTTCCTCATCTTTTTGGTTTTGGTCTCTTCTTACTTGTGCTGTGGACAACTCATAAACATCCTGCAAGACCCCGAGAGGCATCTCCACCTCCGATTCTGTAGCTGCCTGCGTGAGTTGGTTGCCTGCCTTGCTGGGCTCCATGGCACGGCACCACCTGCTAAGCCTTGTCACTCTGTAGCAGTGAGGTTATTCCTCTGGATGACACTTAAGTTGTGTGTGTTGGCATCACAAGGGAAGTTCTGGGCTGGACAAGACCTTAAAGATGATCTATTCCCACTTCGTCATTCTAAGTACAAACCTGGGAACTGGCCAAGGTTCTGACGCTCAGAGCCACCCTGAGGGAGGGAGTCCTGCTGTGTGCACTTTTTTCTCTAACCAAGTTCTAGTCACTGAATGGATGAGTTAGTAAAGATTGTCAAGAAGTGTCCTTACCTGTGATTGCCACCAAGTTCTCTCTTTTCCCAGGACTGTCACCTAAAGGATGAAAGTTTGTGCACTTGGGCTATGGGACAAGGATTAGCAAGCCACCAATGTCCTCTGCTCCTTGGATCTTCAGCTCAAAGCAAAGGATTTCAACAAAGTTTCTCTTAAAATGTCTTCCAGGAAAATCATTCTGTATGGTTCCCCATTGCCTCCAAACTGTGGTCTGGGCTGTGGAGGGTAGTGGCCAGGATTTAATGCATGCCCATGGTGGACCTTTGACATCTCCTTTGTACCTGTCCACAAACAGAAAAGCTGGAAGAGTAAAATAACATTCCTACCACCAGAGAGAACCCTTGCTAAGATGTTAGCCTCTTGCCTCTGCGAGGCTATGAATATATTATTACATAACTGAAGCCAAACTCTATAAACAATTCTTCAGCCTGTCTTTGGAACTTGCTGTTGGATTCTCAGCCTTTAAGCATCTCTTTTGAAAGGCCTTTTTTTCCAGCATCACTCTTCCTAAATGCAGCGATAGAATTCATCAAAGGCATCTGCCCCAGCTAATGTGTGATTAAAGGGGTGGCGATAACGGATGATTCTTCTCAGGAGACAGAAGGAAAGTTAGCGAGAATTGTGGGGGTGGGAATTGGGGATAGCCACCTCTTTCTTTATTCCTGAGACAGTGCTGTGTAAGGCAGACATGCTCTTTGGAATCCATGCTTTGAATGGGTTGTGATGGAATTGGGCTGCAGCATTTTGGGGAGAATCTCAGAGCTATGATTAATTTGGGGCTGATCCTTGTGCTCCGCACAACTTCAATTCCAGTGCTTGTCCCTGCAGTGGTGACCCCAAAGACCTTCAGGGCCACTGCCTGCTCCCGTCTCAGGTATCCCACATGCCCATTCTGTCACACCATCACTGTCCCCTCACTCTGCCCTTCCCTCCGGCCTAAAAGTAGCTGTAGCTCACATGTACTGACCCATCTCAATGTGCTTTGTGGTGTAACAGCGACACCATGTGTGCACGTATGCGTGTGTGGCAAATCACACGTTCACAATGCTGTCTTGCCACCGCAAGAGGAAACACGGTGCCCTTTGTGTGCTGCCTCCCATCCCACCCTTCCTTCTCTCTGGATTTGCTGACCTGGACATTGCCCATGAATGTGCACCTTTTGAAGAGACCGGCTTCTTCAGGTTACTACTCTGTTTTGTGTTCCTGCCCGGTGTGGCTCACATCAGATCATCTTTCCCTCGTTGGCTGAGTATTCCATGGTGTGGCTGTGCAGCATTTTGTTATTTCACTATTTATCAGGATGCTCCTCCACCCTGTCTGCTCTTATGAATGGTTCTACTGAGAAGATTTGGGTGCAGGTTTTGTGGGAACACCTGCTTCCGAACCTTTTCAGTGCGTACTCGGAAATGAAGTTTCAGGTGCATGGCAGTTTGGTTTGTAAGGTGTTGAGGAGCCACAGGTGCTACTTTAGTTCTTGTTTTACAGATGAGGCACCTGGAGCTCAGGGAGGGGGAGGCCAGCATCCTGCAGTGTGGTTGGGGCAGAGCTGGAGTTGACCTCTCAGCTAGGGTCAGAGTCCGAGGTCTTCACTTCCTGCTGTGTCCGCAACCTCATTTCTCACCCATCATTCCTTACCTTCTCCCCACTGAGGCCATGCAGCAGCCAGAGTCGTCCTACCCGGCTGATCTGGCCGTGTGTCTTTCTGCTTGAAACTGCCACCCCTTCCTCCTAGGTCCTTGGGATGATGTGGTGAATCTCAAACCTGCTCTCAAAGGCGTCTGGGCCCCAGGCTGCTTCTCTTGGCAACTGTAGGTCCTTCCTGTGACTCCCTCTCCCTGACTTATTCTCCACGCGCACCAGGCCACCTTGTGGGAAGCGTCCTTTGGTCCTTTGAGCTGAGATAGGACTTCCCCCCTCAGTCTACCAGCTTCCCAGGCTGGGCTAGGCACACTGGCCCCTGGTGTCCACATACCATGCATTCCTCCTCAGAGCAGGGCCACTTCCCTCTTTCCTTCTATGGCCCACAACAAGGCTCATCATCTTGGGGAATTACCTAGGCCTGATCAGGAAAGTTTATCACCACATCCACCGTCTGGGTCACACCTGGAAACCTGCTGTGACATAGCCATTTAAGTAGAGTTTCATGCAAGTTGAACTGTAGCGGAGTTCTGTCTCTGTACATGCGAAATGGGCAGAGAATTCTGAATATTCTGAAATATTTGAAAGATAAAAAGTGAATAAAGCCTGGTCCGTAAAGAAATTAAATAAAGGTGCTGATGGTTAGGGATGATTATAAAGAGATTATAATGGGGGCCAGGGATTTAGCTCAGTGGTTTCGCCGCCTGCTGTGCAAGCGCAAGGACCTGAGTTCGATCCCCGGTACCAAAAAAAAAAGAGATTGTAATGGTTTTTGACTAGAGACATGAATTAAAAATCCTTCCCTGCTAACTTACTAATTCCCAGAAAGGCAAACTACATATTCAGAGGGGGAACCAACATATAATAGTAATACAGCCCCTAGTGACCTGACCCAGGGCCCCTAGGAGAGGCCTAGGTGCAGCTTGACCCTAGAGTGGCAGCTGTAGTTATGAAGGTCACTGGAATCCTGGGTGTGAATCTTGGATCTACCCTCTGGGACTTGGGTCATTTACTTATTTGTACTTTGCCATAATTTATAACATTGGGATTGAAATACTGCCCACCTCACACTACCATTGTAGGGCTTAAAATATGTAAAACATGGAAACAAGCTTGGTGTCATCTAATCAATGGTGGTGGTGATGTTGGTGATGTGATGACAATGATGGTGGAGATGATGGTGGTTGTCTTAGTTACTTTCTCTTTGCTGGGACAAAATACATGATGCCCATAAGTAAAAGGAGGAAGGCTTTATTTTAGCTCATGATGTGTAGCGGTTTCAGTCCATAGTTGCCTGACTCCAAGGCAGGGTGGCCTGGCAGAGGGGCCTGGTGGAGGAGAAACAGTCCATGGCAGAGCAGGCAGGAGGCAGTGAGCAGTGAATATCCCTTTCCCTTTTATTCCTTTCAAGCTACAAGTCTATTGATCAGAACCTCCCATTATCCACACCCAGAATTATGCTAAGCCAGTCAGTGGAGTAATTTAGGTATCACACACCTTTAATCCATATTCACGCACACTAGATCCAGCCACCTCTAAACAGCCCCACGTGTGGGACTTTGGAGGGACATCTAGATACGACAGTGGTGATGGTGATGATAATGATTTCGGTGATGATGGTTATGGTGGTGGTGATGGAGATAATGGTGATAATGGTGGTATTGATGGTGATAGTGAGAATGATGATGGTGGTAATGGTAATTAGTGGCGTATGAAGCTTCTTCCCAGAAAGCTGCATCATGAAATCTTACTCTTCTTTGACCATCTTCACAGAGGATGTTGAAGAATTGAGGTGTTGTGGGCATGCAGGAAGCAGGCCCTTGTGTAATATAGCACCACAAATGACTGAAGAATGTGTGGTTGGAGTGGGCTTGCTCCAAAGAGGCGGGCTTCATCCATGTTTGCCTGTACTTGGTATCAGGAAGAATTGCAAGATAAAAGGGCTGGTGGCATTCCCAGAGCTGGCCTTGGTCTTTCTAGATATGAGCATCACTCCTGTGACTGTGCTGCTAACTAAGCTAGATCCTGCTCTGTGGAATGGCCCACAGTGTCCTACTTTTCAAATCCTCTTGGCCATGCACATGACCAAAGGAAGTCAGATCTCAAGAGACAGATTCAGAGGTGGTGGTGGGATGAATGTGTTTGGGACTTCTTTTGCTGCCTTCTGCAGTACCTTGGCCACATGTAATTCTGTCTCAGTCTTTGCTTCTGTTCTCATCAGTCAGGCAAGTACTATACTTTCTACCAGGGAGTAGGAAGTTGGGACTAAGAATGTTTTAGAAAAGTCCACAACCTCCTAGACAGAAGGTAATGTGATCTGGTGGGAAGACTGCAGACATTGGAGTCCAGCACAGCTAAGGCTGTCATTTCTCAGCTGTAGATACTAATTATTAATCTCTGCACCCCGATTTGTCTATCGGTAGACTGGGGGCTGCTGAAGATTCTGGGAGGTGAAGTATAATGTGCTGTATCGGTGCCCTCAGGCTGCCGTAGTGAATCACTGTGAGCTTGGTGCCTGAGCACATAGAAGTTTATTCTCTCACAATCCTGGGGCTGGCAGGTCCACATTCCAGCTGAAGGTTCTAAGAGCCATCCTTCCTTGTGTATTCCCAGCCTCTCGGCTTGAGAAACCCTGGGCCTTCAGCTGCACGACTCTAATCTCTGCCCCCATCTTTTAGGGCTGTGTTTCCTCTGTGTGCCCCCTGCCTCTAAATCATCCTCTCCTTATGAGGACACGTTCGTTGGATTAGGGCCACCGCAACCCAGTGCCACCTCATCTTAATTCGATTATGTCAACAAAGACTGTATTTCCCAATAAGGTCACATTGGTGGTACTGCAGGCTAGGACTTTAGCGTGTCTCTTTGCAGGGCACCGTTAAGCTCACATATACACCTCCCGCAGAGTGTGGCGTGTTGTAGGCGCTCACAATCTTAATTCCCTTTAGCCCCACCTCCTTCCTCACCCTGGAAAAGCAGGTTGCTGCCTCCTTGGAGAGATCGAGCCTTGGATACAGACTGCTGCCCCCAGTGTCTGTTCTCTTTAGAGACTTTGTCTCCATCCTGTCAACATTTTAACCTCATCCCCATGCAGTGTTGTTCTTACCCAGTTATTGATCTTTTTCTTGTCGGGTAGATGCGCAGTTAGCACAGGGCTGACTCAGGCTCAGGGCTCAGAGTAATATTTCCAGCACAAACGGAGGACCTGCATTTCATTTTGGTGCTAATCAAAAGGCAAGATTCAAGAGGGCAGAGCAGGAAGCAGGTTTGGCTCCTGCCCATCGGTGTGACAAAGTCCAGTCCTCCTCGGCATGATGTGCATGCCATCCTGGTTTCATTCACGCCCCACGGACATCTGGAAGGGAGCCGCTGTTTGGCCTAACTTAGCTTCACGGTCTGCAAGGTTGGGTTGGGCTTGTTGGTGTGTGGGAAGATTTAACCTTGACTGTCCCCTGCACTGTGGCCACAGGGACGAGGGACAGGTTAGTTGCCTTCTGGCTTCTAAGCGATAAATGTTGCCCTCCTCTGTGGCTGCTGTGAATTAAACCTGCTGTCCCAGACTGGCTTCTCTGGAAGCAGCTATGGAGACAGAGATGGGTATGGTATGTTTGCCATGAGCAGAAAAATGTGAACTTAGCGGGCCTGAGACCACTGTCCTTAGGAAGCCAGTGTGCAAGGTGTTCTGGGCTGGCCTCTGAGACCTGGGATCGCAGGATCTTCCCACTCCCCAAGCTGATCAGTCCTGCTCACGGTGACTAAACCAGTTTTACAAAGAAACCTTATTTACGCTGTACACTTGCCTTCCTCTGGGGGTCTGGACTCTTGTAAGCACCTGCAGAGGGGCCGGAGGGGTCAGCGCTGAGCTTAGACCTGGGCTCTGAGTCTCCTCGTGTTTCATATGCATTGTCACAGTGCGTACTTGGTGGTCTGGGCGGGTCCTGTGTGCTCCCTGGAGGGACCTGGGAAGCTGTGGCCTCACAGGGCTTTGCCCGATGCTTCTCCTCCCCTGTCTGGTTTTGCTGGGCATCTTCGTGCTGTGACCTTCTGTGAACAGGACCATGGTGAGCCCACACAGTGAGTCGTCAAACCTGTGGGTGATCTCGGGACCTGACAGTCAGTGCCTCCTGTGAGGGTGCAGGGGAAGACCAGGACTGGATGCAGGAAAAGCATGGGTTGTGATCTGGCCAGCAGAGCTCAGCCACCCTGGCTGGAACCCCGGGGCCAGGTGCTGCCCATCACGGTGACCGTAAGGCTGGGATGGCTGTCGTCAGGCCCCTGCTGTGCTCTGCCACCTGATGTCGGCTGTCCCGGGCAGGGCATGACGTCAAATGCAGTGGCTCTCCCTGCTGCTGCTGATTTTGCCCTGGAACCTGGAGGTTGCCACGGTGCCATCTGCCCATATCTGGGGACCCAGTCCTTCCTGGAAGGGGATCTGGGTGATGCAGCTCCTCACCCACCAGCCATACTCAGCCTGTGAGTGACCTCCTGCCCACCCTGTCAGGCTGCAGAGTTGCCTGGGACGCTGCCTGCCTCCTCCTCTGGGCCTGTGATGGGAAGTCCTCCTGGGGACAGCCTCATCTCATCCTGGCCTGCCTCAGATTTGGCGCATATTCGATATGGGAACTTAACACGCTCAGTGTGTGATGTGCCAGCTGTGGGGCTGGGTGGCTCTGCCATGTGCCCCCGCTGATCAGCCCTTGCCTGCCCCTTTGGACCCCACCGGGCAGCTCAGGCTCAGAGAGAGCCATTGAGGCCTCAGGGCGACCAGCTGGTCTCTGGTAGAGCTCAGTCCAGACCCTGATGGTCTCTCTAGCCCCTGTGTGTTTTGCAAAGCCTCTTGGCCATCCGCTTGACCTGGGAGAGGGGCCGTGTGACCACGTGTGACTCTCTGTCTCCCTGCTGCCCCTGCAGGTCCTCCCGCACCACGGTCTCCATGCAGCAGGATTCTTCATTGCCTTCCTCATCTCCTTGGTGCTGAGCTGGGTGGCCCTTTTCTTCCTGGCGCGTTATTGGTGTCTGCCTGGAAGCCTGCTTGCCGGACACCAGGTGAGTCCTCCTCTCAGGGCATCGAAGCTCCCCGGGGAGGTTCAGGGTGGACATTCATCCCAGCCTGACAGTGATCTGAGGACAGATGCCGACACTCGGACCCCTCCAGAGACTGAGGGGCTCCTCCTGGGTGCTCTCACCATGAGTCCTTTTCAAAAGCTCTCTGCGGGATTCTCCTTCAGGCTCTGTTTTTAATTAACAAACAATGCACAAGCTTCCAGGGCACAGCGGTGTATTTTGATGCAGGTGTGTGCTGTGATGATCAACCAGAGTTGTGAGCGCAGGTATCCAACGTTCACGGTTTCTTCTTGCTGGCATTGTCTTCGTGTTCAGCGTCCTCCCTTCTGCTTGGGAATGCATAGCATGTCCTTACCGACTGTCCTCGCCCACTCCTCTCACCCGGCTGTGACACTGTGCCCGCTGGCCACTTTCCCAGCCCAGGTCCTGAAGTGAGGGTGGGCTCCGCATCTGAGCGAGATCACGCGGCCCTTGTCCCTCTGTGCCTGGCTTATTTCACTCCACATAACGTTGTCCAGCTCATCCACCTCGTGACAGCCTGTGGTCTTTTTGCAGAGAACACAGTATTCCACTGTGTGTACGTGTCCCATTTTCTTTGTCTTCATTTTTTTTTTTTTTTTTTTTT
>NW_004624755.1:22375084-22393815 GCF_000247695.1 Heterocephalus glaber | reverse complement strand
TGGGGATCGAACTCGGGTCCTTGTGCTTATGAGGCAAGCAGCAGAACCACTGAGCTAAATCTCCGGCCCTCCAGTTGTCTTTTATGATTCTCTTACCTTTGTTTCAGCAAGCATAGTAAGTATAATTATTTTAAAGTCTTTAAAAATGTTATCTGGTCCTCCTTTCTTTTCCCTTTTTTTTTGTTCCTCTTAGTTGTTATTGTGTTTTCTTCTGTTCTCATGTGCCTGAGTATTTTTGATTGTGTAGCAGGCATTGTGTGTGAGAACTGGGCTGACACCTTGAGGATGAGGATGATACTGGCTTCTTCCAGCCAGCTAGGAAGTTCAGATCTTTTCAAGCTGAGCTCCACATCCTCCAAATCGAACTCGTATCTGATTGTAATTGATTATTTTGACTTTTACTTTCCTTGCTTTCTTGTGAGAGTCCTGCCTGTTAATAACAGAGCCACATGGGAACACCTGAAATTGGGTCCTATTTATAGGAAACCTTTCTGATTCTAGCTCAAGATGCTTAGCTTCACTCACTCACTGCCCACTGGGAAGCAATTTCTGTGGACTCAGAATCACCATGATGCCGATAACCTGCAATACCTTATGTTTTAAAAATAATGCTGTATATTCGTGGTGCATTTAAAGGTGTCTGGTTGCTTTCAGACTCCCTACTTAGTTTGGTGCTCTTGGAAGGGCATCTTAGTTTTGGTGTTTGATAGTCAAATAGTTTGTGGTTCAGTTAGGGCTAAGAGGTTTATCCATTGTTACGCATCTGGTGAATGCAAAGCACTCTTTTCCTCATTAGGTTTGAACGCATTAGATTTAACAAAGATCCTCTGGGCCTCAGGCTTCTCACCTCTTCGCTGGTGAGTCCATAACCTGCCTCTTTGGGATGCTGTGCAGATAATGACGTGAAAGACACTTGATGCAAAAGCATCCTTAGGGCCTCTGAGCCTGGGTCACATGGGCAGATACTGAGGGAAGCATTCAGACCACTGGCGCTTCCTTTAGTCTTTCCCAAGATCACAGCACCACTCCCCATGGTGAATGTAATCACTATGTATGGCAAACCCACACCAATAAACATTTTCTGGAAAGAAAACAGTACTGAAAATGGGAGGGCTTAGAAGCAAAATTGAGCAGCTGCCGATTCTGTCTGCTTGGGCCTGGGAAGTAGAGATGATCCCCAGACAGAGCCCGGGCGGCCCTGGCTCTTCTACTTACAGGGCAGGGAGAAAAGCCCTACTGTGTCCGCCTCATTCCCCTTTGGGAGCTGAGTGGTGCCTGTTGGGAAGAATTCTCATCCCGTGGGAAGGGTGCGCCCTCCTTCCCCTGTACCTTTGTGACCTAGGCCTGGAGCCCACTGTGTGCAGGAGCGAACTTGCAGCGTGAAGGGAGTCGGGCCTGGTTTGTCCTGTCTGACTCTCACGTGTAGCTTGGGTGTTTCAGCGTCAGGCAGCCATCCCAGTGCCCTTCTTCCCTTCATTCCCTGAAAAGAATGCCAAGAATGACGATTTGAAAGTTGCCGCCTTGTCTCCTTCCTCAACCCCAGGGAGGAAGGTTCGTGGCAGAGGTTCCTGAATGTCACTTAGTATCGTATGTGATGAGAACAGCTAATTAGCAGTGTTTCCAGATAAGAGTTGTCCCCCCAAAGAAAACCTCACAAAAATGAAAAGCAGAGCGAGATGGATTTGATTTGTGTAATCAGTACCAGGATATTTAATTTGTAAACAGGTAGCACTCTGTAACCTTCCAACCAGATTAAGTGGTGCTTTAAAATAGGAAAGTCTTAATCCTCTCATGTTTGTTTTTGCTTTAAAAAGTGATGGAGTACAAGAAGCCCAGTCTTTGTTCCTGTGCTACGTGAAATTGTAGGCAGGGTCTGCAATTTGCTGGTTGTGATGCTTGAGTGGAATAGAGATGTTGATGTTCACGAAGATTCCATTACTGCAATCGCACCGCGGCCCTTGAGTTTTGTGTTTATTTCTCCTTGGGAGCGGATCGGATTTTGCCTGAAGAGTGTGTAACATTGATTATCAGGCGTGGCCTGAGAGTGTTCAGCTTGAGAGCTAAATTTATCCCTTCTTTTCCCTCGCTTTCCGTCCTCCCCCACTCACCCTTACCCCAGCATTTGATATTTATCGAATGCCAATTCAGTATCAGAGAGGGTGGTTGGATGCTGGTTGCAGGGACCTGGTCTTTTCTTTCTTTTAATCATAGCATTTTCAATTACTTTTAATCTTTCTATCTTACCTATAGTCAGGCTTAGGAGTGCCTAGAAAGAAAATATCACTCAGAATGTGAGGGGCCCAGTATGCATGGAAATCCCTGATAGTCTCCCCACTGAAAATAGCCTTTTTCTCCAGCACATCATTTATTCTGTTTGTAATTCCTACTCGAGGTTTGGCTGGGATTCTAAATATGCCATCAGGTGACTTGCCTGTCACCTCATTTCCGAGTAGATCTGTGCCGTACCTTTGTTCTCTCTTTGGATTTACTTTTCTTGAACAGCGTTCCTTGGACAGCTTGATTTGGCTTCTGCATCATTTATTCATAGGCTGCTTCTTACAGAGAGGGTTTGAAGGAGACTGTTTGCTTTGATTTTTATCTGACTCCTTGACTATTGTCATGATGGAGGGGGCTGGGACCCAACAGATGCCAGGGACCAGAAGGGAGGCAGGGCCGGCAGGCTGGTGGGTGGGCAGACTGGCGGGATCTGGAAGCTCACAGCACTGTGGCTCCGGCCAGGCCAGCTCGGGCTGGGCTTGGGGCTGACCGAGGCCTGGCCCCTCACGCCTGTGATTTTTATTAGTTTCCTGCACCAGCTGCCGTTCTTAGAGCAGGACGCTGAGGTTCAGTGTGGCTTGCTGGTTTCCCCTAAGGTCTCACAAGAGGTAACAGACTTGCATCCAGACCTGAGTGCTTCCAACTCCATTGTTCTGCTGAGAGAACAACCCTTTATAAAGGTAGAGCTTAGATTTCTGATAAAGGCAAAGAAAGTAAGAACAAGAAGCAGCCCAAACCTGTGTGTATTTCCTGTTACTTGAAGGAAGCTGGTCACCATCGTGATGCTACCAACATTGCTTCAACCATCTCTAGATTGTTCTGTATAAGGAAAGTGTGCAGTGTTTGTTGAGTCGGATTTTTAAGTACATGCATCGAGCAGTTCTTCATGGGCCAACCATATGTGTGTTTTTTTTTGTTACGACTCCTGTCTCTTTTAAAATTTTTTATTTTTCTTAGTACCTGTTCATGTCTCTTGTATTCTTTGCAAACTTCTGCAGAGAGGTGATTGTATTTCTCCTGTAAAAACCCGAAGCCTGAGAGAATGAAGCCACTTGTCTGAGGCTCTTCTGTTCATTCCTTCTCTGGGTTGCTTGTTCACATGTGCGGCACTTTGAAAACAGTAACCAATCAGTCATTTCAGCAGGTCTTTGCCAAGCTTCCTTCTGTGCCAGGCCCTGGGGTGGTCCTGGCAGGCTAGTGGTGAACAAGAGCCTTGGTTTTGTCCCTGTCGAGTGGACACAAGCAGAGTACCCACACTGCACATCGCGATAGCTGTTTGAGTCCATGCCATGTGGTGGAGCTGAAAAGGGGCAAAGGGTACCATGACACAAGCCTGCAACCCCAGAACTCGGGGAGGCTGTTTCTCAGTATGAAGGCCCTGGGTTCAATCACTAGGATTGGAAAAAAGAGGCCCTGCCCCTTTCTCGGGGGCCAGGAGGGCTGTGAGCATTCGAGGATCAGAAAGAGGAGCAGGCCAGGCTGGCAGGTACAGGGCACAGGGGAGGGAGGGTCCTGCAGAGCTACTGAGTGGCAGCGTCACCTCTGCTCTGGGTCCTACAGCCCGGGGTTATCTTCTGACACTCAAGGCTGCCCAAGACCTCTCTTATCCCTGTAAATTTGATGCCTTTATATTCTATCTCAGCTTGCGCAGCAGGCATTCTAGGTGGGCAGGGACTCTCCATCCCGCTCATGGTTTGTCCCCAGGGCCTCAGATAGTGCCTGGCACATGTGGCCGATGCCACTAGGAAGTGGTAGCCTTCTTAGAAAGTCCTTGCAGTTCACTTAGAGACTCTGAGGTTACCATGCAGATTAGGAAAAGGACTAATGTCATGCAAGCCAGAAGACAATGGCCAGATGTGGTGTAGCCTCAGAGGCCACCGAGAGGTCTTGGGGATGTCTGGCCGCAGCTGGGACACCCTGGCTGGGTGAGATTCTGCTGGAGGAGGGGCCAGGCACAAGCAGAGCCAGCGCCCCTCACGCTGGGAAGACAGGAGGTCATGCGCAGCAGGTGTGTGGCCTGGGGGGGCACATGTGACGCACCTGCTCGATGCTTCTCAGTTAAGGGCAAGGTGAGGACACCAGGGCAGAGAAGGGGAGGGGGAAAGTCAGGCACAGTCCAGGGGTCCCCTCGTTTCCCTAGAGAAGCACAGGGATTTTGGTCACACTGAGTGTCCCTGTGCAGCTGGGGTCCTGTGGCTGTTCCAGGCACCTTTCCCTCTGTGGCCTGGATGGACTGGGTGTGGGGCCCATGGGAAGGAACTCAGGCTGAACATCCGGGCAGCGGGGCTTGAGTCCCAGCACTGCCTCTTGGGTTTCTGTGACAATGGGGAGACAGTGCTCACTGCACATGGGTCAGGCCAGGCCCAAGGCCAACCCAGCGCTCTGCACGTTAATGGCTTTTGCAGGTGAGGGAGAGGACAGGGAATGTCCTCTGGCTGTTGTGTCACGTTACTGGGTCCTCAGTGGCTTGAAACAGCAGAGGTTTCCTCTTTCCCAGTCCCAGGCCTGAGTCAGTTCCGCTGGGCTGAAGTCGAGGACTGAGCAGGGCCACACTCTCTCTAGATGCCCTGAGGACAAGTGCTCCCGGCCTCTTCCAGTTTCTGGTGGCCGTGGTGGCCAGATGGGTGACAGATCTGTCCAGAGACCCCGTGTCCATCTCCTTCACGTCACTGGATCCGAAAGACTCCTTCTCCTCATAGGGTCCCATCCGGAGGTTCCAGGGATGAGGCCCTGAACTCTCTGGGTTGTTACTCAAGGAAGTGACCATGAAACCTGAAGAGAATGAGGAAGCGGTGGAGCCATGGGAACAGTGGAGGAAGGGTCGTTGGCTTAGTGAGGTGAGTCATAAGATTGCTTCTGGGATGTTCCTGAGGATTCTGCCTGACAGTGGCATAGTGGGGAGGTCACCTTTCCATGAAACCTTGGCTGGCCAGGGCTCAGAGCCAGGCCTCTGACTTCAAGCCTTCCTCATTCTCTGCAGAGGTTATGCAAGAACCTCCTGTTCCCAAAATAATATGTAAAGGATGTCCCAACTTGGGGTGACATGGTTCCCTTAATTATTGTTAACAGAGAAGAACTGAGATCCAGAATGAATCTCCTTGACTTAAAGACCTAAGACATTCACCGCATTTCTCCCTCCTCCCCAAGTCGCTGCTCCGCCCACTTGCTCTGACTTGGCCCCAGTGTGGCTTCCTTCAGCAGCGGCAGCAGCATCTGGGGCTGCCTGGGGTGGGGGAGCCTTTACACCTTGTTCTTCGTTAGGCTGCCCTCCAAGTCAAGGTTGTGTTCCGAGTTTTCCGTGTGGGAATCCATGAGTAGCCCAGCTCCAGGCACTGTGGGATGTAAGGAACCGAAGTAAACCCTGGCAGTGACGCAGTGGCCCTGGGCCGTGGCTGCTGCAGCCCTGTCTGGGGGTGATCCTTAGTCAGCATCTTCACTGGGCAGGCAGGCAGGGCCCTAGGGGTTGAAGAAGGGCCTCCCCATCCCCCTTAAGGAGGTCGGGGCACACACAGTCCAGTGGATTGTGATGTCATCTGACATCGACTCTCCCCCCTTCCTCTCTGGTCCTCGCATCGGGCCCCATCGCTGTGTCTTTCTGGACCTCAGACGCTGACCCTATGCCTGTCTCTGACCTCCAGGCCATTCTTTCCACACCAGCCAGAGGAGTCTTTCCAGTGACTCTTCCGGCCGCCTGGTGCTATAAACCTCTGTCAGCTTCCTGCTGCCCTTGGTACAGTCCTACCCTCAGTTTGGCTTCTGAGGGCCTGTGTCATCTGCTCAGGGCCACACGGCCTGGACTGGAGTTACTTGTGTTCATGTGATCACAGTTCTCAACCTTCCAGAAGCGTGTGGAGGAATCAGTGAAACCTGTACTACAAAGGGAATTTTAGGGAGGCAGGTACCAGGTTCTTCTGAGGAGAACCTCTCTATCGGTCTGAGCTTGGCACCTACCGGGACCACCTGCCTGGGGAGACAGTTCGCCCTCATGCATGAGTGTGCAAAGCAGAGAGGTGGGGGAACCCTTGGCACGGAAGATACTGAGGGAATCTGAGTGCTGGTGGGGACGATGATTTAGCTGATGTCCAAGGTTTCCATTTCTAAAAGCGTCTTTAAATTTTCCATCCTTAAGCTTCTTTCCTGTGACATTCTTTGAATCTTCAGGTAGAACACTCTGTCTTTCAAAATAGAGTTTATCTACTCAGACATGCCTCTATCCATCCATTCACCTACGCACCTCTCTCCCCACCACCCACCCACCCTTCCTTCCACGAAACCACCTAGCCATCCATTCATTTACCCATCTACCCAGCCATCCATGTGTTTGTTCTCATCATCTTCTTTACCATAAAGAATGATACTGATGAAGCCTGTGGCAGGCATAACAACAGCAACCACAATGAGAAGTAACACTTTTCTACTTTGTGTTTTGTGCCTGCTGTTGTGACGCAGTGGGGCAGAGGGTAGAACAAGGATGCAGGTGCCTCATGTCACAGGTTCAATCCCCAGATCTGCCACTTAACAGTTACATGACTTTGAGCGAGGATCTTTAATTTTTTCTTGCCTAGTTTCTTCAACTGTGAAAAACAGGTTAATCACCATCCTTATAAAATTAATGTGAGGATGAAATGCATAAGTTATGTAAAGCTATTAAAACAAAGCCTGTACATTGGAGGCTTACTATTAATCCTCTCAGTGAGGTCCATTTGATGTGGTGATCCCAGTCTCACGTTACCTAAGGAAACGAGGCTCAGGGGTGTTACTGACTTGCCTGAGCGAACCCAGTTCCTGAGGAGTGAAGCTGAGATTGGAAGCTAAACGGGGGTGTCAAGCCTGCGCTTCTGTGGGGGGTAAGATCACACCCCCCACCCGGAAATGATTGGCTGTGCTTGGTAGAAAGTCAGGAGGGAAGTTCACAGAGGACTCGAGGTGGGAAGGGGCGCTCACATCCCTTCCTCTGTTCCTGAGCTGCCTGTCCTGTTGGGTGTGGCCAGAGAGCAGACGGGGCGTGGGCAGCTGTATGGAACTCTCAGGATAGAGTTTGTGCATCCATCCCCCAAGGAGTAGCTCAGTGCTTGGAGACAGAGCGCCCAGTCTGACTTTTAATCATAAAGTCTAAGAGGGGAAATGTCCGGTGGACAGACGGAAACTGCAGACCCCTGGTATCTTATGGTCTATTTGTGTTCATAACAGCTCAATGGTTACCCTGATGCATAAGTTTTACTGATGCTTTGCTCACATACAGTGGTTATTTGTATCCTTACTTATTTAATTATTTTTTGAAGGTTTTTTTTCCACATTGCTTCAAACGATATTCATTTATTTTTATTTGTACCCTTACTTAACCCCCAGCTACAACTTAGGCACTGACCATCTTCAGGAGGTATTTTCCCCAAATTTCTATTGTTCAGGCCCTCAATTGGACAGGCTGTAAATGTGATTCCTGGCCCCAGCATGCAGTCTTGGGGAATTATCTGTCCATGAAAGTTGGCTTCTGATGAGGATATTCCAGTCTCACTAATTCTGAATTAGTTTTTGTAGTTTTACTCTGCTTACACCAGCAACTTGAAGATGCTAGATTTATATGTAAAAAGGGCTATGGTTCTTAAGGTCTTCTCCCAGTTGATGATCATGTTGATTAAATGTTTAAATGAACATTTACTGCCCTGTGCACTAAATTTTGTCCTAGTTTTAATCTGACACCTTGCTCACCATTCAGTGAGAACTTGATTAATTTTTATATGAGCCAAACAAGAAAAAAGACATTAATGTCATGCTCCCTCTCTTTTTATCATCAATAGCTAATCAAAGTATTAATCAGCTCTTAGATAATTTAAGCTGTGCCATTTCTTGTAGAAAGATGTTATCGTGGCGAGCCCAATCATCAGTGTAATGGTCTACGCTTAGGAAGTGCATCCTACATGCTGAACGTGGCTCCACACTCCTGTAAATTCTGTCATTTACAAGAGGGATGATCCTCCTACAGTTTGTATATGCACAGACCTGGGCTGAGCAACTATGTTTGTCTTCTAAGTCCAGGGACAAAATGACGTTTTTGTGACCTGAAAAAAAAAAAAAAAGAAATTTCCCCAGGAAAGCAGTATGTGGATGCTGCCAACTCTGCAAGTTTTTTAAATAGTGAAGAAGTTTAAGAATCAGAGCCCAGCACATGTGGCTCAGAATGTCTTAGTCTGCCTTACGGTGTCTTTAGGGACTTTTTTGGGGAAGGAAAAGTACAGTAAGTCCCCAGTTTATGAACAAGTTCCATTCTGGGAGAATTGTTTGTAAGTCAGATTCATTCCTAAGCCAACAAAGTGAGTCCTACCCAGTGTACCTGTGAAAGTTCGCAACTTAATGTTTGTTAAGTCAGGGACTTACTGTCCATGTATGGGGTGTCATCAAATTATGGGGGCTGCTTATATTTTAAAAAACTTATTATAGTAAAAGACACAATGCCATGAATCGCTCCCAGAACACTCCTCCTGTCTTCAAGAGCACTCATCCCATCATTCTTGCCCCTTTCTGCAGCAGCTCTGGAGTCCTCTTTCAAGAGTGTCTTTAGTTACACTATCATGGCTGCCTTGCTGTCTAGAGTCATTTCAAAACTTTAACAGCAATATCTGTCAAGTTGGTGTATCCTCATCCATCTTATTCACTGGATCTGGTACAGTGTGACTTCTGGCTCTTCCTTAAAGTCAAAATGACCATGAAATGTAAATGTTTTGAAATGACCCAGGACATTGAGGCAGCCATGACAATGCAACTAAAGACACTCATGAAAGAGGACTTCCAGAGCTGCTGCAGAAAGGGGCAAGGACAATGGGATAAGTATGGTTGAAGTGAGAGAGTTTTCAGGGATATTTGGTTTTTTGGGGTTTTTTTGGTACCGGGGATCGAACTTGGGACCTTGCGCTTGTGAGGCAGGCACCAGAACCACCGAGCTAAGTCCCCAGCCCTTTTTCAGGGATATTAATGGCAATGTGTCTTTTACTGTAATATTTTTTTATTTTTAATTTTAACATTCATCATGTTTCATTGTCATTAAAAAGTGCCACTGGGGGGCGATGGAAAGTTGCATCTTTGCCAGTGAACCTAATCCTATCTGTATGCAAGTGCTGAATTCTTAATATTTATTTTCTTCTGAGACCATTTGGGAAATAAACAGATGAGAGTTTCATTAATAGCATGGTATTTTAATCAATTTTCAGGGCCGTTTTTCTTCCCTTCGTGGCTCTGGGACACAGTTTTTCTTGCTGCTCGTTCTGAGAGCGTATCCATCATGATTGACACCAGAACTGCTCCAACTGCAGGTGGCTCTGCAATGGTCTTCCTGGGCCGCGGGGAAGGGGAGCTGTGTGCTCTGCTATTCTAAACCCAGTGTCCCGGGAGACCAAACAATAGAGGAAACTGTTATTTAGAGCCAGCAGAATGGCAGGCTGTGCTGTGCAGTGTGTATTTTAAGCCCCGAACAACGCTTGGAGGGGGATCCCCCATTACTCCGTGGGGAAACTAAGTCCTGTCCTGAGTTTCTTTAGCAACTAAGCGGTTTGGCAGCAAACCACCAGTAAAGTACCTGGGAAAGTACCGCCATTTGTCCAATACAGGCCACCGTGCCTTCCCATGGAAGTTAGTAAGTGGATTAAGGAAGGAAGGATGTGTGTATGGAGTGGCTAAAGAATAGCAAGGTGTTAAGAAGCAACTAAATGATGTGGGGATTTTAAAGAAAGGTGAGAATTATTTTAACAAAGTCTGTTTGGACAGAATTCTCATGGTCTCAGCTTTCCAAGCTTGATGATTGGGATTGCTTCCCTGCTGGCACAGGAAGGCCGAATTTCACCTGACAGTTGTACCTCCTGCTTTTGAAACACAGCACGAAGATCAACCTGATCTTGTACCTGCTTGTATTTGTTTTCAAAGTGCCTTTAACTTAAAATAGTCAGTATGCTAAAGCAGCACATTTTGGGGAGACGTGTTCTGCTACCTCTTAGCAGCAAGGTTAGGTAAATATAAATAGATTACTAGAAAGGCAGACATACACATCTACTTCCCTGTCTCTCTGTTTATCTGCCTATCTGCTTATCTGTCTCTGTCTCTCCCTGACCGTTAAAGCATGTTGAGGTATTTGCAGGTAAGATGATCAATTTGCTTTAAAATGTTCCAAAACATTGAAGGGAGTAGATAAAATAAGAGCAGTAACCATTTTTAAACCAGGTAACGTTAGAGTCATACTATTATCTCTACTTTTAAATGCTTAATATTTCTATAGTATTTTCTTTGAAGCCTTATATTTTTACAAGTAGATGCCATTTTCTCCTATCAAATTGTCAAAGATTTTTAATTGTATAGAGGGTGGGATAAAGGAAGGATTTAATGCACTGCTGGGTCACTTTTCCAGAAAGCCATTTTATTTTTCAGGGGGTTGTGAAATGGTGCTAACATTTGACCTTCTGATTCTATTTGTGGGATTCTGTACAGAGAAAATTATTGTGGATATCAAAAACTCTGTACAATGATGTTTACTTCATGGTTATTTTAGATTTTAAAATTTGCAGGTAACCTGAATGTACAGTAGGAGAACAGTTAATTGAATGGTGGTATATCAGATGGTGGAAGATTTGCAGCCAATACAAAGGAAATATACAGTTTTAAAGATGCCTGTTACAACGTTAATTGGGAAAAGGAGGACACAGTTGTACTTACAACTATACAGATAGTGTACATTTGTGAAAAAGACATACATGAAAAGAAACAGTGGAAAAATGTTGCAAAATGTCTTCATTGATTGTAATTCAGTGGTGGACCCACAGCAAATAAAGTCTTTTTCTATATTCTCTACTTTCCAGATTTTAAAAATTATGAACATAAATTTTTTCTAGCTTTTTTAGAAGTCTAATTAACATACCATAAGCCTCACCTATTTATGAGTGTAGTCTGGTGTGTATTATAACTGTATACAGTCATACCATCACTAACACAATTGTTTTTAGATGCTATGACCCTGTGAAGCATCTCATAAATATTTCTCAAGTAGACTTTATTTTTAGATCAATGTTAGATTTATAGGAAAATTCAGATGATAACACAGGAATTCCCATACATCTTGTACCCATGTTTCCCCATTATTAACATCTCATATTAATAAGATACATTTATTAGCTTCCCAGACTGGGACAAAATACCTGATATACACAACTTACAAGAAGAAGGAGGGGCCCATGGTTTCAGAGGTTCAGTCCATGGTTGACTGGCTCCCAGGAAGAACCATCATGGTGAAAGCATGGGGGAAGAAAGCTACTCAAGTCCTGGCAGCCAGCAGCACAGAGAGAACAGGAAGAGAGCCACAGAGAGAGGAAGGGGCCCAGACAGGATATCCCCTTGAGGTACACTGCAGTGACCTACTTCCTACAATGGGAGCCCACCTCCTAACAGCACATTCAGCTGTGAACTCAGCAGTGGGTACATTTGGGGGACATTTTAGATCCAAACCACAACAGTACATTTGTCACAACTAACAAACTAAATGCCAATACATTGTTATTACCTAAAGTCCATACTTTGTTTAGATTTCCTCAGTTTTTAGTTTGATTCTTTTTTTCTATCCCAGGATCTCATTCAGGATATAACATTACATGTATGTGTCATATCTGTAACTTAATTTTTAATTGGAAAAATGAAAAATAAACTTTATTTTAAAATCCTTAAATATATTAGCTCTCCTCTTCCCTCTTGGTCTTGTAGTTGTTGACTTGTTGACAAAGACCATGTTTTATATTAGTTCTATCCCTATGGTTCCTGGCATCTTAACTTACAAATTTACGCAGTAAGAATCTGCTCATTTAGTGACTGGCCTTCAATAACTAGATGGAGCAGAAGGGAGAAGGGAAAAGAAAGAAGAGAAAGGAAGAAAGAAAGGCCTAACCTGTGAAGCGCAGGCGCTCTGAGGGACTCTGGTTTCTCTTGTGGTTTCATAGAATAGAGTTCTTTTGACCTCTGTGTTTCCCAGGTTGGAGATTGCAACCCTGAATCGGGCCGATGCAGATCTGGAGGCTTGTCGAACCCAAATCAGCAAGGATATCATTGGCCTTCTGCTGAGAAGTCTGACCAGTGGAGGTCACCTCTCCCCCCAGGTGGAGAGGAGGATAGGTTCTGTTTTGAAAAAACAGTTTCTGCTTCTGGAAAATGAAGTACAAGAAGAGTATGATCGTAAGATGTTGGCATTGACAGCTGAATGTGACCTGGAAATGAGAAAGAAGACAGAAAACCAATACCAGAAGGAGATGGTGGCAATGGAGGAAGCAGAAGAGTTGCTGAAATGTGTTAGTGAGAGGGTAAGGCAGCACTGAAGGCATTCACGTGCCTCATTTCTCCTCAGATATTCATCATTTACTCATTCACCCATCTGTCCATCCATCCACCCATCCACCCACACATCCACCTATCCACCTATTCACTGATCCACCAGCTCATCATCCACCTACCTATTCATCCATCCCTCCATCCATCCCTTTTACCTACCTACCTGTTCATCCATTCATCCACCTACTCATCCATCCATCTCTCCTGGATTCATTTAGCAAACATTTAGTGATCACTTACTATTTCACAGGACACTGGAGTAGGCCCTGTAGGTACTGAGTAAAATAAGACATAGTTCTTGTGTTCAAGGGGTCTGTAGCCTAACAAAGGATCCTCACAAATGAAAAATGAGCCATGTTATAACAGCTTTCTGTGGTGTCCTGGGAGGTCCTGGGCTGAGTGGAAAGGCACTGTTTGCAGAGGGCATGGTTCCCAGATGATGGTGACGTCAGGGTGCAGATCTGTCTTTGGGCTGCCGTCAGTCTGCTAGGTCACCGTTCTCTCCTCCACAGACCTGGTGTCAGACAAACTGGATTCCCATGTTTCTGCTTCTGCTCCTGGGAGCCGTACTCACCTTTCCAAGTCTGACTGCACATATCAGATGGGCTGGGAGAAGGAATACAGAAGGAGCAGCCACCGGGGCCTGGCTGCAGATGGCACTCAGTGTGGGTGCTCAGTTCTGAGGGTGCTGGGTGCTGAGCATCCCCAGGGCCACTGTGCTGGTCAGAGAGCAGCTCCGTCTTTCAAAGGAGGTGCCCATCGCTGCCTTGGAAGAAGCAGAGTAGCCCAGGTGTGCCAGATCCAATCAAGCCTGGCTTCTGTCTTTTCCTGAGAGAGAGTCGGCTTGTTCAGTCCATGCTCAGCCTTAAGCCTGCGTGTCCTGTTTGGACACCTGGCATCTGAAGGAGGCCTGACAGCTGCTTAGGAGCAAGTTTCTGAGCTCAGTGTCCACGTCCCTTTTGCCAGCTAAACACAGGGTTTCCCAGAAGCTGGTAAATAGCTCTCGGGTTGCCAGCTTGTGGGTCAGAAGAGGTCACTTATCTCAGACATTGCCTGGGCAGTAAAGACAGAGCTGACCCTCCCTGTCCCTGACCTGTTCCCTTGCACCTGGGCCCTTCCTTGCCATAATGGTGTCTTGCTTTAGCCTGTGACTTGGGTACTGTCTGGTGTTGGTATTACTTTCCTATGGCTGCCAGAAGAAATTACCATTGATTGGTGCCTTAAAAGAACAAGCATTAATTTTGTCATAGTTCTGGAGGCCAGAGGTCCAAATCAAGGTGTGCTGGCCAGGGCTGTGTCCATCCCAGGTCCCAAGGGGAGGGTTCTTCTTTGCTTGATCCAGCTTCTGGTGGGTCCGAGTGTTCTTTGGGTTATAGCTGAATCACTTTGATCTCTACTCCATCTTCACATGGCCTTTTTCCTGGGGCCCTGCCATCTCCTCTTCTGCCTCTTATCAAGACACTTGCCATTGCATCTAGGGATCGCCCAGGTGTCATTGGATTTAGGGTGCATCAGATAACCCAAGATGATCTCCTAAGAGCAAAGCCCTTTCTTCCAAATGAGGCCACGTTCACAGGTTCTGGAGGAGGACCTGGAGATAGATGGCAGGGACCACATAATTCATCCACCTCCAGCCTCCCTGACCGGCCCTGCTCTCTGCTTCATGCTGCTGTCAGAACTGGGCAGGTGATGAACACCATGTTTCCCTGAGCCTGGCCCTCAGGACAAATGTATGGAAAGCCCTGAATGATCTCACCACCTCTCTCTTTCTTTTCTAATTTGTTAGAATTTTTTCCTGTATACAGTGTACATGCTCAAGTACTTCAGAGCAGCTGTTATCAAACAAACGCCCATGAGCCCAATTGCCCCAGCCTGTTTCTATATGGCCCACAAGTTGAGAACGGTTTTTACATTTTAGAAGAGTTGTGAAACAGCAAACAGATAAAAGTCAGCGAAGAATATGTGACAGAGACCTTCTGTGGCCTATAAAATCCAGAAGATTTATCTGTCTCTTTGCAGAAAAGTTTGCCAATTAAGCCTAAAAGGACAAAGAAATCTGAAAATAAAATAGTCAAGTGAAAAGCATCCAACCACTGAGCAGCAGAGGCCCAAGCATTGGGCCACCGACTGCCTTCCGGCTGTGGGCCTCACACAGACCCGCAGTGTGGGTTGGTGCCCACTGCCCCACGTTCCTGCGTACCTCCCAGCCTCGTGTAGGTCCATGAATATGTGGTTTATACCATGTGCATAATTACATCTTGCCCATTTTCACTTTGCATCACACCATAAACAATTTTCTGATTCTATTAAATCCTTTTAAAACTATGATGCAAAGCAAAAAGTTCGAATTTACTTAGAGCTGCTTGTGTGCTGGACATCAGTCTACGCACATCGAGTGGGAGAAATTCCACTTTGGCAAGGAGACTGGGACATGAAGATGTTGTCCAAATCCTGCAGGTGGCGCCAGGACTCACACCCAGGCAGTCTGCCCCTAACCACTGCATCCCCATGGCCACCCTTGTACAGTGGAATGTTGTATCCTTGTGCTGTGTGCTCCGTGTTAACCCATGCTACTGGGCATCTGTAGTGTTGCTAGTGCTTTTGCTACCTGAAGACGACCTGAGGTGCCAGGTTTGTTGGCAGGGGTGTGGAGGGCAGGAGTTGGTACTGCCTCTGCTTCCATTTCTGCACCTGGTCCCTACCCTTCTCAAGCTCTGAACCTGTGTTCTGCAGGGCTTGCTGCATCCTCTCCTGCTTGGGTCCTGTCCCTATTGCTATGCACCAGGGGACAACACTGCTCTGAATCCCAGGGGGTCACCAAGGGCACACAGACTGCCTTATTTGAGAAAATCTGCTTCCAAAAATAGCATCTGAGCTACAAAAATTAATAGAAGTCATTCCCTTCCCATCCATGCAGCTGCCCCATCTCATAGAAACCACATTCTTATACTATCTGCCACATGGTGTGGTCATTTTTAATAAGATTCAGAGAAATATTTTGGATATATTATTCCACCAGATTTAGTTTAAGGGGCAGGGGAAGGAAAGTAAATAGCATAAGTGTTTTGGAGTAAAGTTTAAGAATTCAGTAATGAGTATAAAGATGAAAATCTGTCTATGTTTATTTCTTCAATTTATATTTTTTATTAGCACATGTTGGCAGCACATAATGATCACTGTCTTAGTTACTTTTCTCATTGATGAAATAAAATACCCAACACTCAAAGTTGAAGGAGGAAAAGTTTATTGTAGCTCACAGTTTTTAGAGGTTTCAGTTCTGTATTGGCTGGGCCATCACAGAGGAGAAACAGTTAATGGCAGGAGGGCAGAAGACAGCAAAGCAGCAAGAAGCAGCAGCAGAAGTAGAAAGAGGGGCAGCAGTAGCAAGTGACCATGGCAGCCCTTTTTTTGTCCCTTGTATTCCATCTAGGCTACATGCCCGAAGGGCAGGTAGCACTCACACCCAGGATGGGGCACCCTTAATTCCAGCATTGCACACTTAATCTCAGCATCACATCCTTAATCCTAGCATCTCACACCAGCTCCAAAAAGGCCCACCTATGACTGGATGAGGACTTGGGAGCCATCTAAATACAAGCCATAACATTCTGCCCCTGGCCCTCCAAAGACTCATGTGGTTCCCTTTATACTAAAGGCATTTAGTCCATCTCTAAGTGATGCCAAGGTCCTAACAGTTTCAGCATTGTGAAAAATTTAAGTCCAAAGTCTCCTCTGAGATTTAAGGCAAACTCTTAGCTGCAGGTCCCCGTACAAATGAAAAGAAAGTTAAACACGTCTAATATACAGTGACACAAAATAAACATTACCATTCCAAAAGGTACAAAGAGGGGCATAGAAAAGAAAGGGACCAGAGCAAGTCCAGTACCCAGCAGGGCAAACATTAAGTCCTACAGTTCCATGTCTAGCATCCAGGACAGTCTATGGCAAATTCCAGCGGGCTTGGGTGGCTCCACCCCTCTGGCACTGCAAGTGATTGGAGCTCTCACAGCTTCTCTCTTGGGCTCGCTTTGCTCACTCCTTTCTACTTTCCTCAGGTGATCCATGTTTCTGGCTTCTTCAGTCTTCTGGGGTCTCCACCGCATCTTCAGCTTCACACTGACAGCTTCACACGGTGCCCCGTCAGGGGCACACTGCCTGGCCTCCCAGGCCTTCTTCTGAGATCTGGTTGGAAGACTTCCCAACCCCACATTTCTTGCATTCTGCATGGACTTAAAATCAGCACCACACGGATGATGCCAGGGCCTGCCGCCAGCTGGAGCAGTAGCCAGGCTTTCTTCTTTCTTGGCTGTAGAGGTCAAGGGCTTGGACTTCTGAGCACTGTGAACCCAATCCTGAGGAACAAATTCTCTAGGAAGCAGCATCACATCTTTAATCCCAGCATCACACACCCCAGATCCAGCCACCTCTGAAAAGCCCCACCTATGGCCACATGAGGCTCTGGGGGACATCTAGACACAGCCTTAACAGTCGCATTTCTCTTGGGGAGCTGGTACATGCACATAACACATTTTCATCCCCTTCTCTTCTCTTCCTCTTCCCTCCTGTTTGCTATTCTCCTTTATTTTGCTCTTTATGGTTTTCAAGCCCATCTCTCCCGAGAGGCCCCAGGCCAGCCGGGAGGATATAGACTCAGAAGGCTGTTGCCTGGGCTTGGATCGCCCCTTCATACTTAAAAAGGCACACAGGTGGGTCTCCCCGGGCTCCTTCCCCTCTGAAAGTGGGGATGAGGTTGGTGCCTGTCTTGGGGCTGTTTTGAGAAATAAGTTAGTGTTTGTAAAGAACTTCAGCTGGACGGGAGAGGCTGCCCATGGCACTGCCAGTCTCACAGGAGCTGCAAGGTCCAGGTGCTGTTGCAGAGCAGGCTGGCTGCAAAACGAACTGTGTATCTTAAAGAGCTAGAAGAGAGGATTTTGAATATTTTCAACTCAACAAACAACAAATGAAGAAAGATATTTATTTAATCCAATTTAAACATTTATCATGTTTACATGTTTCAAATATCGTATGGTACCTCATTCACATGTACAATTTTTATGTTTTTCTGAATCAGCTGAAATTTAAAAAGAAAAGAACAACAAAGAACTCTAATGCCTGGCAACAACATCAGCTTTGTCCAGATGTTTGTTGTGGTTCATAGTGTCAAATCATTTTTTTAAAAAACGTCTGGGATGTAGAACAGTCAGTGTGATGTGTTTCCATTGGGATTGGGGAAACCGAGGCCCAGGTGGGCAAGGCCTTGCAGCCTGGCTTCCTGCAGCCACCCACTGGTGTGCAGGGCAGTGCTCCTCTCTGGTCCCGTCCTAAGGACAGGAGGCTGTGTGCATCCCGCCCGGGCTGCCTGAGGCTTCCTGACTCCCTTGTGAGGAACTTGAAGGAAGATTCCTTGTGCATAGGAACTCTTCCGTTTTAACCATCTCTGATGGATTTATTTTTATAAAACAGTTCTACAATTTGCCTGTCTTGCTAAATTGAGCACAAGGAGCATAATGTAGCACAGTCATGCCTTCCCGCATGGTTCCCCATTTTCCAAGGTGTGGAGTCAGCATTATGCATAGCACTTGCCCTGGGACGGCCGGCTCATCTGGAACGGAAGTGCCCCCATCCGCACCTCCTCTCCCGGAAACTCCCATAGGGAGCTGGGGGTCAGTGGTCACTATCTTAGCTTTACTTCAGAAATGCACATAGGACAATATTTAAAACAGAGTACAAATCCAGATGGCCTGCTTCTTTGAAAGAAGGGGAAGATTTGGCCACGTTGGGCCCTGGTTCCCTCAAGGCCTCCCTGGCCAGGCTGACTGCAGCTGCCCTGGCTGTCTGCACTCTGCCCCAGTGCTCACCACCCTAGCCCCTTACACACCAGACCACCCCCATCCTCCCTGCACGACCTCCCTGCTCGCACCCCTGCTGAGGGCTTGCTGCTCCCACCTGTACCCCTGTACCGCTGGATGTTGAAGAAGGCCAGGGCTTGAGCACATTTCTTTTTTCTTTTTTTTTTTGTATTAAATTCTTTTATTGGTACATTGTAGGTATGAAACACAATTACATTTCTCATTGGGAATTGTGCCTTTACATGATGCATC
>NW_004624755.1:22319113-22373864 GCF_000247695.1 Heterocephalus glaber | reverse complement strand
CAGCTCCTCCTCTTACAGGACAGTTATTTGGAAATTGATCTGGAGGATCCAGGTTTACTTAGGGAGCCTCTCACTAGGATACAAATTATAAACATTTCATTGCCTTGTGCTGTATCTTTTAGTGGAAATAGAATGCTGAACAAGGACAGAAAATTTTGTTTTAGGATTTATGTGTGTTTGAGTGCATGTGCATGCATGTGTGTGCGTGCATGCATGTGTGTGTGTGTGTGTGTGTGTCTTTTTGCTGTGATTTCTTTTCTGGCTGCAAGAAATGAAATGGATTTTACTCCATGCTTTATTCCTATTGATTAAAATAAATTGAGGTTTGAGCATGTAAAATTCAGGACGGTGAAGAACGGTCACTTTGATGGCTGAACTGGCCCAATAGCTCCAGCTCCTCGGCTGCAGCAGGTCAGGGTCCAGACACCCTCGTGGTTGTTGAGTTGCATTCTTTCCTCTAGATCAAGTCACCTGTAAATCAATACCAATTGTCTTCAATAGGGTGGCTCAGAAAATATAACCCAGTCATTTTTATAAAGCCAGCTTTAATTAAAGACCTACTGTGGTTATTATCTGGTGGCTGGGGTGAAGAATTAATGTTGGGTGGCTCCCTCCTGATTAACCCAAAGTCTAACTAGGGACCCAATCACATTGATAGGAGGCCTTCACTTCCCATGTACTGTCACCCAGTCAAAGAGTGACATTATATCATATCATATCATATTCCAGTTTCTACTCACACTCCAAGGAGGGAGGGAATTGCATCATGTGCACATCAGGGCATGGCAGGCATCCTGGGGTCATCCTGGGAGCCTTCCTCCCCACGTGACGCAGCTGCATCGGGAGCTGAGCTTGAGAATGCTTCTTTCTGTCCCCACACTGGACTGCTTAAAACGCAGGCTGCCAGGTAGCCATTTCTCAACCTCTCACGTGCCTCTTCCTACCCAGGGATCCCAACTTGGACTTGATTGCTGGTCTTTTTATCTTCAACAAGATTGAGAATGAAAAGAGGATAGAAGTAATTTGTGTGTGACTAACTGCATGATCCACTGATACTCAAGAGGGATTTCCATTTTTTGCAGGCTCTTTTCAATCACTTTGATTTGCAAATTTCCACCTTGGTGAATTTTCCACTTTGTGATTTTTTTGGAAAACATTCCGATAACAGTGAGGGGCAGGTGGGAACAGCATCTTCCCAGGCTTTGCAGTCTCGACCTGTTGCAGCGTGGGCCGGATGTGTGCTTGTGTATACATGTGCACGTATATGTTCCGTGTGAGTGTGCTCTGTGGGATCCGTGCTCCTGTGTCTGTGTGCATTGTGTGGCTGTGTATACCATGTCTACACAAATATGCATGTGTCTATGAGGGAGCATGTGCTGTGTGTGCATGTATGTGAATGTGTGTGCACACATTCACACATACGCATTGCATGTGGGTGGTTGTGCATGTGTGCATCCACACACTGCATGCAGGTTCACTTATACATCACACACACTGGCACATGTATGTGCTGTGGACATATTGAACATGTTGAATGGGCTGTCCTTTGACTGTGAGTGTCCATGTTGTCTATGTGTGTGTGCACACGTGGTATGTGTGTATGCACGCTCACACTCAGTGTGTCTGTCTCTCACGCACTGCCTCTTCTCCGCAGTCTGCCGCAGAGTACAGCAGCCTCCTGCGGACCCTGCACGGCCTGGAGCAGGAGCACCTGTGGAGGTCGCTGGCTTTGCACCAGGAGGAGGACTTTGCCCAGGCTCACAGGCAGCTCGCCGTTTTCCAGAGAAATGAATTGCACAGCATCTTTTTTGCCCAAATGAAAAATGCGATCTTCAAAGGGGAACTGAAGCCAGAGGCAGCTAAAATGCTGCTGCAAGATTATTCTAAACTCCAGGTAATGGCCTCTGTCAGGCCGCGGTGATGGCAGAGTGGTTTTCTAAGTGTTTGCAGGAATTCTCTCCTCTCCCCGGGCTGAGTGCTGTCTCTCCTTTCACAAGATGCTACTGAGCTAACTTCCTCTCCTCTTACCACCTGATGTGGGGCCGCATGTCTAGCACCTGGGTGGATCTGAATTGATCCCAGGTGCATCCCTGTCAACTGTGTGAAGCTGAGCAAGCCCCTCAACTCCTCTGCTGTGAAGTGTGCAAGGCAGGCCTCTATCACAGAGGGGTGAGGAAGATTTAATGAGCTCATCCAGGGCAAGTCAGTGTTTGGCACAAGATGTTTTGAACGTACACAGTGATAAAGATAAGTAGATACGCACATGTATATGTTTGTGCAGATTGGTGCGCAGCACTTGGGTTTAGGATTTGTGTCTTCGTATGCTTGGGTCAGTCTGTATGTATTTTTGCACACAAGCACAGTGTATTTTTAATCTAGACTGAAGAAATTCCTAGCTGATGGTGAGCGTGTTTTTTTGAGTGACGGTGTTACTGTGGAATTTCTCACGAGGCCTGCGTGAGGCATGTCACGTGCGTGTATACATACAAGAATCATTCGTGTGCACTGGTGTGCCTTCCTCGTTTGTCTGGAGAGGTGTGCCGCAGTGCCAACAGCTTGCTCCAGGTGATGACGATGATCACGGAGAATAAATTCCTACTTTGCCGAGGAAATCCTGTGTCCCGACTGTTGAGTGGGATACTCCAGACGTGCAGATACAGCCCCGTCCCAGCTGGTGAGCTGGTTGGGGTGGAGCAGCAGAGGCCCTCAGGGTGCCGAGGACCTGGGTCACACCGAGGCACTCACAACTGTGAGGTTAATGTCATTGGCTCTGCAGCCCCTTGCTCCTCTCTCATAGCTGTCACAGCCACTTGGGCTGTGTCTTCACAGGGAAGTGGTCCCAGAAGGCCGGTCGGCTCATTTCCCTTGAGATTCCCTGTGGGCCTCGGCAGGGCAAGTTCAGCATGAGAACAAGCTGCGTCCAGCCAGCTGAAGCAGAGTGTGTCCCCAGCCTTTGGCACTGCCCATGCCAAAGCGGGAATGAGGTAGACCAGCTGGAGGAGGCGTGGAATGTACGCACATCCTTGCCTCTGTGTGTGTGCGTGCGTGTGTGCAGGTCCCAGCAGAGAGGCCACTGCACTCAGCATTCACCAGGCTGCCGTGTGTCCTCCTGGCGTCCTCCTTGTGGTCCTGGCTGGGGCTGAGTGTGCAGGGCTGAGACAGAGCAAGGTACATATTGACATGAAAGTCTTGCCCTTTGTTTGGTACTCAGGGCTCCAGTTAGAAGTTGAGGGTGTTGATTGCCTCGTGCCTCGTTGCAGCCAAAGCAATTTGTGTGCTGGTCATTGTTTTGGTGCTTGTCCTGCCTTCCTGGAACCAGTTAACGACAAGTCCCCCACCGGGCACCACTGTCCTAGTATTGTGGCTAATGAGGGTGACAATGGCATGCAGACGCAGTCTTTCCTGACCACAGCCATCAGAGTAGTTGTGTGCCAACTCTGAGTTCCTTGGATGGTGGGCTCGAGGGAGCTGGCTTGTGGGTCTCTCTGTTCGTGCTGTGTCCTGGCTTCTTGGTGCTGCTGCGGGACACCCAGGGAAGTGTGGGTTTGGAGCTGGGTTTCACTGACCGCCCAGCCTTTCCTGCCTCAGTGCTAATCCTAGACCACTGATGCCAGAGATGTCACAGCTGCTGGGTAGAAAGGAGAATGTCCGGGCCTCACAGGGTTCTCACTGTCCATCCTTTTGGCGATCCATTGTGAGGACAGATTTTCCATAGATGGAAAAAAGAAAATCAGCAGCTACTAATGGGATAAGACCACCAAGGCATTGCTAAAGCTGGGCATTCAGAGGCAGCCTACGATGATGTTAGACCTCAGGCCTGGGCGGCAGCTTGCTGACCTCTAATCCATGCACAGCCATTTAGCAGCTCTGCGATCCAGACTCGGTTTCCCCTTCTGTGAGATGGGAATGGGAATGCTCTCGGCCTGGAGGAAGAGTGCTCTGGGCTGTGTCAGCCCGGAGGACACGGCCGGTGTGAGCCAGGCTGCTAGGCCTGGGTTTGTTCATGGCGCAGGCGGAGGGGAATTTCTTACTGCACTCCAAGCTGTGCCTGCTTGTCTGGTTTCCTCTGGAGACTGGGCCAGGGGCCGATGCAGCCCACAGTGTCCCATCCGTAGTGCAGCCTTGTTGGGACTCCCAGGCGGGGTGAGTGCCCGGTAGGTGGGACGTGCGTCCAGCTCCGTGGGGCAGGAATTCTTTCCTGTGGGTTTTGGGACCACTTTTCAAAGTGCTCCTCTTATTCGCACCTGATTTTCTTTCTTTCTGTTTTTTTTTTTTGGTACTGGGTATCAAACTCGGGACCTTGTGCTTGCGAGGCAGGTGGTGGAACCACTGAGCTACATCCTCAGCCTGCACCTGATTTTCTTATGAGCCATTGCTGCAAGCAGGGAGGTTAAAGGTGTTAATCCCGCTGCTTCTGCGCCCGAGAATTTTCTTCTGACTGGAAACGTAATATTTCAAAAGTTTGCAAAGATTTTCCTTTCAAAACCAGCAAACATACTTGCAGTAAAATTCTCAACAGGAGAACATAGAAGAGTCGATGGACTTCCTCCAGGCCACTAAGCGGTACCATCTAAGTAAAAGGTTTGGCCACCGGGAGTACCTGGTCCAGAACCTGCGGTCCACGGAGACCCGCGTGCAGGGCCTCCTGAGCGCTGCGGCGGCCCAGCTGACCCAGCTCATCCAGAAGCACGAGAGGTAAGCTCCGAGGCCGCCTGCAACTCAGCTCTGCCATGCCTTCCCCATCCAAGGCCAGCCATTTCTGGTTGCTCATCGTATGCACAGGCTGCTCTGGCCTCATTCTTCAAAGGGATTCCCCAGCTCCCAAGATCTTTGCACTGTTGACTTTATACCTGTAATCCCAGCACTCAAGAGGCTGAGGCAGGAGGATCTCGATGAGTTCAAGACCAGCCTGGGCTACATAGTGAGTTCAAGGACTGAACTACACAGTGAGACCATGTCTCTAGAAACAAACAAATAAACAAACAAACAAAATAAAGGCAGGCAGGCATGGTCAGTCATCAGGACAATCGAGTGCTGAGCCCCGCATGCCACCACCCAACTTCCTCAGGCCCCAGCTTGCAGCCACTTCCAGTGCAGCTGCACTCTCTGTCCCACATCATTTTGGAGCAATTTCCCAACCACACTGGCTGCAGAAGTCCCAAGTGGAGGCTCGCACTGACCGTGTCCCGGGAACTCCCACTTCTCCTGGGGCTGCAGTGCACGCTGGCTGTAGCGTTTGCCTTTGGCATTAAGTGTAAAGCCCAGATTCTTTTCTGGGATTTGATTGGTTATATAGAAAATTATATATACATATTTATTGGTAATATTGTGACACGTAATAACTACACTCATCTTGAGGAATGAATGGTACACATGCATATTCCACCTTAATCATTTTTATTTCTCCTCCCCTCCCAACCTTCCTCTCTGCCCTGCCCAGATTTCCTTCCTATCTCCACAAATTCGATCTCCCTATTTCCCATCATCTTTTTTATTTTGCTCTTTAAATTATTTACATTTTGGGTTTCTTATAAAACAGAAACCATGAAATAGACACTTCTGTGTCTGATTTATACACTTAACATTATGGTCTCAAGATGCATCCATTTTCCTACAAATGACTCAAATTTACCCTCCCTCGTGACTGCATACACCACATTTTCTTTATCTATTCATCTGTTGATGGATGTAAAGGCTGCTTCCAGGATTTAGCTGTGATGAATTGTGCTGCTGTAAACACGGATATGCACGTGCTGCTGTGATTTGATGACTTTAATTTTCAAGAATTTACCCAGAAGAGGTAGAGCTGGGTCACATGGAATTTCTAGCTTGGTTTTGTGAGAAATCTCTACACAGATTTCCACAAGGGTTGTACGACGTAGAAAGGTCCCCTCATACCTGAGGTATCCACAATCCACGGATGGCAGAAAGGCAGAGTTCTTCCAAGGCCTACCCTCTCTCTCCCTAGGGTTTCTGCCCAGCTGTCCCTTGAGGTAGCTTACTTGTAAACAGTAGTTTACAAGAAGCTGTCACATGAGTAGGGACCTGACTATAAAGTTGGCTTTCTTAGGACAGTCTGTGGCTTTATGAATTGGTCCTACAACCCAGACAATTTTATTAAGACCGGGCAGCTTCCTGCACTGTTGAATGAGGATTCTTTAAGGTGCAAATTATGCGAACAGTCCCCACCTTGAGATGCTAATGAATTCATCACTGCAGTTTGTATGACATTGCTGATTAATTTGCACGGTAGTTAAAGGAACAGATCCTGGCTTTGAATTGAAGAAGCCCTCGGCTGATTGCCTGTGGCGAGCTGAGCTGTTGCCAGGGAAGGCTGTCTTACCTCTTATTTTTAGAATCTATTTGAAAGGGCTAGCACAGGCTTACATTTCTAAAACATGTACTTCTCCCCATTCCTTCACCTTTTCACCCCTTAAGGAAGCCTCTGTGGAGAGTCTGCCCTGTGCCGAGCTGGGGATCAGCCTAGGGGTGCAGAGGAAACAAGGCTAGTTGTGCTGATAGGAGAAGTGTGCACCAGTCAAAGCTCTCAGAGAAACAGGACCATCTGGATAGCCTGAGGAGACTTTGTGTAAGAATGGGCTCATGTCATCTTGGAGGCCGAAGTCCCACCATTTTCTTTCTCACAGCTGGAGATGCAGAGAAGCTGGGTCCAGATCAAAGGCCTGAGAACCCAGGTAGCTGGTGATATGAATCCCAGTCTAAGGGCAGGAGAGGATATGAAACACCTCACTGTGAGCTGGGCAGCAGGAAGAAAGGGCCCCTCCTTCCTCTGCCATCTTGTTAATCAGCATAGTGGATGGGCCCATTCAGTTAGGATGGGCAATCTGCTTACACTGAGATGTTTTAGTCAGTTTGCTGCTGCAGTAACAGAATGCCACAGGCTGGGTAAATTATAAACTAGAGGCTTCTTTGAATCATGGTTCTGGAGGCTGGGAAGTCCAAGTCAGGGCCAGATTTGCTGAGAGCCTTTTTTCTGAATCCTAATATGGCACAAGGTGTCCAAGGGCGAGAGCAGAGGAGAGTGGGAGGAAAGGGAGCCAGACCCCTGTGATAACAGCATTAACCTAATCTTGAGTTTTGGTTTCACTAAATACCTTCACAGTGGCAGCTAAATGTCAACGTCAGGCTTGGAGGAGATGTGCAGACCGTGGCTTGCATCCCCTGGTTTACAGCAAGTGGAAACAAGCTTGCTATGGTTTATGTTTAGAGGTCCCCCAAAGCCTCATGGGCATAGGGTTTCTTCAGAGGTGGCGGAATCTAGAGTGTGTGATGCTGGGATTAAGGTGGGTGATTACTGAATCAGCCCACTGATGAGTTTGGCCCCGCCCTCATCCTGGTAGACTGGATAAAAGGGGCAGAAAGATGCTGGTAAGGTTCCCTTGTTGCTTTTGCTGCCATATGGGCTCCATGAACTGTTCCTCCCCGGGGGCACCCCTCTGCTGTGTGCCACTCTGCTTTGGAGCCAGCTGACTATGGACTGAAACTCTACAAACTGTGATTAAATAAACCCTTTCCCCTTTAACTTTGGGTGTTGGGTGTTTTGTCTCAGCAATGAGAGAAGAGTAACTAAGACAGCCCTCCACAGACAGGCCCAGGGATCGTAGGGTCTGGGTCTGTCTCACTGAGCATCGCATAGGAACATTCGACATTTACCTCCATGGCTTGCTCTGTGCCATTCCTGACAGCTGTATTACTGGCCCATCATCTCCTCTTGGAAAATTCTCTCTGCACCTCACTGGTTCTCTCGGTTGTTTCTCTCTCCCAGGACTCTTGCCCTAACAGATCCTTCTGTCCTGCGTTCTCTGCCTGTCTCTTAGGACACTGACCTTACTCTGCCACCCTCTTAGTAATGCAGTGGATGCTCCTCCTCTTTCTGGAGGGTGAAGATATTTCTGATGCAGCCCAAACTGACATGGAAATAGATGTTCAGCCACAATCTGCCAAGCCAGGGGGGGTTTGGAGGCTGCATTCACTAACTTTTAGTCTTCTCCACCTAGGGCAGGGTACTTGGATGAAGATCAAATGGAAATGCTACTGGAACGGGTTCAGATGGAAGTCTTTTCTATAAAACAGAAGTTGGACAATGACTTAAAGCAGGAAAAGAAAAAACTCCACCAAAAATTAATAATTAAGAGAAGACGAGAGTTGCTACAAAAGGTACGAGTATATGAGGCATTGTGCTATTTCTTCTTTCTATAAGCCTTTCCCAACACCCACTGAGTGCTGGGATCCATGCCAGGCATGGCTGTCAGCACACGAGGACTGCAAGGGCAGCTCAGCAAACATCATGATGTGCCATCTACAGTTGATTGCTAGTGACTTTTTGGAATGTTGCATCAAAGAGCATTCTGCAGGCTCATGGTATATTGGTAATGTCTGCTTGAGCAAGGGAATTGGAGAGTCTTGCTGGGGAAGGTTTTCCAGAGCAGGTGCAGAGTCCCGAGGACAGGATGCATTTGATGCTCACCAGGATGGAGCATTTTGCTCATAGTGGAAACATGAAATCCAGGGCAATTCTGTGTCCAGAGCTCTGAGCCCACGAGGAGGCTGGAGCATGCCCAGGGGTGAGGCAGGGGCAGGAGAGGAGCTGCCTGGGGGGCATCCCAAGGCAGTGAGGCCCAGTGTGCCAGGGTGAGGGCTCAGCGTTCACTGGAGGATAGCAGGGAACAGAGATGGATTTGGGGTGCAGAAAGCGATGCCAGACTTGTGGTTTGGGGAGCTGGTGCGATGGAGGTGGAGGAGCCTGGGGAGATAGAGCCATGCAGGACCCGAGCACGTGGCCATGTTGGTGCTGCTCAGAGGATGTGTGGGGTATGGGAGTGATACCTGGGTAAGAACCTTTCAACCTCATTGGATGGACCAGTATTCTGGCACCAATCACGAGGGAGAAGAGGGGTGCAGGATAACTTTGATCAGTGGAAACTACTTCTTATTATCATTTGAGTCCAGTGGGAAGCCACCATTCTGACCCTGATCTTGGACGTGTTCCCCATGCTGAGGGCCACCTTCTTCCTCTCTGAGCCTCTGGCTGAGGGCCCGGAACAGTGGCACCCAGGTCCACGTGTTCTTGATGGTGTGGCCCGGGAGGGATGGACTCCAGCTCTACGAGAGATTCTGGCAACCTTCTGCAAATACTATTTCTTGCACTTCCTTTTGATAAATATTGTCAGTGGCCCCGAATGAGCAGATAGCTCCATAAACTCAAAAATTTCTATTGTGCCCCCAACGCTGAAGTTACTGCCTGACACTTGCAGTCAATAAATATTTGTCTCAGTAAATATTTTGCCAATGAGTGAGTTGACACTTAAGTCACCAGGACTCATGAATAAAATGAAGACCATTTCGTGTTCTGGTGAAATTGATCCAGGTCTGTGGGACCGCGATGCTGAGTGACAGCACGACGGACAGCTTTATGCCGTCAGGTTTTCCCACTGTGGAGCCTTTTCCTACCTGCTATTCTTTCTCCCAGGAATATCAATCATTTGTCCACCCCTTCTTAACTTGGTTAAGATGAGAGCTCATCCTCAGGCCTTGCTAAATTTTTCCCTAAAAGGCCTTTCCTGACCTCCTCATTGAAGTCGGCTCGCATGAGTCTCAGGGTTGCTTTTGAAGTGCGTGTGACTAGCACACTTTGCAGTGACTGTGAGCCTGGCACGGGCAACAATCACAGCGGACACACTGGCTGTGGACTCTGCAGTGGGCACTGTTCTGAGAGCTGTCCATGCAGTGAGCGACTTGTAGAATCCTCATAACTGCTCTGTGGCGCTGGTCCTATCACCAGCCCAGCTTTACAGAGGCCTGGAGGGGTAAGGCACGCACTTTGGGTCACTCAGCATGTGAATGGAGGAGCCAGGGTGGGAAGCCAGGTGGTCACCCCTGGGGCTTCACCTACCCAATAAATGCATGGTCCCTGTAGATTTTAAAACATTTTTAGTAGTACTGGGGACTAAGCCTGAGTCTTTTGCACTGAGCCACATTCTCAGCCTTTTTTATTACTTTTAATTTTTGAGACAGGGTCTCGCCGCGTTGCCAAGTTGCTTTAGGCCAGGCTGGGCATGAATTTATGATCCCCTTGCCTTGTTGTGTGATTTACTTAAGGATGGGTTTTGAGCATGAGCTTGTTGGGGAAAATCCTCTGTGCCAACGCCTCCCCCAGACATGTGATTGTCCTTTCCCGAATTCCCAAAGCACCGGGAGCAGCGGAAGGAGCAGCTGTCCACAGCCGAGGCGTTGCGAGCCTCTGAGGATGCTGGCCATTACCTGTGCCAGTGGAGGAGCATGGTGGCCGAGCACAGCGCCGCCCTGGAGGAGCTTCAGGAGAGCCTGGACCAGGCTGCCCTAGATGATGTCCGGGCCTTGACCCTGTTGCTCTCTGAGAAGGCCACCGAGGAGCTGCGGCGCCTGCAGAGCTCGGCAATGACGCAGGAGCTGCTCAAGCGCAGTGTTCCCTGGCTCTTCCTGCAGCAAATCCTGGAGGAGCAGGCCCGGGAGCTGGCGGCTCGGACTGAGCAGCTGGAGGCCGAGGAGTGGGCGCGGGGCCAGGAGGGCGTTCAGCGTGTGAGGCAGAGGCTGCAGGACGACGCCCCCGAGGCTGCTGTGGAGGAGCAGGCAGAGCTGAGACGCTGGGAGCACTTGGTCTTCATGTGAGTGGCCCTGCTGCGCCCCTCTGGCCAGGGAACCTGCTGGGGACAGGGATGGCTGAGTGCGTGACTCTGACTCCGAAAGCGTGAGGTCCACTGCTTTTCTCGGTCACACAAGCTCATAGCTGGCGAGGACTATGCAGAGTGGAAGAGTGCAAAGCAGGGTTGGGGACGGGGCTGTGCCCCGACAGGAGGGGTGGCTGGGTTCTCTGGGCAATGCTGCGCCTGGTCCCCGCCATAGGAAGTGTCATTCGGGCACGACTTGCAGGACAGGAGGGGCCTTTTGTGGAGGCTGCCCCAGGCCCTCGTGTCCCATCCAGTGTCCAGGAGGCACATGACTCCAGGCTGAAGGCTCAGTGCCTACCCCACACTGGGCCCTCTTTGCACCTGGCCCTTTCATTCACCACATCATTGTTTGGGCCATTTATTTTCATCATTAATACATCAATATAAGAACCTTGCAGTGATTTCCACTCCTGAGCAGCATGCTGTAGACCACATGTCTTAGTGATGGTCTTCTCACTGAGACCTGATACCCCAAACCCACCGCTGAAAGGAGGAGAGGTTTATCTTGACTCATAGTTCCAGTCCATAGGCAGCTGGCTCCAAGGCAAAAGGCCTGGCGGAGGAGAGCTGCTCACCTCATGGCGTCCAGGGAGCAAAGAGAGCTGGGAGGAGGCGGGAAGGAAGATAGAACCTGGGTTACACCCACAGTGACCACCACTTCCCACCAGGCTCTGCCTCCTCACAGCAAGTCAGCTACGAGAGCCCCACAATCCATCACCTTCCAGAGCCTCCCCTTCCAGCTGTGATCCCATGAGGCCTTCAGGGGACGTCATGTTCTAAATCCTCACACCACAGCTCCCCCCGCACTCCCCCCGCAGTAGCTAGTAACTAGCAATCAAAGACAGGGAAAGTGCGTTCAACCCAGGGGAGCTGGGGATTCCAATTCCGAGGGGCCTCTGTCTGATAGCCGTCCACTTCTGGGAGACTGAAGTTTGGCTTGGCCCAGGAAGGGCACCTTGGTGTGTGTCATGTGGACCAGCGAAGTGTCAGGTGCTCATTTAGGGCCGGCTCGTTAGAGTGGACACTACATGTGGTCACCCGTGTGGAGTGAGTTAGGGGCAGTGTAGACGGAAGGCAAGGATTTCAATCCTAGCATCACCGGCTGCTGTGTGAATGCGGGCAACTCACTGCAGCTTGCTGAGGCTCGTCTTTCCAGCCTGTAAAATAAAGATGATACTAAGTCATTTGGGGTGCTTTCAGCCGTGCATGATACTGTCAGGTGGGTTAAACGGGAAGAGGGTGTGTCTGTGAGGGCCTGTGATCTTCGAGGGCACCCTCGTTAGGTGCTGGGTGCAGAGCATCTTCCTGCAAGGCCCGGGATCCAGGATCTTGCTGCCCCCATGACTTAATACCTCTCCGTCCAGTGTGGCACTCTTTCTAGGCCCTCACCTCCTGCCGGGAGAGGGTCCCCACGTGTGCTGCAGAGAGTGAGGCTACTTTGGTTTGCATTAAGTGACCACCAGCTCCTTCCCATTTCTCTCTTGTGCCTCTGGCCTCATTAATTTTCCAGCCCAGGTTAATTATTGCTTTCTTGACAATGGAAACAAGATGCTGTCTTTTCTAAACTCATGAGAATCTCATGCTCCAGCCTGTCCTCCACAGAATTTAGTCAGCTCACTCTATATTCAACCCAAGATCTTTACCCATTCTAGTTGGTGTTGGACTCTTCATCGCGTCTGGATTCAATTTGACATTCCCATTACTGGGCATTCATTTGCTTCAGCTTCATTCGGATCTACTTTGCAGGCAGCATAGCTGAACTGCTGCTGGGTTAGCTGTTCAGTGAGAAAAAGAGAAATCTCACTTGGCTATCAGAGACGCTTTTCGATTTTTCTCAGGGTTAAAGACGGTCAGCCTGCAGCGCCTACAATGTGAGCTACTTATGTGCTTTGCTTATTTAAGGCGCTGAAGGTTGCAGCCTTTATATCTGAGGCATTATGTAAAAATGGCCTCATGCCAGAGATTTGCAATGCATTTTTGTAAGCTTCTCAAGGGTAATTAAGAGGGGGCTGCAGAAACCTGGTCAGCTAAAATACATATGAATAAGGGGGAGAATTTTTATGAGGAAAAGTGTATCTTGAGACTCCTTTCCTGAGTTTCTGCCCTGATTTTAAAGACCGTCAGGGCAACGACCCTGCCTCCTATATTTCTATGTTCTCTTAGTGCCCGCTTGCCAGTGGACTGGACAAGCCCAAGGGCTGATCTGCTAGAACAGTGGTGGCGAACCTATGGCATGTGTGCCACAGAGGGCTGTTTGTATCATTGAAAGCTCTAAAAGGTTCGCCATCACTGTGCTAGAAGGTGGGCAAGAAGATGGACTTATATGCACTTCAGAGTTGCTTTCGTTTCAGAATCCATGTTACCATCCATGAGGCGTGGTGCAAAGGGAGGCTGCAGTTTCCAGAGAGGCTTTAAAAATCAGGATCCCTTGGAGGGAGGATCCCCAAGACAGGGTGTCCGGTGGTGTGGCCTTGGGGCCTTCAGACTATTTTTAGCTGAAAACCTGCATCATCCCTGAAAGTCCACTTCTATTTCCAGAACTTTCAGTGGAGCCACAGCCCAGTGTTCCCATTGAGATCTGGGCTTGGTGAGCCTTGCTCTAGCTTCTCGTGGCCGTTGGTCTCCAAAAGCTCTGAAGTTTAAGCACCCCCAGAGGGTGCTTTTTATAGCCTTGTTGATAGAATGACCAGGCGCATCCGTGCTCGTCTCCAGAGGATATTTGTTGAGTGAATGCATGAATACACACTTCTCCGAAGCTAGAGGCATGGAACAGGCTTCTCCCTGCATCATGTGCTCTGCAGCTGAGGAGGAAACCCTGGCCAGAACTGGGGCCCAAGGCAGGAAACAAGAGCATGTGGCCATTCTGTCCCTTGGAGTGGGCAGTGGCCTGTGTCAGCAAGGAAGATAGAGCAGTGTAAGTCAGTGGCTGGGTGGGTAGGGGTTCACAGTGACGTAGGTCAGTGCCTCTGATTCTGAGTGCTGCCATAACTGAGTACCACAAACCGGGTAGTGTGAGCCACAGAAATGCATTAACTTGTGGTGCTGGCGGCTGGAAGTCCAAGGTGCCGGGCTCCAAGGCCTGGAAAGCTCCAGGGGAGGAGAATCTGTCCCTTGCCTTCCTCTTGCCTCTGTGGCTGTGGGCAGTGGTTGGCATTTCTTGGCTGGTAGGCACATTTCTCTGATCTCGGCCTTGGTGGGCACATGGCCTTCACCCTGGGCATTTGTCTCTTCTTATCTTGGAAGGGTGCCTGTCATAGAAGGTGAGGGGTCTGCTCTACCCCCGTATGACCTTATCTGAACTTCTTAATTCCAGCTGGAAAGACACTGCTACCAAATAAGGCCACATCGACAGGGAGCAGGGTGAGGACTTGGGGGACACAGTTCAATCCATAACAGCGCATCATGCAGCAGGCTTCCTGCATGGAGCAGGCTTTTGCTTCAGTGACAGTTGCCAACACCCAAAGCCCAAGCACCCTTTGCTGACCCTGAGCTGAGGCGAGTGCTGCTCCCTGGGCTGGGTGCACACTGTCATTGTCACTACAGTAAGAATAGGTCACCTCAAGGTCATGAACACAGGAGCACCTCCTGCCTCTCAAAGACATCTGGGGTCATCTCACTCAGCTCTGCATCTCGGGTCTCATAAGATACGTGTCCAGCATGGTGTCTGGCAGGCACTCGAGACCTGCTTATGGAGTGAACCACAGATGGGGAGCTGATGCTTTTGTGTCTGGACAGGGCTTTAGCTTATGAACTCTGAAGTTCCAGCTTCCCCGCCCCAGCCCAGCCCGTGCAGGTTTTCCCCTGATGGAAACCATTGCTTCCCTTCCCAGGAAGCTCTGTGGTGCCACCTTCTCGTTGTCGGAGGAGGAGCTGCTGGCAGTGAGGCGGGAGGCCCACAGCTGCTTCGCCCAGATGGACAGGAGCTTGGCCCTCCCCAAGGTGCGGGCCCGAGTCCTGCTGCAGCGGTTCCAGTCTGCCTGGCGGGAAGCGGAGCTCCTGAAACTGGACCAGGCGCTGGCTGCCCCCGAGCTGCAGGTAGGAGGGATGTCTTGTGGTGTCCCCAGCTCCTGATGATGCCGTGGGGTCCTGGGTCCCCACCCTCCCTGAGCTTGCTCATCTCCCTTGCCCCCATCCCTGCCTCTGCTGCCATGGTGGAGTCTGCAGCCACTTTGTCCTGGCTGGAAGGTACCCAGACACCCTCCCTCGGGCTGTGCTGTGTCAACCAGCAGCCCTGAACATGGCCTCATTCTGTGCCCTTCTACAAGAGCCACCTGGCCTAAAGTGTCAGCCTTCCTTCTGCACCCACCCTCAGCCATGGACAGTGACTGACTTGGGGTTCAGAGGCCCCTGTAAATGGAGGGCAGAAAAGGGCATCTCGCACTGGGTCTCAAAGAATGGCAGCTGTTTTCAGTGAGCCCCTGTGATGTGCCCCAGCACACATGGCTCTGTGGTGCATTTGTCCACCAGAGCCACCACACACACTGGTCTAGACTGGATTTGACCCGAGGCCCAGCCCTACTTAGCCCTGCACCTTTCTGGCCTGGTCCCTGTTCTACAAAGATTCTTCTCTTAGGAAGCCATGAGCAGCTCCGGGCTCAGGCTCTGCCTGCAGGGAACTGGACCTGGGACAACAATGCCTTTGAACTTGCTGCTTCCCCTGCCATCACGATCAGCAGTCTTTCCAGGCCTCCACTCAGCATCACGGCCACAGGGAAGCCCTCCTCGAGCGTCCGTCTAAAGTAACCCTCCTCCCAGCCACTCTCTGTCCCAGGGTCTGAAGCATCTGCACCCCTCCGGGCCTGAGGCCTAGTCTTGTAGTTCTGTGAGCCTTGGTCTCTGTGACCCCCCAGGGCTGTGTGAGCTTGTGGGAGGTCGGCCTTCTTACCAGTGTTTGCTCTGGCTCCACTCTACCCACAGTCTAAGGCCAGAAAGCCGAGGTCCAAGAGTAAAAGCAAGGTGGACCTTCTGAAAAAGTGCACCGAGGACAAGATCCGCCTCTTCGAGGAGCAGCCCCCCCCACACTTGGCAGAAAAGGTGGGTGCCTCCGTGTCATTCGGGCTTCTCTGCACCAGCAGGTCGGACAGTGACTGTTCTCGAGTGCACAGGGCCACCAAAGCGCTGCACCCCGAAACCTGTGATCCTCCACATAGGGCCCCTCCTCCCCACGGCTCCTATGCTTCTCTGTCTGGTGGATGTGTTCGGGGAATGGGTGCTTTATACCATGCTTGTGAGTGCTGTTTTGGCGCCTACCTTCTGTCCTTGGCCTAATGGTTTTTAAAAAAAATTTAAACTTTATATTTTTTCTTTTTAAAATTTTTGTATTTTTGGTAACAGGGATCAAACTCCAGACCTTGCGCTTGTGAGGCAGGCAGCAGAACCAGTGAGCTAAATCCCCGGCCCTAAACTTTATATTTTTAATGCAAATGTATTTCTCAGAACACAAATGCATGGTGAATTGTTCCAGCATTGGCTCTGGGTGAGTCAGTGTGCCCTTTCAGGTGCGGTGTGTTTGATGTCTTAAGGTAGGGGTCTCGAGCCCCCGGCCAGAATCCAAGGCCTGTTGTGAACTGAGCCACCCAGATTAGATTCTCCCAGGAGTTCGAACCCCACTGTGAACTGCACATGTGTGAGGTCTAGGTTGTGGGCTCCTTTGAATAGTCCAAAAACCACCACTCCCCTGACAGTGGAAAAATTATCTTCCCTGAAACCTGTCGCTGGTGCCAGAAACTTTAGGAGCCATTGTCTTAAGGGACCCAAGTAGCAGGCCTGTTCTTGTCAGGCTCTAAATAAGGTTGAGGACTCTCAGAATTGGTGCATGCTGTCCTCCCTGCACAGCCCCGAGAGCTGGTTCTTGTCACCCTCTAAAGTTCAGGTGGGTCCAGAAGGTGGCAGTCACTGTCAGGTTCCAATGGGCTCACGCCACAGCCTAGGAATGAAACAGACTCTGTTGCCTGATCCTGGCATCCCCAGGGGCCCCTGGGGTGCACAGCCCGCTCCTGCAGATACAGAATGGAAGTGGAGTTGCCACAGGAAGCTAGAAAAGAGCTATGTACCTCGGGAGTCCCGTTTGCCACCCAGAGGGGAGGAAGAGGTAGACCAAGAAATAACAGCAAGGGGGTTGGTGGAGGAGCCTTTCCTCTGGCACCTGCGCATTTGGGATCCTCTGCAATGCAGAGTTTGGAGGGACACAGTGTTGGTCTGGAGGAGCCTGGGCCCCAGGGGGACATCCTCATGTGTCAGGCCGAGGAGGAGGAAGGTGCGCTGGCCTGCACCGCGGAAGGAAGAGTCAGGAAAGAGGGGCCGGCTGTGGAGAAACCAGGTGCACACGGCTCTGTCCCTGCCCCTCAGCTCCAGGTGGACCTCAGCGTCCACCTTGACCACCCCAGCCCTTTCCAGCTCCTGCCCCTACTCTTCTCTGGTTATCGTCTCCCTCCCTCCCTGCCTTCCTTTCTTCCGTGCTACTAGGGATTGAATCCAGGGCCTTTGTACTGAGCTACATCCTCAGTCCTTTTTGTTTTTTGAGACATGGCCTTGCCAAGTTGTTAAGGTGCCTAGGCTGGGCTCAAACTTGTGATCCTCTTGCCTCAGCCTCCCAGAGTGATTTTCTCTAATCTGTGTCTTTCTCACATCCCCACCAGTGTTCAACACTATTTTTAGCCCTTGTTGTATGCAGCAGACTCCTAAATTTTTCCCTCTCCCTTCCAGTTGATTCTCTATGAGGCAGGAGCATTCTCTTCCTGTAGTGCAGATTGTGTCCCGGGCCACCGTAGCAGGTGGGCACTCGAGTGGACAGTGTGGTTGTCCGGGCCGTGGCTCCAAGCCCAGACCCTTTCAGATGCCCACCCCAACCCGCTCGTCATGCCTTTGCAGACACTGGCAGGCATGTGTCACCTGGAAGCTCCCACGAGGCATTTAGGAACAAACGGAGGGGAGAGAGAATTCAGTGAGCAAGGAGAGCAGGCAGGGAGGACGGAAGACAGAAGACCAGCTGCCCGGGCTGCCTCTCCGTGGGATGTGCAAGGGCTTGGGCTCCCTGGCCACTTGGCAGCCCCTCCCTGCCCCAAGCCCCTCTGGTTTACGGGTGAGGCGAGCCTTGGTCTGCACCACGGCCCCAGCACAAGCCCATCCTTCCCAGGCCCTGTGCCGAGGACACAGCCATCCACTCTGGCACCCAGAAGCGGCCAGCCTGCTCCCCAGGGCATTTTCAAAGGGGTTTAGACTCCATTTTTGTCATGCACTGGTTTAAGAACTTTTCTCTCTTCATCTAAATGTGACAGCATTTAATAGGAGCGGTCCCTGCTTATTTGTTTGCTTTTGTGCACTGGTGGCTTTCCAGATGCCCCGCCAAACACTGTCCATTGAGTTGTCCCTCCGTGTCCGTGAGGGAGTGGTCCCAGAGGAGCCTTGAGTCCCTGGTGTGACACTGCATCTAACTTACAAGCATACTCCTGAATACTTTAAATCCTCTCCAGACTCCCAGCCAATGTGGTGCAAATACAGTGTGACCTGCCATTCCCTATTGCTCAGGAGATAATGACAAGAACAAAGCGTGTGCCCGCTCAGTGTGGACACGGGATGTTTTTGAATAGTTTGGTCCTTAGCTGATTGACTCTGCGGCTGTGGAACTTGCAGAGCAGAAGCAACTGTATATTCGTGCTTATGCCGATGGGGTTTGCTGAGCAGTAAATGCTTTGCCTCTAATCTGCTCCTTTCATCCTCGAATAGCCAGTGAGAGGGTCCAGCAGCCCTCAGCATCCAGAGGTGAGATAACTAGGGCCACACTGTTGCCCGCCCTCTTGCCACCATGCTGGTCTGCCCTATTCCTTCTGTGGTTAAACCTTTCCGATTTCCCCGCGAAGTGAGAACAGCCAGTGTCCCCACTTCACAGAAAGGCACACTGAGTCTCAGGAGCGAGGGAGCGCACTCAGGACCTGGGAGCCGGACAGTGGCAGATGCAGAGCCCAGGCTGTGTCTCCTCCCGGGGCTGCCTGATGCAGGCCCTGAAGAGAACGTGGCCTGAGGCATCGCAGCTGTGGCCTTTGAGTGATGGGCATCCTTTCAGTCGGGATCCTTACTCTGGCAGGTGCCCACAGTGTATGCGCTCTTGGGCCCACGGCTTTGATGCTGCTCCCGACATGGATTGGTGACAGCTCTTACACTCGGGTAGCTTGGCCGAGGTTTCATTTGCAGGGCAATTGGAGAGGGAGGTGACAGCACTCACTCTGTGTGAGGACTGCCAGTTCACTAGGGTACCCAGGGGTCTCCGGAGGAACAGGATTCAAGGGGAGATCAAAAACATGCTGAACATTCACCTTAAATAAATGTGTTGCAGTAGAAGACACATTGCCGAGTCCCCCTCAGTATCCTCCCCCTCCCTTTGGACACTTGTCCCATCTTTCTTGCCACTTTCTGAAGCAGCTCTGGAGTCCTCTTTCCTGAGTGTCTTTAGGACATGAGCAGCTTGGTGAATGCTGCTGCCGAGCGCCATCCAAGGAAAAGGCAGCTTGTAAAAACACGACTCTGTGTCCTCATCCACCTTATTCACCGAATCCGGCACCGTGTGACTGCCTCTTCCCTAAAGTCACAATAACCATAAAGGGGAATGTTTTCAATCAACTCAGGTCCTCAAGGCAGCCACGACAGCTCAACTAGACACTCAAGAAAGAGGACTCCAGAGAGCAAATCCCCTGTCACCCACTAGTGGAGGAAGGGACAGTGATCTGCCAGGCAGAGGTTGGGGGGGGGAGCTCTGGGCACCTGCTTCTTAATTAGATGTCCACCCTTTCTCATCCTCATTTCTAGATGTATCTGAGGCCTGTGTTTTCTGAGACTTGGGAGACCCTGGTATAGAATCGCCTCCTATTGCTGAACTGTTTTGTTTTCATAGACAAATCTGAAACTGAGAGAGGTTAAGAACTTGCCAGGGTCGCACAGCTAGTTCCATGGTAAGCTCAGATGGAAGAGATAACAGAGCAATCTCAAACCAAACCAAACCAACCACGCTGAGTGCCAAGTGGTGTGGGATGTTTGCACCCTGGTGTTATAGATGGTGGGGATGGGCAGGAGTATCTTTTGAGGCATACAAATACAGTTTTCTATCTTGAATATCTATGCACTAACGATACTTCTTTACCAAGGTGGTGTTTCATTCAGCAAACGCTAATTCGACAGACCTCTCCTGGGTTCACTTTCTTCCTGATGCAGTATGGCAGAGACAGTCTTCTATACTGTGCATCTTCCTTCTGGGGCACCTTGAATCCATCCAGCAAAAGAGGACCAGCCCTAGAATGGGAATCCTCGGAGCACGCTAGGTTTAGGGTCCCCTCCGCCTTCCTCTCCCAGCGTGAGGAGGGAAGAGTCCAAGTGACTCTCTGGTGGCCTCTCTCCAGAAAGAACAGCCCTGGCTGGTGACCCTCCTGGCTTCTTTCCACCCCTTGCACACGTTTCTTCAAGGAGGTGTGATGTGATTGGTGGGATTAAGGAAGGAAAAAAAATGGAGAGAGGCGAGGACATAGAGAGGCAGAGTCCGTTTGGAAATGGGAAGGGGATCAGGGAATGGGGAGGGTAAAGGGAATCAAAACCCATCAAGAATATAGACATAGGACCGGGAATTTAGCTCAGTGGTTCCGCCGCCTGCTGCGTCAGTGCAAGGACCAGAGTTCGATCCCCCGTACCAAAAAAAATATATAGATATATTTTTTCCTCCAAAACTAATGTGTTAATTTGTTGTTATGCATTATGTGTCACAAACATATACCAATAAAAAAGAAACAGGGCAGGCCCTGCTCGGCTCACCCCTGTCACTGGGAGCTCCATTCTTCTCTGGTTGGTGGTGAACTTGCCAGAGGCCTGCAGTTGACAGGAGGGTGAACTGGTTCAGACACTCAGCCCTATTCTCCAGTCTCATCTTCATCAGTGTTAAAGCTGACATCTGATGTCCGTCTGGCTTACCTTTGCATCTAGCTGTGTTTGTTTGTTCAAGAAAGAGGAACATGATTAATTGAGCTCCCTAGAATTCCTGTAAGTCTGCAGATCCAGGTTGGCAAAGGTTGGTTCTCTTGTGCACTGCATAGAAAGAACTTTTCCTTTGAACACCACAAGTTGTCAGGGAAAACTAGTAAGGATATTGTTTGCACTTCCCATTTGAAATAAAAGCATTTGGCAGCATGTTGTTCTGCAAATGAATTTTCATTATTTTAGATGCTTCAGAATTGAATGAAACCTGTCATCAATACCGCATAGAAATGTAAGTCTGTCCTTTCCCAGGATTTCTTTTAGACAAGGATTCAAACTTTCTCTAGAAACATAATCTCATAGAGTTAGAATTAACAAATTAAGTTTTCCACAGAAGAAGAAGAAAAAAAGGATTTGGAAGAACTTATTTCACTATTTACATTGTTCTTACAGCTTATGCAAAGGTTTTGTGTTTCCTCGACATTTTAGGTGTGCATTTGCACAAATAGAGCTTGGGCTACCCCTCAGGGCCGGGTTGGCCTGCATCTCCTCAGAGGATGGGGTCTTACAGACACTTGGCCCGCCACCCAGCCCGAGGGAAGACTGCATCCAGGCATGGGTGACACACGAAGCTCCCGGCTCACGCAGGCATGTGATAGGATAAAGGAGTCCTCTCCTCCAGCCCCACCGTGCTTCTCCTGTTTGGGGACTTCCGCTGACTGTCCTTCCCTGCCTGTTGTCTCAGGATGAAGTCTGCCTCTCATACCCACAGTCAGGGCGGTTGCAGTATTGTCGATGCCCAGCCTCTAAGGCTCTGTCTTCTCTCAGCTGTGGTCTAATTCATTCTTTCTCAGGTCTCTGTGGCCCTCCTGCCCCAGGGCCTCTGATCCTGCCACCTCTTCTCCTGGATGCTTGGACCCTTCATTGTCCACTTGAGATGTGCACATCTTCATATTCCCTGTCCCTGTGTCTCTTTCATCTGCTGTGCCACCTGAGCTGTCTGTGGCCCCTTATGGTGCCTGCCCTGTCCTGCCTTCACTCACCAGCAGTGACGACCGCAGCCAACATTTATTAAACACTCCAGGGTGCTAGGCACTCTTCTGAGCATTCAGTTATTTAATAATTAGTTTAACCCATAAGGGACTTCTGCATCCACACAAGATGTAATGAGTGGATTGGAATTACCCCTTGATTAAAACAAGAAATAATATAATGTGTGAAGCCATTTTTTGTTTGTTTGTCTTTTGGTTCATTTGTTTTGTGGCATTAGAGGGTGAAGCTGAAGCCGGGGCCTTTGCACTGAGCTCCATTCCCAGCTGCCTGGCCCCTATTTTTATTTTGAGTCAGTGTCTCACTAAGTTGCTAAGGTTGCCCAGGCAGGGCTGGAACTTGTGATCTTCCTGCCCTAGCCTGACAGAGTGCTGGGATTACAGGTGTGCACCACCATGCTCTGAAGCCATGGTTTCAGGAAAATGGAGAGCAGTCAAAAGTGGCCCCTGGGAAATGGGAAGTGAATGAGTCTACAAGTTGTTCCAATTGCCTGCCCTGAAAGTTTCCAGGCTGACCGAAGTGAGAAGGAGCCCAGGGAGGGCCTGGCATTCTGTGGGTGGAGGAGGCGAAACTAAGTCTGGGGAAACCAAGTCAGCTAGATTTTACAGGACAGAGAACCAGAAAGGAAGGGGCTATGCAGAGAGAGGACTCAGGCCACAGGGACTGGGTCCCCGCCAGTATTTAACTGAGGCCTCCTCAGCACTTGCATATGAAGAAGTCACCCACAGCCAGGGGAAGGAACAGCAAGAGGTCTAAGAGAGACGTACTCAGTGTTCATGTGGGGCTGGGGATCCTGGCAGCTCCCTCCAGCCAGGCTGCAAACCCTCCCAGTTGGGGGGGAGCAGTTTGTATTTGCATTTCATTCCTAGCCTTTTGCATACATTTTCTTTAAACCCTAGGGCAGTTCCTTGCATTAGATATTGTCGTTCATGTTTATTCTATTTGAGGAAACAGAATAGAAAATTGTAAGAGACATGCACCAAATTTGAAGTTGGGCACATGAGCCCTTATTTTTAAAAAAAATAATGGCAGGTGTGTACTGTTTCAGCAGTAACCCTTAACTGAGTTATTTCACACACATGGGTCTCACACGTTTCTCTTTAAAAGCTTCTCAGAGTGTAAATGCTGCAGTTGCTGCCCTCGGGAAGCTGTGGCTCAGACAGCAGATGTGATTCTCTGACCTCCCTGTCTATCGAGCACCTGCTGTGTCCCTGTCCTGTGGGTACCGAGACAGGCACACCGCGGACCACAGAGTGGGGATTGGATGGGTCATTATGGCTTCTCAGCTTCTGAGGGGACAAAACATCAGTCCCACCACTCGTGGCTGGAAGGAGCCCTGTGGCAGGGAAATGCAAAGCTTGAGCTGTGTTCAGTCAGCGTGCGGAGAAAGCACATTGCTTCCAGCATCTCTCTCAACCCATGAGGGCTGTGTGGGCTTCTCAGGAGCCACCAGCCACGGGCGTCAGCTCTGTGGGGCAAGCAAGCTGGTGGGCAGGGAGATGGGAGCCTTTCAGGCCAGTGAGAAAGACCTGCGCCCTTTGCTGGTCAGACAGGTCGGTGGTTTTTCCAATAGCTGCCGAGAAATTCCTTCTAGGGGAGGAGTTTATCTTTCCAAAGTGTTAGATGATGGCGGAGGATTTCTCTTTGATTCAAACATGTACTCTTTGGCATTCAGCACATTCATTCAGCTGCTAGACACCAATAACTGAGTGTCAGTTCACTTTTGTGGCAAAATGAGCACCTCTAAAATGAAGAAAGTGCAGGGCTTAAAACGGCCATTAGTTTGGTTTTCATGCTTCTGTGGTTAGGATTTTGAGCTGGGCTCGGTGGACTGTCAGGCTGCTGGTTTCAGCTGGGCATGCATGCATTTGCAGTCACCCTGGGTCTGCTAGGTGTCTCTGCGTCCTCTGTCGGGAGAGGGTTGCCTCTGGTCACCCAGCAGGCAGGTGGGGTACACAGCAGCATATGAAGACCATGCACAGGCATGGTGCAGTGTGCGGGCTTCCTGTCTGCTAGGGCATCCTCGGTCAGCATGCATGCTGGGATCAGTGTAGCAGGGATTCCTGACACTGAGGGGACATGCAGGTGTGACAGACAGGGCCCTGGCCTGTGTGCCCGTGGCAGTGGGATAAAGAAATGAATATGGAGTCACAGTCAGACAGACGGTGCCTTGGGTCCCAGTGCGGCTGCTTCTTCAACAGGTGGGGTTTGTTGAGTCGGAAGCCTGTGGTGGAACATTGTTTGAAGTCTGAAAGAAAGAGTTTATAGAAGTTTGTTAAATAGGCAAGGTTCCCAAATGCAAACAAGAATAATTAATACAAGAACATTATCAATGGCCCTATTAATGACCACATATAACCCTTGAGTGTTTTTAAAGAAGGGAAGTTGTGTCTTGAGAGAGTAAGAGGCTCTGCTCCGTGAATGTCCCACAGAACTTAATGCATGTGGCCTGGGGGTCACCCAGAGGAGCTCGAGGGGTCCTGGTCCTCTCTGGAGAGCTAGCTGTGGATGGGGTTTCCGAGTCCCTGGGAGAGGGTGATGCCGGTGCACTGGCCTGAGCATTATGAGAATGGGGGTGAGGCCACTCCACGTGTTCCCCCGAGAGACGTGGAGGTGTAAAGAAGGGGTAATCAATAATCAATCTCTGGCTTGGAAGCCTTTCTAAGGGTGGTGTCTCTTGGCCTTGGCAAAGTGATGGTTTTTGATAGAGAGCCATAAAATCCTCAACATAAGGGATTTCTGACCATTTCCTTGCCTTTTGCAAAAGAGATCTAACTGGATAATAGCATTGTAATTTAGACTGCCAATTTCCAGCCATTGTTCTCTATCCTCAAGTTTATATCAGGCCAAGCCATATTGCAATAGAAAAGAAGCTGCTTCTTTCTCAGGTTATCAGGGCCACATTGTTAAGGGTACAGCCTCATGCCGAGGGCTTATGGAGAGAAGACCAGGCCTAGGATCCTCCTGAGGGCGTCCCCATAGGAGGATGGAGACCCACTGAGCTCTGAGGCGTCCCCCTAAAAGCTCAAGTTTCCTATCGGACTTTTCTGGTGAAGCAGGTGGCCTTTAGTTCAGTGCCCTTTAGTTCCTCATGTGTTTGTCTCTTTCTCTCCATAACTTAAGACACCAGATAAGGCCTCTAGGGGCTAAGTGGGTACCTTGACCATGAGCCTTTGACCAATTTGGTGTCCCTTCCTTGGATCCTTGATCCAGAGGAGATGAGAAAGAAAGACCATTGGTGAGAGCCAGACTAGAGAGGGGAGTTGGGACGTGGGGAGAGGTGATGTTCTCAGCAACCTTCTCAGGTATCATCCATGTCTCACCCAACCATAAAAGACCCAAAACATTCCGATGGTACCAGGCCCTTGCCTTATGGGGATTGATTTCTCATTTCTGCTCCTTCAGGTGTCCCTGAATATTCTCCAGGTGTTTTCTTAAACCTGTAAGACACTTGGAGGTCAGCATGATATCATGCTGTGGTGGGGCTGTGTAGGTGGTCCTGGGAGTTCTTGAGAAGTCCTTTGCTGTTTATTCCAGGTGAACACACCCTGGTCCTCAGTCTCAGCAGCTAAAGAAAGCATAGACATGATAGGACCCCATGGCTTGCATTAGTTGTTCTGCCAGGAGGGCAGTACTGGACGTAGAGGCATGAATGGGGGTGGGTGGGCAGCACCTTAGGTAGCTCCTGGTAGCCCACTGTATGCTCTGTGAGCAATCCAGTGTCTTTACCAGCTATACCAGGCTGCTGAAAGGACTGTGAGTGGGCAGTTCCTTCAGTGTATACTGTTTGTTATTAATCATCCCACATGGGCAGACAGTTTTGTTGGATCCTTGTTTGCTCAACTGCACACACTGCATTTGTGAACCTTGCCTATTTAACAAATACACACATACATGCAGAATTCTCTGACTGGTATGCAGGGTGTGCCCCAATGGCACATCCACCCTTAGCGTAAGCTTGGTCTTCTTTACCTGTGAACATGTCAGGATATGGATTTTCTAATGACAAGTTTGTTAGAGTGTGTTTAAATTGATTTGGGACAAACACGATTCCAGCAGAGTCCTTCATGATAGTTATCATCAGGGACTTATGCATAAGACCTCTTCCTTTATAACCTCCTGGTTTTCTTTACCTTTCCATAGGGCTGACACAAGTGATACCCATAACTCTCATGCTTTCCTTGTGAAAGTGTCTCTGCAGGCATTGCCGATCAGTCACTTTCTACTGTCCTTTGTCACTAGACTGCTGTTCTGGCTGTTGATCTTATCTGGTCCCACACTGTGTGTGTGTGTGTCAGGCAGGGACTGAGTCAGTGTCATGTGCCTTTGACCACAGTTGAGCAACAAGGAGGATTAGAAGGAATAGCTCTTAGGCCCAATAAAATCAACATTAGCGAAAACTCAGGTTAGGCAAACATACAGGTTTCCATTCCTAATCTTCATCCTCCACAAAGCTTTCTAACTACTCAGACCTCCCAGTTTTGACCTTATTTTTTCTTTTTCTCCCATCCTGGCCAGGCAATATCTTACCATACAAAATCCTTTCATACTAAAAATGTATCTTCATACACATAAGTGTCTTTACATCTCCTCTATCCTAATCACTGCTTCCCTTCCGTAACAAGCCTAGTAGCTGCTTGAATTTTTTTTTTTTTTGGTACCAGGGATCAAACTCAGGTCCTTGTGGTTGTGAGGCAAGTGGCAGAACCAGTGAGCTAAATCCCCAGCCCACTGCTTGAATTTTTAAATGCTTTTGAGACATCTTTTCCCTCTTTGGTCTCAGTTAACACACAGATGTTTTCATTCCAATTAGGATTGGCTAAACAACAGACTTCCAAGTAACCTGGAGTAGCAAAATTATCTTAGTTCAAATAGAAAACAGAAAGTAGGGCAAATTAACCCTGTAATTGCAGTTTAAGAACTACCCTAATGCACAAGAAATGTTTTAAGCATGCCATTTAGATCAAAATATCAATTTAGATTGGAATACAGAAGTAAATTTACTAATGGGCCATGATGCATCCCTGTGGGCTCCTGTTAACTCCTTATAGGTCGGAGAAAGGTTGGTTACCTCCCCTGGAATCCCTAGAGAGAAGTCAAACCCAGCTTTGTTACCCACTAGTATCTGATGCAGACCGTACAGTGTCCAAGAACCATTTTTCACACCTGACACCCAGCTTTGTGGTTTAATGAGGTTCCAGAAATGAAAGCCATAACTTCTGTCTAAAAGCACCAGTTTTTCTGATGTCCAGGGAGATAGGAGAGCAATTTGATGGATGGGGATGGTAGAAGGAGAAGAGTTTGAGTGACAGAAAGAGATGTGACACATAAGAAGTGACCAAGGATATAGACTCCAAATAGGGAGAGGGATCTGAAAAAGATATTAGTATGCAAAGGATGTGGGTAAGAGTCCCAAAACTCAGAAGCAACTAGGGGAAAAACATTCAGGTTGTAGGAAAATATTGTGCAATGAGAACGTTTTTATCATTTTGTTATACAAGCATAAAACATAAATCTAGCAGGTGCACAGGAGTTGTCTTGAGCCTGCAGAGGCTATGATGTGACTTCCCATGACTCAGTTATCCTGTCACAAGTTTCCAAGCAGCAGTTGTCCTACTAGCATGTAACTATCTGATCCATGCCCACAAGAGTCCAGCCAGATAAGACAAGGAGACAGTAAGACGTGGGGTCTCCTTACCTCCTGGCTGGCTCGCCAAACCAGATGTTATCAGATGGAGGAGTCTTGGGGAATTGTTTCCGGGTTCTTGGTATCCTAACAAAGAACTGAGAAGGACCTTTGGAGTGACAAGAGTGAGATGTATTAAAAATACAAAAAGAAAATCTCCACACCTCAAGAGAGAAGTGGGCCAGTGAGAACAGCTCACTGCTCCACAGGGCCAGACATGGTGTCTCTTCAGGTCCTGGGGTTATGGAAGGGTCTATGGCTTGGGATTGACAGTGGCTGAGTGGGGTACCTGACTGGGCTTACCCACTGGGAGGGGAAATTTTTGACCATACAAAGTTTTGAAAGCACATGTCATGGCATCCGAAGCCCGATGAGGGGTGGAGTACCAAAACCACAATGCAAGTGAGATTGGACACAGGCCAGGGCCCTGTACTTTTGAGTTTGCTCATGCCTGGGGGAGTCTTGGCGGGGAGCAAAGTGACCTTTATCTGTCAGTTTTCTCATATTTTGACATAGTCATCCATGCCCTGTCTGGTTTCTTGATTCTTGTCCCCATGGCTTCCTGTTGTTTGCTTGTCTTTGCTCTACCTCCTCCCTCAAGTTGGCCCTCAGGCCCTGGCTGGTGCCCTCTGAAAGCCTGCTGCCCTTCTCCCTACCCCTCACCATCTCTGATGCTGCTCTGCCCCCTCCAGGTGCGCGGAGAGCTGCTGAGGGAGAGGGTGCAGCGGCTGGAGGCACAGGAAGCTTGCTTTGCAGAGTCACTTGTTGCTCTGCAGTTCCAGAAGGCATCCCGCTTCACCGAGACCCTGTCAGCCTACACTGCCCTGCTCACCCTCCAGGACCTGCTGCTGGAGGAGCTGAGCGAGTCTGAGACGCTGACCAAGCTGGCCTGCAGCCAGATCCTGGAGTCACACAGCCCGGTGAGTGTGGGCCGGGGACGGGGGAGGAAGCCAGGAAGCCCCATCACCCTTGCTTTGAACAAAACAGCTCAGGGTCCTTGCCTGGGAGAAGCGGCCCTTGGGACTTTTCACACCTCTGAAATTTGACGCATCTTCCAGGCAGGGAACATGCCAGAGAGTTTCCTTCGGCACTGCTGTCTCTTCAGTAGAGCCCCGACAAACAACAGTGCGTCCTTCTGTTATGGGCGTCATACGTGCAGCCGTACATTGCATTATTTATTTGAATAAATTAATTCTTATCAATGTTCTTACATGCTACATTCTTTGAAGATATGAGAAGTATATCCATGAAACAAAAGCTATGGCAATAACTGTTTTGAGGGCTAATTTTAGGCCTGTTATGTGTAGATTTTAGAATTTTATATATTACCTGTTACTATAATAATTATTTATAATCAGGGATTGGTGGCACATGCCTATCATCCCAGCGCTCTGGACAGCGAGGCAGGGGAATCTCAAGTTCAAGCCCAGACTGTGTAATTTACCCATTTAGTGAGACCTTGTCTCAAAATAAAAAATAAAAAAGGATTCAGTGTGATGGCCCTGGGTTCAATTTCCACTACCACACACAAGTGATAATAATAAAAAATAATAACAGCAGCATTTTATAGTGAGGGAAAATGGTCTCATTTAACCATTAGTAATTTTTAATTATACTTTTTAAGATTATCATTTAAGCACAATTAATAATAAGTCACAATGTTGTGCTGCTTTGTAATTCTGCTCTTTGTCATACATTGTCTTTGTTGCTGAGCCATGCTGTGAACTAGGTCCTGCTATGCCCAATCCTTAGGTAAATAAATTGAGACTCGGCAGGTAGCAGGTCACCTTCCTTGTGAAGATCACATGGCTAATAAATGAAAGGAGCCAGAAGTTGGACCTATTTCTGACTTCAACACGCTCTGTCATGTTCATGATGTATCCCTGTTGAGTTTGCCAATGTGGCTTCCCATCATTTCTTTTAAAAGTAGCAAATGACACTAAACCTTGAAGAGTCCACCACTACTTTTTGGCAAACACTCTGCCCTGCGTGTGACAACTGTTTTAAGGATAGCATGTGTTGTGGTTTATCTCTAGATGTCTCCCCACCCCCAAGCCTCATGCACTCAGGGGCTTTCGGGAGGTGATTGGATTATGGGGCCACTGTAATCATTGGTGGATTTGTCTACTGATGAGTTTATAGCTAAAAGTGCTTTTAGGAAGAGGTGAGTCCCTCGGGGTGTGGTCTGGAGGGTTCATCTCCCTTCCAGCTCCTCCCTTCTCTCTGCTTCCTGTCCACCATGCCATGAACAGCTGTCCTTCCCCAGGCCCTTCCACCATTGCTTCTGCCTGGAGCCGGCTGACCATGCAAGCACTGAAACTTATAAAATATGAGCCAAAATAAACCTCTCTTCCTTTAAGTTGTGGGAGCTGGGTGTTTTGTCCAAGCAACAAGGAAAGGACTAAGAGAGCATGAAACTAGGGTCATTGTTGGTATTCTAGCACAAAAAGTTCAGGTTCTGCAGAAATTAAAATAACACACACTTTGTGAGCTCACAGGGATTATGGAAAATCCCCAAGGGTCAGAGCTTTCCTGGAGTCAGCAGAGCCCTCAGAGGGCAATGATAGCAAATCAGAGGTACATTCTGCCATGGGGTGATGGGGCTCAGGATTAAGATCGTGTGAAATAGAGGGGAAGAACAACATGCATCCGTAGGAAGCAGAAGACAGGAGGAAGGACAGGAGTGAGGGCTGGGACAGGAAGCCACCTACCCCAAAGCCTGCCTGTCCCCACCTTCTCCTGTGTGGGAGCCCTCCCTGTGAGCAGCTAGTGAAAGGCTCTGCTAAGGTGGGGAAGGGGCCCAGGTGCAGTGCAACCACTGAGTCAGGACATCGCCATGCTGATAAATTGAAGAGGCTCCCGGTTGGCTGACGGTCCTGGTCCAAAGACCAGTGGTCTCTAGAGAGAAGTATTCTTGTTTGGGAACTTTGGGATTTCTGCAGATTACGTTCACCAGCTGTGAGCTTCTCAAAGGGAAAGAAAGTCATGGAGCACATTCAGGACCTCTGTGTGGGAGAGGCAGAAAGATAACAGATGAAGATTCCAGAAGACCTCAAATAGTCGGTTTATCAGCACAGAATTTAAAGCACAGTCTTATGAAATTGTTAAAGAAATTAAAGATAATACAAAACTTATTTTAAAATCTTACTTGGAGCATGTAGCAAGTCTGAACTTTTCATGTATTTAAAAAAGACTCAAAATAACAAAAGAAAAACTGGTAGAATGGGGGGAGCAATTGGTAAATCCCATCATCATCGTAGGAAATTTCAGCACACCTGTTTTAGTGTGATTTGTTGGTCAAATAAAACACAAGACACAGATAAGCTGAGCACTGCACAAGAAGCAGTTTTTAACATATACTTATAGGATTTGCCAGCCAACAAGCAACCAGTCTGTGTTCTTCACCACATACCAGAGTGATTATGAATAATCAGCCGTATGATCTCCCTTTGGCTACCTTTGGACAAATGCCAGTTAATTTTAAATCAGTTTTATTCAGAGCACTACAAAAAGTTCATATTTTGAAAATTTAAAAAATATACTTCTGAATTATTTGTGGGTCAAAGGAATAGTAGAAATTGTAAAGTACATAGAGCTGAATGTGCCTGTGATATATCAAAATACATGGAATTCAGCTAAAGCAGTTTTCAGAGGGAAATTTGTATCCTAAACTTACATTAGAAAAGAAGAAAATCCCATAATTAATATCATATAAAATAGGATATTAGAGGGGAAATAACAGATGAACCTTGGGAAGCAGGAGGAAAGAAAATAGCCTAAACAAAATTAAAAATAAAACTGTAGGGCCAGGGATTTAGTTCAGTGGTTTTGCTGCCTGCTGTGCAAGCACAAGGACCCAAGTTCAATCCTCGGTACCAAAAATAAATAAATGAATAAAACTATAGAGAATCAATACAGTTAACATTGCATTTTTTGGGAAAAAAAAAGTCTTAATGCAATGTCCAAATCTCTGGTAAAATTATTGAAAAAAATAAGGAACAAATAAATAGTATCAAAAGTTAAAAAATTAATAACTATCACTACATAGAATTTTAAAAAATAAGAGAATACTATGAACAACTTTTTGTAGAGGAGTTTGAAAATGAAATAATTTCTAGAACAATATATATCACAAATATTAACTTAAGTAGGAAAAAATTGTATAATTTTTTTCATTCATATACTTTGAATGAAATTGGTTCAGATGTTAAAATCTTTCCCTGAACACAATTACACTGAAGCCCAGTAGTTTTATAGGTTTGCTCTGCCAAACCTTGGGGTAGTGGTGATGAGCCTGTGGCAGGTGTGCCGCAGTGGGCACTCAGAGCCCTCTCTGTCTGCACACGAGCCAGGTCATCTGGCATCACCTCGGCACCTGGGCATCAGGTAGCAGCGCACACAGGGGCACTGTTGGCACTTTGCCATAAATAAATGGGTTTGGGGTTGCAGATTGGGCACTCAGTCTCTAAAAGGTTCGCCATCACTGCCTGAAGGTATTTTGTCAATTTTGTGTACACATTATCCATTATTCCCAGTGTCAGAAAAAACAGAATAGTCCTCAGCTCATTTTATGATTCTCAGATAACCTTGACACCAAAAACCAATCCAAGAAAACAATTGCATTTGTGAATATAGATGTACAGTTTGTAAACAGAACACTATTCATATAATCCATCCATTTATAGATAATTTAGATACATCAAGGCCAGGTTCAGTTTATCCCAGGAATGTAAGGTTGGTTTAACATTAGAACATCCACTTACACAATTCACCTGACTAGCAGGTTAAAGGGGGAAACAACGCATATGATCATTTTAGTATATACAGAATAAATATTTGGGGCTGGGGATTTAGCTCAGTGGTTCCAGTGCCTGCCCCGCAAGCACAAGGACCCGAGTTCCATCCCCGGGGCAGTCCACGGTCACTTAGTGGTTAGGACCCAGCGAGACCCTGGAGCCCTGGCTTTCGGCTCACAATTATCTACTCACCCCAACTGCCCGAGAAATGCCCAATGAGCCGCGCTGTTTGCGAGACGGCCGACTTCTATGAGTGCCGTGGGCTACAGCACTTCCCTTTTCCACTTGACCTCCAAGCTCCTTCTGGTACCATCAGAGCCTTTGCTCGCTGGTCCATTTGGAAGAGGAGCGTCCGTGTGTCCTCACTTGGAAGCCACAGGTAGCGACATGGCTGATGTGTTAACTATGTTGCTGGCCGGGGACACCTGCTCCTTTCCCTTCGCTTTGCATTTGTAGGGGACACAGCCTGTTTTGCTCTAGATATTAGACTTTCATTCTGCAATTGTGAACCACTTTCCTGTTGGGAATGAGCGTTTAAGCTGCTAAACATTCTGGAGAATTAAAAAGCATGAAATGAAATGCTTTGGGAAGAAATGACTCCTAAGAAAACTATATCCAGTGCTCCTCATTTGATGGACGATTTAGGCCCATTTTGTGAGATTGGAACATATGCAAGGTATAATTAGATAGGAGTGCCAAGGGGCAATGCTGTGTGCATTCAAATAGGATGGACTTACTGGGGAGCAGATGAAGTGACCCTTAACTAACTGTACCCACTGTAGCTGCATTTCAGTGGAAAGTGCTGAACATCCACTTCCCCAGTTGTGCCTTCCTCCCCTCTTCCCTCTGCCTCACTGGCCGTTGATTCCTCCTGAGTTTTCTCACTTCCGGCTTCTGCTCACTGCTTGACAAATCTAGAGCTCCAAAACAAAAACAGCACCACTGTCGGCCAGCATTAACTGAGCTCACCCCAAGGCCAAGGCACCCTGTAAAGAGCCTGAGCCCCAGCCCATTGTGCAGGCGCTGGAGGAGGCTGGGGAGGGGAAGTCATTTCACCAGGGCCCACAGAGGCAAAGCAGACCTCTCCCTGCCTGTGAAGCCATGGTCCTGTTCCAACGTCATGCCTATCTGCTCCCTCCTTCCCTGATCCCGTCTCCCCTCCAGGGATTTCTCTGGAAAATAGTAGATCTTTCACAGCCCTCCCCAGCTCTGCATTTAAAATGTTCTCTACCATGGCCCCTGAGCTTCAATGCCCCTTCCATCCCGCTGCTCCTAGCCCTGGAGATACATTCAGGCGTGGTCCTTTTGAGGGACCTCCCCTAGACTGCTTCTGCCACACCTCCTTGCAAACTCCTCCTGTGCGTATTCTAAGTGAGCCCCACTATCGCCCCTCAGGCAGCGTGGGTCTCTCCCAGTTCCCCCGTCAGAATTCTGTGATCTCAGGCGATAGTGTTTCCGGTCTTGGTACCTGTGTGCACGCAGCTGCCTTCCTTAGCACTCTGAGTTTGCAGAATCTGGAAGCCATGTCTCATTCCCATTCACACTTAGTCCCTGTGCCCAGAAAAGGCCTGGAACTCCATTTTCTTTCTCCTTTTCTCTCTTCCCCTCCCTCCCTCCTTCCCTCTCTCTCTTTTTTTCCTCCCTTCATTTCTCCGTCCTTCCTCCCTCCATGCCTTCCTTCCTTCTTTCTCTTTTATCTAGCCATCTATCTGTCCACCCATCCACCAATGCCATTGTCTGTCATCTCTGTTCACTCGCCTCCTGGGTATCCACCGAGTGCTGAAGAGAGGCTCCAACACTAAGACATGGAACTCAGAGTCAGACAGAACGAAAATCTCTCTTGGCTCTGTCCCTGCCCAGCCCCACGATTTCAGGAAATTTACTTCTATTGTTTGTGGCCTCAGTTACCTTATCTACAAAATGGGATAATAATAAATTCCTACCTTGAGTTATTTTTCGAAGATTGCATAAACTAATTTATGTAAAAATACTCAGAGTGAAATTTGATATAGTATAGGCCTTCAGTTAATGCCAGCTGACCTCTTCCTCCTCTTCTGCCTCCAATACCTCCTCTTCCTCATTGTCTTCATTGCTGATTTTTCCATGAACTGGGCCCTGAGCTCCCTGCTGCAACAAAGGTAAACCAGGCACTATATCCCAGCATTCCTGCCCTCGGCATTTAGAGATCAGGGAGGGAGGCAGGCATTAAAGCAAATCCAGAAGTGAGTTTCAGATTCCAGTTGTGCTGAGTGGCAGCAGATATAGACAGAGGAGCAAATGTCAGGGGCCAAGACTGACGCGCTGGAAGAACATGCCATCCACATGATAAACTGCAGGACACACATTCACCTAGCGTCTGTTCCCAACCAAGGCTTTGCAGGCTGCTTGCAGAAAAGCCAGCCCTCTGTGCACTACTGCTTTCCCTGGTGACACTGCCAACGGCCGGACAGAACTCGCTGTTGGAAACCACACCGAGTTATTTTCCCACTTGGCGGCTGCAGTGAGAGTGATGCTCATAATTCCAGATCTCAGCCTGTTAGAAGTCTGGCCCAGGGGCTTCCGGAGCTTTCCTAGTCTTTGGGGACAAACCCCAAGTGAGTGGCTTGGATGTCAGGCTCCCTGTGCTCTCTGGCTGTTTTCCCTTTTGTCTTGGGTTTTGAGTAGTGTTCCAGAGCCTTGAGGGCTTTGGGATCCTTTTGAGAGTTTGCTGCAAAGCCATTCCGTGCAGATCAGGACCGGTGTGCTCTGACCAGGGCCATCCAGGATGCTCAGGATGAGCCCCACCCAGCCCCAGCCCTCACTGCATGGCCACTCCGAATAACCAAATAACCGGTTAAGTGAGTTTGCATTCTCCCAGGCTGGGGCCTCTTCTCTACCCTCCCACCTTGGAGGGAGCTCTTCTAATTCGGTGGCTTCAGGAATGCAGATTCCTTGTGTTTGGCCAAGCAGTGGCAGTGTCGCCTAGTGGTTAAGAGCACGAACTCTGCACCCAGCTGGCCTGGCCCCAGATTCTAGTTCTGCCACTCAATAATTGCATCACCTGGCAAATGACCTTCACCCTCTCTGCCTCCTTATCCTGGTCTGCAGGACAAGGGGAGTAAGAGCACGTTTTCTAAAGGGTTGTTAGAAGGATTCAATGAGATCAGTAAAGATACTTCCAGGCTTAGGAGGCACAATTGAAATATACAGTGAATGCTTAAATTTTTCAAAATTTATTACAGTGAGAGACACGTTGCCATGAATGGCCCTCAAAATCCTCCCTCTCACTTGGAACACACTTACCCCATTGTTCTTGCCACTTTCTGAAGCAGCTCTGGAATATGTCTTTTACTGTAATAATTTTTTTTAAAGGAGAAACAGTCACTGTATATTTCTATCAAACCCCCCGATAAACCATGGTAAGTCGAAAATGTCGTAGATTGAAGTGACACCGAATCTGTCTAAGCCGTGGACCATCACAGCTTAGCAACCCAGCACATTGAGAGAGGCGGGATTTTCCTGTTAGTCACACGGCTGCCTAGACCTGTGCTGCTAGTGTGGTCCAGCATCGTAAGAAAACACCATGCTGTGTATCTCTAGCCCAGGAAGAGATGCAAATTTGAAACTCAAAGTACAGTTTGTACTGAACCTGTATTGCTTTCACACCATTGTGAGTCACAAGTTGTAAGTGCAGCCATTGTAAGCTGGGCACTGCCCGTGTAGAGTCCTCGAATAGGCTGGCATGTGGCACTTTCCGTCACCAATCCCTACCATGGCTGCTGCATCCAGCACGGTGTCCGCCCATGGTGGACACAGGCAGAGGCTCTGCAGTAAGCCAGTGACAGTCGCCAGCTGCCAACCACACTGCAGACAGGGAGCAGGCAACTCAGCCCTGCCCTCAGGGAGCTCACACTGTAGCCAGGGGTACAGCTCCATGGTTCAAGTGACTGAAAGGGGGCATAAACCAGGGGCTGTCCACCTCTCCCAGGGACTTGGGAGCCTGTCATTGAGGGCTTCTGAAACCGGATTTGTAAAGTCTTGGATACTTGGGCAGGTGGGCAGGGGCACCACCAATGAAGGGGGCAGCATGCACGGTGCATGGTCGGGCACAGCTGCACAGGGAGCCAGGCAAGCCCTAGGTGCCTGCGGAAGATGCCGTGACCATGGACTGGACTCACCACCACCCCCTCTCCATGCAGGAGCTCCAGGAGCTGGAGCGGAAGCTGGAGGAGCACCTGGCCCAGCAGGAGGCTGCCCAGCAGCAGCGGGCCATGGCGAGCTGGCAGCAGTGGGTGGCTGATGGGCCTGGGGCCCCAAACGAGCCAGGGGAGGCAGACTCTGAAGGGCCCATCTCCTCCATCCTGCAGCAGGCCCTGAGCAAGGCCCAGCAGATGCTGGAGCGCCATCAGCAGAGGTAGGAGTGCCCACGGCCTGGGATGTTGCCCCCTGCAGGCCTGGGGGGCACTGGCTTCCACCCTCCCTCTAAGGAGCCATCCCAATGCTCAGACAGCGCTGCTAGCTTTGGAGGACCCCAGCTTTCCTCTTCCCTGACGTCCTTCTTCAGTGTTTTCCCTGAAGATCATTGAAGTTTACTAATAATATGTTTAGACTTTTTATTTTCAAAAAATTATAGACCCACAAGAAGCTGTGAAAACAATGTAGAGAGATCCCATATGCCCTTCACTCAGTTTCCCTGCCTGGAAACATCATACGTAATCATAGTGTGTCATCAAAACCAGGACTTGACATTGGCCCACGATGAGCTTTATTAAGATTTCTCCACAGATGTAGCATTTTGTGTACTGCTTTTGTAGAATTATAAAACAGACCTCAATCTTGTTCTTTGAATTCCTTTTCAGTTAAACTAGAAGATTAGCCTTTGTCCGAGACATTAATACTCTTGGAAAAAGCAATCATTACAGCTCCCTAATTTTCTCCTGTGAATACAATATTGATGTGGAAAGGATAGAATGCAAACTGTATACTAGACAAGGTGGGGCTAATTTTGCAGAACACAGAAATTAATTGGAAGGAAACAGACCCAGCTTTGATGGATGTGGTCTCCAGGTGACGAGATTACAGATGATTTTAACTTACTCGATCATGCACTTCTGTGTAAACAGCATCAAAGTGCAGCTCGGTTCCATTGGAGTGATTGTGTATGGTTGAGATGTGTGGTGAGGCTGGCTTTGGGGGTGAAGGACTCCCGTGCTCTGGAGGGGCGTGCTTGTCAGTCAGGTGTGGGTCTGACCTGCAGAAGCCAGCGCTGGGCGGTGGCAGTGGGAATGGGGCGGATCCAGGATGCCAGCCCTCATCGTGAGGGAGGGGTGGCGGTCCTGACGCCTCCGGTGAAAAGGTGCCGGCCGTCTCGTGGTCAGAGCCAGGGCCATCCAGGCCCAGTGGCTCTGGGTCGGCTATCGCCTAGGGCCGAGGGGTACGGACCCCAGGTCTTGGCCTTCTTGGCGCTGGCCACGAGGAGCAAGGCAGAACTCTCACAGTGGAACCACAGCTCCTCAGGGCCGCTAGAGTGGCCTTAGGCTCCTACAGAGCTTCTCACTGAGCACCCCATCTGCCTCGAGAGCTCTCCGAGCTATTTGGGAAGCAGACCAGGTGAGGAGAGGAAACCCTCCACCCATCTCCTTTTGTATGTACATGGATGTGTGTACTAGTTTTTATATACACAGGTGATTGAAAAATACAGCAAAGGTATAGATTAAACATTTTAGTACAGTAAAAGACATGTCATCAATCCCCTCACGGTACCACCACGCACTTTGAACACGCTTATCCCATGGTTCTTGCCACTTTCTGAAGCAGCTCTGGAGTCCTCTTTCCTGACTGTTCTTATGAGATGTGAGCAAAAATACAGTAAATGCTGCTGCTCAGTGCCATCCAATGGAAGGGCAGCTTGTAAAAACATAATGGTGTCCTCATGTTTTATTCACCTAATTCACCAGATCTGGCATCGTGTGACTTCTGGCTCTTCCTCAAAGTCTAAATGATTATGAAAGGGAAATGTTTTGGATTGATTCAAGTCATTGAGGCAGCCCCACAGTGCAACTAAAGACACTCAGGAAAGAGGACTCCAGAGCTGCTTCAGAAAGCAGCAAGAATGATGGGATAAATGTGATTGAAGTTAGGGGAAAGATCTTGAGGGGAACTAGTAGCAATGTATCTTTTACTCTAATACATTTTTTTTTTGGTATTGGGGATTGAACTCTGGACCTTGCGTTTACAAGGCAAGTGGCAGAACCATTGAGCTAAATCCCCAGCCCTGCTCTAACACATTGTAAAAAATGTAAATATTCTCTGCATTTGTGGATCCTGCCTCATACAGATGTATAATTTTTGTATACACATTGCGTCTTGTAGCTTAGATCTGTAACTCTTCATTAATGAAACAACTGGCTGACCTTCCCGTAGCTGCCCCTTTATACGCAGTTGGACTCACGAGCCTGGACTTGTCTCCACTGTAGTTTGAGAGAAGAGCAGCAGAGCAGTGCGGGGCTGGAAGATTTGCTGGAAAACATGGAGACTGACACCTTCGCCACCCTGTGCAGCCAGGTGAGAAGATGCCAGCATGCTTGTGGTCTTTCTCCTGCCCACGGGACTTCCCTGGTCAGAAACTGCATCTTGCTGTCGGGTGGGGATGCTAAAGCCAATTCTGAGACTGCAGAGCAGGTGGCGAGAAGCCCTGAGCACAGGCTCGGCAGGCAGCAGCCAGTACAGTTGCCCCTCGTACCCTCAGCTCACAGCCCCAGGTTCAGCCAACTGTGGATCAACGTATTTTTTTTTAAAGGCTGGGTGTGGTGGCACACACCTGTAATCCTAGCACGTGGGAGGCAGGAGGACGGCCAGTTCAAGCCCAGCCTGGATAATTTAGTAGCATAGTGAGACCTTATCTTAAAATAATTGAGAAGGTCTGGAGACGTGGCTCAGTGCAGAGTCCCGCGGTTCAATCCCTAGTACTAGGGGAAAAAAGAAAAAAAAGGAAAAGGTTCTTTGCTGTCTGCCACCATAAAGGCCTCCCTGAGCTGCCCCTCTGTAGCACCCGCACCCCAGTGCCCCCAGCCCCTGACAGCCAGGGCTCTGTTCTCCACCTCTAAATTGTGTCCAGGCTGCACTGATATGAGCATGTACTCCACGGGCTGCAGCTTCTGGATGCTGGCCGAGTCCACACCATACAGTGTGCCTGAGACCCATCCAGTCCTTTCGCTCACTGCAGAGCGGTATCCAGTGAGGTCAGTGTTGCTGGGCACCCGCCTGCTAGTGGATGCTCCGGGTGGCCGCAGAGCCTGCCTGTTCCCTGGGGCTGCGTGGCTCCCTCAGTCAACCAGGAGGAGGGGAACCTTACTAACGACTCTGCCGCCACCCTCCAGGCTGCTCTGCAGGGACTTGGCCCCGAACATGGGCTGAGAACAGTCGGGAGGGGAGCACGAAGCCTTTCAGAACATCGTGAGGTGCCAAGGTTGCTGACCACATTTTCTTGACAGCCCTGCGAATTTGGAGCTTGTTTTCAGACTGAGCTGCTAAAATATTCACTGCCCTGAGAACAAAAGCCTTAAGAATATAGTAAATTAAAACTTAACCACGCAGTGTAGTGACGGCCAGGGTTTGAGCTCCCCCTGCCTGGTCCCCAGGAGCTGAGGCTGGCGACTTACCTCTCGAAGATGACAATGGTGCCTGGTGCCACACTACGCCGCCTCCTGAGCGTGGTGATGCCCACCGCCCCGCAGCCCCAGCTGCTGACCCTGCTGGACTCGGTCAGCGAGAAGCACTTGGAGCACACAGTGGAGAACCTGGGCAGTGGGGAGCAGCCTGACCCAGGCAGGAGGAGGTGAGTGCCCTGCGTGGCCACAGAACCTGACATGGGACACAGCCACAGAGGGGAGGACCAGACCCACGTTCCTCTCCAGCTGGCTCCTCGCGTTCACCACGTCTTCCAGAGCCCGAGTCATGGCAGGCCCCAGTATTTTCTAATGCTGCCACCAATTTATTTTTCAAGTAGAATCTTAAGAAAATGTAACCATTTCCGTAAATGTGTCATACATACCCATTAACCCATTTCCCAATTGCCCAGAGAATGCTGCTTGGGGGGAAAGCTGCACTTTTTTAGTTTTAATGGAGAATGAGTTAAGAAAATGTATGAAATCCATGAAGAGAAAAAGAATGCATGGTTTTACTACCTGGAGAAAATGGCTGTTAGCATTTGGTTACATTCCTTCCTGCATTCCTTCCATTTGGTTACATTCCTCTGCTGCATCCCCTGTGTGTGTGTGTGTTACTGTGTATGAGAGCATAGCAGTGTGTTTGTGTGCATAAATGTGTGTACAGGTGCCTCTTGACTTACAATGGGCTCCATCCCCTCTAGGCGAATTTGTAACATAAATCATCACAAGGCCCAAGAAGGTGCTTGATCGCTGTGCATTGAGCGAGTGACAGAACACAGGGTGGGAGCGCTCAGGGCCCCTCCTGCCCATCAGCGGTCTCTTTGGAGAACGGAGTCCTGTGGCCCTTGTTAGAGTAACTAATCACTCCAACACTGTTCTTCTCTCAACAATAAGACCTTCCCTTCCCGCTGTCAGGAAACACCAGAGCTGGTGGCAAGCCCTGGACAACAGATTGCAGGCAGATCTGAGGAGCAGAGGCCTGGAGAAGATGCTCTGGGCGCGCCAGAGGAAGGAGAGGTAATGAGCCTGCTCCAGGGCCGGGAGGGCGACTCATGCTGCTGTGAGTGGGCAGGGATCCGGAGGGCACAGGGAAGAGGAGGGCTTCTTCCCCGAGGACTGCACATCCTAATCCTGGGGCCTGGTGCAGAAGCTGAAGGAAGATAAGCTCATAGCTATTTATTTTCTCTAATAGCTATTTTTAATGGGATATAATTAGAAGAATTTCATAGAGCCGTTCAGATTTTATCGCAGCCAAAGCCCTTCCACGTCACGTTCTATTGAACCTTCTAGAAAGTGGGGTGGGGCAACTGCAGCTCTGGGGTCCCTTGGAGCGGCCAAGACGGCAGCTAGTAGGTGGTGGCCGTGGCCCTTGGGACCCTCCAACTGCTCCTTTTGTTTCCTGAAACTTCCAGGCCTGCAATCTTTCTGTTGTGACTTTTGCAGAAGTAGGGATCGGGGGAAGTGAGGGGCAGAGAGGCTTTGGATTTCTTCAAACTGTTCGCCAAGTGTCTCCGGTGGTTCCAACTAGAGAAGAGTCAGAGACAATGTAATATCATAGACTCAGTGGCTTTAGCGGCAGCCACCCTGTGCTCGGGAAATAGTGGCTGTCCAAGGAAAGTGTTTACCCAAGTGCTGGCCCTCCCATAATTTCTCAGCCCAGGGGAAGGTGTTGACCCTACATAGGGATCGTTCGTGATACAAAGCTTGGAGTCATCAGCATTGGGCTTGTATTAGAACATGGTTCCAAAGAAATTGGATCAGCACAGTGGTCAAGAGAAGTAAATTCAAACCCAGATCAAGAAATTAAGTCCACACTATGTGAACTGTAGTGTTCCACAGGGCACTTTCCTAGGTGACACTGCTAGCCATGGAGCATGCTCACTAAGAGGCCATGGCTGTCCTGGTTCAGTGTGGCAGTCTTCACTCCACCAGAGGCACTGTGAACCTATGGTGGGTGGGTAGGCAGCACTATGCAAGCTTGAGGACAGGACTTGGTCTTGATGGCATGGAGCGGAATCTGCCATGTTCCTTCAAGGAGGGCCAGCACACCTGCCAGGAGTGTCTGCCAGGTAGGCCCTGGTGACACGGCCTTGACCTGCTCTGCTTGGGCAGAGAGAGAGCCCTGTGGCTCTGAGGGGCAGTGATGGCTTTTCCAAGAGCATCAAGGGGTGGAGGGCAGCTTGAGGACAGGATCCCAGCAGTCCTTCTGGAATGAACACACTTTGCCTAACTCCAATCTTTACTTTATCACCCAGCTCCATCCACCTGCTTTTGGGGCGGGGCCCAAACAGTGTATGGATCAATGCGTATGGATAAATGTGGATAAATGTGGCACATCCTCCCAGCATGGCTGACCTCAGGGTGACCATGAGATGACAGTGGCTCCAAGATCCTGAACATCTAGCAGCCACGGTCTTGGGTTGACTCAGCATACCACTGATACAGGCTTCAGCTGGTGTCAGGGCCATGCTGCTGAGTGAATGGAAAGCAGGTCCTTTAAAGTGACACTCAGTCGGGGATGTCAGGACCCCAAGGGTGTCTCCTGGAGAGCTCTGTCAGACACTGGGAGGGCCCAAATAGCCCCAAATGCTGAATGTGATCTTTCACTCTCTCTGTAGCATATTGAAGAAGACGTGTCTCCCCATCAGAGACAGGCTGATGTTCTCGGGAAAAGGAAGTTGGCCCCACCTGTCCCTGGAGCCTATTGGCCAACTGGCCCCTGTCCCCATCATAGGGACTGATGCCATTGATGTGTTAAACACGGGTGAAAAGCTCTTTATATTCAGAAACCCAAAGGAACCAGCAATCTCACTGCACGTTCCTCCCAGGAAGAAAAAGAACTTCCTGAATGCCAAGAAGGCCGGCAGGGCCCTGGGGTTGGACTAGTCCAAGGGAAAGCCCCGGGAGCACCTGAAGCCAGACTTATTCTTTCTGTGCACCTGTGTTTGTTTTGTCCATAACATACAACTTGCAGTAGACTGTCTTGGGATGGCCCATTGCCATTGGCAACCTGCGGGCCCAGTGTAGACATAGCGTGGTAGGTGGGGCCTTGGGCTGGGGTTGCTCTTTCTCTGGGTACCATGTGTAACAGGGACCCTCACACCTGCTGCCTTCTGAAGCCTCTGTTTGCTTTGGTTCTGAGAACTTCCGTTTGGCTACTGTCTGTATCCCAGGGACACGGACACTCCTCCCTCTCAGGCATGGGCCACCAAAGATCTGGAGGAGACGCCTCCCCCTGTCACACCCCAGAGCCATGCTGTATGACAAGCAGTCTACGAGTGCGAGGCAAGACTCTATTTGTACATTGAGTGTTTGTTATGCCCTGAGGGTTCATAAAAGGAACCTCAGGAAATAAATGTATTTCAGGCACAGCTCTTTATACTTGAACTCTTTTCTGCTTTCTGCGGGAACTGTTTATTTTTAATTACTTCTAGAGTTTGGCTCCCTGCTGTGCTTTGGAGATTTGGAGTTTTGGAGAGATTTGGAGTTGCCAGAAAATGTGCCGGTGCTGGGGCATGGTATTACCAGTTCAGACCCAAGTTGCCAATCCCATTTTACAGATAAGGAAATTCAGGGGCATATGAAGAAGGAATTTTTACAAGATCACGAAGCCTATAAGCAGCAAAACCAGGATCCTGCTTTATGGCCTTCTTCTTCTGATCAGGAGACATGTAGGGGTTTAACTCGATCCAACAAATAATCACATCGAGTCCCTGTTGTTCACACTGCCCTTCTGTGTTCTGACCCTTCTGCTTCATGACGTGGTGGAGGCAGTGATGTCTGCTGGGAGCCGGGCCACATCGCTCACCTTTGAGCTTTTCTGAGAGCCCAAGACCACACCTGTAGAGGTCTTTTCCTGAGGGCAGGAAATGATTAGGAAGAAAAGGGGTCTCTGGCGAAGCCTCTGTTGTAGTAGAGTTGCTGCTAGGCCCTCCTGGCTGCATTAACACAGTCCAAATTGTCACTGACACCCCACAGGGTATGTCACTGTTCCCATCTTACAGCCTAGGAGCCGAGGCTTAGAGAAGATAAGAGACTTGTCTGCAATCTTACCACCCATGAGGGAGGAATCCCGGATTTGAACCTGGGTCTCCTCCCTGCAAAGCCCTTGTCTGCCCTGGAATGTCCCCTTTAGATCCCTGGCAACCCACAGGCCCAGTCTAGATGCAGCATGGTAGGCAGGATGTTGAGCTAGGGCTGCACTTTCTCTGGGTGCCATGGCCATGAGCTGCCAGCTGGCCACATTGCAACATTAGCAGCTATGCATGCACGAGTGAGCAGTTTGAATTCAGGACAGGACTTGACGGGGCCAGTTTTCCACTCAGAAGGTTCAGGGGGAGAGCGAGGACAAAGAAAGAACACTGACTGTCACACACGAGCTGGTGGCATGGAAAAGACCAATCCTGAGCCGCTGCTCGGGGGCTGTGTGTTCCCAGGCAAGTCACCTGACTTTTCTGAGTTTATTTTCTTCTGTAACAAAATAAGACTAAGACTCCCTTGCAAGGATGGATGCAACAGGTCTGTGAAGCTCTTGGTGGTGTGGGCCAGCCATGTTGGTGTCCTTCCCAACCTGTGAAGGTGATGGTCTGCCTTTCTGATCATTTCCTGCTTCTGGCAGGACTCTGCTGCAGTCACGCGCGGGTGCAAGTAGATTGCACCTAAGGATTCCAAAAATTAGTGCAAAATTCTCAGCCGAAGGCTGATTGAAGAGCCTGTTAGTGAGAACAGGAGGTGCCAGGCTATTCAAAATCCAGCTCAGAACCTGATAATAGCTCCCCATGTTGTTAGGCGGAGGAAGATTTCCCTTCTATAAACTCACTGCACAGAGACACCAAGGCGTGTTGAGGAAAGCCTGTGTTTCTGCAGTCAGGATCGGTTTCAAATCCAGCCGTACTGCTTCAGAGCAAGACATTTTACCCCTCTGACCGTCCGCCTCTTCATCTATAAAACATGGGTTTCCATATCCACTTTAGAGATGTAAAGAGTGAAGGTACTGGATACTGTATCTACAGGGTCTGGCAGAATGTTGAAGCACAGTAAAGGTAGCTCAGTTGCTTTATTGTATTTTTAAGTATTCACAAAGTTGAGCGAGCCTGGTACTTTCATTCCTGTTTCTGCTCTGGATGAAGATGGTTTATTCACTCTGAAGTTTAATCCCCAAGTCATATGTTAATGGTATTAAGAGGATCGAGACTTAACCCATGCTGTTTAGAGGTGAGACCTTTGACAGGTGATTAGGATTAGATAAGGTCCTTAGGGCAGAGTCCCCAACGTTCAGTCCTGGTGGCTTGTTCAGAGGAGGAGGAAAGACGAGGTACAAGAGACGCCCTCCCTGTCTCTTGCCATGGGATGCTTGGTGCTGCCACGGACTCAGACAGCCTTGAACTTCAGAACTATGAACCAACTAACCCTCTTTTCTTTATAAATGAGGCTGCCTGGGTATTTCATCACATCAGTGAAAAGCACACTAGTGCACATGGAAGCCTCTTATGGGAGGGAAGCTTAGGGAACTCAGCAGAGAGAATTTGGGCTCAAGTTTCAGCTCCATTACTTACAAGCTGGGTGACTGGGGAGATAGTTAAGCTCCTCTGAGGTTTGGCTTTCAGGGCCCTCTGACTTCTGAGAATTCCATCTAGCTGCTTCAACAGACACAAACATGAGTAATTGTTCCATGCCAGAGATAAAGGAGACTGATGACAATTCTGTTGTGGGAATTTGAGAGTGAGATCAAATCTGGCTGAGGATATTTGGGGACAGTTTCCTGCTCTGACTCCCACATCTTTTTCTGCAGACTGCACTTCATGGGCTGTAGACATGTATGCCTGGGGCTTACAGGACACCTGCTCCTGGGGAGCACACAGGTGTCTCAGCCTCAATTTGTCAATCAGTGAACAGCAGATTCTCCTATGAACCCTGTTTCACTGTGGACATCTCCTCTCCAAGTGAATGGCACCAAGCCAGACACCTACAAGATCCAAGACATCTCTCTGGTTCTCAGCCTCCCATCGGATGCCCGAACCTTGCTGATTATATGACAGAGTTAGCCTTCACATATGAGCCTTCCTTTACCCTTCCCTTCCCCCTCCCTGGGCCAGGGCATCACCAACTGCCTGCTCCCCAGGCTGGCCCTGCCTGATTTGTGCACTCGACAGTCCCCTCTGGCTCAGTCACTCCCTGCTAAAAGACTCTATACAGGCCTGGACTGCAATCAGACCTCACCAAGTGGTCCCCAGGACCTCCTGGCTGTGTCTGTGGTAGGCAGCACCTCCTCCAGGAGCTGCTAAGTGGGGCAGGCACAGCTGGGTTCACCCCTGGGATCTGCCAGTTCCAGGCTGTGCGGCCCTTGGGAAGCCACCTAACCTCCATGACTCCCGATTCCTCACCTGCTTTACAGAATCAGGAGTGTGATAAACCTGTACTGTGCCTGGAAACAGGGAACACAAGGTCCATGAGAGCTAATCTTATTGTTGTCTTTGAGAGTTTTAAACAGGAGTGCTGTGATCTGATTTGTGCTTTAGGGAGACAATGCTAAAGACTGTGGTCACGATGAACAGGAAGTAGAAGCTGTTGCTCCAGCTTTCCCCTGATTTCTGGCCTCCAGTGGCAGCTGCAGGGAAGAGAGCGAGGAGATCAGCTCTGCTGCTGTCTTGTGTGAGTCACTGCCACTCTGGTCCCTAGAATTTGCCAATAAGAACAGCCACCACCACGACAGCCAAAGTACCACAAAGCCAGCACCACGGAGCTTGCCTGATCTGTGCCAGGCATTGTCACTTGAACCTTTATGCTGAAATTTTGTGATCCTCAAAGAGCCTGGGCACGGAGATGCTGCCCATCTGACAGGTGACAGGTGGTGAAATCACCCACCCATCATCACATGTACGTGGCCATCACTATTTCTCACCCACCCAGCAGCATTTTCCCTCTCCCTCCTCTCCGCCGCCCCATCTTCCTGGGGACAGTCACATGCTGGAGGAAGGGGGTTCCTTTCTCAGCCCCAGGGCATGAAGCTCATTGGACCTCAGAGTTTCCTAACAGGTGTGAGGGGGAGAATAACAAACTTTGGTTTTTAACTGGGTGTGTTTAGGCTGTTGTATTTAATGCATTTATGGATAGGCTACCATATTGCTATTTAGTTTTCTATTCTTCCAGCTGCTGTTTGTCCCCCTTTCCACCTTTTTCTGCTTTCTTTTATATTAACTCAGTGTCTTTAATGACTTTTGTATCCACTGTTGGTGTATTAGCTCTCCATCTTCTTTCTATTTAGTGGCTGACTTAGTATTTGCATTGTACATCTTTGACTTAAAATCTGCTCCTTCACATACATGGTGAGACATTTTCCCCTCATTTCCTTCTTTCATTCTTGCTGCAGTTTGGATCTTAAGGCTCCCCCAAAGGCTCATTTGGTGAAGGTTTGTTTCTCCAGCCTGATACTACTGGGAGGTGATGGGGCTTTTAAGAGGCAGGGTTGGTGGGAGGTCTTTAGGCCATGGGGGTGTGTCCCTGAAGGGGATTGTGGGAGCCCAGCCCCTTCCTCACTCCTGTGGTTCCTGGCCATGAAGTCAACAGCTTTGCTTTGCTGCCCCCTCCCACCGTGATGTATCTCCTCCCCACGGGCCAACTGCTCATGAACTGAAACCTCTGAAACTGTGAGCGGAATTAAACCTGGTCTCTTTGCAAGTGAATTGTCTCAGGTGTTTTGTTACAGTAACAGAGAGTGACTAATGCAGTTCTTTCTGCCACTGTTATCTGCATTTCACTTTTACTTCTGTTGGGACCCCCACATATGCTGATGCTATTTTATTATCAATATGTGATTAGCTTTTGAACAGGTTGAAATTAGATAAAATGTCTTTCATATTTATGAAAATATTCACAGTATCTGATATTCTGAAATGTAGATCCATATGTACAACTGTGCTATACTAAGAGATACATTTAGTCATTGTCTCCAGTTCTTAGTGCTGAGCTCGACTTGGGTTCCCAAGTATCTTGTGTCAGGAGAGTCTTGTTACTCACAGGAGTGGCTTTTTATCACACCTGAGTTTGTGCTATGGGCTGCTGGCTTAGTGTCGGGCCCCTGGAAGGCCTCAGGATGGGGCTCATCCCAGAAAGACCTAGTGATTAAAAAGTTGGAGCTTTCACCACCCCCACACCCTCCCATAGCTCCTGGGAAGGGGGTGGGATGCAGATTGAGCTCCACAGAACCTTTTTTTTCTTTTTTCTTTTTGCAGTACTGGGGATTGAACCTAGTGCCTCAGCATTGAGCTACATCTCCAGGCCCTTTTTTATTTTTATTTTGAGACAAGTTCTCCCTAAATCACTAAGTTGCCCAGGCTGGGTTCAAACTTGTGATCCTTCTGCCTCAGCCTCTCACAGTGCTGGGATTATGGGTGTGCACCTCCATACCTGGCTTTTAAAAAATCTTTTAGCATAACAGGAGGCAATTACTAACTCTAAGGAAAACAAAATGTTTCACCAAGATGGAAATTTAATTCAAATCCACTTTAACTTCAAACAAAACATAATTACTATATTGATGGAAATGTCATATATTAAATACTTAAAATTAACACTTAAAATTATGCTTTAATTATACTTTAGATAATTGGACAGAAAAGAAGTGTGTGTGTGTGTGTGTGTGTGTGTTGTGCTCTTTTGGGAGCTATTCTTCACAAAGTTACTTCTTCTCCCTTTGCCTGGTATTCTAAATTCTAAAGGAAAGCCACACCAAAATGATTAAGGTATTAACTATTGGGTTGGGGATGTAGCTCAGTAGTAAAGCACTTGCCTAGCATTTGGAAAGCCTTGGGTTCAATGTCCAACACTACATTAAAAAAGGAAAGATATTAACTCCTTAATAATTTTTTTTTAGATTTACAAAACCCATAATATCTGTTGATCCTCAGATAACATATGTAATTCCTCTCCTTATTCTTTCCTTCTGTGTAATAACTAACATAAAGAATATATATTGCTGTGATGTTTAACTTGCAGAGAAGTAATATGTGCTGAAAGAACTACAGGAATGAAAGAGGAGGTTGAGGTTGATTTCAGTATTCTGGATGTGCAGAGAGAGAGAGAGAGAGAGAGAGAGAGAGAGAGAGAGACTGGGGGGCCCTGGTTGGTAAAACTTGCCCAGTGCATAGTCTTCCTGCTCATTTCCTTCCATGCTTCCTTTTCCTCCCTATAAAAGCTATTTGTCTATGTTCCCCAAGATGGTCTTTTGTGTTCCCCAAGATGGTCTTTTGTGGCGGATGACAGCTCCCTGATCTTTTCACAGTGCTGTCCCTTGAATAAACCTAATTTCCTTTCTACCAACGCCTGTCTCCCAGGTATCGGCTTTTGAGTGGTGAGGAAATGGACTTGAGCCCAGTAATGCATGTGCATATGAGAGTAAGAGAGTCATCTCTCATCGTAGACGGTTAGCACCCAGACGGACAATATGTGGGTAATAAAACATTGAGAAGTTGCAGTCTGTTCTTTAGAAATAGAAATGTGAATGCCATTGAAGTAACTAAACGTAAATACAATCATCCCTTAGTGTGTGTGGGAGGTTGGTTCTAGGACCAGCACAGATATCAAAATCCATGATGCTCAAGTTTCCTGTATAAGTTACAATTTACACCAAACCTGCACAATCCTCCCATGTACTTAAATGATTCCTTATTATACTTAATGGAATGTAAGTGCTATGAACATTGTTGCTATAGTTTATTGTTTAGGCAATAATGACAAAGCAAAAGCATCTATACATGTTTGCTACAGACACAGTTTGGGGGAATACTTTACATCTGCACTTGGTTGAATCCTGTGGGTCCAGGAATTGAGGATACCTAGGGCCCACTGCAGGTGCTTCTTGGGAAAAGAAATCAAGAGTGGGGAACAGCCAGCAGGGTCTGATGTCTTGTGCCACGAAATCCAGTTAACCATGTGCTTTTACACTCAACACATTGCTTTTGTTAAAAACCTGAAAGGCCTTGGTGTTTGGAATCAGAGTCCTAGGCTCCTTCTTGGTTCTGTCACTTCCTGAGTGACCCCGGACATGTGATTGGACCCCTCACACCTTCAGGGTCCTTGTCTGTGATTGGACACTGACGTCACTGGGCAAGCCAGCTGGTGTGAAGACCAGACAATGTGCCCAGTGTTGAGGACAGCATCTGGATGCTGTATATGGAGACACCGAGAAACTGTGTGTCCAAATGGGAGAAGCACACATGGCTTTTGTCTGGAATCAGATGTGGACCTTGGGATTTGTGCAGCACAGCAATGAACTGTCGGACCCTGGCTCGGCTCCTCCTCCTCTTCACTCCCTGGACTCACAGCAGAACGAGGCCCGGGACTAGCACCTTGCTATGATCACCATGAGCAGGGAGACAGAAAGCAAACTCCAGTGCTCGGGACCTGATCCCTGATGGCTGGCTGGATGCATTAGGGATGGAATTGTACTGATGTTATAATAATAGCACACGATATGGAAGTTATACATTTGTTTCACTGTCATTCCCAGTCTTTAATTATACTCAGGAATATTTAATGACACGAGAAGTCTTTAGTAAAAAAGAATCAATGAGGTGATAAGGTCCAGCCTTCCTCAATGTCTGTCCAGGGAAGGAAGGCAGGAGGGAGGAGCGAGCCTTGTTTTTTAAGTGTAAATATAAATAGAGAACTGGAGGAAAGCGGGCAGAGTGCTGGCATTGCTTGGTCACTGGAGGTTGATTATAGGTGATTTTATTTTCCCTTTATTCTTTTCAATAGTTTCTGGATTTGTTAAAATGAATGTCTATTGCTTTGTAATCAGATAAGAGCACAAAAAATGATGTCTCAAATCAGAGGTTTTTCAATAGGGAAGATGGTTTCATATTTCCTTGTGATCATGTCCTTAGTGTAGGAGTGTCTGAGACCCATTTCACACAGCAGTGATGAGCCATGATGCCCCCTTCTCCAGTCAGCATGGCTGCCATGTTCAAGTGAAGAGGTCTTCACCCCCCGGCTCTGGACCAGTAACTGGCCTGTTACAGCTGCTCCCCATCGCTCCGCCACCACCAGAGCTCTGTCTTCCATCAGATCAGCAGAGCATTGGCTTCTCACAGGAGCTCTAACCGCACTGTGGACTTCGCATATGAGGGATCTAGGTTGCTCACTCTCTGAATCAACCTGAACCCCCACTGCCATGCACAGAAAAATTGTCCTGCACAAAACTGGTCCCTGATGCCAGAAAGTTTGGGGACCACTGACCCTGGGGATTTGAGTGATCTTCAGACACTCACCATATCAAATAAGGGTTGAGTTTCCCCGAATGGAACAGAAAAATGCAGATGAGTTCAATAAATTGGCGTTTACTTCTTTTTCTCATCAGCATGAAACGTAGAATGGGCAGTCTAGGCCAGGACAAGAGTTCCACAATGTCATTAATGCCATTGTCCTGGTCCATCATCCTAGGTTTCCTCATGGTCCCAAGGTAACTGCTGCAACTCCAGTCATTACATTGTCATTCTAGGCCATGAGAAAGAGAAAGGGAAAGAACAAATTAATCAGCTGTGTCAGTCCTCATTAAAGTGCTTTTCCCACCCTCCCGCCCATTCTTAATGATGTTTCCTGAAAATCATCGCCTAGAACGGAGTCCCATGATCAACTACAAAGGCGGATAGGAGAATAGGAAATGCCATTTTGAGAGGCATTCCCCAGATTGGGGTTCTTTTGAAAGACAGGAGGGGAGGAAGATTTGGTGGAAAGTTTCAACATCTCTATCAAGTTCCTGTATGAGCTGTGGAGGACCAGAGAAGGTCTGGCCCTTTCTCTTGCAGGGAGCAGGGTCCTCTGAACCATTTTCCCCTATGGACTCTCAGTTCCTCTTTATAGCTTGTTACAGTGACAGTGATGTCAGGACTGGACGCTTCTGGTCTCATTTTACGTGTAAGACGTACTAGTCACTTTCCTGTCACGGGAACATAACGCCCGACACCCACATCTTAAAGGAGGGGAGGTTTATTTTGGCTCACAGCTTTAGTGGGCTCAGTCCATGGTCAGCTGGCTCGGAGGCAGAAGCACATGGTGGAAGGGAGTGGTGGAGGACAGCTGCTCATGTCCTGGTGGCCAGGAAGCAGAGCTTGTGAAGAGCTGGGGAGGAGTACGTCCTTCCAGGTCTCGCTTGCCCCTAGGGATCCCCGAAACCAGGCCCCACCTCCCAACAAACAGTCAGCTGTGAACTGACCTGATGAAGCCACCGATGAGTACAGCACGCCATGATGCAGACTCCTTCCCCAAGCCCCGCCTCCCAGCAAGGAGACTTTGGGGAGATGTTTGAGATCTAAACCATAGCAGGAGGAAACAGGCTCAGAGAGGGTGAGTGACGCCTCCATGTGGCCAGCGTTATGTCCCTTCCCTGGGCAGCGTTCCCAGGCTGCACACAGGTTCCGTCCCTCTCTCTGTGCCACGGTCCCCGTGTGCCTTGTTGGAGCCACCTCCTGTTTGTGGGAACTTCACACATCAGTGTGCCCCACCCATGTCTGATGGGGCCTCTCTGACGAGGCGCAGTGGGCAGGCTGCGGTGTGAATGCTCATCTCCTGAGGCTGGAGGTCCGAGGCCAGGGCACCAGCACGGCCAGAGATGGCAGACTTCACGCCGTGTCCTCACCTGGGGAAGCGGCAAGCAGCCCCTCACGCTGTCCTCATAGAGGCACTAATGGTGTTGATGAGGGCCCCAGCCTCGGGATCTCATCATGTGCCCAGGTCACTCTGTCGCACTGGAATTAGATTCCAACACAGGGCTTCTGTGGGGACACAAACTTCAATCCATCACCCTGGACGACAACTCAGTGCAAGCAGGGACTTTGTCCTAATCTCCACTACCCCCCCAGCACTAGCCAGGCACATGATAACTGCTTGGTCCACGTTTGTTGAGTGAATGCCTGACTTACCATCTAGGAGGAGGCTCTGAGTGGTGGCCTGCTGAGAGCTGGCACCCAGCCGCAGACTGTGGGCGTAGATGGCACACACATGTGTGGTGTGCCAGAGACATGCCTGGCAGCTCTGCGGAGAGGCGGGGCCGAAGGTCGAAGCCATTGCCACGTTCCTAGCATGCACAGGGAAGCTGTAGGCTATGGTTTATTGCAGTCTGCAGCCAGCACCGGGACCCAGCTCCAAGCCTAGAATGGTGCCTGGCGCCCAGCAGGCTCCCAGAGCAGCAGGCACCAGCAGCTTAGAGGGGTGCGTGTGCAGGAAAGAGGGGATGGGAGTGCTGCTTTCCTTTTTGTGTATCCCAGTTCTTCCTCTAAAAGTCTGTATTCTGTCCAAGAAATTTTCTTACTGTAGTTACGCTAACACTCCATGGTCTGGAAAGGTGCAAGGCAGCTGGAAGAGCCAAAATTAACTTTTACAACTCATCAGTGTGGATGTGTGCACAGCCAAAGGGCTCCTCAGACTCAGGGTGCGGGGTGTCTGAGGGGAGAGAGGCCCAGGACCTTGCCGGTGGGTGGGTGTCCAGGTTTCAGAGTTTCGGCCATCAGAGAGGTGAGAGCTTGTGAATGAAGGCAGCTTAAAACCCAGACCAAGGGGTGCTGCTCTGTCAGGAACCGCAGGTGTTTGAGATGGGTGACTCGAACCCCAAATCCGGAGGCAGCGGGCCATGGTCTCCACGGTGAAGACAGGAGTATTCTCATCCTCCACGCGGTTTCTGGTGGCTCCGAGTAACTCTCTCTAGTGAGTCCCTCAGCCCATTCCCAGGCCACCCAACCTTTCTGTCACTGTGGGTTAGCTTGCATTATTTTAAGGTTTTCATTTCACTTATTTATTAACTGTACCTTTTTGTAGCACAGTGAATACAGTCGTCATGGGGCGCTGGTACACAGATATAGCCCAGCTCAATCTCCACAAATTCTCCTTCCCCTCTCCTCCCTCCCATCTCCCCCATTCCCTCATCCCCTTCCCATATCCACGAAGCCTACCTGCCTGTTTCCTCTTAAATTTTGCTCTTTAAATTATTTATACTTTGAGTCTCTCATATAAAAGAAACCATGCAATATGTAAGCTTGTGTGTCTAATTTATTTCACTTAGACTTCTGGTCTCAAGGTGCATCAATTTTCCTACGAACGACTCAGATTTATCCTTCTTTACAGCATAGTAGTACTCCATTGAGTAAATATACCACATTTTCTTTATCCATTACTGTTGAAGGACAAAGAGGCTGCATTCAAGATTTAGTTAGTTATTGTGAGTTCTACTGCTATAAGCACAGGTGTGCACATATCACTATAATATGCTTTAAAAATATGTTATCTTATGTATCTTGCTTTATTTTTTCATAGAAGGTGGTTTTAAAAAATATTTCCTTTATTAATATCTACTCTTGATCCCTCCCACCACTCCCAGCCCAGAGGAAAGGGCTTTGGGGCCGCCGTCTATCCTGCCACTCCTGGTCCTGCTTCCCAGCCACCATCCCTCCCGCCACTCCTGGCCCAGAGGTAGGGGCTTCTGAGCCGCCGTCGCACTGCTCCTGGTCCACAGGAAGGGGCTTCCCAGCCACCATCCCTCCCACTCTTCCCAGCCCAGAGGAAAGGGCTTTTGAGCCACCTTCTGGCCTGCTGCTCCTGGCCCCTGTCCCACCTCTCCCAGCTCAGAGGAGGTGAGCCGCACGGGTGCCAACAGCACCTCCCCACCCCCGCAGTCAAAATGAGAAAACACATAAATAAGTCTCAAAGCCAGACTTCCAGATCACCTACAGCAACCCCAAAGGGAAATGAGATGGGACACTCTGATATTCAACCACCTGGACCCACTGAACTGGCAACAAAAGGGCATCTGGAAAAAATGAAATCAGAAATAATTTCTCAGATAACAGGAGAAGTTGTGCTCCTAGTGCAAGACATGATTAATAAATCTAGAGAGGAGCT
>NW_004624755.1:22200021-22307335 GCF_000247695.1 Heterocephalus glaber | reverse complement strand
TTTTTGAGGCTTGTTTATGTGTCTTCTCATTTCCACGGCGGGGGGGGGTGCTTCTGGCACCCATGCGGCTCACCTTCTCTGCCCTAGGAGCCTGGGATGGCAGCGGGGGAACCCCCCTCTGGGTTCCAGGACCGGCTCAGCCTCTCTGCCCCAGGAGCTTGGGATGGTGCTAGGGGAGCTTCCCTCCAGGTGCTGGGACCAGCTCACCTTCTCCATCCTAGGAGCCTGGGCCCTGCCTCTTAAAGGCCCTCCCACTGAAAGGTGCCACCTAAGAGTGCCATGGGCTGAGGACCAAGTCTTCAACACAGCCTTTGGAGGCTGTCCGGATCTACACAGTGGCAGGAGATGATTGGGTTTAGAGGAAGCCATAAGGGAGGAGTCCTGTGACAGGTCACAGAAAGGTCACTTGAGGACATAGCAGGAAAGAGGTCAACATTTAACCATGTAGGCTCACTGATCTCAGCCTCTGGCCTCCAAAACTGAGAGAAATAAATGCCAGCCAGTCCTTAGGACTTAGTGACAGCAGCTCCAGAGGACAAAGGCCAAAGCAGACATCAGTGACTCAGTTTCCCAGCTGCCCTGGCCACCCTGGACAGACAGGTGACTGAAGGCTCACAGATCAGACACACACCTAGGAGCTTTGGTTTGGAAGAGATGACTGGAGGAGGGGATGCACTGGGGCACCCACTCACCGAGGACAGCAGGGGGCAGCAGGGAGTGAGTGGCTCCGGCCCAGTGTCCCCATCAGCAGCGTGGGCCCAGACCTCTGTGCACAGGTGACATGGTGGTGGGCAGCCCTCGGGAGGTGGCAGCAGGGCATGTGGGCATTGTTCCTGCATACGGAGCCACTAGACCTCAGGCCTTCTGAGGCCTGTCAAGTCCCTGATCTCTTTAAACTGACAGTGAAGGAACGTCTGATGCACGCTCATCACCAAGGCTTCATCCAGGAAACACATTTGACAAAATGAGTCACAAAGAAGGAGAAAAATAAGAAAAAAATTCTTGTCTTTCCCAAATCATGAAGATGAGACCAAACGAAGCCACTGTGCTATGGCCCCCAGCTGTTTCTTTTGCTCATTCTCTCAGGAGCCTGAGGAGTTCTGTACTAAGTGAGCGTTCACTGTGAGCAGTGGCAGAGAAAACCAGGACAGACACAGAATTCCCGGACCTGTGGGACACTCAGAAACACAAAGCCCCCCAGCGCTCAGGGCAGCAACATCTGAAAACCACCCTGTGTCAGCAGCACAGAGGCGAAGCATTTCAAGTAACTGAGCAGGAAGCCCAAACGTGTTAATTTGACAAATTAGCAGGAGGTAGCTTCCCCACCCCCATCCAAGGAGATCACAGGAACTTGGTTAGCACCAAATGACAATGAAAGACCATAGGAATGACAGTGCCCTGGAAGGAAATCTTCAGAAGTGAGATTAACCCCCTCATTTCCATTGCTGAGTTAGGGGCTGGGAGACTACTTTAAACGCTGATGGTCTTGCAAAACTTCCCATCTCTCACCTTGATCTGCTGCCACTCAGTTTTCTTAGCAATTCATCCACCCACTCACCCACCACACGTCCATCCACCTGTCCACCCACCCACCCACCCATCTAGCCATCCAATGGGTCAGTCAGGCAATCGGGTTTTCTGCTGCATGCCAGGCTGCATCCCAGAATTGCACATGCAGCAATGATCACCACCTGGGAAGCCCCACCCTTCCTGGGTCAAGTGAGTTTCCACCCTCAGCGCTTCTCCCGTGACCTCTGCACCTCTGCAGACAAGAAGCGTTTTCCATATGGACACTGAGGTTCAGATCACAAGGCCCACAAGCCACTTCCCACACTCTTCCCAAGCTGGAGGGATTCTGTGATGCTGTGGCACTGGCTCCGCCTGGGCCTCCAGCCTGCTGCACTGCCCTGCAGCTTCTGGACTCACCAGCCTCTTTCCAGGAAATCGCTTATGGACACCTACACACATCGTCTACACCAGAGGCTCTGATCTTCTGGATCAGACCAAAGAGCACACAGGTGAGGCTCTGTGTGCCTCAAGCAACCCTAGGGTCATCTACTCACCGCTGCAAAGCAATGGAGTTGGTGGGCAACATCCAGCCTTCAGCCACAGCCCACCTGGCTCCCTGCTCACTTGCTCTCTCTAGCTCAGAGGCCTTAGGCAGATGACTGAGCCCCTCTGAGCTTTGGCTTCTTCTGCAGGGCAGGAGGGTAACAGCGCCCCCCACCCCAAGGGTTACTGTGAGACTCAAACATGCCAGTGCCCCCTGGTGCCAAAGGACTTCTCACATTACTGTGTTTACTGCATTGTGGGTAATCTCAGTTCACATTGTCAAGACAATGCCAAAGCCCTTCACCCCTGTAGTCCAAGTCTGTGGCAGGCCTGGCCCATGCCAAGCTCTTGGTCCCCATGAGATGGTATTAATGCAATACCATCCTGGTTTGTTTGTAAACCAGGAAAACCTGGTTCGTGGAGGGAGGGAGGAGGAAGGGAAGGAGGAGAGGATGTAAAAAGAATGAAGATGTGTTACGTATATGCACCAACTCCTCATGAAGAATGTAATCATTGTGTACTGCAAACATGTGCTAATAAAAATAAATATACCTGCACCTATGGGAAGTCTGAAATACCTTTTCAACAAGAATTTGTCTTACAAGGTGGTCAGACCTCTGGTAACCCCAATCATCACAACTTGCCAGGAAATCCAGGAGTTGAAAAAATCCGAGTGGTTGCATTTTGAAGGGTATAACCGGCAGGGAGAAGGGATAAGTCTGGAGGTCTCACACACAGAGTGAGGGCTGCAGTAAACAGTGTGGCGTAGGGTGGAAACCTGCCAAGAGTCTCCATTCTAGGAGTCTTTTAACACTCAGTGTGCACAGACAGCAAATAGGTGAGGACATGAATATGCTAATTTGCTCAGCTGTAGTAATCATTTCCCTAAGCACATCAAAACATCATGTTGTACACTCTCTGTATAATAATGAATGAATTAATAAATATCCCAGGGACTCAGGGACAAGCAGCACAGGAAACCACACACTTGATTCTGTGGGAAGATTCATGAAATGTTGTTCAGGTCCTAAGACCCCTCGGGGCTGCTGGCAAAGTCTCATTTGTGAGTTGAAGCATTGCATGGGAGAATGAATTACTTTTCAGCCCCTGGGGTTTTCCTGTGTAGCTTTAGAGGCCTGGCGTCTACTGGAGCCTCCACATGGTAGAGTCTTCCTCTTTCATGGAACTGCATATAATGGCAAGAAGTTGACATCAAGCCACGGACCTTAAAAGAATTTTAAATGCCATGGCTTAGGGCCGTTCTGGAGAAGGGTTAATCAGTTCTCTCCACTCCCGTACCCATCAGGGCACCCATGCATCCTAGACATAAACTAGCCATACACATCCTAGGCATAAAACATCAACCCCACAGAACACTCCTAAGTGTTCAGGTCTCAACTTACGTCATTGTACAAGCATTTATTAAGCATCTGTTATGTTTCTAACACCAAGTTAAAGCAGATCCTTAAAATACAACTTACAGAATGGTAGAGTGACTATTGTTCATAGCCATTTGTTACATATTTTATGAAGAACTAGGAGAGAGGAGGGAGAAGGTTTCTAACACAAATAAATGAGAAATGGATAAAGAAATGGAAATGCTAATTACCCTGGTTCCATCTTACATACCATATAGATGTATTGAGTTATTACCCTATATCCTATAAATATGTGCAATTATTATGTTAATTGAATTTAAAAATTTTTTTAAAAAGATATGTTCTCAGCCTGAAGGAGCTCATGATCCAGCTGGATTCACATGCTTTATGGTATATCTTGGGTGTGAATAAATAGTAAATGCCTACTAAAATTCACAGGTGGATATGATCTGCAGGATTAGCAATAAGAGAAGATTTCTTGGGGAGAGGAACAAGAATAATATTGTACAAAGTCTGGTCTTTTGGAGGCAAAACCCCCAATTTTTCTTAATCTCCAAGTTTTAAACTAAGACGCCTCAGGAGTGCTGTAGACAGAGACAAGAACACCATCTTTAAGCCTGCACTGGCCCATGCCCACAACGTGGCAGCCACAGCAGATTCCTTCTCATTCAGCCCCTGAATTCAATGACCTACTACCCTAGTCCCAGGCCTCACTAGCCAGCAGAGGTCTCTGAGAGGGAGTGCTGAGACCCAGAATGCAGGAGATCACTCCAAGGACTGTCCCCTGGGAGCCAGAAGGAAATTCCCTCACCTCCACAGAAACACAATGTGACAATGTGAGGGGGTCACTGTCCAAACCAGGTTGGTGTCTCACAAAGTAAAAAAATGAAATCAGGGACCAAGGAGGCCTTTACAAGGAGTGTTTATTGGAAGTGTAAGAAGAGAGAAAGCTCCCAATAGTCTGGAGAAGGCCTAGGAATGTTGCCAAGTTGGCTGGTTTAGATTTTGCCTGGTTTGGAAGTCTGTAATTTGGAAGAATGGCTCTGGATAAGTGTATTGACAACAACCTCAGCAACAGCAACAGCATCAGTACACGACCACAACCTGGTGCAGAAATAACAGTGTAGCAGCAGTCATAGTAATGATGACGTCTCCAGCAGCAATAACAATAACAAAGTAGCATTAGCAATAATAACAACAACAGCAGCAATAACAGCAGCATTAACACTAACAACAGCAGCTGCAGTAATAACAGCAGCAGCAGCACCACACCAATAACAACAGCAACCCAAGTAGGAGAGGCAGCAGCCCATCAACAGCAACATGACAATACTGGGTGGTGCTTCCAGAGGTTTCTTTTACCCAGGCTCCATCTAGAAGTGCAATATGTTGTTTCCTTGGACCCTCCCGGGACTGATCTTTGAAGGTAGAGCGAGCAGAGATTGTGGGTGAAATGATATCCATGCAATAACTGTACTTCATGTAATAACTGTAAGAAGATCTTGAATGCCTCTATGTTCTAATCCAGGTTCTTTTATCACCTGAGCAACCTCAGCAAGTCCTTTAACCTGCTGCATTTCCTCCTTCCATTACCGAGTGGGGTGAGGTATGTGAGTCTTATGTGGTTGTGCTGGCTCCCTGGGGTGATGCTGAGAAACACCGGCACCCCAGGTTGGCTCCTCCGGTTGGAAAGCATCTTGTCCAATCAGATGCAATTGTATGCTGCCTGGGGAGGATGTGATCATGCTGCGCTCCCTCTCTTTTCATCTTTCATCACACTGCTTTCTCGCAGCAGGGAGCTGGGAGCCATGCTTGGGAGGGTGGGAAAAGTTCGCCTCTCATCCCCCAAGCTTGTCATCTTCCACTGTTTGCTAATATTCAGTTCTGTCTTCTCAGGGAAGATAAAAAAGAAAACAAAAATACACCTTCACAAACACAAACATCGGAAGCAATGCTACTTCTTCCAAGTGGAATCCCAGGAGACTATGGTCGGGGGTGAAGGGAACTAGGCCTCTGTCCCACTGTGCTTGCTTTTGGGGGCTATGAGCTGCATGTTTGTTTGTGGGAGGACTGGCAGCCAAGGGCGGCCTGGGCTGAGTGTCCACCTGTCACTCAGTGTGGGGCCCAGAAGCTCTGCGTGTGATGTCCCTAAGGAGCTTCATGCTGGGGATGGCCCAGAGGTACATCAGTCCACCTCTGCAGCTAATAACACAGAAGCCCGGACTGGGAATGTTTTCAGAAAATAAGATTTATTTTGGCTCATGATTTTGGAGGTTGAAAGTTGAGAAGATACATCTATTGATGGCCTCTGCGGGCAGGGTCCTGAGGTGGTGCAGGGCATTGTCCAGTGGTGAGCCAGGGAGTATGCATGTGTGTGTTTGAGCATGTACGTATGTATGTGTGTGTGCATGCATGTTTGTGTGTGTGTGTGTCTCTCTCTCTCTCTCTTCCTGTGAAGCCACTAGAATTGAATCAGGGGTGCTTATTGGAACATAATCATCTCCCAAGGGCCTGTCTGTAAGCACCTGGATCACTTAGGGCTTGCTAGAGAAGCAGATTTAATATAGATGTGATGTAGGAAAGGTTACCATGGCTGCCTGCAGAGTCGGGTGTGGAAAAGGGCTGTCTGCACACTGGAGAGCTGTCAAAAAGTCAAAGACCTGGAGCTCCCTGCAGAGTCCTGTTCATACCAGGAACCTGAAGGGTCTGTGGTGGAAGCCTAGAGATGGATGTCCAAAGGTGATGGTGAAGACTGGAGCTCCTCTGGAGAAGCAGAAGCGAGACTTCCTTCTTCCTTCCCTTTTTACTCCACCCAGGCTACAAGTCTCCTGGTCAGTGCCCCCCACACCCAGGCTGGGTCGTCCCTCTTCAGTGAGTCCATCACCCAGACATACCCAAGACCTTGTAAACCAATCAGCTGGGCGTTTCTTGTTCACGGTGACACCACAGCTAATGATCACACCACTATAGCTGGATTTAGTTTCCCCTTCTTTCTACTTCTCAGTGGGAATAGAATGTCAACTCATGGTCTCTCACAAAACATTTCAACTGCAGCAGAAAAGCAAGAGCTTACATAGGAGATGGTTGAAGCAACCCGTAACTTCGGCCAGCAAACTTTGTCTATGAGAATAGGCAACTCAGCCCTCCCTCAGAGTCTGATTATGGTGGCTGATTTTCTTCACTAGCTTCATGAAATTGAGGCTATATTATTTAGTTGACTGCTATATTCATAATCACTATTCCTCCTGGAGGCCAGTCTCCCAGAAGCAGAGCAAGATCAAAGAATTCAGTGTAAGGAATCTATTCAAGAAATGCTTGGGAGGCTGAGGCAGGAAGATTGCAAGTTTGAGCCCAGTGAATTAGAGAGACCTTGCCTCAAAAAAATAAAAAAGAGTCAGTGACATAGGTCAGTGCAAAGACTCTGGGTTTATTCTCCTCCGGGAGCACAAAAAAAGTGGTTTCCAGAAAGTACCAGTAGGGAGTGGGGGGAGAGAAGAAGAGCCTTACTGAATATATGATCTCCGGTGATGTCCCAGGCTCATCTTAACCTTGAGAGGGGTGCAGAGCAGAGACGACAGTTTGTGTGGCCCCAGGTGAAGGTGCTGGGCAGTTGTACTTGCACGTTGATCAGTACCAAGCCAGGGGTCAGAGAGTGGGAAGGGCTAGGGGTGAGTTCCAGCTCTTTCAGCTCTCCAGGGAAGGCTCTGGTGCCCAGGGCAGTCCTGTGAGGTGGCAGGGAGAAACCCTCCACAGCAAAGCATGTAGGGTATGTTAGTCAGCTCTCTCTTACCTGGCTCAGGCTTCCCTGCAGTGTGCATTGACTTTGTGTGGAGCTGGACAGAGGCCAGGGGCTGGCTTTCCAGGTCTCTGACTGTATTAGTCAGCTTTTTTGTCACTGAGATGTATTACCCAACACCCACAACTTAAAGAAGAGGTTTGATTTGGCTCATGGTTTCAAGGGATTCAGTCCATGGTCAGCTGACTCCCAGGCAGGAACATCATGGTGGAAGGGCATGGTGGAGGAAGGCTACTCAGTTCGTGGCAGTCAGGGAGCAGAGCAGGGGAACAGTGCTTCCTTAAATTATATCAGCCCCAGCCCCTTCAAAATTTAATCTGCTCCACTGACTCTATAAATGCAAGTTAACAACACTCACAAGTTGTGATCACTGCGACATAATGAGGGTGACAATAAGCTCTACTTCTTGTCTGTCACTTGAGAGTGGCCCTGTGGACCCCTGTGGGAAATGAGTTGACTGGTGCTTTGTCACCTCTCTCCAGCTCCCGCCCCCACCTCCGGATTTCTACCAGCTGCATCGCAATCACATCCTCCTTAAGAAATAGAAGGAAAACATCTGTGCTTTGTCCGTGATTTGATTCTAAACACTACAAGCAACGAAAGTTTATGGAACATTATGTTTCCGTGGATGTGGTTCTCCAAGGAGCCAAGGAGTCTGCTTAGCCTTCTGCAGAAGCAGCCGGGAGAAAGCACAGAGGGCTGTGGTCCAGGCCAGGGACTGGGGTCCAGTTCTCTTCTTCAGTAGCTGCGTGACCTTCTCACATCAGCCCTCATCTCTGTGCCTCAGTTTCCTCCTGTAGGAAAGGGGAATTCTGAGTGCATCTGTGTCCAGGGTCCCCCTTGAGTCTCACAGTGCTTAGCCCATAGCAAGCACTCGATGAGCCTCATTGCGCTAAGAATATGGATCTTCCAGGTCTCAACTTCCCAGCCAGATTTTGCTCAAGGTCTCTTTTCTGGCAGTCCTATGAGACTTTCCCCACTTATCCCTCCAGACCCTTTATGAAGTTTTTTATTTTGGCAATAATTTTTAATTTCTAGGAACTTCTTACCATTCTTTCCTCTTTTTTTTTTTTCAGAGTAGCTTGCTCTGTTGTTTTATGGCTGCAATAGCCTCTTCCATCTGTGTGAGAATATGAATTCAGTCTTTCAAAGTTCTCTTCCCAGAATTGGCTGTTTCCTTTGGAAAGGGCTGCTTCGTGTGGTCCAGAGCGTCATTCTGGTCTTCTCTGTGCTATCAGTTTCCCTCAGTGTCTGGTCACCTTCCCCTGTCCTTTAGGTTTATCAACAAAGGAGCAAACTGGTGAGCAGAGGAGGCTCCAAGGGTTTCAGCCCTGGTTCTGTGTGTGTTGGGATCTTGGTGTCCCCCATGGGGCTGGGGGGGCTGTGACTTTTGCACCTGGGGATGGCACCTGTCAGAGAGCAGACTTGACATCCACCTGTACAGAGCACTGCCACTGCCCAGATAGAAGCTCTGCTGATACCTATAGCTGAACGTTTGCCCTTCCTACATGTTTCTATCAGCTTCCTCAGAGAGTGAAAGTTTTGATCTTGGACAAATGAAGCTACAGTCAGGGGAGAATAGAAAGAGCAAGGCTGGGTGGGCTGAAGCCTGGTTCTTTTTAGACAGTTTTCAAAACCCTCTGATTTATGAAATCAGTTTAATTTATCAAAAGACTTCAAAGATTGCGTTACAAAGTTCCTAAAGGCCCTTCACTCACTCCTCCCTAGTGGAAATGTCCTGCATAACTGTGGCGTGTTTGTCAAAGCCAAGAAATCAGCATTGGTGCGTTCTTATTGGCTAATATGGACAGGTGATGTGGACTTCAGTAGTGTTCAGCTACTGCCCATTCTCTGGTCTAAGATCCAGTCCGGGACACCTCATTTCGTTTAGTTATCACATTTCCTCAGTCTCTTGTGAGACTTAGTTTTTGCATCTCTTGCGTGGCCTTGATGCTTAGGTGAATGATGGTCAGTGTCATGGCTTGTGCCTAGATGTCCCCCAAAGCCTCATGCAGTCGTAAGGTGGGGCTGAATCTGGAGAGTGTGATGCTGGGATTAAGAGTTGTGATTACTAAACCACTACCCCTGAGTGATTGGTTTGGCACTGCCCTAATCCCAGTAGTCTGGATTGGATAAAAGGAGCAGAATGACACTGTTAAATCTCTTATTGCTTTTGCTGCCTTCCTCTGCTGTGAACTGTTCCCCTCTGCCACCCTGCCTTAGAGCCAGTCAATTATGGACTGAAACCTCTACAAACTGTAAACCAAGTAAACCTCTCCTCCTTTAATTTGGGGTGTTGGGTATTTTGTCTCAGCAATGAGAGAAAAGTAACTAACACAGTCAGGTATTTTGTAGAATGTTCCTCAACTGAGGTTTTTCTGATGTCTTATGACAACTAGATGAAGGATGTGGATGCTTGGGCAGTAGACTGCAGGGATGAGCCATCCTTTCCAGCACATCTCATCAGGAGTCCCTGACAGCACCCCCAATCCAGGGCCCACACTGCCAAGGTGTGGTGGGGTGGCCAGAGTCAACACATCAGCAGCACCCAGAGTCCCCCGGTTCTCCCAGAGGTACAAAGTGGAGTGGACTCTGCACCTTTATGTTCTTGTGACCTTAGAGTGGTGAGTGTGGGGAAATCTCGGGGAGGAAATTATCTAGAAGGTGAGTGACTAAATCAAAGAAGGCAAGTGACTGGGCCTCTTGGATTTTGATCTTTATGATACAGCAGAGCTCTCTCACAGCTTAGCAATGAATATAAAAAGGATGTTTGCCCATTTTCCTCTGCCAGGATCATCTGAGATCAATGCTTACCCGTAGCAGACACCTATGCCCAGTGTTAGCAGGCTATAGTAGCACAAGCTTCTTGGCCCTCCATAATTCTGCTACCTACATTTATGTGTAATCATGGGAGAGGATTTATTGGGCAGGCTTAAAGGATCACAGGTAGAAGCAACCACAATGGCCATCTGTGGGATCAGATGTGGGAGAAGCCAGCAGCTGCTCAGCCAAGATGGAAGCTGCAGGACAAGAGGGATCAAGGATGCTGCACAAGTCCAAGGCCAAAGGCCTTGAGGCTCTCTGGAGGGGCACTGCTGATAATCTCTGTTGGGAGGCTGAAGAAACTGCAGACCTGGAGACTGATGTCTGAGGTGGAGACGTCTGGATGGACATCCAAAGGCAATGACAGTAAAGGGCAGACCTAGTCAGGAAATCTGGAACTCTTAGAAACGGGCACACTTCCTTTTCTTCCCCTTTTAATTCCATCCAAACTACAAGCCTATTGGTTAGGACCACCCACATCTGAGGTGGGTCTCCCCTCCTCAATTTGCTGGTGTACATGTCAATCATCCACAGACACACCCAGAACTGCGCTCCACTAATCCTCTAGGCATTTCCTAATCCACTCAAGTTGATGTGGCGTGATTAATGGCCATAGTGAGCTTCCTTGAGATCCCAGAATGGTAGTGGTGAGGGATGGGGTTTGAGGAAGATGGGGAAGGGGATGCTAAGAATGGATCCAGGTTTTTTTTTTTGTTTTTTTTTTTTTACCTTAACTAGAACTTTAATAGAGATGTACCCAATCTTAAACTTAATTGGCAAGAGTTGGCCAAAGACACGACAGGTGTCTTAGTCTGTTCAGGGTGCTGTAACAAAATGCCAGACTGGGTGGGTTATGAACAGCAGAAATTTATTTCTCACAGTTCTAGAGATGAAGTCCAAGATCCTCGGGTGATTCACTTCCTGGTTCATACGTGGTGCCTTCTCCCTGCGTCTTCACATGGAGAGAGCTGGAATTGAGCTCTCTTCAGCCTCTTTTACAGGGGCCCCAATCCCACTTCTGAAGTCTAACCTCTTGACCTAATCCCCTCCTAAAGGTCCTACTTCCCGACACTATCACCTTGGCGAGGGGTGGGATCTCAGATGTGAATTTTGGAGGAATACACACACTCATACCATAGCAATGTGTGGAACGAATTCCTATTAGCAAATGCTGTTGAATTGACCATAGAAGTTTGTACAAAAAGAGTTCTAGCATTAGGACAAGCAAAGATGACAGCTTCATTTCAAAGCACTTATGCTTAACTCTCCCCTTTCCCTGCAGAGTGGAAAGAATTAGAGGTGAGGGTGAGGTGGGGGTGGAGAATAAACATACAGTCCAGAGACCCCGAGAGGAAATCAGTCATCTGAATGTCTGCAATTGCCCTGGATGGAGCAGCTTCTTGCTGGGTGGACTGAAGTGTCAAACTGACAGGTGTTTGCTAAGTGTGGCCCTGGGAGGGGGCGAGGTGGGAGTGTCTGCAACTTCCACGTTCACTGAGAACCTGCCTTTCAGCCGCTGTGTTGGGCCACCTGAGCCAGCCCCTCTGATGGAGCCCACAGCCTGCAGGAGGGAGGGGACTGCAAGTGGCCAGCACAGAGCTGTGACAAGGACCGTGGGAATAAAACTGTACAGAGAAGAATCACTCGACAGGGCCTGGCTAGGAAGACTTGTGGAAACAGGGAAGAAGAGACAGGGAGAGGTTGACTTTCCATAGCACCCACCAGCCAAGGGTGGTTGGCAAGGGCCCCACAATTTGGGAAGAGCCTAGCAGTCAGCCAGCCAGGCAGAATGGACCATGAGTTTCCCTGCACCTGGAAACCCCACCAGCCAGATAGTGAAAGGTTTCTGCAGGTGAGACGGCGACTGTACACTTGCCACCTGCCCCCAGGAACACACGAGTATCTTCTAGACTGAGGGTCCACAAGCTCCTTCCCTAAAGGGGCAGAGGGGAAATATTTTCAGCATCATGGCCCACAGGGTCTCTGGTGCAGCTGTGTAACACTGCAGTTGCAGTGAGAAAGCAGCCACAGGCCGTGGGGGAAACAACAGGTGTGGTCTGCTTGGCTGGGAGCAGGAGTGCTAGAGCCTAGGTCTGTACTCGGCTCAGTGCCATCCCTGGCCCAGGCCGATCAGCACAACTGGTGTCACAGGTGCAGGGTCTCGGGCCCCCACATCCCACCCAGCCTTAATTAAGAACAAAGCTGCAGAGGACAGGGGGTTTAGCTCAGTGGTCCCACCACCTGCCTCGAAAGTGCAAGGTCCCGAGTTCGATCCCTGGTACCAAAAAACCCCCAAACAAAAAACCCAAACAAGAACAAAGCTGTAGGAAGGAATGTCTGAGAAATAGTTTATTCTGAACGAAGAATGGCACATGGACAGAGCTGGGAAACCTGGAGTCTCCAGGGCTGCGTCAGGCTCCTGCCCCCACTCACCAGCTCAGCCCAGGATGAAATCTGAACACTTCCAGGTCACAGTGAAGAGCGGAGCAGCCGCACTATTTGGCAGAGGGGGCAGGACAGTGCCCGTGGGGACAGGAGACCAAAAAGGGCGCTGACACAGACGGATGTGCTCAACACAACCCAGAAACAGCCTCAGTGCGAAGGGGAAACAATGACTACTTTTTAAAACCGCATCATACATTAAAATGTCTCTTAAATCTAAGAGAGGACAGACAGCCTCAAGGATTGATCTGTCATGTTAAAAAGTAGAAAGTGGAAACTGGATGAAAAGTAAAATCACAGTTGAACGTTTGCAGCAGGGATGTGCAGACATCGGTGCCTGCAGGAGGAAAGATAAAAAGAGTTGGAAATAGGAGTGCAGTTTGTCTACACAGGAAACTGCCGTGCCGGGTCTGTGAAACAGTCTCCAAACAGTGACGAAGATGAAGACAGTGAAGATCTTGAAAAATGGCTGCAAATCAAGTAGTCATTTGCTCTTTGAATGTGCTACATACAGAATCTTATGAAATCCCATTTTATTTTATTGATTTTCCTTTTTTTTTTCTTTTTTGTGTGATAGTCTTTTCAACTGGCCCAGGCTGTCCTGAACTCACAGTCCTCCTACCCCAGCCCCCCAAGTGCTGGGATTACAGTTGTGTGCCACCAGGCCCAGCCCCATTTTTATCCCAATTTTAAAATGAGTTCCCTGACTCTTGCGTGGTCATGTGCATTAGTGTGATCATGTGACATTTGGGTGATCATGTGACTTGCCTAAGGTCTTCCAACAGGTCAGCAGCAGGACTGGATTCTGCACATGAGTCTGACTGCAAAGCCCACTTTACTTTTTAAGCCTCAGTGCCTCCCAGTTCAAGGGCAAGTTGTTCCTGACCTCAGTGTAAAGCAGCTGGCCTTTGGGTAAAGCCACTTTCCTTCCGGAACAGACTTTCCAAACACCCATACCCCCTAAGTTACTGACAGGAAGCTGTTCCCATCCACGCCCGTCAGGTCCTTTGATTCTCTTTCAGGCTGTCTCCATGACCGGCATTCTGGGAAGGGCATTCTGCTGCAGCGTGGAGGACAGTGTGGGAGTAACCACTGACCAGTGAGGCGATTCTCATCTGAAAGGGCACCTGTGTGGCACCCCAACCCCAGGGCACAGGGTTGGAAGGCTGCTGACATTCAGGTGGAGCACTCTTGGGGACCCAGGGAAGAGCACAGCTGGGGCACAGAGCCCTCAGGCCCAGCCGATCTGCATGCTGCACTTCCTGCAATGTCAGAGTCTGTGGCCAGCAGAGAATGCCAGTGAAGCCACCCCAGGGCTGCTCCAGGATTTGGGAGCAGTGTCTCATCAGAGGGCAGACATGTGCAATAGTTAGGGTTCCCCTGGGGCTGTAGATTTCCAAAGTGCCATCCAGCAAGCGAGGGCCAAACTGCGAAGCAAGGGTGGGAATGTGCTTCAAATACTAGGATTCTATTTTGCAGGTACAAACAATTTTATAAATGCCCCAAAGTTTGCATATCTCCTATCCAACTGGATTCTCACAATAACCTTGTACCTGGAGGTGGAAAAGAGAGCTGTTTAACTTTCTTGGCAGATGCAGAAAACTGAGGCACAGATAGGCTGTGACTTGTCCGAGGTCACAGAGCAAATCAGCTGGGATCCAAACACAGGCTTCCCAGCTCCAAGTCAGGGGCTCTTTCTGCATCTGAGGTTTCTGGGGGTAGATGGGGACCATCACAGCACAGAGAGGGGCTCTGGATGGGCAGGGCAGAGAGGCCTGCTGTCCCCTGGGCAGCTGCAGGTGGAGGCTTAGCTGCTGCAGCCCTGGGGGCAGTTGTGGGCCAGGATGTTGTTGTTGCAGCCATCTTGGAGCTTGCTCTGGGCCTGGCTCCCGGCTCGGCCTTCAGGGTCGCCGTGTCCCTGCTGCCTCCTGAGCCTGTGAACAAGTACAGGACAGATGTGCGTCAGTGGCACTTAGTGCTGCAGAGCTGAAGCATGGTCACATGCTCAGAGACACACTTGGATAGCAGAGCATCAGAAGCTACATCAGTCTGCTTTCTGTTCCTGTGACAAAATACCTGAGAGTAGAAATTTGGCTCATGGTTTCAGAGGCTTCAGTCCATGGTTGGCTGGCTCCACTGTTCCTGGACCTGTGCTGAGGTACTATATCATGGTGAAAGGAAAGCTGTTCACCCTATGGCAGACCTTGTGAAGAGGAGCCTGCAAGGAAGGGGCTGGGGACAAGACATAGCCCCAAGTTCGCACCCTCATGACCCACTCCCTCCAATTAGGCCCCACCTCCAAAGTTTCCATCACCTCCCAATGGTGTGTCCATTAATGGGCAAATCCACCAATGAGTTTGGTGCTGTCATGACCCAATAACCTTCCAAAAGCCTTGCCTCTGAACATGTGAGTCTTGTGGGGGACATTTTAGGTCCAAACTGTAACAGAAGTCTTTAGCTAGTGCCTTCTCTTGCCTCGGATGCACAACAACCGTGGGGTTTGGGGTACTGGGCTCTGGTGCACTTGGTGAATTAATACCCAGAGCCTCAGTTTCTCCATCTGTGAAATGAAGATGGTTGTTCCCATCTCACGAGTCCTGGTGAAATTTATGGGAGGTCAGGCATGCAATTTTCCCAAGCTCATGGTTTGTAGACAGCTGATGAGCACCGTGCATCATTCACTCCATATGTCCTTACTGAGTGTTCACTGATGTCCCGGCCACCAGCCTGGGAGCAGGGTAGCCTGGCCACCTCAGGGTAGCCTGTTTGTCCTCACAGGGCTCACTGTCCAAAGGGCAGAGGGCACTGATCAGAGAATCCCACCCCCAAATATCTCAATGGTCAGATGCTCAGACTGACAAAATGCCCACTGCAAACAGGGCTGAGGGAGTGTAATTCTGAACACTGCATTTCCTACCAGCCAGACATCTGGTCACCTTCTGCCTGTTGGAAGAGTTCAGATTCATTCCCTGTACCACAGCTGTCACTGGATGTGCATGGTGCAGGCAGGAGAAGGAACTGAGAGATCTAAAGGGGGCAGGGAGGAGCTTCAGAGCAGGGAAGAATTCCGGCCAATCCCTGGCTCCCAACATTGGCCGCCTGGGTTACACGAGTCAAGCTGCTCAGCTTTTCTGCCTCAGCTTTCTTATTAAAAAGTGGAGATTCTACCGCTCACTTTGCAGGAGGCTGGGGGATCAAAGAGGATATATGTAGAATACCAAGTCCAGGGATGGAAGGAATCATAGTTACTGCTGGTTCGACTGTGTTCTGAAAGACAGGCCTCAGTGGGATTGACCTTATCTTACAGGTTTAGATCTAAAACGTCCCCCTAAAGTCTCGTGTGTGCCGAAGGGGTTTGGATGGTGGGGAGCTGAATCCTGTGTGGATCTGGGAAGAGTTCCTGTGAGAGGCGGCCCTGAGCTAGGCTGCAAGCACAGGATAGGCGCCCACTGTTGGGTGTGCAGTGTGGGTAGGTAGGGGAGAGCGGGAGAAGTTTGACATGAAAGGGCCTGAATGGGGAAGGGTGGGAAAGCACAAAAACACTTCAGTAATGACCCGGCCCTCTCTGGAGCTGACCTCTTCTGCCACCTGGCTTATTCTTTGGGCCAGAGCTACTTGAAGAAGCAGCGCCAGCTGTCTCAAGCCTGCCTGGCTCGGAAGCATTCTTCTGAGCACTATCACTGTGAGCGTGGAGGCCTCATGCAGGGGTGAAGGAGGTGTGGGTTATGTTCCTTGCAACTCACCACCGGATGCAGTGTCTGAGCAAGGAGAAGGCAAGAAGGAAGTGCCCTCCTGTGGGTATCCACCATCCACCCACAGGCCTACAAAGCTGGGGGCCAATCTGACTTGGGGAGCCTCAAAAGCCCGTTTCCCCACTACACGCACACTCCTCACCTCCCACCCAGCTATGTACCATCTATTCATCACACACAGGGCGATCGGAATACATAGTGAATGTTTAAATTTTAAAAAATGTATCACACTAAAAGACACATGGCTACGAACCCCCCCCCAAAATCCTCTCCTTCACTTCAAACATACTCATCCCATTGTTCTTGCTGCTGTCTGAAGCAGTTCTGGAAGTCTTCCTTCCTGAGTGTCTGTGGGGTATGATCAAAACTCTGTGAATGGCACTGCTGCTGCCATGTATTAGTCAACGGAAAGCATGACCAAGCGTCCTCATCCACTTTATTCATCAGATCTAGCACCATAAGACTTCTGGGTCTTTCTCAAAGTCAAAATGATGGTGAGAGGTAAATGTTTTGCATCAATTCAGGACACTGAGGCAACCATGACAGCACAACTAAAGACACTCATGAAAGAGGACTGCCAGAACTGCTTCAGAAAGTGGCAAGAATGATGGGATTAGTGTGTTTTTAAGCAAGGGGAGGAATTTGAGGAGGATTCATGGCCACATATCTTTTACTATAATAATTTTATTTAAACATTCACTGTATTTTTCAATCATACTTCATGCAGCCATGCACAAATACATCTCCCATGCATTCATTTTTATCTTCTTATTCCCAAGTCTGTCATTTACTTACCCATCTTTACACTTGTATGCCCCACCGTCCGTCTATCCATCCATTTCCATACGTCCATCCATCTTTCCCAGCCACACTTGTCTACCCCATCTTCCTACCTGCCTGCCCACTCCTCATCCACTACCTATTTCCTCCCCAGCCCATTTATCTCCCACGTACCACTCATCCATCTATTTACCCATCTAGCCATCTCCACCCATCCATTCATCATCCACCCATCCATCATGACATCCACTCATCCATCACTCACCCATCCACGCACCCACTCATTTCCTATCCCTCCCTCCATTGATCCCTGCCCGCCCCCAAGATCCCCCTCTTTCCACTCATCCTGTCTGCACACCAGCCTCCCAGGTGAAGTGGCCAGGGGACAGGACAGACAGCACAGGGAACACTGACCACGAAGACATCTCTGCTAGAGGGAAGTATGCATCACAGTAGGGCTGGGGCATGCCACTCACTAGCCCTTTGACTTTCGGAAGCTGGATTCAAACTCAGGGCTGCCTGTCTCCAAGACCTCTGCTCTTTTTGCTATATCTTGTGCTGTTCATTCCATACCAGGAAAGAAGAGAGTGTAGAATGATTTTTCCATGCTCCAAAGGAATTAGGCTCACATGGTCCAGTGGGACCAAGAAAGACGGCCAGCCCTGAGAGCTCACTACCGCACCAGCCCCCAGCCCCAGTGTCTTGAAGCCCTTGAGGAGGTGAAAAAGGATGCACATACATACACCAGCAGGTGCAGCTCACTCCTACTGATGCAAATCAGCTAGTTCTCTCTGCAGAGGCAGGCATAGTTCATTTCCCAACCAACTGATCAAATCAATGTCGGCTTTGTGACCAGAATTCTGAGGGATGGATGGGAGTGGTCTGAACTGTTTGAACTCAACCTGGAGGTGCCAGAAGGAAGCACTCTGTGACAGGGACCTACAGTCAACAGGGAGAGGACACAGACTGAGACCCACAGCAGTTGGGCTGGGAGGAGTTTTCAAAGTCAAAGGACTACCGAGGGGTAGAAGGAAAAGGCTAGCAAACAAACTAATTTCACATCCAGCTGTTGCCCACACTCCGCTGGGGTCGTATTAGTGTCCAGGCCAGCCTGCAGCTGACTGCAAGATGTGGATGAGGCCCAATCTCTGTGTGAGAGTCCAGTGTGGACTGAAAACTCACACTGTTTCCTGGTGCGTACGCACCTATCCACCTATCCGTGTCACTTCCTGAGCCCATGACATTCTAGAGTGGTACATGGTGTGGCTCTGGAGGCCTGAGGACTTGGATCAGAGTCCCAGCTCTGCCATTTACTGGCTATGCCCTGGAGGAACTCAGCTCTGCTTCTTTCAGCCTTCTTCCTTCATACGTGACATGGGGCAACAACACTTCCTGAAAGAGGAAGAGGAGCACATGTGGGTCATCTGCCTGCCCCATAGGGATCCTTGTGCGGGGCAGCTGGTTCACTGTGATGCCTGCCATGTGGATGTGCTCCCATTTTACAGATGGCAAAACTGCAGATCAGCAAGGTGTAACTTCCTGCTGTCACTCCAGTGCCTATCTCTTGACACTGGGTGGGTCGGTGGATGGGGGACACAGCTGGTTTTGCAGGCTTTGTCCTGCAAAAGACCAGGGTAGAAGACCGGAGGAATTTGTGGGGTACTGGACTGAACACGCACAGTGTGGGCAACAGGGTAACAGTCTGAGCAGGAGGGACTCACTGTGACCCGGTCTGCTGTCTGTATGGGTCTCTCCTCTGCCCACTGGAAAGGGCCACACTGGGCCATCTGTGGCCCCATGGGTTCCAGCATGGTGACCAGCCAGAGGCAAGGGCACAGTCAAGGTGCTGGGGCAATGGGCGGGTGAATGAATGGATGAATGGCTCAGCCTGGTTTCACCCTTCATGTGTGCCCAGGCTGGCAGCTCTGGGTCACATTCCCAGGGGAAAGGAGGCTGGCTGTAATGAAAGGGAGGATGGGGTGTCTTCGTGGGACGAAACTGGATTGCCAGCTGCAGAACTGGAGAGCGGGAGCCCCTGTGGGTGTCAGTTTGTGTTTGAATGAGTTCGTGTGTGAAGAATGTTAGCTCTCGTGGCCCAAAAAGCAGTTGTTAATTATTTTCTGTGTGTGTACGTGTGTTGCTTAGAAAAATGAAGACAAGATAATATTTGACACAGCACTTAATTAAGTGTCCCTACTCTGGACTGATGATTTTATGCATAATTAATATCACTGGCAAACACGTGTGGTGCTGTCACAGGAGCTAAATGCTTAGCATGTGTTAAGTCGTTTATCCCTTACAGCAGTCTTCGTCAGTTGATATTAATACTGCATCTTAAAAATGAGGAAACTGAGGTAGTGGTGTGAGATCTGAGGTCAGGAAGCTAACAAGGATCAGGACTCAACCCTAGACAGCTTTGTTCCTGAGTCTGTGCTCTTAGTTGTTACGCACCCAGGTTGAGCATCCCTCAAGGGAAAATGTGAAAGCCAAATGTTCCTGTGACAATTAATTGGGGCATCAAATTGAATGGACTAAGAAACGCCTAGCAGATTAACGGAGCACAGTTCTGGGTGTGTCTGGATGATTGACACATAAACTGCACATTGAGGAGGGAAGACCCGCCCCGGATATGGCTGGCACTGACCAATAGGGTTGCGGCCTGGATAGAATAAAAGGGGAAGGAAGAAGGCCATCTTTCCTTTGCTTCTTTGAAGGAGCTCAGGTCGTGCCACCATCTTTGGAGGTTTGTCTCCAGTTCCTTTCCAGTGCAGGCCCTTCAGCCTTTCAATGCAGACTCTTTGGCTTTCCGACACAGACTCGCATGGGACTCCGCAGTGAGCTCCAGGCCTTCGACTTTTGACCCCCGCTCTCCAGTGCACAGATGTCCTTTGCACTCCTCCACCCGATTCTGCGGGCGGCCGTGGTGAACCCACGGAGTAAACCCAGTCAAATCTGCTCCTCTAGTGAGCCAGCCCTAAGTGATAGAGTTCTAGAACCCACAATTTCTGAGTGCCAACAAGAGTTCACAAGTGAAATTTTTACCCTGTGGAACTTTGTTTCATGCGCAAAATTATAAAAATATTGTATGACATTACCTGCTGGCTGTGTGTATAAGGTGTATATAAAACACACATGAACATTGTGTTTAGACTTGAGTCTCATCTCCAAGATATTTCGTTATGAATATGCAGATAGTCTGAATCCAAAACAATTTGCCCTTGTGGTCCCAAGCATTCTGGATGAGGGAGACTCAACCTGTCCTCCTCTCTATAGTTACAGAGAAACAAAGAACAGAGTTGAAATTACCGGGAAGTTTTGCAAGGGTGGCCGCCAAACTGAACCATGATTTTCTGGTGGAGGGTGGAGGGTGGACGTCGAAGGGAAGAAAGCAAAACACCATGAGCCCTGTGGGTGCATTCCTCTGTGCCCCTCCAGCATCCCCCGCAGAGGCCTGCCAGTCTCCCCCACCTCAGCTCCCCACTCCAGAGCCAGTGCACTGCGCCTCATATCAGCTCAAATCCAGAAACACGATTCCTTCACACTGAATTCACACTGAGAGATCTGCAGCCTGAGTGGCCTTCTGGTGGCCAGTGCCCCACTGGCCTTCCGTCTGCTGTTCTCAGGCTTTGGGGCCACCCTCAAGGGGCGCGTGCCCGTGGGCTTCCAAGTGGAAGGAGCTTCTGGGCAGTGAGGAGCAGAGACCCAGAAGAGCAAGGGGGGTCGGGCCCAGGCATAGCCTTGAGCTTCTGGGAACACTGGACAGTCACTGCTCCAGTCAAGAGGGCCCTACATGGATGCTACCACCTAGAGTCTCTATCTCTCCCTGTCCGGCCTCTTAGGTGATCACACGAAAGCCCAGGTTATTGTGCTAGCCTCTGTGGTGACCCCATACTCACTGAGATGTAAATGGTCCATTGTAAATAAACTCTCCCTAGTGTTTCCTCTAGGAATTTGATTGATACAACCTCGTTATCCAAGCCCCCGAGACTTCTCTTTCTTAAATGAAAACTCAGTGTAACCAGCTGTTCCTCTTTGAAATCTCATCGCTTATTGGGGAGATTGTCTGGGATGAAATTCTTATCTCACAAATTCAATAACAGCTTTTGGCCAGGAGTGTTAAAAGTTTGCTTTATCCACTATTGCCTGAAGCAAAACATGTTTGAGGAAGCTTGAGGGAGTCAGCAAAACTGTGGAGTGGCATGGGAGCCCTCCGCCTTCTCCTCTCCCAGGTCTTCCCCTCTGCAAAAGAAGTCAACTCTGGTGGAACTGAAGGGGTGCCAGAGTCAGGATTCCGAATACTGGGGGACTGAGATTGCTTGGGTGTCTTCCATTCAACCCCTTCTCATTTAACAGCTGACGGATGGTTAGTCACTAACTGCTCACCAGAAGTTTGCCACATAGCAGATGGCACTTTCTGGCTCCCCTGGGATCAGATGGGGCCATGTGACTGGTCTTGGCCAGAGAGTAGAAGTGCCATGTGCTTGGGGGCATGGGGTGCACACCTGTAATCTCAGTACTCTGGCAGGCGGAGGCAAGAGGACTGAATGTTCAAGTCCAGCCTAAACAACTTAATAACTTAGCAAGACTTGCTAAAAAAAAAAAAAAAAAAGGCTGAGATGTAGCTCAGTGTGAAGGCCTTGGGTTCAATCCCGTCTCCCCGGCCCTCAAGAAGAAGAAGTGCCAAATGCTCCTATCAGGCTGGAATATTGATTTGGCAAGGTGGGGCTTTCCAGAGTTCCTTCCTCTGTCACGTCATCCCCATGCACCACAGATCACCTGGAGGAAGAGGAAGAGGATGTAGGAGCAGCTCCCCAGCTGCCATGGACATACAGGGTGAATGAGAAACAAACTTTGTTGTTGGAAGCTGCTGAGGATGGGGGTTTGTACCTGGTCATCAGGCCAGAAAAAGAACCTGGAGAGGGGTGGAGAGTTCAGGGCCAAGGTGTTTCCGTCAGAAACTCCTGGGATCCAGGTAGGAGAGAGGACCATGATGGTCAAGGGCCTGAGTAGTGATCCCTGCTGGGGCCACTCCTTCGATGCCTGGGCAGCTGGCCCCTCTGTGAGTCCCCACCCCAGCCCCATTCATTTTATGGTTGTTATCTAGATGTCCCTGGAGAGCCTCATGCGCTCATGGGCTCGGCTTCTGGCCGGTGATTGGGTTATTGAGGCTTATAGCTGACTGCTGTTGGGGTAGGGTCTGGTCAGAAGTGGGCCACTGTGGGAGTGGACGGGAGGGTTTAGCTTCCTCCAGTTCCTCCTTTGTGCTCTCTCGGCCTCCTGTGCTATGCTGTGAGCTGCTGTCCTCTGCCAGGCCCCTCTGCCATGCCACCGGGCCTTGGAGCCAGATGACCACGGACTGAAATGTGAGCCAAGATAAATCTCTCCCTCCTTGAGTTGTGAGTCTGGGTATTTTGTCTCAGCAACAAGGAAGATAACTCGGACAATCCACTTGCAGTTACTGTGTCCTTCCTGTCCCGAGGTGGAGGACAGGAGCCCTAGGAGCCCAGGGAAGACAGCACCCAGCGGCTCTTTCCTAATCTGCCCCAGGTCCGGTTGCTCTGTCTTCTCTCCTCCTCTGACTCTGCAGCCGTCCCCCATCACTTCTGCTCTCCAGGGAGCGTGTGCTGCCACTGTTTTGTCATTTGGACAGTGGGGGCAAACAGGAGCTGGCGCCTTTTATAGACCTCTCCTCTCCTCACATCTGTTGGCCTACGGGTGGGCACTGGGCCCAAAACACTGCTCAGACTCTGCTCCCAGGGGCCAGGGAACAGCACCTGACCCAAGTGAGGACAAGCAGAGCCATCCCCCAGGATCCTTGAGTCTGAGATCAGAAAGCTTCCTTTGCCTTTGCTTTAGCTCCCTGCCTAGTCTACCTTGGCACCCCATCACACCCCATCTCTCCCTGCAACTGCGTGACTCTTCCAGTCAGTTCCCATTTCACCTAAACGGTTTGGTGTTTGTTTCTCTCCCTCGAAGCCATTGCAGTTGCACAGAGTCCACACTCATGCTGGTATCCAGCCCTGACCTCCGAGAGTGACAGTTTTTCTAAGCTGAGCAGTGGGCTCAGGGTACATCTTCATCTTAACACAAGCTGTGCAGTGTACAAAGTGCTTTTGCCAACAGCCCATTTTCATACTTAACACAACTGCAAGACCACTTCCTCATATTTTCCAGCAGGCTTCACTGAACAAGCTATACCCTTCAGTGTCTCATTGGTTACTCACAACAACCCTGGGAGGAGGCAGAAGGACTGTATTTGTGCTTAGCCAAACCCTTTAGTGCACGAAGCCTCAGGTTCAGTGATGTTGAGCCACTTGTCCAAGGCCCCACAGCCAACTGTCAGAACCAGACCTGGATGCAGATCTGATTGCTGGTGGAACCCTCTGACCAGGTCTTTTTGGCCAAGCTCAGGAAGTTAAAGCAAGGAGCTATCAGAGTCTCTGGCTTGACACACACTGTTTAAATGGATATCTATTATTTCTAGTCTGTGTGGTGCTTTGGCACTTAGAGAATAGATTCCTTCACACAGGATGTATGCAGGTCCACATTCTAGTATCTCTTCTCCCAAATGCTTAATAGTGGGGAAGAGGTCTGTAAATATTTGCCAGTAAACAAGAGGTGTACCTCTTTGGGACTCTGGATGAACTCTCTCTCCCACTGACGGTCCTGTCTTGTTACTGGGATTAGCCAGTCACAGTAATGCTCACAGCATGTCCTAGGGAGCACAGGGAAGGCCCTGTGATCCAGAGTCCTGGGTTTCGCTTCAGCTCCACCAGCTGGGGAACGATATTCAACTGTCCTATAAAATGGGTGATGGTGCAACCTTGTCCACAGTGCCATCTTCTAGTGAGGTGTGAGGACCCTGCAGAACGGCCCAAAGGTCAGCCAGTGAGAACAAGGCACGTCGTGGGGATTCCTTGCTTAACAACCTACCTGGTTAACAACTGTTCAGACCTATGTCAGGGGGATGCTGGTCAGACGTACAACCTGCCACTCAGACTTAAAATTGGTCTTTCTGGGGTACACTTCTGTACATCTTATGTATAGAACCTCAACATCTTTTCTTGGTCCAGCACACCTTGTTTATACAATACTGTAATTGTTGCTGGTTGTACTGTACAGTGCTATAGTTTTATGTTCTGTTATACATTACAGTACTGCATGTAAGAGTTATGCAAGAAAAAGCAAAGTCATCAAGTTGGAGTTTCCTTTGACCATTTCTTTGTTCTGAACATTGTAATGTTCATACTATACACAATTCCTCATTTAGCGACCAGTTCATTTAACAACTGAGTCGCAGGAAATGAGAAAGGTCTGTACAGCTGCTAATGATAATCTCTATTAAAACTGAATGTGTGTATGAACTCTCTAATTCGTGTCCGTGCTTTCTAAATTACTGTGATTTTTATTTATCTTACATTCACTATTTGTAAAATAACTTTTCTGATAATAATAGGCATGTTCAAATTTGAGGTTGAAATTTGGGGGAAATGAAGAGTTTAATGGCAGCAGCATGGCGTAGCACAGAAGTGTATCAGTCAGTTTGTCTTGGTTTCCTTGGAGTCCTGAGTAAATTTCCACAAACTGAGTGGCTTAAAACAAAATACCTGACACCCACAACACGAAGGAGGAGAGGTTTAATTTAGTTTGTGATTTCAGAAGATGCAGTCCATGGTCAGCTGGCTTCAAGGCAGAAACATCGTGGCAGAAGGGCAAGGTGGAGCAAAGCTGCTTGGCTCATGGCAGCTGGGAAGCAAAACACAGAGGAAGAGCACGAGGGAGAGATATGATCTCTAAAGGAGACTTCCAGGGACCCACTGTCTCCAACTGGGCCCCACCTCCTGATGCCACAGTCAGCTGTAAGCATAAGTGGATTAATCCACTGCTATGTATTGCTAGCACCCTCACAGTTCACTGACCTCTCCAGGAGTCTCTTAATCCAGTAGAGTTGACAATTAAGATTGACTTACACAAAAATATTCTAACAGTTCTGGAGCCAGAAGTCTGAAGTCAAGGTGTTGCCAGGGCCGTGCTGTGTCTGAGGGGTCTGGGAAAAATCCTTCCTCCTCCTTCCACCTCGTAGTGGTGGCCAGTTGTTTCTGGTGTTCCTTGGGTTGCTCTGCTCTTGCCCTGTCTTCACATGGGCTTCTCTCTGGTGTGTCACTGGATCTAGGGCCCAGCCTAATCCACTCTAACCTCATAGTAACTCGATTGTTCCTGCAAAGACTATTTCCAAATAAGGTTGCATTCATAGATACCGAGTGTTAGGACTTCCACACATCCTCGGGGATGTTCAACTTACAACAGAGGGGTCTCAGGCAGACAAATATGGCTTTTTCACAAGAAGCTTGGGTTATACAATAACAGGTTAAGCAGTGGAAATCAATGTTAAGGACTCATAGGAGAAGTGAGAGGTTACCGTTGCCCCTAAGCCCTTATTTCAGATGTCTGATTGTTTATTTCCATATTTTACATACATTCCTAGCAGCACTGGTTCTATGTTTGTAAAATAATTAAATGTGAGAGTCAGAATGGTGTTGTATAATGAGAAAAATATGGGCTTGAAAAGCCTGGAGTTGCCCGGAATCCTATCTCCACATCCCTCTACAGTGACCTTGGGCAAAGGGCTCACTCTCTCTAGATTCAACACACACTTTGGGTGGTGGTGAGGATTAATTGTGGAGCAAATGGAAATGAATACAGAACACCAAGCACAATGCATGGCATAGAACAGCTTTTCAAGACACTCAAAAAAATGATTGTGAGCATTTTCAGGTCCTTTTCATCCCCTCCATTTGTCTTTTATTGGCTGAGATGAATACATCCAGATCAGCTGCCCTCTTTACACCAGGCTGCAATTTCCTTTGATGGAGACCTGAGTGAAATTGTCGTGGGGCCCTGATTCTGGTGCAATTTCTTGATTTTGAGTGTTCCTGGAACTATTGAGAATCTGCAATCCAAGCAGCCTTTTGGGGCTACCTTCACCCCTGCCTACAGTTCCCCCTGCTGTTTCGGGTCACTGAGCTGATTGTCTCTGGCCCTTTTTCTGAGGCTGGAGCCTGCTCTCGTCGCTGGGGCCCCAGGAAGCTTGGCCTTCATGCTCATTCCCTGCCTTGCCCTTCCCTCAGACTGGGATGAGAGTCTGAGGCACCATTTGAATCACAATTACGTTTTCATCAGTTTCGATGCCTGAGAAATGGGCATTAAACACCTGCTGATAGAACTCTGATGAGAATAGAACGAGACAACGGTGGCCAGAAACTCCCAGGAGCCTCTCACACAGAAGGCGGCCTCCCTGTTTATTCTCTCTCATACAATCAAGGCTGGGCTGCAGCATTTAATTCCATGACTGGAGGAAGCTACATGCTCTGGCTCTGATTTCAGAGTCTGGATTTTCAGTTTGCTACTTCCTAGCAATAGAGCTTCAAGAGGAGTTTTCCTTGTTTTACAGGTTAATGTGCAGAAGGCCAAGGGGGCTGTTGAAGAGATAAAATGGATGTGAAAGCATTTTGCAAACAGCACAGATCTTGGTACAGTCAAGAAGCCATTGATATCTGGCCCAACAGATGAAGAAGGCGCTTGGAGCAGCCCAGGACCACCAAGTTCCCAGCATAGCAAGCAGCAGGAGCCGAACCTGACCCTGTCTCTCCAGTGCCCACGCCCGCGATGAGTCACAGCCCTCAGACCTGCTTAGCTCCAGATCCTTGTGGCTCCAGGCTACAGCACAGGATCCCTATCATTGTGCCAGGTCCTCCCAGGTTCTCCACAGAGGCCACTGGGGCCAATGGAGGCAGCAAACTTGAAATACACTGGGACTGTTCATCTTGCTGGCCCTTGGCCTGGGCCAAAGCCTGGCTGTGCTCTGCTGCCTTGGCGCCTGGGGAGAAGTAAGGCAAGAGGGTTGTGGTCCTGTTAATGGCCCAGCCTTGCTCAAAGATGCCTGGGTTCACCACCAGGCGGTGCCTTCAGGGACCATGGTGGCTCCTTGTCCCACATGTGATCTGCAGGGTGAGAGGCCACCCTGAATTGTGACTCAGGTCTTGGGCTCGAGCCAGACTGTCCATGGAACCTCAGCTGTGGCACCTCTTAGTTACGGCAGAGCTCCCACTCTGTGCTTGAGCTTCCTCACCTGTAAGATGGGGAATTGAGATGAACAGCTCACAGGACGCACGCTCAGACTGAAGGGCGCAGGGCAGGTGCCCAGTACAAGGAGTGCTGATGCTGCCTTGCCATGGAAACCGCTCTCCCCAGGCGCGTTGGAGAGACTTCAAAGACATCGAGGTGGACAGGGACCCCTTCCAGCAAGTCACAAGCCCCGCCCACGGGGCTGTTAGCTCCCCAAGGGAAGGGGCTTTGCTCCACAGTACCCATGCACCTGGCCCTGGGGATGCTAGATGCACACCTGCTGAACAACTGCACATAGCAGAAAGAGCCTGGAACATATGGAATGGGAGATTCGAGGTCAAGTCTTTCCTATTGCAGTGAAGAGGTGCAAGTCAGTGGGAATGTGAAAGAGATGGACCTTCCGAATATGTGGTCTGCAAGGAAGAAGCAGTGGTTGGGTGATTTTTGCCTGCCAGGAACACCTGGAAATGTCTGGAGACATTTTTGGATATCTTATTGAAGAGATGTTACTGGTTTCTGGTGCACAGAGGCCAGGAGTCCTGTTAAACATCTTACAGAGCACAGAACACCCCTAGATCTAAGAATTGAGGGCAAACATTCATCAAAAACCAGTAGTGGTGAGGTCGAGAAGGCTTAGATCAAAGGAACACAATCTAAAACCATAAAGTCATATGCTAATATTGGTTAGTACTCAGTCCTACTACATGTATTGAATGCAGTATTCCAATATTTGGTTTTTAAGATGTAATACTTTCAAGGGTTCCAAAGGCAAATATAATGTGATTTTAAATGTTTTTTGTTTCTTTAAGAAATGACAAGGGTAGAAAATTCAACTCCTGAAACTGTGTTCATCAGGGCCTCCTTACTCTGTGAATCTTTATGAAATGGTATAGAAAAGTCACTCCTGCTCAAGTCCTTGACCAAAAATGAAGGGAGAAGACCAAAAGTACATTTGCCAGATGAATGGAAGCCTCAGCTGCCATGACCTTCAGAGCCCTGATCAGTCCCTGGACAAGAACGCCACCTGGCTCAGTGGCCTTTTGTCAGCTGAAACCATTATCCAATGAAATCTGCATTGCCAGAGAATTAAGTGGTGCCAATTTTAATTTTGTTCTCTGTTTAGGAACTAAGGTCAAGGAGGTTAGACTCCAGCATTTCTTCATGTTCCCACAATAGGTCACAATGTCTGCACCCCAGCACACCCTGGAATGGGTGGTCACTGACCCCCTGCAGGCTGAGGGAAGCCTGAGGACACCATCCTGGTATACTCTGTTCTGTAACCCGGAGCCCAGCCTAGGGTTATGACGTATCTATTGCACATACGGAGATCTATGGGGGCTGGTGTGGCTGATGTCCTGCCCAACTGCCCTTGGCCCTCACTCACTGCTTGGTGCTGATGAAGTCTCCTTCATCACAGTGAACATTGTAGGACCATTTCTGCCCAAGAGCTTCTTCTAGGGGGGAAGCATTTGGTCCATGCAAGAGACCCTGAGCTGTGAAGTGGGATGAAGGCCTAGGGAGTGCCCTGCAGCCGGCGAGGCTGGGACTTGCAGATGATACTCCTGGGTGAGGAATACAGAGCTGGCCCAGTTGGCAGCTTTCCACTGGGTCCTTGTGACTCAGCTCAGAACCAAATAGAAGATGCATGGTTCGACCACACTCTTCTACTGCAGAAGTCCGCAAAGTACCAGGCGTCAGAATGACTTTGAGACTAGGATAAAATGCAGATCCTCAGGCCTGCTCTCTCTGCTTCTGGTTTAGAAGGTGTAGTTCAAACTTTTTGGTGGGAAGGGGGAAGGAGCAATAACAGAATACCATCAACTGGGTGGCTGAAAATCCCAGAAATTTGTTGTCTCATAGTTCTGGAGCCCGGAAGCCCGAATCAATGTGTTGGCAGAGCTGATCTCCTCTGAGGGAGAATCTGTCCCAGGCCTCTCTCCCAGCTGCTGGTGGCTGCTGTGATCCTCGGCTTGTAGCTGCCTTGCTCCAGGTTCTGCTGACTTCACACATTTTATGGTTTAGATATAAAATGGCCCCCCAAAGCCTCAGATGTTTGGAACGTGATTGAATCATGGGAGCACTATACTTATCAGTGATGATAAGTATACTTATCCACTAATGAACTCAGAGCTGAATGTGCTGTTAGCAGGTGGGGCCTGTTGGAGTTAGGTCACTATGGGTGTGACCTGGAAGGGTGTATTCTTCTCCCCAGCTCCTCTCTTCTCTCTCTCTGCTTCCTGGTGCCATGGTTTGAGCCCCTTTTCCTCTGCCAGGTCCCTCTGCCATACTGTCCTGCCTTGGAGCCAGTGGACTATGGACAGAAACCTCTACAAACTGTGAGCCAAATAAACCTTTCCTTCTTTGTGAGTGTCAAGTATTGTGTCTCAGCAATGGGAAAGCAACTAAGATGGAAATTGGTACTGGAGAAGTGGGGTCATTGCTGTGGGTATACCTGATCATGTCGTTCAGAGCCCTTTGGAAGTGGTTTGTGGGTAGAATTTGGAATGGCTTGGGAATGCAGACTAGAGAAGTTCTAGAATGCTGTAAGCCAAACATGATGGGACTGTTGGAGCTCAGAAGACCAGAATGGTGACAGAAATGCAGACAGGAAAGGGTAAGCTCAGGAAGTTTGAGTTGTGAAAAAGGACTCCACTGGCAGTCAGATGGAAGTCCAGGTGTGTTGCATCCTGGCAGAAAATTTGTCTACATTTTGCCCATATCCTGAAATTTTATGGAAAACTGAGATTGAGGGCAGTGGACTAATTAATCTTTTGGAAGAAATTTCAAGGCAGCCCAGTGTTCAGACTGTGGCATGGGTGCTGCTAGTTGCCTTTAGCCAGATCTACATCCTTGGAGCTATCCAAGTATGAACTGAGCTCAATGAAACCATGAACTAATATAAATCTCTCCTCCTTTAAGTTATAGGTGCTGAGTACATTGTCCCAGTGAGTAGAAAGTGACTAATATACCAGGTCTGTGAAAAATAAAAAGAGCTGGAGCTGTTGGAGGTGTTGGGCATGTTCACAGCCTGCCTCTGTGCTCAGCATCCTAGATCCATCCTTCAAATCCCTACAGAGCAGACCTTGAGAAAAAGGTACTTGATCTAATTTTCCAGCTACTCAAGCACCAACACAGCAGGTGCCTCAAATGTGGGATTGCAAGAAGAGGTGGATAAAAGTTCCACTTTATTCTTGGTTTAAAGTATAAACTCTTGGCTTTGTGACATGTCATAGCCATTTTACAGCTGAGCAACTATGGCAGGGAAGGCTGTGGATGGTGGGAATGTGCCTCCCTTCCTAAGCAATGGAGAAGGATGGCATCTGGCATGGAATGATGTCATGAGGGGCCAAGGCCAAGTTCTCTCACCTGTGTCCCTTATGGTAGACAAGGAGTGCACATGCACTGACTGATGGCTCCAGACTTCAGGGCCACCAGGCAGTGGTCAAGAGAACAGAGAGGCTGCGATGAAGGAGCAGGAACCCTAGGTCAGACCCCATGCGACAGCGCCCCCACGGGTATGTCCTTTTATGCCTCCTGCAGTTACAAATACCCTTCTGTCCACTGCCCTGTCTGCAAAATGACTTCCTCTCTCTTCCTTGATTTTGCCAGCCTCATTATCATGCATCTCACAGGGATCCTCAGCATAGCTGGGCGACTCTGCATTTCCCTGATCACCAAACACTCCACCTGAGAAGGGGAACACCGAATTGGCTGAAGCTACTATAAAGCTGGGTTTCTGCTCAACACAGCCAGACATAGCCCCTAAACGACACAGGAGGGATAGTATGTTCTCATTTCCTTTGAAAAGGAAATGGTTTTGGTTTGGAAGAATCCAAATTGAAGCCTCTTCTGGCACACAGCTAAATGTGAGCTGGTGCTGCCATGTGCTTGGGTTCCCCCTGGCTCAGCCTTTCACAGACCCCCATTTGCCAGCTGGGTGTCTTCGTGGTGTCTGGTTCTGCTGGCCAGATGCCAGGCCACCCAAGCCCTCAGCTGCTGACCTGAAAGAGCTTCCCAGCTCCCAGTTTCTCAAAGCTGGCTGGATGGTGAGGGGGCAGCAAGGAGTCAGAACCACTCACGACAGCAGCCCCACTTCTCATGTCCCACGGGCTGTGGTCACTGAAGTCCTTCCCTTCTGCAGCCCAAGCAGGGGGTCAAGGAGCTGTGGAGCTCTGGCAGGTGGGGCCTGGGATGTGTGTCTGGACTGACCTGGCACCCACCAGTCCATAGAGCTGCAGCTCCATGGCACGAATGACAGGCTGCTGCCTCTGTCACCTCCCCAGGTTCCCTCTGGGAGAGGAGCCCTGTCCTGCCCTGTCCCTGTCCTACCACTGTCTGCCCCCTGAAAGCTCAGGGACAGGGAATCCAAGCTTCCTTCCCACAGCAGGTCCCTGAGTCTGCCATGCAGTCTCCTTTCTCCATGTGTCGTCCTTATTCCTCTAATGCCTCGCCCAGGACCAGCTGGGCATGGGGCCTCCACACCCTCCCCCCAGGAGGCAGTCATGAGGCCCACTGCCTTTCCCTGTGTCATCTGCTAAGGCCCAAAAGCAGGTGAACACAGGCGAAGGCACTGACCCCCCCTGACCTCTATCTGACCCTGCAGGACCATCTCTGAGGTCTGCAAGTTCACAGCCTGACTCTGGAGGAGGTCAAATGGGGCCACCCCAGTCCACACCCTGCTCTGGCAAATTAGCCACAGGTATTTGGACCCTAGATACCAACATTTGCAGGGAGCAAGCCTGACTCCTCCACTTCCTCTGCTGACCAGCACCTGTGAGGGTGAGCTGGTGGCCAGGGGCACTCCTGCAGAGCCACTCCCAGACTCCGTGTCCTTCTGCTCCCTATGAGCCCAGGGTGCAGAGGTACCTGAACACTAGCCCCTACACAGTGAGGATCTAGTGTTCACCTGAGAGTGCTCCTGGCTCTTCAGGCATGGCATCAACAGCCTCGATGAATTTTTATAACCCCTACATTGTAAGAACTATTTCCATGTGGACACTGGCCAGGAGGCTCAGCAAGCTGAAGGACCCTGCCTCAGGTCGCTCTGATAGGGCAGAGCCAGGTAGCCCCAAGCGGCTCCCTATGAGGGCTCCTACCACAGGTCTCTGTGCTCAGCCATCTCTATTGTCATGGGACAACCGGGGCCCCAAGAGGAGGTTAGTGGGGGTCAGGCCTCACAGCAGCAGAGGCACGATTGGACCCCAGCTCCGTTCCCACCAGGGCCCTGGGTCTCACTCTGCCTCCCCTTCCCTCCCACCCTTGGGCAGCGTCCACCAGGGCCTGAACCATGACTCTTCTGGGCATGCTGCCTGGAAGACTTACTTCTCTCTGTTGAAGATGATGAATTCCTTCCGCACCGTCTCCAGACACTGCTGCAGGTGCCCGTTCTGCCAAAGAGCACAGAGAGGACTAGGTGACAGTGCTGTCCAGGGACTTGTGGCTGAAGGTCAAGGATTGAGTCACCGCTTGGGGCCAGGGCGGGTGCTGACTATACAGGTGGCTGCAACCCAGGGATGGATGGTGGGCAGGTGTTCATCTCATTTAGCATGGAAGATGGACAATAGGCCTGGCTTGGTCTCCTGGCATCTGGCTGTCCACTGGGCCTGCTTCAGACACCAGAGGAGGAGAAATTCAAGACCACCATGCAAGGGCCCGTCCTCCTTAGGGCCACAGATCCCCTCTGGCAGGTGCCCCAAAGGCCCTCAAAGGCGGGGTTAGATGGCACTCAGGGCAGAAAGCAGGCTCCTCTCTGAACCCACAGGCCAGAGGCTCCAGGCCAGTTCTGCAGTGGGCACCACTGGCCAGGGCCTGGGATCCATGAGACTTTTAGGGGCTGGGAAGATGTTTTAATTACTATTAAAGTAAGAAGGAGAAAAAGAACTTTCAGTATTGAAGTTTGTACTCATCTTCATACCAATGCAGTCATAAAAGGAAACATTTATTTTTGATAGAGGAGGGCAGTATTGTGGCTTGAACTGTGTCTCCCAAATGTGTTCAACTGTTAAGCCCTGGTATCTGTGAATGTGACCTTATCTGGCAAAAGGTCTTTGCAGGTGTAATCATGGCCATAGCGGATGAGGAGGGGCCCTAGAGCCTATGACTGGTGTCCTGATATGAAGACCACAAGAAGACACAGAGACAGGCCAGGGGGACATGGAGGCAGAGATGGTGGTGATGCTGCCCTCCAAGGGACATCAAGGGTTCCCAGCAAAAGCCAGAAGCTGGAAGGGCCAAGGAGGGCCCAGCCCAGCCCCACCACCTTTGGAGAACACAGGTGTTATCTCCACTGAGAACTTCTGGCCTTCAGAATGGGGAGAGAATACATGCTGGTTGTTTGAAGCCACTAATCTCTGGTGCTTGATTATTAGCCTGGGACACTAACTCAGAGGCCCTTAAAGTAAAAGTGCCAGGGCTCTTGAAAGTCACAACATGGCCCTGGGGCCTCTGCAGTGTAAAATCTTCCTAATGGGTGCCCCAGGACTACTGGGGATTGATTGATTCCATTGATTCTCTTCAGGTTGCTGGTGCCAATCCCCCGAGCTAAGACAGGGGGATGACTTGGGCAGGAAGGGCGAAGTGAAAAGGCCCTTTGTCCAGAAAGGAGGCCTGCCAGTATTTTGTCTCACACCCACTGTCCCTGAGGGGAGCTCACCAGGGGACAGGTGTCCTTCGTGCCATCTCTGGACCTGTGCTTTGCCAACCTCTTCTTCTTTTTGTGAAGTGGCTTGGATTCTAGAATCATTTCCTCAAGTTCAAAGGTGGGGTCACAGTTCAGCCTGCCTTTCTGAAGGGAAGAGGAAAAGAAGACATGGTCGGTCAGCATCTCACCAGCCACTGAGTTTTCTCTTCATTCACTGAATCAGCCACTTGGTCATTCATCAGATAAGGATGAACTACCTCCCTGGGACGCATCAGCTGCATTTCTTTCTGGTGATAAAGGCAACACATCCCTGCATCCATCCTTGACTCAGAGCCATCGTCCCACTCCAGGGTGGCCCCACCCTGTCACCATTCCTTAGTCTTACTCCTATGCATGATTTGTACATGAGATTGAATTCTGCTTTCCCATTCGATTTTTCCACTGATTATTTTATCATACAGGCATTCTCAGCTCATTAGTCTCTTTTTCAACAATTTAATTTTTAAAAAATGCCATTTCCGATCAACATCTGTCCAGTTGCCTGTCCTGGTTTCCTGTTTCCTCACAGCTGGAGCCAGCCACCCTCCAGCCCTGACCATGCCGCAGGCCCAGGCTCCCCCTACTCTGACTTTGGGACTCCAGGCTCCTGAGAGCCATTCCTGGTCCCCAGGCCTGCCTTGGTGACTGCCCCAGACACCAATCCCCTTGCAGTGCAGTCCAGCAGTTACAGCGGCCCTGGAGTCACGCAGGGAGGCCTCACACAGGGAGGCCTGGTGCTGCTGCCCGGACCTTGGCAGGCCCATGGCTTCCTCAGACTCTGTTCATCACCTGCAGCCTGGAGAGCAGAGCCTGTCCTACAAGGTGGCTCGAATCATCCCTCCCAAGTGCTTTGGGCGGCCAGGCAGGAAGCAGGTCCTTCTGAATTAGCTGTCCTTGAACCTGTAGAGGACGGGCCTGCTGTGGCTTGGCTATGAGTGAGGCAGGATGCAGACCTGGGGTTGGGCAGCCTGGCTGTGCACTGCACTCACACCCTCCCACCACTCTGGGAAGGAGGCCTGAGCCGGCTCCTGCCTGACCTGCAGCCGAGGACACTCCCCCTGCTGCTTCCAGCCCTTGAACCTCCCACAGAGCTCTGGGCCTCCAGCCCAGCTCACAGGCCAGGACGAGCTGCTGCAACTTAGCAGGGCTGGGCTCAGCTACTTAGCACCCGGCCAGTGCCCGTGTCACAGCCTGAGGGCGAGAGGAGGACTGGCTTTGCAGGTGGAACTGGGGTAAGTGTCGGAACCTCTCTGGGGCTCAGTTTCCACAACTGTAAAATGAAGGCAGCAACACAAATCTGTGAGGCCAATGTAAGGCAACAAGGAGAAGCCTCTCCCTAGGTCCCTGCCCCGCAGGAGGCCCAACACTACAGCTGTGGTTCCTGTTTCCTCGGGAAGTGGAGTGATGGCCTGTATTTCCTCGGTCTGAGAGGCAGGGCCTCACCCTCCTGCTGGGAATCCCCATTGGGTCCTCTGGAGCCCAGGACTCTCCCCTGGGGCCACAGGGCTTCTTCACCACCGACTTCTAGAACATGTCTAAGCCTCCCCTCCCCTTATTACATCGTGCTGTCCTCTGGTGCTTGTCCTTTTCCAAGGACCAGCTCCAACTCCTGGCCCAGGTCTCTCCTGGCTCCTTTATCTGCCATCCATCCATCCATCTGTCCGTCCGTCCGTCCGTCCATCCATGGTCCACCCGTCTGTCCGTCCGTCCCTGCCAATGGAGGGCCCGCATCCAGCCTGCCTGAATTCAAGCCCTTCTGGTTTCTCACCAGGCAATCTTGGGTAAGCCACTGCACTTCAGCAGAATGCCAGCAGGATCACCTCTCAGGTCTCATGTGAAGCTTCTAAGAGATGATGAGTGTGATGCTCCTAGAACAATGCCTGGCATGGGGACAGGCATGGTCCTGCTGGCTGTTACCATTTACTCCATGCGCCTGTGACAAGCACACACTGAGCCACCATTGCTCTGGGGGCCCTCTAGACAGAGGCAGTCAACCCTAAGCTCTCAAGGTGACGGCAGATGTGCTGTACCCAGCAGGGTCAATCCTAACACAGCCCGGGCACCTGTCCGGAGGGAGAGAGAGGCTCAGATGCACTACAGGGAAGGAGGGGGATGGGTCACATCTGGTGCATCTTTCACGCAAAAGGCCTTTGCTGAGCCTCTCACCTGAGCCTCATGGGAGGGGTAGGAGACCACTAAGGGTTGGGGCCGAGAGGACCAGGGAGAGCCAAGCAACAGCAGGGCTGGCTGCAGGCAGCTCATGTGACAGGCCGGGCCTCTGTGTAAGTGTGTGTGTGTCGGGGGGGGGGGGAGTGGGTGTGCATTTGGAGGGGACTGGGGAGCAGGGGCTGGTGAGCGTGGTAGAGGCAGGTGCTCATCTACAGCAGGCTCATCCACTAACTGACAGGGCCACATGTTGGCCCCAGGGCCCCAGAGCACCTGCACACAGCCCAGGGGATCCAGGACTGGGCAGGGAAAGCAGGAATTAGGGTGTGTGCACACGTGCATGGCTTCCTGGAGAGCTGAGACCCTGGGCCTGCAGGTCGGAGGCCTCAGGGGTGCCAGGCATTTCTCTGGAGGGTCCGTAGCGGGCATCCTGAAGCAGGCAGCTCAGGGACAGAGGGTGTATTCCAGGGGGTCAGTGAGTAAAGACAATAGCTGGGCCTGGTGGCATACGCCTGCCATCCCAGCACTCTGGGAGGCTGAGGCAGGAGGATCACAAGTTCAAGCCCAAGTCACCCTGGCTCTCAGGGAAACATGAAGCCCTAGTGCTCTGGTGGCCCTGGCCCGAAGACGGCTCCCCGGCCAGCTTCAGGGCCCAGGCTTCACACCCAGATGGGGACCTGCTGAGGGGTGGCATGCCACCTACAGGGCCCTACTCACATTGGGCACAAAGCCGGGCATCAGCGCCTTTTCGAACACGGCGTCCCAGTTCATGTCGGCCAGGTAGGGCACACTCTGAATGTCGCTGAGGCTGGACAGGCGGCTCTCGGGGTCCTTGGTCAGGAGCTGAGGTCAGAAGGCAAACATGTCACTGGATCTGTGCATGGCCAGCCCTCTGGGGACAGCCAGGGTGTCCCGGCTGCCATGCTTGTCATGGCCAGTCTGGGTCATCGGCAGTGCCGTCTGCACATCACTTACAGCCAGAGGACAGGCTGTGTCTGCAAGGTCCTCAGACAGGGGACTCTCGGGGCAGGGCCTAGATTTCCTAGACTTTCAGCTTCCATGTTCCATTTTGGGACAGAGCCCTGTGATGTTCCACCTCTCCCTGATATCTTCAGAGGCTTCAGTTAGGAAGAAAAAAGACCAGCTGCCTTGTCTTAGCATTTCCAACTTGCTCATGCGAGCTACAACAGCCTCGTAGCGATACCCCCAGCTATGAGCGACCTCTGTGGCCTTCTGGTGTGGCCTCATCCGCACCCCAGGGGACCACTTTGAGCTTCAAATTGAGTTCTGCTCACATGGGCGATGCAGTATGAAAGCAGCCACAGACTCGGCTTACACCTGAGGCGCTCTTGTCCTTTCCAAACATTCCAGCTTGCCAGGTGCAAAGGTCCCTGCTGGGAGCCATACCCCTGGGACTGTCACCCCCGGCCGCTGGCCTCTGCTGAGCTGCTGAATGCATGTGCACTCGTCTCCACGTGAAAGTGGGAAGCACAAGGGCAGCTCTTCTCTTCTTTTCCAGCTCGTGGTGAGGGTGAGACCCACACAGGACTGGTAAGGATGTGGCACTTTCCGAGGAGCAGTGTGTCACCAGTGGGGACCTGGAAATTGGGGCCCCTACACCAAGGATTTCACCTCTCATTGTGGAAATGTCCCAGCTATGCCCACTGAGCACGCTGGAGTCACATCACCTGAGGGACACGGGCAGGGCCGGCAACTGCTGTCCACAAGGGCCTCTATTCAGGGGCTGCCCCAAAGGTGCTGGTGTAGACTGCCACTTCACTGCCATCGGGAAGCCACCATGGACGGTTGTTCTGAACACTCCCTGGGACTCCATGGGGATGCTGGGAGGGGCAGTGTGGGCTTCCAGGTGCTTCAGCCACCTCAGGGCTGAGGCCCACTGCCTTGTTAGATCCATGTGCTGGGTCTCCCTTGGGATGACTGGGCTAATTAGCCACAAGTCCTAGCTGTATCAGACTGAAAGCTAGCCCTGGGGTAGCAGGACTTGGGTTCTAGCCCTGCCTCTGCCCCTGAGCAGCTCTGTGGCAGTTGTGGAAGGGGTTTCCTTTCCCGAGCCTTGGCTTCTTTGTCTCTCCTACGGGGATAATGACAGCACCTTGGTCACAGGGCTGGTGGGGTCCAGTGGGGAAGAGTCCCACGGGGTGTAGAACACGTGACCCTCCACCCACACTGCAGCTGTGCTCATCAATTCTTGCATAAATGGCTCTGCCAACCATGCCACAGACCCTGGTCTGGGCATGTGAAGGGAACCTAGAGGGGCACCCAGACCTCTTACCTCTGCCAATCTGGAGCTGGCACCAGAGTCACGGAAAACACATCACATAGAGAGAGGGGCCCAGCCCAGGGTCTGACTCAGGGATCTGGAGGGGAAACTGGGAAACATGCAACAGGGGATGCTGCTGGGCCAGGGGCCACACCTGCAGCAGCTCCTGCCAGAAGCCAGGAGGTGACCAGTTTTCTAAAGCTCAAGAGATTCATCTCAAGCCACAGGCCTGGAGTGTTTCTACTCCTGAGGAGCTGGGAGTAGAGGGAAAAGTGCCTGGGGCTTGCTGTCCCAGAGCCTACGCTCCTTGCCACCCATCTGCATCCGGTGGTGGGGCTTCCCACTCAGCCTCAGAGGCCAGGCACCAGGTCTCCACTGACCCTGTGCCCCGTGTCCCATTTCAGCATACCCTGCACGCCTGTGTCCACACTAGACGACCCTCCAGGTGGGGCTGCCCTCCTACCTTCTTCAGCAGGGCCACCATGCCCGTGCACCACGTGGAGGAGTAGTGGACACGCTCCACCTTGAACATGTTGAGGATCTCATCGATGGGCGTGGATGAGTGGATTTCATAGGGTCTCTGCAACCAAGGGACAACCCCAGAGTCAGACTAGGAGTGTAACGCCCAGGGACGGTTTGCTCTCCCCTCAGGTCACAGCAGGTGGCCCTCTTCCATGGCAATCTGGTGGCCTGGACCAGTGTGCCCAGAGGAGCCAGCATGGGGAGTGCAGGAGCCCAGCAGGAGGGTGGTGCTGCCAGGGCCACAGGAAGTCAGGTGACTCTCCGGGCTCACCTATTCTGTCACTGGCAGAGGCAGAATTCACACCCAGCTTCCTGGCCTGGATCCCTGTTCTGGTCACAGTCACCCAGGGACACCTCCAGGGATAGACCTCATCTTCTGGTGGACCTTGATTGCCACCTTACCCTGAGGCTGGACTGCCTGTGAGTGGGCAGGGCTGACATTACAGATGACATGAAGGGACACAGGAAGAAGACAAGCACGTACGAGCCAAGGAGAGGACCCTAGAACAGCTCACCCCAGGAGGAAGGGGCCCTGCCCATGCCTTGGCCTCGGCCTCCAGCCTCCAGAGGTGTGCGATGATAGATTGCTGCTGCTTGAGCCCCAGGCTGTGCGACTGCTGTGGAGGCACAGGAAACAAACACAACCACCCCCGTGTCCACATGCAGAGCTCTGACCCAAGGGTCTGGCTCTGCTCCGAGATGTACCGCTCCCTCTGTGGTCAGGTCCCAAGGAGGAGGGCGGATGGTCCCTGCTGCTCTGGCCTGGCTGGGGCGGAGAGCCAGGGAGCAGAGGTGTCGGGGTGCGGAGATGTGCTGTGGGGTGCCGGGATCCTGGGAGGGCCCACAAGCTCTCTGGGTGGCCAGGGCTTGGTAGAGGGGCTTCTGGACTGTTTGGGGCCGCCCTGTCTTCCCATCCTTCTCCTTTCAGTATACTATTCTTCCCACCCTGTGCCCGCACCTGGGGTGCTGCGAGAAGAGTCTCATCTGATTCTCACGAAAAAGTCAGGAAACCAAGGCTCAGAGATGAAAAGAGACTTTCTTGTGTCCCAGAGAGATACAGAGTATTCCACCAAGCTCTCTCTGCAATGCTTCCAGAGGGTGGCGAATCCCAGTACCCTGGGGCAGAGCCAGCGGGAACAAAGGCAGAGACCTCCTGCACTGAGGGCCCTCATCTCTGCTTCCTTCCTGGCCACTTCCAGGACCTCATTAGCTCTGTTTCCACCAGACCGCCAGGTGAGCCGAGCCGACCTCTCCCTAAACTGCAGTTCTCTCCACTTCTCTAAGGAGAGGGAACAACAATGTCATGAGGACTCTAAGACACCTCGAGGCCGGTGTGGTGAAGGCACTGAGAAATAAGCCTGTCCCAAACACTCCCAAACCTTTAGGCTCTGGGTTTGGTACCAGGGATCAAACTCAGGTCTTTGTGTTTTCAAGGCAGGTGGCGGAACCACTGAGTTATATCCCAGGCCCTGCCCTCGCCTGTTTGGATGGTTCTATGGAGTCCCAGGTCCTCTTTCAGGACTCACTGGCCAATAGTAAGATCAATATCCGATCCGCTGGTAGTGGAGAATCTACTGATGCTAGGGCTCATTCACTGGCCTCAGGATGGGGTGACTCAGGCAGGTAAGGGGTTTACTCGGTGAAGTAATGCATGTGCTCAGGTAACAGCGATTTTAGCAGCCGGACATTGGATATACTCATTCTGAAGTGCAGGTGTCTCTATTCCAGGAAACTTGGTTTATAAAAAGTACCAATTTACCATGAAACAGAGGGAATACAGAGGAAAAGAACTGCTGTAGTCCAGTTATTTTAACTGTTAGGGCCTAGCTGGGATTTGGAGACCATCTGATCCAATGTTTTTCCCCCTAAAATCTCTTTACTCCAAATCCCTGTATAGAATAGATGAAAGTGAAGGACAGTTCCTCAGGCATTTTAAACCTTCAAAGCTTGAGAAGATTTCCCACTCTGGAACTGTCCAATCACCTCTGCAGGGGCCCAGAGCTCAGGAAACAGTTTAAAACCTCAGGATAATCCAAGAGGTTCCTCCTCCTCCTTTGGAAGGGAGTCCTCTACCTCCCAAGTTCCTGACTCCTGTCCTGGTGCTCTGTCTGCTTTACTAAGAGACCAGAAGTCAGTATTCAACCCAAGGCCCTTGTTATGGCTTGTGTCCAGATGTCCCTCAAAGCGTCAGGCAGTCATAGGGCTTTTGCAGAGGTGGTTGGATCTAGTGTGTGATGCTAGGATTAAGGGTGTGTGATTACTAAATCAGGACACTGATTAGTTTGGCACCACCCTAATCCTGGTAGTCTGGAAAAGATAAAAGGGGCAGAAAGCAGCTGTTAAGGCTCCCTGTTGCTTCTGTTGTCTTCTGCATGCAATGAACTGTTTCTCCTCCAAAACAACACTCTGTCATTGGAGCCAACCGATTATGGACTGAAACCTCTATAGACTGTGAGTTAAATAAATCCTTTCCTCTTTAACTTTGGGTGTTGGGTATTTTGTCTCAGCAATGAGAGAAGACAGAATTTGGTACCCAGAGTGGGGTCATTGCTGTGACATTACCTGGCCATGTGGTTCAAGAGCCTTTGGAACTGGCTTGTGGGAAGGGGAAGAGTTGGGAAAGGTTCGGAGCTGCTGGATGAAAAAGTAGAGCTGGAACACCTTAGGCTGTACTTTATGGAGATTCTGATCAGAGCTCAGAAGACCAGAAAGCTGGTAAAAACCAGGCTAAGGAGGTTTCTATTGGGAAGGATGAATTTGCTGCTGGACTCCAGATGATGTGTATTATGTTTGGCAGAAAGTTTGTGTGCATTTTGTTTGTGTCCAGAGACTTTGCCTGAGGCTGAGATTAAGGGTGGTGGACTAATTAATCTGGCAGAAGAAATTTCAAGGCAGTCTAATGTTGAGGTGGTGGCATTTTGGCTCAGCAAGGAGAGAAAAGTAACCAAGACAGGCCTCCTTCTCCTTTTGTTAACTTGAACTTACCTACCAGGTGTGCACTCTGTCATTCTTAGTTGTGCACTCCAATGGGTAGAGGGAGCTCTTGACAGTCTTGTCCTATGCCCTGGCCTCTCTACACCCCAGCTTCTCCATTTATGCAGATAACTTGGGTCAGAGTAACACAGGTGAAGGGGGTGGTGGTGGTGGGCAAGCATGTGCCACAGAGTGAGCCTTCTGGGGCCACTCTAAGCTCACATCAGGAGTCTCACATTCAGGGACTCAGTCAATCTTGACCTGCTAAGGGTTGGCCCCCAGGTGTGATCCAATGGGATGGTTAAGCTTAGTTGTCAACTTGGTTAGTTTATGAACTGTCCAGAGTATTAGTAAAGCACACTTATGGGTGTGTCTGTATGGGTTATGGAAGTGTGGCTTGGGTACTATATATGCTCCCTGGCCTTCTCCTCTCTGGCACTGGTCCCCTGTTCAGCTTCCTACTCACCATGAACTAAGCAGCTTTGCTCCACCAATTCCCTTTTGCTATGATGTTCTTGTCCTGGAGCCAGCCAACCATGGACTGAATCCTCTGAAACTATGAGCCAATCAATAATGCTTTTCCCCCTTTAAGTTCTGTTTGTCTGGTCCAGCCCCTCATTCTACTGCTGGGAAATGGTTGCCCAGAGGGGAAGGGTCTCACACAGGGTCCATGGGTGAGCAGCACCAGGTCAAACCTTACAGTGCTACAGAGTAGGTTTTCTGGGAACACTCCAAGCCCATATTGAGAGCACTCCTCTGCAGTAGCCTTTTCATGCCAGTGATAAAAAGCTGACCAACACATCCAACAGCCTGTGCTCTCAGGCCTGACTCTATCATTTGGAGAGTGCCAATTTAGAACACAGGCCAGTCACTGGGTGCCTCCAGGGTGGGAGTCCCATGGGCAAAGGGAAGGAAGCTATGTTTACAGACTGCTGGCTGCAATGAGGTATCTGGTAGAACCAGGGTCTGAGCCTGTGAGATTCCTTTAAGGTTCTTTCTCTGTTACAAGGAGGCAGCTTTCAGTTGAGCAAGAGGAAAACCTGTAGGTCATTAGAGCTGTCCAAAATGAAATAGACTCTTTCTGGAGGTAAGGAGCTATCTGAATCCCAAGGGTAATCAACTGACCTTTCCTTTTCCAGAAGGGACCTGTTGGGGGTGTGGTGGCTGACATGACAGAGCAGGTGTAAGGAGGAAGTGTAACTCCTTCATGCACATAGTCCATGGGTGAGTAGGGGTGTTTCTCCCTGTGGCTTTTGGACTAAATCTTTCCCAGTATGAAATGCCAAGAGGAAGCTACTTGTTCAGGCCCATTGCCCTTTGGGTGGAAAATTAAGCCAGGCCACAGCATTTGGGAGAAAGGTTTATGCTGGTTCATAACAGGTGGCCTTCATTCCATCACTTTATCCCCATGCCATTTAGCTCCCAGCTGACCATTTGTTTCCCCTTGTCTGCTGAAAGTGGCATCTGGATCTTTGAGCAGAAAATGCAGAAGGATTAAAAATGAAGCAGTTTATTTTTGAAGCATCAAAAATAGGGCTTTTTGCAAGTCCTCGTCTTTGGCTGTCCTGACCCCTGAGGAACAACTGCCACAGTCCTTCCTGCTTGGCAGTCTCCAGTCATGCTTAGGGCAGTGCTGGCCAAGGTCACAGTGTGACAGATTTATGACTAAGACCCCTATGGTACCCCTGGCCCTCCTGTCCTCCTCCCAGCTGGGCATCAGCAGAACCAGAGGAGCCAGCCAGAAGCAAGCAAACCCATGGGACATTAACTCTCTCATCCAGTGACTGCAAAAATGAACAAGTTCATCTTTTCTTTGCATTGTAGGAACCACCAAGTGCAATAATTACATTTTGAGGAATTCAGAGATTACTTGGATGAAGAATTGACTTCAAGAGCAGGAAGTAGTTGCCTGAACTAGAGGGTGATAAATAATATTTGCACTCAGAGGGCTTATGGTTGATAGACTGCGGTCATCATTCATTTAGTCCCCATTATCACCATGCCTTGGGGACCCCGCTGTGACACACCCTGCCCCACCCTTGAGAAGGGTACCCTCTGCTACATGAATATGCATGTATACAAATGACTTCCAAGCAATGTTAAAATTGCAGCCTGTGGACTCCGGAGCCTTACAGAGGAATAAAACACAGACTGTGGCTCCCCCAGTCCCGGGTGCACACACACATCCTACAGCCCCAGCCCTGGGAGCGCATTGGAAGGGCCTTTTCCTCCGTGCTGTACAATGGGAGGGGTCCCGGGAGGTATGGTGACAGCATTTTCCAAAGCTACTCGTGCAACAAAAACATGCCTCAATATGAGTTTTAGTCATAAAGCTTTCTGCTCAAATAAAAATGAGTTATTAGTTGCTAAGTCACTTCCTTAGTCATCTCCAGCTATTACATGTAAATGAACTACAATAAAGATGGATAGTGAACATCCTAGCTCATTTGTATAGGGCGCTGAGTAATGTATTCTGGGGAAGATGGGACCCAGACAAACAGCGACAAGGACAATAACGCAAGACAGAAAACAGAGCTTCCAGTCAACCCGGGAACCTAGGCTCGAAGTGTTGTGTTGCGGATTTAAAGGTGAGAGGGTGTGAAAGCCTGTAGCCACGGCGCCTTGGGGTGTGACCTGGCCCGGTCACCTGCAGACCTCGTGTGGGACCCCTCCCCTCCCCTCCCCTCTGGGCCCCATCCGCAGCAGTGGCCTGAGGGGCTGGACCAGCGCTCACCGGTGGGGGTCCAGATGCCCAGGGCCCGTTGAGGTGGCTCGGAGGCCAGGCAGGGGAGACAGAAGCTGGCCCTGCTCCTTACCGGCCCTGCCCCCAGCCCACCCTGCTGCCAGCCCTGTCGCGGTCGGTCCCGCACGTCCCCGTCTCACCCAGCCCCGCAGCAGCTCGTAGGCCGTGATGCCCAGGGACCACCAGTCGACGGGGTACGAGTACCCAGGGCCTCCATCCACGTACACCTGGAACACTTCTGGGGCTGCCAGAGATAAGGCAAAGAGAACATCATTGTACACCGAGGGTCGCAGCCCCTCCCTGCAGAGGGACGGGGCCCACGAAGCCCGAGGGTTTGGACAGCACAGCCAGTAGGGCTTCCCCTGTGCCCGCAGCGCCTGCTCTCAGGGAGCCAGAAGCAGCTGGGGAGCAAGGAGCTGGTGTCACTGGAGGGCCCGTGACGTGCCCTCCAGGGAGAGCACCAATGTGGCCCAGGAAAGAGTGGCCCCTCAGTGACAGTCAGGCCTAAGCAGGAGGGGTTGGGTCAACACAGCATGAGTCAAGGTCACTGTGCAGCGTGGACGGGACCGAGGCCTACAGTGAAAAGGAAGAGATGGAGCCAAGTCGGGAAGACCTGGGCCAATCCACTGCTTCCGGCCTGCCCACAGGATGCTCCATGCCGCCCCTGCCTTTCTGGGAGCATGCTGTCATCGGGGCCTCACGTGGAACGCCAGGACAGGTGACACCACAGACACCAGAGGCGGGGGGCAAAATATGGGGCGGGGAGTGGGAGCAGCTGCTTTAAGGGGCTGTGGTCCCTTTGAGGCATGAAACACTTGGGAACTAGATACACATGACGGTCGCCCAACATTGCAAGTGTACTCAATACCACTGAATTGTACACTTGGCCACGGCTCGTTTATGTTACGTTGATTTCACCAAGATAAGAAAGAAAGTGAAGGATAGTAGCCCAAATGTGATGTACCCTAATTATATTGGGGACCACATCCCTCTGGGGGTCCCCAGCAGGAGCGCATCCCAAGGTCTCCCTGCTCTCGCTGGCTTCCTGGATGATTGTGTAAGATGCTGATAATCCCAGCACATTAACTCGTGGAGATAATTTCATTTCACAGCTGTCAGAGCCGCTGCAGCCTGTCCGTGCAGTCACATGTGTTGGGACTGAAGCTGTCTCCACTCCACTTCCAGGCAGAGTTGGCCAGGGAGGAAAGGGCCGGATGGGGGAAGAGCAGGCGGTGGGTGGGCAGCTGGACACTGGGGTCTGATCTGTGGATTCTCCTCTTGCTTTGTATTTGACAGCATGCTCTCTCTCACTCATGGGCTGTCTTTATAAGAGCCTTTGGCGACTGTTACCATGTGACACAGGATCAGGTTCAGAGAGTGGTATGGGTGTGAAGGAAAGCACACAGCCAGGGAGTACACAGCTGAGAAATGCTTACCCTTTTGCAGTACCCCTGTTTGTTTGGTGTGTTTTATTTGTGCATTTTAGATATACACAATGAGAGCATTCGTCATAGGGAATTTGTACCTGTCATGATATATCTTGCTTCTTTTTTTCCCATTCCCCTCCTCTCCCTCTCTCCCTTCAACCCCTCTTCCCCTCTCTATTTACAAAATCTTTGTACTGCTGTTTGAAATAAGGCGTGATTCAACATTCTTTCACTACAAAGCTATCCTCAGGGTCACCCCAGGGATGATGAAATGAGGGGTTTCAGGAAGTGTCCCTTTAGGTTATGTAACACAAAGGAACCACGGCGGCGGCATGCGGGGAGACAGGAAGACAGGTGGCTTGGTTGGAGCAGAGGCCGACAAGTGCCTTAACCTCTCCTTTTGTAAACGTGGGTAGTAAGAATGGCTATCATCGGCCTGTGGTGAGGACTACATAGCACACGACATGCCCATCGCTGGGCGTGATGCTCTGCAAACACGGGGCATGGTTGATCGGGCTCGGATTGTCACTCAGACCTGCTCTTCCTCTGTCTTGCTTTGCCACCCCACCACCCACCCAGAGGCCTGGGGACCATCCTAAACTCCCTCCTCCTCAGTCCAGACCACTGGCCTCCAAACCCTGTAGGTTCTGTATTTTTTCTATCTTTTTATCTGTCCTTTCTTGTCCATCCTAGATTAGGCTGACTCCCAGGTCTGTGAGCTTCCTTTTCCTTAAGCCACTGGGGAGCAAATATTTACTGATTTTCCAGCACATGCAAGGCCCGGAGGTGTGCTATTCAGGATCCCACCTGGATGCCACCACCACGCCCAGAGCTGAGCTCTAATGCACAGGGTAGTCCATCCCTGCAGGAGTCATGCCCTGTCCCTCTTCCTTCTGTCCCCAGAGTTCTGGGAGAGGGTCCATGTGGTGCCGGACTGAACTTCCTTGGGCCTGGACAGCAGCTAGTCTGCCCACCACCACCTCCAACAGCTCCCTTGGATGCAGGAATGGGTGCGTGTGGCTCGGTGACACCCACGAGTCCCCTTCATGCCCAGCAGCCCCGAGTCCACTTGGAATTCGAGGGAAATTCCCCGGGTGATTTATCCTGCTCCAGCTGTCAGGAGCAGTCAAGTGGCAAATGTCTGCACTGATAGGGAAGGTGGCATTCTCTCCCCCCCCCGCATAGTTGGGGTTCATGACACAACACGAACAGCATTTATGTCTTAATCCCTATGACACCAAAATTACCACTCTGGTGGTGGGGAACCGTAGCACTTAGACTTGAGGGAGTCATGCAGGGTTAGAGCTGGAAGGACAGTCACAGCCCTGTTCCTGATGACATCCTCGCACATGTGGATGGATGAGCACCGGCCATCGTGACGGCCGGGGGGTGCCGGGGTTTATGCCTGCTGCCTCTCAAACCCTCACAGCCATGCAGTGAGATGGGTACCGGGAGGATGGGAAGGTTGAGGCTGAACGGGAGCACCCCTAAGATACGTCCACATCCGAGCCTTGCACCTGTGAATGGGGCTCTATTTGGAAATAGAGTTTCTGCAGGTGTAAATAAGTTAAGGGTCTCAAGATAAAAATCGTCCTAGATTTATATTGGGCCCTAAAACCAATGGCTGATGTCTTTGTAAGAGAAAGAACATAGAACTTGGAGACAGAGGCAGAGACTGGGGTGTTGGAGCCTCAAACCCAAGAGAAGCACCCAGGAGCCCCCAGAAATTGAAAGAAGTGGGAAAGAGTCTCCTGAGATCCTCCCGGGGAGCCTCACCCTGCCCACACCTTGATATGGGGCACTATTCTTCAGGACTGTGAACAAAAGAATCTCTGTTCTTTCATAACACTAGAGATTTGCTTCTTGGCCACAACCCCTGCAAGGGTAAGAAATGCCCAAGTCAGTTACCTGTCCAGCAGGTCTGGGTTTTCTGACAGCAGAATTCTTTCTTCCATTCAGGGGACCCCTAGGAGGGACTGAGTTGCTTGGTACTCACCCAGGTACAAGCAAGCACTTAATAAATGTGTGTCTATTGGCTCTTTCACCCCTGAGGCTGTGCAGCGGGTGCCGCTTTTTGACAGCTGCCTGGGAAGTAGAAACAGCTTTTGGGCTTTCGGGAGGTCAGCCTGGCAGAGGTGACAGGTGCTTGGAAAACCACTGTCATGTCCCCTCCTTGTTAGATTGGCCACAGGCGGGAGAAAGCAGAGTGACTTGCCTTGGGCACCTCTTTACCCTCTCCGGGGAGGAGTCTAGACCTCCCGGTGCTGGCTCCAGGCTTCAGAGTGTCCATGCTCGTCACTGTAACGTGTGGCTGGCAGTTCTAGGTGGTTCTGCTTCCTCCCCAGCTCACACCTTGGTTCTGACAGCAGCCTCCCCTCCTATCTCCTGCAGACCCCTCATCCATCTCAGCTTTCTGATGTGAGACTCAGCCCACAAAGGATGCTCCTGCAGGACATCCTGCCATAACTGGCTTCACACACTGATCCTTGTAACACCACCAGCACTGGAGGCTCACTGATGCCAGAGGAGGGGAAGACTGGGGTCCAAACCGCCTGGGCAATGAGGCTGGGCCACTTTCTTCCCTGCTGGCCTCCTCAGAGTCTGTCGCGTGACAACGTACTTGGGGGGCATCTCAGAGGAGCCCAATGCAACAGCAGGTGTGGTGTGGAAATGTGTCCGACTTGATCCTGGAATTTTTTCTGCTTTTCTTCTTTGGAGGAGCACTGTAGGTGCTGGGGCTGGGGTCTGACGTGGCCTAGAAGGTGACTCCAGATTCTAGAGCCCAGAACTTGGGCTCCTCAGCATCTGCATGGGTCTGGGCCCAGCTGTATAGCAATCAGTGGATGCCTAGAATCCCAATGGCAGCACTCCCTGTGTACACTGTTTATTCCTATGCATACACACCCATGATAACTGAGGAACCAGGTGCAGTCAGGAGTTAAGAGCAATAACTAATAACAAAACAGAACAAGTCTAAGAATAGGTTGCAACAAAAGTTATGTGAATGTGGCCTCTTTCTCTCAGAAAATATCTTACTATATTGTACTAACTCTTCTTATGATGTGAGACAGAAGCCCACATGATCAGAGGAAGAGAGATGGATGATGTGGGCATTGTGATGTGGCCTTAGGCTGCCACGAAAAGGTTACTGAACAAAAGCGTGGAGGTCCTATGACGGTTGATCTGATACCTCAGACAGTTAAGTGACTAACAGGAGGGTAATGTATACAGCAGGTGCACACCAGACAAAAGGGGTGATTCACCCCAGGGCTGGGTGGAGTGGGATTCTATTACATTATTCAGAATGCTGCACAATTAAAAACTTCCGAACACTTTACTTGTGGAATCCTTCATTTAACATTTTTGTTTCGCTGCCTGCTGCGCAAGCATAAGGACTCGAGTTTGATCCCCGGTACCAAAAAAAAAAAAAAAAGATAAACATTTTTGGACCACAGTTGACCATGGGTACCTGAAACACTGGGAAGTAAAGAATGCATGGGGACAAACATTGTGCCACCGTGACTGCTCCTAGCCATGCCAGGCTCCAGCTTCTCATGCTTTGTGCTGTTTGTTCCTGGCACACCCCATCTTGATCTCTGTGCCTCTCTTTCCTCTGTGCTGGGCTCTGTCAACAAAGGTACAGCACCAGGATTGTGTCCTCCAGGAACTTATGTCTTCCCATGCATCGCTGAATGTGTGGACTTACATCTGGGCTGCCTTTATTTCCTCCCCACCTCCTCTTTGCCCTCCACTCTCTCCACCTCCTATTGTCCTGTTGTATTTTTCTCTCCGGTCTGCTTTCTCTCTAGACTCCAGGTTCCTTGAGGGAAAGGACTATTTATTTTCTCTGGTATTCCATTTAGGAAAATTTTGTTGACTGAAAAAATGATCATGGTAAAAACAGCAAAAGCTTATATCACTCTTCCTATGTGCCAAGTCCTGTTCTAACCTTTTCACATACTGCTAATAAAAATAGCCAGTCTTTAAGGAGCAGCTGCTATGGGCCAAAACCTTGTTTCAAGTGCTTAGCAAGTATTAATTCATCTTCACAACTGCATGGAATCTGGGTTAGCTGCTCAGGCATCCCACTGAGATGCTCTGGGCCAACACTCAGGCCTGGGACAAAGGACTCCAGGGGCACCTGGACAACAAATGACAACTAAGTAAATACTAAGAATAGCCCGTGCCCACTTCTGGAAAGGGTGTCCAGGATCCAAGATCTGGATGCACCTTCTTATATTATGGTGTACAGGGCCTTCCAGGAAGAAACAACAGCAACTTCTTCCAGTGCCCTTATTGGGGGAGGGGAACAGCCAACGCTGTGTCCAGAAATGGCAACTTGGAAAGTACAACTCTCAGTGTCATCATTGTGTGCAGCGTTTGTGCAGAGCTTTGGAGGGCACAAAGACTCGTTCATGTGCCACCTGTCCCATCCTTGAGGTGTCCTAGGCTGTAGTTGTAGAAACAGGTCTAGGGAGGCCAAGGGCATATACAGCCATGGAGACGGTGAGTGGTGACCCTGGACTGAAATGGCATCTCTAAAATCTGAAGCCTGCAGCTCGATACAGCTGCTCCATTATTACCATGAAAAGCAGCTCTGTTTGTAGCACCAGTAGTTGCCACACTAAAGCAGCCATGTATTGAGCATCTATCCTGTGCCAGAAAGCACATTCTGTGTATATATTACTTTCTCCCTGGAATGCAAACCAACAGAGGACTGCTAGATGCCAAGACAATGCTGTCTCACGGGCTTTACCTCATCCTATCCTCAGGAGGACCTTAGTGATGAGAGGGCTATTACTATGTCCATTTCAGGAAACTGAGGCTTGGGGAGATTAAGCCAAATGCTCAAGGGGACCCGGACAATGAGGCTCTGAGCTGTAAGTGAACCCAGCCTCTTCCAATTTCCTGGGGCAATCAGAGTGACGGCCAGAACCTAGCTCTCACTCCTGCAGGGACCACTTATTCTCCATCAATTCAGGCTACCTTTATGTGTAAAACAAAAGCCATCCACACACGGTACTGTGCATTGTTTATGTATCTTATATTCCAAAATCTTCCCGTGACCAGTGGAGTAAACTTGATAATTCAGTTGGAACCAAACCCAAGAGTATGTACGAAGAGCTTGAAAGTGTGCAGTTGAGGAAATTAGGGTTTCAGCATAGCCCAAAAGAAACATTAGTGGTTTTCACCACTAATGTGCACATTAGTAAGGATGGCTTGAAAGCCTCTGGAATCTGGTCCTCGCTCACGCTCCCCCGGGGCCTCTCCCCTTCCCTGCTGACTCCCCAGGGCCTGCAGCAGTGCCAGGCACATGGCGTGTGCTTAGTGGATTCCCACGAACATGCTGGGTGGGCACGGGTGCCATGGGACTTTGGCTGTGCCCAGCATGGCCCAGGGGTGTGGAAGATCATCCTCACCTCAGTATCTCCACCAGCAGCTGAGCAAGTTTAAAATGGAAAACGAGTTTAATTCCAAGGGACATCAGGGATTCTCATAACTGGCCTTCCAGGAGAGCAAGGGCATGCAGAGTCTCCTGAAAGAGGTTGTCTTTCTTCCCCTCAGAGATGTAAATATGCATTTGGTGGAATTTGCCACCCATGCAGAGTTTCTTTCCTCATTAGACTAAAAATATGAAAAAATACAATAACCTCCTCAATTATTGTTCTCAGCCTGCTGCTTTAGCTCTGTGAATATTGCTGCGGGTTGGATGGCTGCAGCCAAGTGTGAAATGCCATTCAACATCCAGCCTGTGGGTCCACAGGGATTCTGGCCCTGGTTCTGCAGGTCTGTACTCCCTGCTGGACCCTGAACGTTGCACCGTGTATCCGAGCCAGCAAGGGCCTTGGAGATCAGTTCTCTCCTTCCCAAAATGTTACAGACACGGAAGCCAAGGCCTGTTGGAGTTCTCCAGTGTCATCTGGCCCAGCCAGGATTAGAACTCATTTCTCCTTCCCACTGATGCTGTCACGGCAAGACCATGCCTCCAGCGTGACGTTGCAGCCTCAGGGCGGCCAGGACTGTGCAGCCAGCCCTCCCTGGACACCTCCACCTACAGGCCCCATGGACACGGCACACTTCCCTGACCCAGCCAGACGCCTCCCTCCCGGACAGCCCTCTTTCCTCTCTTCTCAGTCTCAGTCCTTGCTCCGTTGGATCTCTGATTCTAGTCCTGTTGCCCTCCCCTCCTCTCCACCTCTCTGCTGGCCCTTTTTCGTCTCTGCCTGCACTCACGCCAGCTCCCTCGCTCCCCTGACGGCCTCCAGCCTGGTGCCATTTACCCCCACCTCCGCCTGCCCCAAGAGACCTCCGAAAGTCAGTGGATCCATGAAAGGAGAGGTCAGGGCTGCAGAGGAGTTGCTGCTCAGCCTCAGCTCCATACTTGTAAGTTTTACCTTAAATTATCGTTGTAGTACTATTTCCACATTCAAATCACATGCTACAGTCATTAAAAGTTTTCCTATTTCCTATACAAGAAATTTCACAATGCTAGCCTGAAAACTTCCTCAAACAGGCCCCAGCCATCCCAACCACAGCCTCATAGCTGGCTACTGTCCTCAGTTCAATCACTGTGCCAACTTCAAAGAAAAGGACATGCGTTATTTTAAACCTTTTATGATTGACCTTCCTGATAATCTTTACCCTGTTTTCATGAACTCCTATTCATACTTCAAGACTCAGGTGAAATTTCATCCCTCCCTGAGTATTCATCACGTCTCTTATTATGATTCCCCCATTCCCCTCTTTCATCCTCTCTCAGTCCAGGATCTCCATCTATGTCCTAGATTCTTTCCCACTCTTGTCTATTCCTCCTTGCAGCACCAATCATGTAGAATTTCAGCAAATGGGATTCATATCCAACTTCCTCACTGGGCTGTGAGCTCTGGGGGACAGGGACATGACTAAGTCAGCTTCAGGTCTTCAGGGTTATCATGAAGCTGGTCTAGAAGCAGATGCTCATCGCATCTGAGTAGCAGAGACTTTGAAGTCCCTGAGTCCTGGCTGCTTTGGCTGGCTGTCAGTCACCAGGCAAGTACTTCAGCTGTGAGCAAGCCTTGGAGTTCACAGAATGAAGTAACATATGTGATAATGTGTGTGCTTAGTTCCGAGACTGCCACAAAGCAAGTTCCCAACAGATGTGAGCTGAGTTTTAGTATGTCAACTCATTATTGCATGGCCAGTGAGAGGCATAAATGGGAAGTACATGCTGCACACGTTCCCCAAATGACTCAAGACCTCAGTCATCATTCTTTGCATTACAGTGAACCAAGAAGCTGTGGGGAGCAGAGATAAGCAGCATGCCCTGCCTCTCTCTGAATCCTCAGGGCTAATTTAATTTTCTCTGGTCTTAGCTAGCGGGATGAACTGAGGTATCACACTTGTACATGTTAATTTGAGATAAAAGAAACCACCACACTAGCCTGATAATTTCTCTCTTTCTAGGGGTGTGAATAGCATTAATAATAACAGAAAACTGATTTCATTAAAGTGTAAGAAACCACTCAGCCCTTGACCATTAGGATTTCAAAATCTGCATGGGAAGAGGAAGAGGAGGAGAAGTTTAACTGGCTGATGGATAAACAGGAAAGCTCTGATGAGATGCAGAAATAAATCCTGATCAAATACCAGAAAATGGCTTCATGTTAAATGTATCCAATTCAGCTAGCAGACTGAAAAAAAAGGTTTTTATGGACAGTGATGTTCTATCTGGAGGCACAGATTAGATCAGTGCATTTTACAAAGTTAATATGTGAGGCTGGAGATAAGCTTCCAACTAGCATCTCATGACGGTGGAAAACTTACTTTCCATACTGGTTGAATATCCCTTCTCCACAATGCTTGGGACCAGAAGTGTTTTTGAATTTATTTCTTCCCCCAAGGCTCTGGAGTATTTGTATGTGTAAAATGAGATATCTGATGATGGGACTCAGCTCTAACATGAAATCCTTTAGGTTTGATACACACATTACACACGTAGCCTGAAGGTAATGTAAACAACATTTTTAGTGCACCTGTGTTTTGACTGTGATCTGTCATGAGGTCAAGTATAGATTTCTTTCACTTATGGCATCATATCAGCACTCAAAATGTTTTGAGTTTTGGCGTAGTTTGGATTTCAGGTTTTCAGGTTGAGGATGCTCAGCCTTAAGGCCACTCCCTAAAAGGATTCCGCATTCTCTGTTTGCCAATGTAATGAATGCTCTTTACCATTTCTCTCTGAGCTTGCTATAGAAACCCAAAGCCCTACTGTGGCACACAGATACTGTAGTCTGACCACGCCTAAAGTCCCTCCTCCTTGCTTGCTTTGTTCAGCAAATCCACTGTGCAGAGAAAGAAAAATCCACAGAACCATATTTGCTGAGGACACACAAACTTTCCTTTGGTTCTGTTGGCCAAGTTCCTCTGGGCCTTGGCAAATGCAGCTCTGTCTCCCTGCAATGCTTTCACATTCCTTTTACGGAACAGCACTGACTCATTCTCAAGTAACTTTCTTAGCCACATTACTTAGGGCTCTTCCAGTCTAACTCATCTACCCCATCATGGTCTCTCTTTTCCACTGGAATTCTCCTAAAGATCTCAAATGAATCTGCTGTGTTTACAGTGTAGAAGTTGGAGTGTCACATCTGGCCTAACAATGAGAGGAAGCTGGTTAATCTGTACCAACATATGGCTCTGGAACCCCACGGGCTTGAAGTCTGGAGGTCAGGAGCCTCCTGCACAGGCAGGGATGTGAGTACTGGCTCCCCCTGGGGGTGCCATGGAAAGAAGACAGGAATAACCCAGAGAGGGCAAGATTGCATCTAAAATGCTTAATGAATGCTAAAGGCAGTGTGTGGGCTTCAGTGAGGGAATTGAACCTCTGTTTGTCCAGGTACATGGGGAATTTGCATCCACACACAATTTCTTTTCTGCAGCCTCACTATGTACTCATGAAAGAGATTGGGATAGGAAAGGAGACCACAGAAGCTTGCCTTGAGGACATAGGGCCTTAGGGGAGAAAACAGCCAACACTTCTGAAGAGGCCTGGTGCCCTTCCTCAACCCATTTCTCAATGCCCTGATGGAACGGAGGCCTTAGGCTACTGGCAGAATGGCAAAAGACTCTATCACTACAGGGTATGGACAAATATTCATGAGGGAAGGGGATGGTACAGAAAAATAACCTCTGCCATGGGAAAAGGACAGAAAATCATCCTGGGCCCAGACAGCTAGTGGTTCCTACTGTTGGGAGAGAGGCAAGATAAATACCCCTGAGATGCTCAAGACCCATAGACACAGAACCTGAGGCTGAAGCAAAACAGCTAACACCATGATTTGCCCCCAACCACCCCAGGCAGCTGGAGTCAAGAACCAGGAAACAGAAACCTATGACAGAAGAAAAAAAACATGAAGAGGTCCAGGTCTCCAGGCAAACTCTCAAGTGAAGGTGGAACAGGAACACTGAGGCAAGCCCTATGGGATCTCAATATCACTGCAGAGGTTGTGTACTGAAAACAACCATGACAATAAGGAAACCCAAATCAAACCCAGCGGTGGATTAAACTGACTAGGTCCTCCCCAGACACAACTGAAGGCAAGGAGCACAGATGCCATGGTCATTCCAGGCGTAAAACTGGTCTTACATTTGATGTCTAAACTTTAACCAAAAGCTGGAAGACACTAGACAAAGCCAAAACCAAACCTCACTGTAAAGAGAAAAAGAAATCAAGAGAACCATGTCCAGATGGGAACCAGAAGTTGAAGCTAACAGACAAGGAATTTAAAATATTTCAAAGTTGCTAGCGGAAAAGTGGAGGGCACATATTAACACAGGAGGATTTCAACAGAAAGAGGGAAACTATATAAATAATCAGATGAAAATGCTAAACCCCAATGAACTTAGTGCTTGGAATGAAGATGCCTCTGTCAGGATCACACAGAGACCTGAGGAGAGGTCAGAAGAAGCAACCTAAAGTGAAATTCTGAGAAAACAAAGTAGGGAAAATAAAAGAACAGAGTATCTAAAGGCTGTGGAGTAAAATATCAAAAGCCTAACATACACATGATTGAAATCCCGGAAGCAGCGTGAACAGGTAAAGAGTGGGTCAGAAAAAAATATTTACAGAGATAATGATGAAGAATTTTCCAGAAATGATGAGTTATCAGACTAGATATTCAAGAAAGTCAGAGAGCATCAACTGGAATAAATGTAAAAAAATGAAAACAAAATTCAATACATTCAAGTATATCATATCTAAAACAAAAGATACAGAGAAAATCTTGAAGGCAGCTCAAGGAAGAAGCCATTGTACATACAGAGGAACAAAGATAGGAAATGCTGCAGATTTATTATCAGGAATAGTTGCAAGTCAGGAGCAATGGGAGACATATTTAAGTGCTAAAGGAGAAAAAACTATTAATTTAGAATTATGTATCCAATTAATATATGTTTTAAAAATGCAAGAGAAATAATTTCCCAATGCAAAAATTGAAAACAGGAAAGAATTAATTACCATTAGATTTTCATTGCAAGGAAATGAAGCCTGCAAGTAGAATTGAAGCTACACAAGGAGTTGAAGAATATCGAAAATGAGAAAAAGAGAATAAATATACAAAGTTTTTCCTTATTTGAATACTGAAAATGAGAAAAAGAACATAAATATACACAGTTTTCCTTCTTTTTAACCACAACAAAATGTAATTAGATACTAGAAGCAAAAATAAAATCAGTGAATTATGTATTTATAGCAAATAAAACAAATGATAGGAGGCAGGATTTAAGAATATATTATTATGAGATTTGTATATCGTACATATTTCAAAGTAGATTCTGATTAATTGGTAATGTATATATTGCAAATCTAAGACGATTTCTGTATTTCTTTAAAGTACAAATACTAAGCTAATAGAGAAATTAGAGCAGAATCATAAATAATAATGACCAAATCTCAGATAAGGCAGAAGAAAGGGAACAAAGATTAAGTGGTATGAATGGAAGAAAAAGCAAGATGATAGCTTAAAACCCAACCATATCAATAATTACATTAAGGACAAATGGTATAATGTCAATAAAAAGAAAAGGCTGTTTGGCTACATAAAAAAGACTGGTTATAGGAAACCTACCTGAAATATAAAGATACCAAGATGGGGTAAAAATAAAAGATGGGAAAAGATATTGTCAGGGCCGTGGTAGAGCAGGTTTATGCTGGCTCACCAGGGCTCACTGTCATTGTGCGTGAGGATGTCATGTTGGTAACTGAAGTCAGCCACAGTGGGAGTGCTTGTATCACTGAAAACACCACAATCTACAAATCAAGACTTTCTCTTTTGTTCACTGGAGAACTACTTGCTAAACATTTACCAGCACACTAATGAATATATCATGCAAAGACTAAAGAAAGCCAAATTTGGTATGCTAATATAATTGGGCCCTCTGTACTTACTGGTTCTGCATCCACAGGCCAACCAACCACGAAATGAAGATACTCAGAAAATAATTGCATCTGTTCTGAACATGTAAAGACTTTTTCCTCGTCATTATTCCCTAGGCAAATAGAATAAAAGAACTTTTTCATGGAGTTTCTTTGTATTTACTGCGTGTTATAATCATCTAGAGATGATGTAAAGTAAAGGATATAGGAAGATGTACAGAGGTTATATGGGAATACTGTACCATTTTACATAGGGGATTTGAGCATCTGTGAATGTTGGTATGCTAGGGATGGGGTGGGGTCAGTCCAGGAACCAGTCTTTCATTGAGTCCCAGGGACAATTGTGTCAGACAATGTAGACTTCAGAACAAGGAATAAGAAGGACATGATATAATGACAAATTGGGCAATTTACCAAGAAGATATAAACCATCCTACACATGTGCACATCTTCCAACACAGCATCAAAATACACAAGACAAAACGGAAGTGCAAGGAAAAATAGGGAAATTTACAATTCTACTGAAGTTAGGAATGTCAACACTCTTATCTTAGTTACTGGTATAGAAGTAGACAGAAAATCAATATAGACATAAAAAAGACCTAAGCAACACTACCAAACATCTTGACCCAACTGACATTTAAAGAACACATGAGATGCAAGAAAGTACACATTATTTGCAAGTATGCAAGGAATATTCACCAAAATATGCCATGTAGACCACAGGACAAACTTTGTCAATTAAAAAGAACCTCACAGAATTAAGTTGGATCTCAATAACAGAAAAATATATGAAGAATATACAAATATTGCAGGAATTTTTTTTTTTTTTTTTTGGTACCAGGGATCAAACTCGGGTCCTTGCGCTTGGGCAGCAGGCTGCGAAACCACTGAGCTAAATCCCTGGCCCTGCAGGAAATGTTTGTAACTGAAAGAAAATGAAAACATAACATATCAAAACTTGTGGGACACAGTTAAGGCTAGGCTTGAAATTTATAGCACTGAATGCTTACATTGCAACAGAACACAAGTCTGAAATTAGTAGACTTCCACCTTAAGAAAACAGAATAAGAACAAATGAAGCCCAAATTAAGTAGCAAGAAGAAAATTATGAAGAGAGGAAAAAATCAATAAAATGGAAAATAGAAAAATAAGTGAATTCAGTAAAGATTAAAAACTGGCTCACGCAAGGACCCAAGTTCAATCCCCGGTACCAAAACAAACAAACAAAAAAACCCCCCAAAAAACTGGCTCATTAAGCAAATCAATAAATAGGATAAACTAACCAGAATGGCCAGGAAAATCAGAGGGAAAAGTGCAAATAACCAATTTGGGAATGAAAGAGGGGCCATCGTTGTGGAATCTACTCTCATTAAAAGAATAAGAAGGGAGTATTATAAATAACGTATGCCCAAATATCTGAAAATTTAGATGAAATAGGCAAATTCTTTGAAAGATGTAAACTACCAAATTTTGCTTAAAATTTACTTATTTGTAGAAATTTGAATTCACATTTAAAAACTTTGTGGCAAAGAAATCTCAGGCCTAAATGTCTTCACTGGACAAGTTTATCAAGTCATGTAGAAATAATCCCAATTCTGCACATTTTTTTCAGAAAACAGAAGCAAAGGGAACATCTCTCAACTTGTCTTATGTTGCCAGCAGTATGCTGATACTCAAACCACTCAAAATTGTTATGGGAATATAGATGAATATTCCTCATGAATGTAGATGTAAATATTGTGAACAAGATATTAGCAAATTGATTCCAGCTACATAAAAAAGGAATGCCATCATGACTAATGGGGTTTATTCTGGGAATGTTCAGGCTGGTTCAGCATCTCAAAATCAACAAAGTATTTCAACAGAGTATAGAAGCAAAACCATCTCATTACCTCAATAGATCCAGAAAGCCTATTTGGCAAAATTCAACGTGCATTTATGATTTAAAAGAAACACCAAAACTGGAAATAGAAGGAATTTCTTCCACTTGATAGGGAACATTTACAGAGAATTTACTATTTAATCTCAGGTACTCAAGAAGCTGAGGCAGGAAGATCATAAGTGTAAGGCCAGCCCGGGCAACTAAACAAGACCCTGTCTCAAAATAAACATTTTAAAAAGGGCTAGGGATGTAGCTCAGAGTGCTTGCCTGGGCTGATGAGACCTTGGATTCAATTATCAGTGGTTTAACTACCACCACCACCACCACACAGCTGACTTAACACTGGATGGTAAAATATGAAATGCTTTCTAACTTAAATCAGGATCAAGACAAGTTTGTCAAATGTTCTAGCTAAGGTCACAGGACAAAGGGAGGAAGATACATACAATGAAAAAGAGGAAATAAAACTCTACCTTCAAACATGGTTGTATATGTAGAAATCTCAAGAAACAAATAAAAATGATGGATGAACTCTGGCAGACAAGGGCAGAGTACTGGATTTATAAATTTATTGGTTAAATTTCCTGTGATTAAAAATTGACTAAGAAGCTCAAGGACCCGAGTTTGATCCCCGGTACCAAAAAAAAAAAAAAAAAAAAAAAAAAATAATTGACTAAGAGAAGCTGCTAGAACTGATAAATGAATTTAGAAAAGTCACAAGATATAAGGTCAATATAAAAATCAATTATATTTCTAAAAATTTGAAATTAATGATTGAGAACTTACATTTTAAAATAGTAACATCAGGAGTAGCCCTCCAAATTCTCAATACCTAAGTACAAGTGTAACAAAATGTGTGGCAAATCTGTATGCTGAATACTATACAGCGTGGAGGAAAGAATTCAAGATGATTTAATACCAGTATCTGGAAAAATATTCTATGCTCATGGTTGGAAGATTCCACACTGCTATGCAGGCACTTTTCTCTGGAATGAAACATAGATTCAATGCAATCCCAACAAAAATCCAGCCAAAGTGCTTTGTGTTGTTTTTGTAGAAATCAGCAACTTGGTTCTAAAATTTATGTGGAAAGGCAAAGGATGTAGCAAAGGGTCCAGCACAGCCAAGATAGCTTTGAGAAGAAGAAAAGGGCTTGAAGGATTCTCAGTTCTTGATGTCAAGTATTATTATGAAGCTACATGAAAATGTGATTCTAGCTAAAGCATAAACAAACAGATTGATGAAACAGAACAGAATTCAGAAATAGACTCTGGCATTTATGGCCAATTGAGTTTTGACACAGTTGCAAAGGTCACTTATTAGAAAAGTGAAAATATTTTCAACGCATAGTACTGGAAGCCTGAGAAAGCCAGTGCCACACCACCTATCATGTTCCAAAATTAACTGGAAATGGACTGCACCTCTACATGCAAGGCCCCAAAGTATTGCACTTCCATGAAGAGTGGATGAGAAAATCTTTGTGACCTCCTGTAAGAAAAATAGGGTTACTTGTAACACCAAACACATGCTCAATAAATGTAAAGGTGCAAAACTGGACTTCATCAAATTACAGCTTTTGCCTTTTAAAAGATTCTTTTAAGACACTAGGATGCCAAGCCATGGACTTGAAGAAAATATTTGCAAAATACATATCTGATAAAGGAAATATAAAGAACCCTTAAAACTTAATAATTAAAAAACCAACTCAACAAACAAAAAATGATGGATGAACTCTGACACATAAGGGCGGAGTATTTGATTTACAAATTGAGACTATTTGGTTAAATTTCCTATGAGATGTTTAATGTACAGCCTCATCATTAGAAATCAAGGTTTATATTACCCTAGTATTAGAAATAACTGACTTCTTTTGGTTACCTGTTCACAATAAAAATTATTATAAGGGAAAAGATCCCCCCAAATCCAAAAAATTACCGGGCAAATGCTTTGAACAGATACATTGCACAAAAGATGCATGGGCAAACAGGCAGGTAAAAAATGCTCAGCACCGTATGGAGTGGGGGTTTGCAAGTTAAATCCACTCCCCACCTATCTGAATGGCTAGCAACACCAACAACAGGACGATATCAAGGACTGGCAAGGATTCTGGGCAGCTGGATCTCTCCCACAGTGCCTGTGGGAATGTAAAACGGTCCAGTCACCAGGGAAATGTCGGGCAGTTTCTTAGAAAGTTAAACCTACACTCACCATATGATCTGGTGACAGTCCTACTCATAAGTAGTTATTATGGAGAAGTATAAACTTATCAGGTAGTTACTATGGCGACGCGAAAACTTCTGTTTGTACAAAAACCTGTTTGCAAATGTATATGAATGCAAATGGTTTTATGAGTAATTACATAACCTGGAAACAACTCGAAAGCCCCTCAGGGGATGATGAATGGGCAATTGTGTGTGTATTCACCGACGGAGTTCTGCTCAATGAAAGACAGGAAGAGGCTGCTGGGACACATGGCATGAGCAGAGCTCCCACACATCATTCTGAGGGAAAAGGAGATCAGAAGGCTCTGCCCACATGGCTCCCCACCTATACCTTGGTTGCCAAGGACTGCACACAGAGGGATCAGTGAGGTGCAGGACTTTGTCTGTCTCAGCTGTGGTGCTTACATGGCTGTATGTGTTTGTCTGAATCAAAGAACTCAGTAAAGAATACATTTTAGGACATGAGAATTATCCCTCAAAAGAAATCTTACACTACAAAATAGTTCGCAGATTTTTAAAGTGACCACGTCTATCACCAGCGAAGGCATGGGTATTGCCGGTTTCGTTCACAGTTGTCATTTCAGTCTCTGGAACACTAGGTGCTCCCTGAAGAAAGGGAGGGAAGGAGTAAGGAAGGAGGGAAGGAAGGAGGGGAGGAAGGAGGGGAGGAAGGAAGGGCAGGTTCCCACAGAAGACAAGGGGTAGGAGTCCCACTGACCCAGGGTTGAATGCTGGCCTTGCCACTTTCTGTGGTGCAGGAAGCCGCCTCCATGTCCTTAGCTGCAGTTATTTCTACAAGGAGAGTGTGAGCATTTCGCCAAGGGGACCCACCCTGGCATCTTGATTTCCTCGCCCAGCCTCCTTGGGGGAGGAGCTGATATGCAGCGAGGACCAACCAGCTCTGCACCTGTGCCATCTTCTCCCAGACACCTGCACCAGTAGGAAAGTAGGACTCCTTTGGGATTGTTTCCCTCACTAGACTGTGTGCTCCGTCAGGCCAGAGACGGTCAGCTGTGGCTCAGGCTCCCACTTACATCCCAAATGAGCAACCACAGCGAAGGACTGATGCTGGCAACAGCAAGAGGACCAGCTATCAGTGTGGAGTGCCCGTCATCCTCAGGCACTGTGCCTTCTGCCCTGAGGACAACACACTGTCACTGACCACCGTGGGGCACACTGTGAACGATGCCAATCCCACTTCCAGGTGAGGACACCGGGAGCCCCTCTGTCTGGGAGTCAGCATTTCCTGAGTGTCTCCTGGCTGTGAACACGTAATGCATTGTGATGGGTGACAAGATTGACCCCAGCCCACCACCCAGTCACCAGGCAGGAGACATCAAATTTGGCCCACAGTGAGGCCTCACGTCCTCTGGCCCCACCCTGGACAGCCTAGCCTCCATGGCTACTCCAAGGTCACCCTCATGAGTCGCATCATGACAGTCCTGGTACTGACCTCTCTCTGGCTCCTCTGGATCTTACCAGGGTACCCGAGGCCCATGCTCTGGTGGCCTGGCTCCTCTCTCTCTCCTTCTTAGTTTTTAAGCTATGAAAAGTGGCCCTGCTAGTTCTCCCAGCACATAACAATTCCACCCCCATTTGCCTTTCTCTCTGTCTGCATACTGCTCCCTGTCCTGACCCAACAGAACACACACTTTGAGTCCAGCTCAGGCTGTCACCGTGTCTAAAGGCTCATCCTGAAATTGTCCATGAAAGATGCACCTCCCCTCTTCCCGGACGACTCCTCCTGTGGCCACCTGCCTTCTCCCTTGACTGTGATCTCCAGACTTCGCTCACACATCTGCCCACCTCACCACCAGTTCTGAGCTTCATGCCCGCAGCTGGATGCCCCTTCCGGTCTCCGGTCCTCCGCTGCACTCTGTAAATGTTTGTCATGTGTAAACTCAGCTCTCTTGCTCCTCAAATTCACAAACTGAAGCCCTAGATGGTGGCTAGAACATTTCTGATTTCCAATCTGACACATTTGAGGGTTTTCATCCCCTCTCCAATTGTGAATCCCATCTGCTCTTCTAATGAATGAAAATTCAGTTCTATGCAAATGCGTCTTGCAGGATCATCCCTAGTGGGCAACCTGTGGGGACTTTACTCATCAGCTAGTTCCCTGAATCTGGGTTTGGAACATTCTGGGAGCTTGCTATTGAGCCTGTGTACTGGGCAGCTCAAATGAGTGAAGTGGGCAAATCTGTCACTTGGCATCAGGAATTCACATCCCCGGGACCTGCAGGATTAGACTCCAGTGAGACAGACTCCCTTTCTCCCACCCTCTGCACCAGACTCACTGCCTGTAGTGTTACCACAGCAGCCTCTGAAACACAACCATGTGGAATGCCAGGATGCCCACAGAGCCACGCAGATTTCCTCTGGGCACTTGTTCATTAACTCAGGCCAGAGGCTCTTTGAATTAGGATGGCAGCAGCTGTAAATCTTCTGCACAGCTTGGACACCAACTTCTGTCTCATCGGAGAGACACAGCTTTTTGCTTCTAGAGCTCTGTCAGGAAGGCAACAGTCTGGCCTTCCTGTTGTGGGAAGGGGCAGGGATGTACAGGACGAAACACAGCAGCAGATGCATAGCAGGGCCACAATACTCGGGTTTCCTTCCTCTTGAAGGTGGGGAGCTGCCTCATGCTCAGTGGGAGGCCAAGTGGAGTCTCTGTGGGGTAAATGTGCAGGGTTCGGTGTCAAAGGCAGGGCGGGCGGGCCCGGTGGGAAATGGCCCTGAACTTCTCCAGTGGACCAGGATCAAATTCCTTGAGCTCAGTTTGCTTTCTGGAAACAGCCTGAAGACAGTCACAGCTACTTTGTAGGATCATGGAGGAGGCTGCCAATGGGGGCTCCTGCCTGCTGTCTGGGGTCTGTGTCCTCAGCATGCACTGTGGGTATCTCGTGCCCTTGGTGTCTAGTATGGTACTCCTGTGTCCCTGCTGGTGTGCCCTCTCCTACATTCCCAGCATCCCGCCCGGCCTCTGCTGCGCCATCTTAGTGCTTGGACCGCGGCCATGAGCACATGCAGTGTACATTGCTCCCAGACTCTTGAACACCTAGCTACTCTGAGGCCCCATGGAGATCTTGTGTTCAGACTCATCACCCAGGAGCCCCATCACCCCACAAGCCTGTGGCTGCTGCTATGTTCTCCCTACAGTGAACCCAGGTCTATAATCCGTCAGCTGCACAATGCAAACACCCGAGCAGCCAGCATTGCCCCTCCTCACTCTGTTCCCCGCCTGATCAGTCCCCGAGTCCTGCTTGTCTCTTTTCTCTTGAGTCTAAAGGCAGTGATCACCTTGGTCAGTTGCAGCAGTGACAGATCCTTCTGGAAGGGACTTCAGAAAGGTGGTCAGCAGGGAATGCCTGTAGCAGTGAGTATCCAGTGTCCCAGGGACACCTTTTCGGAAAACTAACTCAGGAATGTGCACAGCTTCCGGCATTTCTGCTAAGGGCAGCCCCTGTCACTGAGGCCAGGCGGACAGCACCGCAGAGCTCGGTGCTCATCGTCACACCAACCTGGGTCTGAGTCACCAACCATGTCCACTTGAAGTCACGCTGCTCTCCAAGCCTCTGCTCCCTCACCTATAAACAGGAATAAATGACTCCATCCGCCTATTCCCGGGCAACCAGTGAAGTTACGGATGGGAAGTACTTAGCTCAGGGCCTGATACACAGCAAACACTCAAAACCATGTTCTTACCATTGCTTCCTGACCAACTTAACTTATCTAAGTGGACTCTGAATTTCTACAAATCTGCTCATACAAACTGACAGAGCAAACAGACCGCTACACCAAAAGCTCTTGGGTGTATTTACTTTAAAGCTAAGTTGTCCTCACATCCCCAAAATACACGTGAGTGGGAAAAAAACCAATAATGACAAGACCTCCATGGTGGTGACTTCTGTACAAAAAGAAACAGAGCAGCAATAAAGCATACTGAGGGTCCGGAGAGCCAAGATCTCCAAAACAGCCATCAGGTGTTCACGGATCAGTTGACCTGGCAGGAACTCTCCTGGCCCCAAGGGGGAGCTCTGAAGGAGCAAACCAGTTCCGGACACAAAATTCTCGACCACACAGCCTTTCTAGGAAGGAGCCCTAAGGAAGATCTGTGGATGGACAACAGTGGAGCAGGATGGGGACCCTACATGCAGAGGTAAGGTGCCCAGAGAAAAATAAGGAAGGAGAGCCAGGAACTCTCAGATGGTTTTAGGTTTTAATACTCCATAAAACTACACAATGATGGATTCCATTTACCTAGCAAATCTCTCCTGATCCATATCTTCTTCTAAAAGTTCAAGAAAACATGTTTCACTTCAAAAATAAATGACTGAAAAGTATCAAAGTCATATTTCATATAATATTATTATAATACTGTTACAATGAAAGCACACTAGAAAGTTGTGCCAACAAAACAGATAAAAAGTTTGCAAACTTTTTCAAAAGAGGTCAAAAGCATTGCGGTTGGTTGTATCATGCATGGTCCCCAGTGGATCATGCCTTTTGGTATCCATGGCCCTGGGGTCCCTCCCACAGGGTTGGTCATGTGATTTACTGTGGCCAATTGAAGCTCAGGAATGAGGAACAAGCAGTCTTGGGCAGTATGTGGAGCTTGGGTGCACCATTTTGAAAGTGGTCCACCAGCTGAAGATGCTCATAGGCGTCCTTTGATGATGGGAGATGACATGAAGAGAGGTCTGCTCATCTCTGCTGACCCCACCCCTCCAGCTAAATGCATGTGCTTCAGTGAGCCCAGCCAGATATAGCAACCTCCCCCAACCAACACAGATGAATAATACATTGTTATTGTTCCAACCCTAAGTTTTGACAAAGTTTGATACACAGGAATTGATAGCTAATATAAACATTCAGAATTAAAAGTAAAGACACGAAGAAAATTAAACAAAACATGAAAAGCAACCTAAGAAATCAGGCAAAAGAATACCAGAAAATAAATAGAAATAAAAACAAATTGTATCAGAAAAAATTTCACTGGAAAACACACAAAACAAATGAACACAATAAATAAAACCTTCAGAGAAAGATAACAATGAGAAAAATTTTTAAAATGAAATAAGAAGTAAAAGTATTAGAGAGAAATTGACAAATACTGAAGACTGGCAAAGAAGACACAACATTCAAATAACAGGTGACATTTAAAGATAAAGCAAGGGAACAGAATACATAGGAAAGTGATGCTTCTATAAAAAGTTCCAACAGGAAAACCAGTAAGAAATTATGCACTGAAAGAGCACCATGTACCCAGGAATAGAGAGGCAAAATGACCGACACCAAGTTATATGCGGGCAATATTACTGGACTTCAATGGGAAAGAAAATGATTGTTTTGGTCCCACCTGTGCAATTCTGATCCAAGATTTTCTGGAAAACCCTGGAGAGGAGGGCCTCCCAGCAGGGCAGACAACGAGGGAAAGGCAGAGAGCTGGAGAGAGACCAGCACACCCTTGGAACAGGAGGAGTGGGTGTAGGATGGAGGGACAACCAGGAAGCTGGAGGGGAAGGAAGCCCTGGGTGTGGACCCTGGACACTCACCCATGTAAGGCTTGGTCCCAGCCATGGAGGAGGCCTTCTCTGCTCCCCTTATGACGGTTGCTATGTTGAAGTCTGTTATGTGAACGTGTCCTGCAATGACAGATACAGAAACTCAGTTAGTGGGAGCTATAGGTGGTGCACTCTTTCCTTGTGTGGTCGAAACCTGTGGTCTGCAAGGTGAAGTGTAGGGAGAAAGTATCAGAATGAGGCGGATAAGGACACACTATAATGTTTTTAATTGACATAAATGGCCACAAATGTTTTGAAGTGAGTATTTTGAAGAGGGTTAATGGCAAAGTGTCCTTTAGTGTATTTTCTGGTAGTGGGGATTGAACTTGGGTCCTTCTGCTTGCGAGGCAGGTGGAGGAACCACTGAGCTAAATCCCCGGCCCTTGTAATATATTTTAAAATATTTAAACTTCACCATAGTTTGGGATCACATCTTGTAGATAAGTGGCATACAGAAAATTGGCTTTGAGGGGACTCGGAGAGCACCTTCAAGAGACAGGAGGACACTGTCTGCAGCAGGTATGACGGCAGGCCTGGGAGAGGGGAGTGTCTGATATGATCGGCCAGGGTACACGGCAAAGACATCAGGTGTCACATGCACATCCTGCATCCCAGGCTCAGCTGCCAACATGAAGTGTGTGCATGCTGCTGCTCCGGGCCCCATCCAGAGCCCCAGGTGACACGCTGCAGCAATGCTCTCATGTAGTAATGATCTGTAATTCTCTTCAGGTGCTGTTGCGAAGCTGGTATTTTCTGGGATGCATAAGTCTTTGCCTGTAGCATATTATCCTGCCAAGGCACGGCTCAGAACCACTTTCTCCAGCCAGGCCCAACCTGCCCCACACCCCCATCTCCTTTTTGCATACTAACACAGAGGCAGGTTCACATCCTTGCTGTGGCCCGGGCCACACACAGCATGCACACCACCACCGTGAGAGGATCTGGGGCCTTTGGACCCAGCTTTCATTTGATTTTCTTTCATTTCTTCCTCTCTTTAAAACGTTTGGCATCCGCATTTTGGAAAGAATGTCAGCTCATTGCTGTAAGTCAAAGAGCACAGAACTCGATTTTGAGTCCTTTTTAACCCCTGCCCTTGTGTAGCTCCTCTACCCCATGAAATCACACCAATTTATGTTGCTTCCCCAGCATTTTCCCTGTGTTTACACAAACACACATCCACATGTCTTGGAACTTGGGTTTGTTTTTAAACAATGAGATTGTATCCAGGAGTCATTCTTAAAGTTATGTTTGCACTTGGCTATGTTCAAGGACATCTTTGCAACTTAGTGCACACAGATGTCGGTGAGGCATTCAGTCCACTATGCTGTGGATTAGTTCATTTTCTGTGGCTCTAACAAATACCTCGGGCTGCACACACATAAAGAGGTTTATTTAGCTTATAGGTTTGGAGGCTTAAAATTTAAGCTCAGGTGACCTCATCTGTCTCTGCCACCCCTGGAGGGAGGCCCTGGCTGTGTTATGGCAGAGCGGTGGGTTCCTGGCAGGAGCACATGCTTGCGGGGGGCCACGTGGTGAGCAGGAGAGCAAGGCTGTCCCCTGCATCCCTCTCTGGTCACAGTCAGCTCTTGTGGGGACGGAGGCACTGCGTGAGAGCAGGATTAACCTCTTCTGAGGGGAATGCCCCAGCACCCTCACCATGCTCTGATGGACCCCACATCTCACAGGTTCCAACACCCCTAATGCTGCCACCAGGCCACCTGCTCATGAACTCTTGGAGCACAAACCACACCCAAAACCACACCACTACGGTCCTCGTTTATTCTAAATCCATTTCCCCTACAATTAATTAGGGGATAAAACGTGAGCTGAAGTTTTACTTTTTTGTGGACTTTCACATTTTTTACTGTAGAAATCATAATGCTTTTTAAATTAACACGGTACACCTCCCAGTCCCTATGGAGTGTTACATAATACAGAGTATGCATTATTTTAAGATATTAGTACACATTGTATGTTAGACACATATTGTTTTTATTATAATTATGATACACATGGTACGTTGGTTCACAAACTCAATTTTCTTCATGATTCTGGTCGCAAACCAAACTGGACGAGAACCGAATCAAATTTCCCCATAAGGTCAACATTGACCCAAACCACTGAATTTGATTTGGTTCTCATCCAACTCAGTTTGCTACCAGAATGATGAAAAGAATCAAGTTCATGAACTGAGGTTACCATTGTATATTATTTAATATAAATGACTTTAAATCTGAAAAATTCTGAATTGGGAAAACGTATCTACCCCCAGGAATTTCAAGTAAGAAACTGTGGACTTGAAGTTGCAAAGTGTTCCACTGTACCACTGTATCCTATTTTATGCAACACTTTGATGCTGTGGGTAGTCAGTCTGTTTCTAGTGTTTTTGCTGAATTGTTTACCTTGTTATTAAACATGCAGCAACAAGCAGTCTTAGATGTATCTTTAAGCATTGGTTCTTTTACTCCAACTGAATAAATTCCCAGAAGTGGAGATCAAGGGTATACAGATTATGTTCCAAAAAGTTGTGATTCATGGTACAATAAACAGAATGTAAGTGCATTTCTCCAAAGTTTCACTAGCATTAGTTGTTGTCAGTAATCTTTGGTGGTACAACTCAGGTGGTGGGAAATGATGTTTCCATGCTGAGGAGCCCACCACTTTTGATGTGATCAGCTTCCACCACGGATTTCCTGTGTGGGACCTTGGCCAGTTTTAAATGAGCTCCTTATGTACAAGATACACTTACCTTTTTCTGTTATGTATTGTTAGGAGCAATGCTACATAATTCTAGGGAAAAATCATTTGAGTAGGCCTAGTTCTCCTGCCCACAGACCAGCTACAACATTTCAGACATAATTGCATTTTGGCCTCGGGTCACAACTGAGACTTCAGGGATCCCCAGATGCTGTAATCTCCAGGACAAGACCACACCTGCGGGAGACACCAGGGAGGAACTAAATCTTCATCTGCATAGTTCCTTATTGTTCTTAGATTTCGGCCACCCCCACCCAGTCTTTTGTTACACCTTATTTATCCCATTGTGAAGTACTGAAATCTACCTATTCATTTGTTACATTTGTTTCTCCTGATGTACTGAATAAAAGGTGCTGCAAGCTAGGGGTTTTTGTCTTTGCTGCCCAGAGCAGCACTGATCGGACCCAAAGCTCAGCTTCTTCTCAGTCTCATTTGTCTACCTTTCCTGTAATTCACCGTGTGCTGCCGTGGCTCACAGGAGACCAGGACTAACTGCAGAGGTTCTGGTAACGTCCCCTTCCCCTGTTCCCTACAATGTATGATGCTGATATTTCTCTAAGCCTGTTGCTTTTCTTTTGACTTTGTCTAGAGTGTCTTTTGCCATGTAGTTTAGAAATGCAAACAATATTGTTTGCATTAATTTCTAGTTTCTAAGTGCTGTTTTTCTTATAACTTTCCATTTTCCAGAGGCCTCCACCCTAAGATTTTACATAGTCAGAGGTTATATTTTCTTATAATACTTACACAATTTACCTTTTATATTTAAATTTTGCAACACTTTTGTCTATGGTATGAGATAGAATTCTGATTTTTATTTCTCCCAAATGGACAGCCACTTGTGCCAACATTTACTAGAACTTCATCCATCCCCGATAACTTGCAATGTGACCATTCCGTATCCAGCCCCACATACGCCTGGGTCTTCTTATGGATGCTGTCTTGTGTTCTGCGGTCCTGTTTATCTGGTGCTATATTGGTTTAACCTCAACAGTCGTGTGGCTCGTGTACTGTTAGGGTTGGTGCCCCCTGGCTCTCTTTTCTTTCCAATGTAATTTGGGAGTTCTCAGGTATTTACTCTTCTGAATGAACCTAAGACAAATTCCATCTGGTTTTGGAAAACACTCCCCTTCGGGTTTGGATAGGTGTTGCTGTAACTTACTATCCATGGGCCAAGGGTGCACCTTTTCTGCTTCATCTAGGGTCATCCTCGTGAGGGTCCACTCAGGTGACCTGAGATCCTCCTTGGAGGGATGGAAATGTGCCAGCACATGTGCAAATCAGAGCTGACTGCTAGGCCATTTGCTTCCCATACACATCTAACTCAGGCATTGTGCAGTACCCATTAGCACAGTTCTAGGAAAGTATGGATAGCTGATAATCCACACTCCACATCCCGTCCTCTGACATGCTTCTCTCTTGCACAGAGATTCCCCTCCCCTCTGAGCCTCTGTCTGATGCCATTTAGAATACACATCCCTCTCTGCCCGATCACCTGCATTTACCCTTTAAAACCTGGCCCAAGAGTTACATTACTAACAGATGTATAGCTAGCCTGTGCTCGAGTACTTCTGCCCACAGGAAGCTCACTCTCGAATACACAGGGTGGTTTATCTGACTGTGACTTAGTCTGTTTGGCTTCTTTGATAGAATGCTGTGGGCTGGGCGGCTCTCAGCAGACACATTCCTCGGAGCTCTGGAGGGGAAGTCAGGTCAGTGGGTGCATGGCTGGTGCTGGTGAGAGTCCTTGCTGTGGTTTCTGTGTTTGTGTCCCTCCAGAACCATTCTGAACTTTAGCTGCCAGCGCAACAGTGCTTGAGGCGGAGTCCTCTGCCACAAAGCCTCTGCCCTGTGAATGGATTTGAGCCCTTATGAAGAGGCTCCCAGTGTGGCCCCTTTGCCCTCCTGCCCCTGCTGGGTGAGGATACAGTGCCGTGATGCTGCTGTGCACCCACACAGTGCTCATCAGACATAGAATCTGCCGGTGCCTTGATCTGAGACTTTCAGCTCCAGAACCAAGACAAACTTCTGTTCTTTGTAAACTGCTCAAGCTGGGGTATTTTGTTACAGCAGCAGGGACGGACCAAGACAGGCTCCGCTCTTCTGCTGACTCCTAGAGGGGTTGCTGACTGACCAACTAACCACCCAAATAAAAGACTGAACTCAAAAAGCCTCGCCAGCAAAGCCTGTTGGCTTCCTTCATTCTTTATGCTCACAGAGATGTCATGGTGCTCACAGGAGTGGACTGCACTCTGGGTTAAGACTGTAGCAAGGTCACTTTTTCAGATGGCTGGAGCCAGGCTCTCTCTCCATGATTTTATAATCGTCCAGGCTAGTGTTAGGTTTGTCACCACAGGGAGCTGAAAGTTGGGTTATTTTCTGAGTGTGAAAAATATGACACCAGGTAGCTGAAGGAGCCGTGTTCTTTTTTCGTCTATGCAGCCCTTCTTTGCTGAGCACTTACTATCTGTTGGAGGGGAGGCGGGGTTGAGCCCACAGACTCTGAACCCCTGTCAGTTATGGATGTCACGGATTGGAGGAGGACAGAGGGTGAGCTCCCACACTCCTCTTTTTGGGGCTGCAATCTGTTCATGATACCCCAGACGGGGGCAACTTCTCCGCAGATCTGGGAGGGAGCACCCGGAGCCTCCCAGGTCGCTCTTCAATCCACCAACGGCGACCCTGGTCCACTGAGCATCTTCCCTTCCCCTCTCCTGCTGCATCCCGCGAAGAAGTGTTCATCAAATGGACGAGGGCCTGGTGGCCTGGGACCTACCAGGCCACAGCGGGAGAGGGGATGTGAAGGGGACAGTCAGCCTTGAGTGGGCGGCCTTGGTTGGGCGCAGTGGATTCCTTCCAGATCTGATCTCTGGAAGCCCCTTTGATGGGGGCCAGGCGCCCCTGGGAGTCCGTGGGATGGGCACAGAGACAGCGCCCCCTAGAGGGACAGGCCAGGAGCTCGGGCGGGACACCCACAGGCAGCAGTCTGCTTCCACAGCGTCCTCTGGCGTCACACTTGAATTTGGAGGAACCCTCGCACAAATGTCTGTTGTGACTCAGCTGCATGACAGGGTCTGCATCATGCCTGAGCCCGAGGTCAGCGCGGTGCTGGAGAAATGAAGGAACCGGAAGCCCGAGGGAGGGGAGGACCAGAGCTGTGAGCCCAGCTGCCTTGCCCACGGTCCCAGTGTCCCCAGCTCCCCTGCACTCGATGCTAAAAATAGCTGTGCTTCTGAGGCGTCTGTGTGGCCTGGAGCGCTGGCCGCCCATCCTCCATGCGGGATCGTGCAGAGCTACCCTTGCCTCCCGCTTATCTTCATGGAAATCACAGCGGACTTATCGCAGAACCACAACAAAAAGAAGAAAGAAATCCAATCAAACTCCATCACAAGCTTATCCGAGCTTCACTTGGCTTCCAGCAGCAGGACTGGCTGTTTGCGAACAAGCCTTTGTCTGATAAAGAACGAAGGGGGTCTTTCTGTTCTGTTGGATTCTTTCTGTTCTGTTGGATTCTTTCTATTCTGTTGGATTGGGGTTCTTCCTGTGTCCTGGTCATGAGATGGGAACCTAGGGCTCTGGAGAAAAATCTATCTGCTCTAGGCTGCCCCGGTGCACAGGTAAACTATAAAATGGAAGCTATGCAGGTCCACACTGCAGGGGACTGTAGCCCCTTTGGTGAGATTTGGCAGGGACACTCCTGTCCCTGTTCTTTCCGGTGCTCTCCTCTGGACACACTGCAACCCCACAAAGCCTGCCTTTATTTGCACCCTATCTGAGCTCATGCCCTGTGGAGACCACCCGCCTGCAAGAGCCTTGAGGGAGCTCAGAAAGTTTGAGTTCCTCTCACCTTTTCCCTGCTTCTGTGGCTCTCGAAACCATGCAACTAGATTTCTGCCTCAGTGGGTTACTGCCAAGGGCCCTGTCACCTGACTGATACACTTCCCGTCCACCTGGCTGTGCTGGGCATGCGATTTGACTCAATCCTGTTCATCACAATGAAATAGATAGCAGTTGTGAAGTTTTCCTTTCCTAACCATGACCTCCTCTACAGTGATTCTACCAGGTGCCACCCTTGACAGCATCTTTCAGCACTCACATCCTCTCCTACCCCTTTCTTTGCTACCTCCTGTGTCACAAGGGCAGCAGGAACCTCCTGCCCTAACTCTCTTGCAGCTCAGCTCTCCGCCAGGTTTAGGTTCTGCTGATGAGATGCTCTCACCTTCCCGGGAGAGAATCCAAGGGGGAGCAGGCTCCAGACATGACATGGTTGAAGCACTTTCTGGTCAGCTTTCATGACAGGAGCAGCTGAGGAACTGACTGTCCTGCTAAGGTCCCAGAGTTGGACTCTGAGCCCAGGCAGGTTTCCTCTGGCCCACAGCCCTCTGCCTCACCAAGCCCTTTCTCTTGGGTGGCCTAGTAATGGCACCACTTCTGCCCAGGGCACAGGGTGGCAGGATCACTCTTTCTGCCCATTGCAGTACAGGTAACCTGCCCTTTCCAGGGAACTGTGCCTCATGCAGCCAGGGCAGCCTGGGAACACTGAGCCCTAGGATGGTCCTTTTGAGCCTGAGCTGGAATCAGGGGCCGGCACCAGAGGGAACAGGGGAGGAAGAGCTGCCACACTCACTGTGGCTCCCACACACAGAATCTGGGGGAAGCGCACAGCCAGCCTCTTACTCCACTGAACCGCCTGGGCCAGGGCAGGCATTTGTGACAGACACTCCCACAGGCTGGAGGCCTATGAACCACGGACCTGCATTTCTTTCAGTCCACAGCCTGGGAGAGCCAAGGTCAGAGTGCCAGAGCCAGTGTCTGGTGAGGCAGAGCTGTCAGGAACCTTCTCACGCTGTCCTCACCCAGTGCACGGGTGAGGGAGCTCTCTGGGGACTCTTTTCCAAGGGCTCAGCCCTTGCGCTTCACCGAGTCCTCATCTCCTAAGACCATCAGCCTGGGGTTAGGATTCAACATTTGATCTTGGGGGATGCAGACATTCTGACCACGACACAGTGGTTATTTGGGGTGAGCAAACTCACTCAGTTCAGCTGTGTCCAGGTCCCCTTAGCAGTGCACAGGGTCCCAGCCACACGTTCTATGGGGAGCTGTCCTTCACCAGGGGGCTGCCTGTCCTGGGGTCGGAGCCTCTTCTGGCCCTCACACAAACCCAAGCCTCTATCAGCAGCAAGGATGTTGGGAGCAATGTTACATAATTTTAGGGTAAAATCATTTGGTTATCCTAGTTCTCCTGCCTACAGCCCAGCTATGAAATTTCGAGACATAATTCCATTTTGGCCTCTGGTCACAGCTGAGACCTCAATGATCCAGTGATGCTGTGATTTTTCAGGACAAGAAACATCTTGGGAGCTGAGAACATCCAGGGAGGAACAAACATCTACTCAGTTTCTCTTTGTTTTTGGATTGTTACAACTTATTTACTTGGATGTACTGAACTCTCTGCAAGTCATTTGTTACCTTTGTTTCTCCCGATGTGGTAAACTGGAGGCTTGCGTCTCTGACGCTCAGAGCAGCACTGATCAGACCCAAAGCTCAGCTTCTTCTCAGTCTCATTTTTCTACCTCTCCTGTAATTCGCTGTGTGCTGCCATGGCTCGCAGGAGCCTAGGACTCACTGCAGAGGTTCTGGTAACGTCCCCTTCCCCTGTTCCCTACCCGGGGAGGTTACCTTGGCTCTGTCAGCCACTCCCGTGTTTTCTTCTTTATCCAAATCTCATGGGGGAAGGAAGGCAGCCCTCCCACTCATATACTGAAATCCAGAATATGCCCTTATTTGGAAATAGAATCACGGGATGTCTTAGTCACTTTCTTATCACTGGGACACAATACTGACCCCATGATTTAAAGGAGGAAAGATTTCTTTTGGCTCATGGTCTGTAGAAGTTTCAGTCCATGGTTGGCTGGGTCCAAGGCAGGAAGGGCCTGGTGGGAAGCTGGGGGAGGAGAGCTGCTCAGGCCATGGTGGCCAGGAGGCAGAGAGAAGGGAGGAGAGACGAACCCTTCCAGGTCACTCCCGGTGACCACCTTCTGACCAGGCTCCATCTTCTAATTACAATTTAGCCACTGGACTCCTCTGGTCCAATCCTTTTCCAAAAGCCCTGCCTATGAGTGTACGAGGCTATTGGGGAACGTCTAGATAGAAACCATAACTCTGCAGATGTCATTAGTTAAGATAAGGTCGTACTGGAATAGCGTGGCCCCTAATCTGATCTGACTGGTGACTTTGGAACAAAGGGGAATTTGGCCATAGTCTTGCCCCCAGGGGGAACAGGATGTGAAGACTGGGTTTGTACTGCCATGGACCAAGAAGCCACAAGAAGTGAGGAGAAGGGCCTGGGGCAGGTGCTTCCTGGGAGCCTCCAGAGGGAGCAGAGTCCTGCTGACCCTTGACCTGGGACTTCTGGACAGCAAGAAGGAACATTGCTGCTGCTTCAGCCTTCAGTTGTGAGACTTTGTCATGGTAACTTTAGGGAACACAGGGGTGGCTACTGGGGCCCCTGAGTCTCACATACTGGGTCTGTAGGACATCAGCACCCTCCCCTGCACAGCACTCTGGTGGAAACTCCATTCCCAGCAGCCTTCCAGCCTTCCAAGGTCACCTGGGGCAGTTTAAACCCACTTCTATCTTTGTCCTCAAACTCTTAGAGCCCTTTCTAGATTGATAGCGCTCACCATTGGCTCCTGAGACTTGGAAGAAACATGTCTGCCCTCCTTGTCTGGGGCTCCCCCCTTCCCTTTGGCTGTTCCACTTCCCAGATCTGATACACTGTCAACAACACATGCCCAGTTTTAAAACTTCTTGGAGTCTCCTCCTGCTGGCATGGCAGGGAACAGCCTATTGAATGTTTTGACAAGGGAGGAGTGGTGTTGATGCTGCTGGCCATGGCCATTCAGGGGCGCAGTCATCAAGTTTATCACCACAAGTGCTAACAACAGATGCGGGGGTGCTTCCGTGAAACAAGCCCAGTTAACGAGCGTCTTGGGATTGAGTGTATTAACAGGAAACTGGAGGTGCAGGAAGGCCAGCAGACCAGGGGCCAGTCACCATTGGAAAGGTGGATGGCTGCAGTTCCAAAAGGAGGCAGACGGTTCAGAGAAGGGCCACACAGGGAGCCCCAGGGGGGGTCAGGAGGGGAGGGGCCGTGGTGTGGTTTTTGCAGGAAGGACAGGGCCTGCAGGGTGAGCAGCTTGGGATCGGCTAATTAGGACAATTTCAGCACAGGGGTGTCAGGGCAGGTGCACCATGGCCCAAAGTAGAGCCACATACAGCCAGTGTTGGGGCCTCTGAGTCGGCTGGCTTGTGTCTGAAGAGCATACCGCTTGGGAGTTGTTTCCTCCCAGCTCGAGGCCTGGCTAGGCCTGGCAGGGGTCAGCAAGGCCCCAGCACTGAAGCAGCAGAATGCAGAAAACAAAAGCCAGGGCCCATACTGGAGGGGAACGAACATGCCCTGGGTGCAGCCCCTGCATTAGCAGCTGTCCAGATCCGGCTCAGCTTGTGATCTCCCTCAGTGCTCCTGCAAGGTGGTGGGGAGGGACTGGGCTTCGGTGAGGCTCTGTGGACCCCCAGGGCTCAGGATCCAACATGGACGAGTCTTACCGGGGAAGCCCTCCTTCCCCACTGTCCCGGCCTCCGTGCCTTCTGCCCTCCCAGTGCCCAGCACGGGTCCTGCTAGGCCACACACCTGTTCAGGTTTCTGTCCCTGCATCAGCCCTGTGTGAGGGCTTAGAATGACCTGGGAACTATAAAAGTCCCAGTGGCCTGCCTGCAAGAGGGTTGGGGGAGAGCTGGGGTCCCACTGATGCTCGGTGGGTGATGGGCAGGTATCCTGGGAACTGTCACCCCGGAGCAGGGGGTCCTTGGGGACAGAGGCTGCTCATCATTCAACCACAGGTCAATGCTGGCTGATAGCAGGTCTGCCACCGCAAGGCAGGGACCATTTCTGGAATAGGGAAGAGGATGGGAATAAGATCCAAGGAGCTCTGAACTGGAGACACACAGTGCCCAACACAATGCCTCCCTTGTGGTGCTGACTCCCCTCTGTGCCAGTCTTTGCGGCAGTTTATCACCGTGTGGGGAAAGACCCAGAGCTCACCTATGCCTGTGGTCCCTGCTGCTTCCACCATTGGCAGCAAATCCAGCCAAGACCAGCTGGGCCCAGCCTGAACCCTTCACCCCACAACCTGGAGCTGACGGGCTGTTGCTTGTGCCCGTCCTAAGACTGAACATCCACCCCGAAAGAGCAGGAAGCTGGCAGACACCATGGAGCAGAGAGGCCCGTGGGGATGTGGGGACTGTGTAACTAGCGGGCTGAGCATGATGAATAGAACATTAATGAGTTTAAAAGGTGTGATTAAAGATACAGGGAATGTTTACGAAAAATTGTATTGCAATAAAAGACACATTGCGGTGAATCTCTTTCAAAATCGTCTCTCTTGCTTCAAACATACTTAATGTTCTTGCCATTTTCTGTAGCAGTTCTGGAAGTCCTCTTTCATGAGTGTCTTTAGCTGCACTGTCACGGACACCTCACTGTCCTCAATCCATTCAAAATATTTCCCTTTCATGGTCATTGTGACTTTGAGGAAGAGCCAGAAGTCACAAGATGCCAGTTCCAGCGAATAAGGTGGATGAGGACACCGCGCCATGTTTTTACAAGCCTGCCTTTCCGTTGGATGGTGCTCGGCAGCAGCATTTGTGTATTTTTGCTCACACCTTATAAAGACACTGAGGAAAGAGAACTTCCTGAACTGCTTTAGAAAGTAGCAGGACCAGTGGGGTGAGTGTGTTTGAACTGAGGGGGAGGATTCTGAGGGGGCTTCATGTAATACATTTTTAGAATTTAAACATTCAGTATATATTTTGATCACACCTCATATTTAATGCTGTTTATATTTCATTGGAAACAAGGCTCACCAGCTTGTTCTCTGAGACAACACTTAACAAGCCCCACGATGGGGCCTTTAAATAGCAGCAGGGAGTTCCCGGTGTTGAACACGGCCTTGGAGAGTGGATTACAGCAGGTGTGGTAGATGCCATTGCAAGTGTACCTGTAACCCATGTGGGAACAGGCGTAGCATTTCACTCAATGGAGAGCACTCCAATTGAATGACCACCCAAAATGAATGCATAGAATTAAATTCTTGTGGAGGGACCTGAAAGTCACATTCCTTGTGTTGTCATCAGCTCGGAGATATCAGATGTGAGTTTTCACCTGACCTCTGGCCCAGGTGCTTCTGTGAGCTCCAGGAAATCCCTGGTTGGCTTGGGAGAAAATCCCTGGGTGGTTTTCATATGTAGGTGAAAGTCTGAAAATGATAGTGGGAGCTGTTAGTAGAAGGAGTAGAAGTGGCCGTCAGGATGCCTCCCTGGTCCACTGAATGCCGAGTACCTTAGAAGACCTGCTTTGCCATAGCTGGAGTGAGCTCCCTCTGTGGGCACCACCCAGTGACCTGAGCCAGACCCAGGGGAGCCTTTTGGGTCCCGGGGCCACCCCTTCTCCTGTTTGTCCTCTGTTCTGCCTAGGATTGTCTTCCTTCTACATTCATGTTTGGGGATACGGATCCCAGACCCCCAGCACCTTGGGATGTAACTGCATTTGGAGATAAGTTGTTTAATTGAAACATTAAAAGGAAGTCACAAGGATGGCCCTGGTCCCATCTGCCTGGTGACCTTAGAAGAAGAGGAGATGAGGTCACAGGCTGCAGAGAGGGACACGTGTGAGGACCCAGGGAAGAGATGCCCCCTGCCCCTCAATGACTCCTGAATCTCAGATGTGCTGGAAGTGAATATTTGTGGGTTAAGACCCCAGGTCCCCAGGGAATTTGCTCTGGTGGCCCTAGCAGATGACACACCTGGTTCCTGATGGGGCTCATCTGCTCTTCCTGGTCCATTTTTCCATCCGTCAACTCCAGTGGTTGCTCTAAACCCCACTGGGCAGTTATTCTTCTGTGGCTCCTATGGACCTCAGAGCAGAACCCAAAGCACTAAACCCCGGAATCTAACACAGAACCTGGAGGACTAGCTCACTGAGGTAGGACAGGGCTGCCTGGGACACCTACCAAGGGCATCTCACTGTCCAAGATGTGGTCCTGAGAGCACCCGTGTTGCCCTCCTGGGGGAGCAGTGGAGACTCAAGGTCTCAGGCCCACTCAGACCTCTAAGCCAACCTGAGAAGGTACCAGGGGACCCGGAAATGGAGCACCACTTCCCCATCTTGACACTGAGGATCAGAGAGATTCCAAAGGGTCATGAGTGAGCGACCTGGGGTTCCCACACCTGTCCCCACTGCACCCTGCAGTCCCCAAAGCAGGGGATGAACAGCAATGACTTCAGAGGCCAAACCTTCAGAGGAACTCAACTCGGCCTGATGCCCACCCTCCAGGATGGGAACAGAGGGAGGCTTTGCTTGCCAGCCCTAGACCAGCTCACCAGGCCACCCGCTGCCCAGAACCCCATGCTGTCCACTGCAGTGTCCCCAAGGAGCCCCCACGGGCTTACCGTGCTCGTCCAGCAAGATGTTGTCCGGCTTGATGTCCCTGGAAGAGAAAACAGAGAAGTGGGCCATGTGATTCCTGGGGTCTGCTGAGGGGACCCTGATGCCTGCCCCTGCCAGGTCTCAGATGGGGCAGAAGAGTCATCATGCTAACATTTTCTTTTCTGGTCTGGAACTGCAGGCAGATTGCTTGACTATTGTTTTTCCTAAATATTTTGAATTTTTGACATCTCTGCTCTAAGTATCCAAGAACCTCTTGACATATACATCCGCAGTTTTATTTTGTTGTTCCAGTAGAGACTAGATGGTGTCTGTGCCAGTTGGCTGAGGCACGTGCCTGCTATGAGGTTGCCTTGTCCCACACAGGAACACAGGGAGTCAGAGGACAGCACACTCTGGCCATATCCAGACCCCCACCTGGTTCTGTGTGTATGCTCTGTAAGCTTAGATCGCTTTTATATCTTTAAAAGGTTGTAAAAACAAAGTAACTCACAAACAAATGAACAAAAGTGGCAAAGAGTATACAACAGGGACTGATGTAACCATGCAGCCCTGAAGTTCTTACTCTCTGGCCCTCTGTGAAGAGCATTTCACACAGTGGTCTATGTGGCAAAATCAGAGGCCCGTGTCACCATTATAGCAATAGGCCTCCCTACTCCCAAGTGGCACTTTATAAAATTTTGTTTTTCCAATACTAAAGATTGAACCTAGGGCCTTTGCACTGAGCTGTATCCCTAATCCTTTTTTTAATATTCTATTTTGAGACAGGCCCTCACTAGATTGCTGAATTGCCCAGGCTGGGCTTGGATTTGTGATCCCTCTGTGTCAGCCTCCTGGAGTGCTAGGAGTACAAGTGTGTGCCACCATGCCCATCTTTCCAAGTGGCACTTTTAAAGGGGGGGGGAGCAATGCTGGGCACCATGAAGGAAGGTGGGGCACAGGCCAGCATGGAAGGGAAGGTGACGTAGGACCTTGGCTTACTGCAAATGTGCACGCACTTGCCAAAGCTCTGCGCTGAAACACGGATTGCAGAAACGCACGCTGCACACAGTCGTTTATAATAAATGTCAAAGTAACTGAGACTAATGACAGCTTTCTTGGCAATAAAGCGCAATCACCCAGAGTTTATCAAATACTCATTCTACCCGAGAACGCACTGAGGTTGTCTGTAATAAGGTCAAACGCTGGCTTCCTCGGGAGGAAAGAGACACTCGGCCTATATATTTAAACGTTTAGTCTCATCGTGACTCTTGGAGCCCATGAATTTTGATGAGCATTAAGTAAAAGGGCCCCTGCTGCCCAGTTCACAAAATATCTTCTGCAAACAAAGCGATTATGTGCAGAGGCGGCCAGGGAGTCCCGTGGGAGGCACAAACTCGAGAAGGGACAAAATCAAAACAAAAGCCAGAAGCCCCAGTGTCAAGTGTGAGTGGCTCCCGGGGCAGGGTGGCTCCCGGGGCAGGGTGGCTCCCGGGGCAGGGTGGCTCCCAGCAGGGAAATGAAAGACTTGTCAAGAATTAAAATGATGTAGTAGCAAATGCTCAGCTCATCCTTTAAGGTGGAAAGTCCATAACAGGCTGGAGCTCGCTCCAAGGCAGAGGGGCCACAGTTCCTGTTGGGCCGAAGGTAGCAAAGCAACAGGAGAACCAGGGGGCCCTCAACAGCGTCTCTCTGGCCCTTTTATCTTAAGCAGATTACTTAGGGTGGGCAGCACTCACACCTTCAATCCTAGTGCCCTTGAGCCTAGCCTTGCTCCATGAACCGATTTCAGAAAAGGCCCCGCCTACGACTCCATGAGGCTTTGGGGGGCATCACGACACAGCCATAACAGATGGGGATGACCTTGTTCGGGGCATGGAGACGGGAGGCTGTGGCTGTGGTCTAGGAGGCGTCAGGGCCGTGACCCACGGAGATCGTGAGCAGGAAGACAGGCAGGCAGCTGAGCTGCGAGACTGAGAAAGTGTGACCCTGTGCACGGGCTGAACAGTGTGCCCCCAAATCCACAGCCCCTGTAACTTCAGAACAGGACCTTATGCGGAAATGGAGTCTTTGCAGATGTAATTAGTTAAGGGTCTGAAGATGAAATTATCCCGGATTCGGGGTGGGTCCCTAATCCGATGACTCATGTCTTCAGAGGAGAAAGGAGCTGCAGATGTGGACACAGACACAGGGGAGCAGACAGCCATGCGGAGACAGGGACAGAGATCAGAGCAAAGCAGCCAAGGAACAGAAATTGGGGAATCCAGGGATGACTGTCCCCAAGACGCCCTGAGGAAACATGGCCCAGGCATACTGTGGCTTCGCACGTGTGGCCGAAATGATGAGAGTAGACTTACGTCATTGTAGACCACCACAGGGCCTGGCATTCCACGCCAAGGCCTCTCCTGCCAGCACGGTCATCCCTGCCTGGGTTTCCTTTACTGAGTGGAGGAAGCATCTAGTACAGGACACGTGCCTCTGTGAGGCTCTCAGCACACAGCACTCACAAGGGCCCTCTGTGGTCACGGGGGAACCACAGAGTAAGCCCAGTCTGACAGGGTCCTTGCTGCTTAGGAGGGAGGCAGGCGTGTGAACAAATGGCAGTTCCCAAGTTGAGGTGACTGCTTCAAAGACAAGACACCAGGGCCTGGAGAAGAGACCGCAGAAGGGCCCCACCTCTCCACACGGCCAGAGGAGGCCTCTCAGAACAGCAGAGCCGGCTCTGGACACCCCAGGGAGCTGCCTGGGCAGCAAACGGCCACAAGGAGAAATGGGCTGACTGTGACACACTCTGGGCCCTTTGATCAGGTTACATCACATAGCAACACTGTAAAACTCTGTCCCAGCAGCCTGGAGGGAGACCCTCTCTTGCTGGCTCGGAGGACCCACGCTGGCACAAGGGAGGAGGGGCTTGGAGGGACATGCGGCCCCTCTAGGAGTTGAGCATGGTCTCTAGTCAGTGAGTAGCGAGAAAGTGGGGACCATAGTCCTTCTGCCAAGCTTTGTGAGAGCTTGAGAGAAAAGAGGAGCATTGGTTTGCAGTTTGGGACACCCCAAGCAGAGTTCCCGGGAGATCTGGGCTTCACCCCTGGCTCAAGGACATCATCACAGCAGTGGTAATTAGTTAGGCAGCAAGAGGAAACAATCACACTGGTCATGTGATCTTGGGCAACTTTTCTGAGCCTCATTTTCTTCATCTTTTTAATTTTTTTTTTTTTTCTTTTTGAGATAGGGTCTGGCTATGCAGTTTGGTCTGGCCTTGAACTCACTATGTAGCCCAGGTTGGCCTCAAACTCATGGCAACCCTCCTATCTCAGCTTCCTGAGTGCTGGGATGACAAATGTACACCATCACACCTGGCTTCATTTTCTTTATCATGAAAATGGGGAGAATAGTAGCTCCCTCAGGGTAACTGTGACCGTTGGAGGCAATGGCATTGGTACAATGCTCAGCTCAGCTCAGCTCCGGGTGTGTACGAAGTATGGAAATAAGGGACATGGGAGGACCACTGTGGCTCTTCTCAGAGGAGCTCAGGAGAGCTCTGGGGCACAGTCTGGAAGGTCAGCAGAGTGAATTAGGTCGCTTTCCCAGGAGACTCCCGGGCCGACTCCCACAGAGCCCCATGGAGGAGGGGAAACCTCTGAGTCCTTGAGCGAGAAGGACATTGTGCAGGCTGAGCATCTTATCAGAGCCTTTCTTTGAACAGTTTCCTCCAGCCCTATTTTCTACACTGATTGTATCTCAGGCCTCCAGCGTCATCCTGCTGAAAACCAGGGCTCTTGCATCCAGAAAGGGCACCGGAAGCCCAACGTGGATGGGGGAGGCTGTGGCGATGTTTTCTGAGGACAGGGCTATAATTTCAGAGCTGGGCAGGCTGACATTGTGATGACAGAAAGTGGTCAGGAGAGGCTACAAAACCTGGTTTCTTCCCCCGCTCCAGTCAAACCCCACATAAGCCATCAGCTGGGCTACTTTAAAAGGAGATGCCAGGGAGAGCCATGGGAACAGGTCTGCCTGTGTCCCTTGTGGGTGCTTCTTGGTATTCCGTGCTGGCAATCTCCTGGAGACCTGAAGACAAATCAAGCCCTGGTGGGGAAGGGGCAGGCTAGGCTGGTGAAATGTCTGTTTTTCAGCCGAAAAGTTGGCCCTTCTGGATATGGCATGGGGTGGGGTACTTGGGGGGTGGGAGGAGGATGGAGAAGGGCGAGAGTCCCAGGCCTGGCTGCCTCTTGCAGGCCAAGTGGACGGGCACACAGCCCGCTCCGAGCCTCAGGCAGTAACACCCACTCTAGAGGGTTGCAGTGAGGATTCGCTGAGAGGCTTCTTATGACAGCAACTGGCCCCGGGCCAGGCACAATGGAGGCAGGGCTGCTTTGTTGCAGCAAGTGGCAGACGCTTGTCAGTGCTGGGGTCCAGCCAAGAGCGTGGGTGCCAGGGAAGGGTGGCCAGATGCGTTCCCTGGGTCTTGTTCGGGCAGTGATTTTTCGGGATGCCCTTGCTTGACCTTTGCCTTGGTCGGCTAGAATGGGACAAGCTGATGAGGGACAAGAGCTAATGAACTTGGTTCCCACGTTTTGGAATCACACTACACTGGCACGCGCGGTAGCAATTAAGAAGGTGGACAGCATCACTACGCATCGACTATCACTTCTTCCACTCCTCTGTCTCCTGTGTCCCGTGGTGGCAGGGACGGGGTGCAGGGCACAGACCCCAGCATGACGCTTCCATGTTCCCAGCAGTGCTGGTTATCTTGGCACCATCCCGCGTGCCTACTGGGTGCCACTCGAGCACATTTGACGATGTGTAGTGGGCTATGTAGTACTGCACGCTGCGGGGACGTTTCATGTGTCACCTCTCTTAAGCCCGACACGACTTTCGGAGGAGGCAGTACTTTATGGGTGAAGGAAAAACTATCCACAGAAGGTCAGTAAAGTCCCAGCTTCCCCTTGAGACTTGTCGGAGATCAAATGTTCGCAAAGATCTGACCTCTTTTTAAGTTGCCCATCAATGTCCTCTGGTTGCGTGAATGGTGGTGGTGGGGGGCGCTATAAAAGAATTAAGATTCTCAGAACTCTAAAGTAAGCAATCATCATTTAAGCAGTGTGCTTACAAGGAATGTATTCTTTTAAAAATTACTTTATTCACATTCCAGTCTGCTTTTTATTTATTACAACCCCTTCAAGTCAGGCTGCATTTCTTTTTTAATATGACTCAAATGGCTTTAGAAAACATTAAATTGACCCTGTCTTTCCTCTACATAAGACCCCTTAATGGCTTCTGGTGCCCACAGCACCGGTTGGCAGACTGCAATTTTGTGTTTCAAAAAAGAATCTCAGAAATGAAAGTGTCCACTGGGATGTATTTGCTGAAGGACCCTAGTTAGCAAGACAGACTCCATATTGCTGCTTGACTCACCTGCCTGCCCTTTAGATGAACTCAGAAGGAGGAAGCTTAAAAACCTCCTCCCCTTAGAAAGTCTCTTTAGAAATAACAATTAATCAACTATTGTTTTACAAATGTTCTAACAGCAGGATGTTCTGCTTCTGTACCTTTTGCTTGCTTTACTAGTTCTATCCCATAGGGGGGCCTAGGAACTGTTGGCCTCAAAGGTGTATAAAACATGTTTGTCTTCCCCCAGTTGAGGCTCGAGCCGATGCTCGGCTCGGGTCCCGGCTGGTAATAAACTCCTGTGTGGATTTAATATCGGTCTCTGGTTGGTTCTTTCTCACTGGGTGCAACATTTGCCAACTTCTAAATCTGTTGACTAAGGACGAACGCTTACATCCTACGTGGACAAAATGGTTGTGACTTTATTGAAAGGCTGGGGAGCATTTTTAAAAATGTGCACACAGCCTGCTGGGCTAGTTCTGACCTGAGCTGAACACTTCGCTCTCCTTGTGTCTCTCCTGCCAAACAGGTATCAGCACGGGCAGCGCTGATCAGGTCGGTTCCAGAGCTGTACCCTCCATGGGGCGGGTGTAAACTCCGTCTCCAAGGCGACTGCATGGCTGATTATTTCCCAGCGCATCTCCTGGACACTTGGAGGGTGTTAGGATTCGCAGACATGTCCACGGAGGCAGTGGGCTCCATGAACTCCTCCATGGGGAGTGGGCCCAGCCATGCTGCTGTTCAGGCACGGTGAGGGGGTTGCCCTTCCCGAGCAGCTCAGGTGTCACCTGCACCCCTACTCAGCTTGGTGTGACGTCTTGCTGGTTGCTCTTAGAATGCCACATTTCACCTGTCGGTCCGTCCAGGAGCCAGCCTGCTCTCCCAGGCGCCAACTCCTCCAGGCAGGCACTGCTGAAGCAGCAGATGTAGAATAACAAAAACCTGCCACAGAGGAGGAAGCTAGCTGCATGCCCTGGAGCGGCTGGAAGACAACCTGTGGTGATCAGGGAAGCTATGCAGCTTTTTAACCCGAGAGTGACACTTCAGATCCTTACTGCAGGGCTACTCTGTGGGCCTCGGTTTCCTCACCTGTCACGTGAGGATGAAATGAAACCGTGCATGAGTAACACCTGGCCCAGTTCCTAGCATGTGGTAGGTGCTCATGCAGTGATGGTCACTTCTCCCGTCCCCACCCCACCCCCACTCCCCAGGGAGTTTGGGAGAAGCACGAAGTGGCAAAAATTAGAAGCCAACTTCACAACGATCACGTCCACCTCCAGTGTTTGTGCATTTTTATCACTCACCAAGCCCCTTTCCATCTAATTCACTGAATCCACCTGCCAGCCCAAGAGAAACTGCCTGGTGTTCTTAGAAATGAGGAAAGCAGAGCCCAGGGAGATGAAGAGGCTTCCCTGCCAGCATAGGGAAAAAGTGGCTGAAGCAGGATTCGAACCCAGCCCACAGGTACACAGAGGGTATTCATTCTTTTCAGCTGTCTGTATAGGGTGTAGGTGTCAGGGGCAGAGCCACACGACTGACTTGTGCACATCACAGATACATCGCAGCTCTTGTTCCTGAGCGACTGCCCGGCCTCCCGGAGCTCTTCCTCTGGTCCCTACTGCCCCCAGTCAGCCCACCCCATCTGCCAGCTCTTTACTGGGTGCCACCTCCTCCTAGAAGCCCTGTTTGATGCCCCACGAGGACCAAGTCACACCTGCATTTTCTCAGGTACCTCACTGCCTCAGCAGTGCCCACGAGGACAGGTGTGTGGTGGGACCCTCCACGTCTGTCAGCACTGATGCCACTGAGTGGGGCCTGTGGCCAGGTCTGCAGCCCCGCCTGGCACTGTGCCCACCTGCAGTCCATGTGCTATACCTCCAGAGGCCCCACTGAACCTGGACACTGGTGAAACCCAGACCCCGGTCCAGTTCTGCTTTCTCATGACGGCCTGGGCCCACGAGGAGAGAACTGCAATGCCATCCGCTCTGGGTCCCTGGGCACCAGCAGCATGTGGCCCTGCATAGTCCCATCCACCCTGCCCTTCTGGCCCCGAAGTCCTGGTGTTCACAGCCTGCAGCGCTGGACAGTGGGCCCTGCTCCCTGCTCCCGCCGTGCCCTGGGTCCTTGCTTCTCTGTCTTCTCCTCACTGCAGCACTGTCACCTTCTGCTCAGCCCATCTTAGGACCACGGAGAGTCCTGCACCACTTTACGATGGGACACATGTTGGGGAAACTTTATTTTTAACATGTTTGTTACAATATTTTAAAAAAGAGAGCAACATAAACATAAAACTAGTGGGATTTTTGACTTTGATTTTGTGAAACTGATGCAGGGATGGCGGATTCATGGAAGGGGCTGCAATTCTCGGTGAGTTCTCAGGGTGCTGGCCAGTGTTCTATTGCCTATTGCCATGTTACGGCACAAAAGGTCTTACAAGACACTGGCCCCTTGATACTAGACTTCCCAGCCTCCAGAGCCTCCAGCTAAATAAACCTCTGTTCCCTATAAACTACCCAGCCTGTGGCATTCAGTTAGAGCAACAGAAAACAGACTAAGCCATGGGGCAACAAGGGTTACCCTGAGCTGATCTGGGGTGTTTTTTTGGAATTCATCTCCAACTCCAGCATGGGCTCATTAAGACACAGGCTCTGGGGACCATCCTGCCCCTCATTCCTCTGGGAAACAGATAGGATGGCTGTGTTCCAGTAGCTGCGTCCTGCGGGCTCCCTGCAGGCCAGGCTCGTTCAGCTCGGTGGCTGTGACGGGCACGTGCAGGGGGTGTTAGTCACCTCTGGATTCAGTGCATGAACACACGTGTGTGGGACTGGGGCTCCCTGGCAAGGTCCGTGGGAGAGCAAACAAGCACATGTCCCAGCACACACTACCTGCAGCCAGCCGCATGGCCCGTGGTGGCACCGTGGAGGGAAGGATTTCCTTTCCTTGATTTTCCCAGGAATGTGGGAGCCCCAGTTTCAAAGCAGAGTCTGTTGAAGACATCTCAGTGAGTTAATATTTTAAGAGTTGCTATTTTTAGGGCTCAGTCTCTCTGAGTATCATCCAACAGGGCTTGCTGCCAAAAGGCACGAGCATCCTAGAGTCCCAGACTGTCAAGGCTGGAAGGGACATTAACTCTATCAGAAACCAACCACCCCTGGGTCTCCAAGCCTTTCTGAGCCTTAGTTTCTTCATCTGTAAAGTGAACCCATCACTGGGTCCTCCTGGAAGGGTCAGGGTGAGAATTCAACGTGATGATGCTAACATCATTTAGCAGTTAGCCCAGCCTTGCATACACCAAGGGTTTAATGAATACATCAGATGTTGAGAACATGCTTAATTTCTAAATAAGAAAGAGGGTTGTGGAGAGGGCAGCAGGATGGAGACCAGCATGGGAATCCCAGTATTTTCCTCTAGGCTGTTGAGAATCATGCTTCTCAGGGTGATGGCAGAGAGGAACCTGGGGAGCCTCTCATGTTTCCCTCCCTAGGGAGGATGTAGCCCAGAGGGAAGAAGTCAGGCACCCTGCGGGAGTGAGTCTGGTCCTGTGTTCATACTGGCCACGCTGTGGGGCACTGTCCCCAGCACGCATAAAGATGCACTTTTCGTTTGATTCCCACATCCATCCTGTGCCATAGAGGATATCATCACTCCCATTTTACAGATAAAGATTCTGACACCCGGAGTCTCATATGCTTGCTGGGAGTCACACAGTGGGATTGGTAATTTTATGTGTGGACGTGGCTGGACCATGTTTCTGGATTATTTGGTGTAATTCTGGATGTTGCATGGTGGTGTTTGAGATGGGATTAACATCCAATCCCTGCACACTGAGGATCGTAAATTGCTCTCTACCGTGTGGGTGGGTCTGCTCTAATCAGCTGAAGGCCTCAATAGAAGGAAGGTGACCTGAGGAGGGGGGGACATGGGAGGGAGGGTAGGGGAAGGGGAAATAAAAAGGATCAAGATGCAATATGAATAGATACCAGTTCTCCACAATAAATGTATTTGTTATGTATCATAAATATGTACTAATAAAAACAGGAAAAAAGCAATATTACTGTCTGCTACTTCTGCCCTTGACTCACTGAGTTGCACAAGCTTGGTAATGCCCGATACGCTTTAGTTATGATTGGACAGACTGCGTGTGTGTGCAGCGCCAGAGGCTGGGTTAGCACTAATCACTGACCAGATCCCTTCCGCTACACAGCGACCACTGTTGCCTACAGAGTCCACACTCAAGCATCACACAACCCAGTCATGAAGAATATCACTAAAAATCACACACTACCATTGAAAGCTTATGACCTTGTGGGGCTGCATCACCAACTGCCCAGGACTACACATGGGCTCTGGGTCACGGGCTGGATGTGCCTGACCTAGGGTAACAACAAGGTCCCAAGCAATGGGGTTGTGGGAATTTTCTACTCTTTCTACTCACTCAGCAAGGCCGCCAGGCAGCACTCAGTTCTCATGCTCAGGGAGCCGGCACTCTGCTAGGGAGGGACTCAGAAAATAGAAAAACAAGGCATGGGCGTGGCCACTCACACTGCGAAGTTGCTCTGCTGGACTGCCGCTGCTGGAGCCGGCTGCAGGGGTTGAGGAGGTTGATGACGAAGGCCGGGATGTGGGAGGTGCCACTTCCCTGAGGGACCATGGGCCATCTTTATTTCTCTGGTCTGGTTTCTCATCTGCACCAGGAGGGTGCTGGGTCCTCCCTTGTAGGTCGATGTAGGACTACAGGACCAGAAGTAACAGCAGGATTGGCTACATAGGTAGTGAGGTCCAGGGCAGAAACAACATGTGGCCCTTGTCAAGTTTTTAAATAATTTCAAGACAGCGGGAGCAAAGCATGAAGGCAAGGGGTGGCCCTTCGGCGTGGGGGCCTTGGGTGAGAAGCTGCCCCGGGAAGAGGTCCCTGTACACAGAGCGCCTCGGCCAGCGTGGGTCACTAAGGTGGGAAGGTCTCCCCTACCCTGCACAGGACGAGGGAGCTTGGCAGGAGTTGCCGGATCAAGCTCGCCTTAGTGAGTGGTGCAGGGCGCTTTGTAATATCAGCACATCAGCAAAGCCCTGTATCTCTTCTAGGCAACACACCTGCACGTCATTCTCCAAGTCATTCTGAAAGGCCTGCTGGGCTTTCTCGGGTAGCACTGGAGAGGGCTGCAGAGGAGGGAATCGAGAGCTGAATGGGGCACCCAGGCTGTGCAGGTGCGCGGGGGTGGCTCTGACTCAGCCTGCCCCAGCGCATTTTCATCTTCATCTGTTCTGGAGGAGATGATCGCGGAACAGCCTACTGCAGGAAGTGTCTGGCGAGGCGTCGCTCCACCAGAATAATAAACACCTTCACACTGGCCCCCAGGAAAGGGGCAGCGGGCTTCTTGGGTTCTCTGTCCACAGGAAGTGGCTGGAATCACGGGTCTGCTCCATCACATCAGAGTTTGATACTACCTAACCAGAGTTTGATACTACCGATTGGTGATTATTTATTTTTCCTTATAGTTACCTTCTATTGAAAGCAAATGATGCTGGCTTGCCTTTTGAGATACTGCTCTAACGTTCTCCTTTAAAATATACGCATTACATGAAAGATAAATTGATAAAGAAAAGTTACAAGGAAGGCTTTGGTGGCTGGTGTGAGAGGACAGATACTGTGATGAAATTCCACCGATTGAGGTTGGGAATCATTCCTATGGGTCTTTTGGCAGCTAGGGGAACAAGTCCAGGAGCATAGTTTATGAAGGTAAATTTTCAGTGTTTAACCCATTCTGTTGCTATTTTTAATTTGAGAACTCTTGTCTATGCTTGAATTGAAAAGTCTGAATTTTTAGTGGTGAAATTTTAGGCAGAAGTCAGATATACTTTGAAGGAGGTTATTTCTACTGTGTCACATCCCACTGTGTAGAAGCCGAGGGTCCCCAGGTTCAGGCCCATGGAGTAGAAAAAAAGATCTCACAGGGGTGGGGGTGCTCAGTCCCCTCCCATGGAGCTGAGTGCTAGGAGCTTCAGGAGGGGGTGCTGGGTAGGCTGCAGGGAAGGCTCCCAACTCTGTCCTGAGCTGTGCACTCAGCTCCTGGAAACCGCCATGCCCAGCACCATGGAGGATGCTGGGGGAGACATGGCAGGGGACGCCCAAGGAGCAGCAGGGGAGCTGGGAGGGAGGGGAGCCCTGAGGGACAGACATGGGGTGGGGGTGGTCACAGACTCAGACCAGCTAAATGTGAGCAGGGCTTCGTTTCCTTTCTATCAGTCTGAAGCTGACACATGGCCACATCTGTGACAGTTCCTGGGATCTGTGTCTTCATGGCAGAGAAAAGAGGTAAATCGAAGTGTTGGTGGCCTTTCCAAGACAACTAGGGCCCTGGCTCTGGGTCTTGTCAGTGTTCTGAATAGAGCACCCTTTGACCCTTGTCCCACGGATGGCAGAGTTGGCTGGGGCGGCGGCGGCGGAGGGGGCGTTGTGTCCTCAAAGGGAGCTTCATTTCCCCACCCGGAATGGAGCCCACAGCTCCTTTCTCCCGGGAGCACTGAGAAGCCGGCCCTGATGACGTGTGACAGTAGTCTTATGTTAATGTGTGGTTACTGAATGCTCCCGGCCATGGCAAATGACTGACACATCAAAGGGACAAGGACCTGCCTCTGGAGGGAGGAGGAAGAGGAAGGGAGAGAAGGCCAACAGACAGCAAAGTCAACAAAGAAGTCCATGCACTCCAGGCTCTGCAGCTTCGGAGGAAGAGCTGCAATGGTCCAGAGGAGGTGGCCAAGGAGCTGAGTCCGCAAGGAGAGGTTTTGACCTGAGTGAAGATGGGGCCCCCGAGTCCAAAGGAGGCTCTGAGTTAAGAACAGGGTCAGGAAGTGAGGACAGAGAACCAGGGAGAAGCTGGAAGGGAGGAGCCCCATAGTGACCACATCAGGCCCCACTCTCATCGGGAGGTTGATGGCAGTGTGGATTCCACCAGGGAGGGACAGGCCTGAGTGGTGTCAGTGCAGCTCCCGGGTCAGGGGACCAGGCCCACTGCAACCTCAGGAACCCGTGCTCCAGATGCAAGGGTGTTTGCAGACTTGCTCTGTGTCACAGAAGAGTCCTTGGCATAGGGCACATCTACTCTGTGACTGGATGAGTCCCTAGCAAGACAACTGTGTGAGCCTGATTCCAGCACTTGGGGAGGCTGAGACAGAGGACTGTAAGTTCCAGTCCAGCCTGGGAACTTACTGAGTTAGCAAGATCCTGTCTCAAAATAAAAAAATAAAGAGGGCTGGGGATGTAGCTCAGGGCAAAGGTTCTGGGTTCAGTCCCCAGGACTGAAAAACAAATAAAAATCATCCTCATAGACACAGAGTTGAGGACCCTGAATACCAAAGCATGAGGTCTTCCCATCTCATGTTCAAAACACAAAGGCAGATGAAGAAGCTGATCTGACCAAGTGGAGGACGCTCTGATGTTGGGGAAGCCGGGAAACCAGTCAGCCCAGATCCCTGAGCATCTCCAGACCTGGAAATGGCCAGGGCCCACGGTCAGGGCATGCAAGGGCCAAGCAGTGGGGGCTCTGCTTCCAGACTGTGGGGTCTCTGCACTCCTCCACTGGTCGAGCTGGAAGTGGGTGAAGTGGGTGGAGGGTTGAGAAGGTGGGGTACAATATAGCAGGGTCTGAATCTTAAATGGGGTCCCTGACCTCGGCTCCCTCCCCTGGTCCAGCTGCCACATCCTCGGCAGCCAGGCCAAGGCCAATGCCACTCCCAGTCCAAGGCCCAGAGCGGATTGCAGGCACCCACACCCGCAGTGGGGGAACCTTCAAAGTGAAAAGATGAGAGCAAAATAATAGAGAAAAGGACTTCACAGGAAACTCAGAAGAAATACAGGGAAGAGGAAACTTCAAAACAACTGAGACGAATACTCTCAGAGAGGTCGAGGGAGATACTGTGTCAGTAAAACACGAGAAGTTATAAGAAAGGAAGACTCTCAGAAACCAAGTGTATGTGAAATGGAAGAAATGCAATAGGAAGGTGTGGAAGATGAAGTCAAGGAAACATCCCAGAAAATAGAACAAAAAGTTCCAGGGAAACAAAGTAGAAGAATTGATCTAGCAATTTTAACATGCAATGATGGCAGCTGCAAGGAAAGACAGAGACAGAGACAGACAGAGAGAGAGAGAGAGAGAGAGAGAGAGAGAGAGAGAGAGCAAGAGATCCAGGATCCAGGAAGGGTGTGGGACCCACTGAGCCCCTACAAATGGGGACCATGAAGAGCACTGGGGTTGAGCTGTGACGTTATGAAGTGATGCTGACCTCACTCAACATCCTGTGTCAAGGGTGAGGAAATTATTCCTAGGAATTCTCATTTATCCCTTGAACTAGGTAGAAGAGGAGGCTCAGTTCCATCTTGCTATCTCCTTCGTCTCAGACACTTGCTGTCTTCCTTTTTAACAAAGGAGAGGATCAGTACATTTGGCAGGTGGCAATAACCAGCAATTCCTAACATTGTTTTGTTTCACTGCAGTTATTTTTATGTCACTGCTATGGCTTGAATACTGATTGCCCTCCCCGCTCAGATGCTGAAGCCTAACTTGCCAAGCAATGAAAAGAGGTGTGTGTAAGTGCTTAGGAGGTGACTGAGTCTTGAGGGCAGAGCCCTCATGGATGGGATCAGTGCCCTTGTCAGAGAGGTCAAAGGGAGCAACCTCACCTCCTTTCCTGCTGAGGACACATAGGAAGTACCGTCTGTGAGGAACAACAGGTCCTCGGCAGACTCTGAACCTGGATCAAGGTCTGGAACGTTTGGGTCGGATAAGGGGGCAGATAACAGACAACTTTCCAAGGGGCTCGGAGGCTACAAAGGAACTCACGGGTGGGGTCTGCCATGAGGGTTTCGGGTCCTGGTGGCCACTTGAGGGCGGCCTCGCTCACTGAGGTGGACAAGGCTGAAGAAGGAACAGCCTGTGGGAGGGTAGTGATTTCCACGCTGACCCTGACGCATTTGAGATGGCTGGGAGACACCAGGTGGAGTTGACCATGTCACAATTGGGTTGGAAATTCATAGCAGAGACGTGGATTTCTAAGACCGTGAGTGCTTTGAAAGTAGATTGGGCCAAACCTCAGGCCTGCTCCGACTTTCTGGGCCAGCCACTGGGTCCAGCTCTTAAGATAATGCCTGAGAAATCCTAACCTGAGAAAAAATATGCTTGTGGTAATTGGCTGGTCCTTAGAATGACAGAAATAAGACTTTTTCACCAAGAGCAGCCTCGTGCTCTTAGGCAGAGATTTGGAAGGTGATTGGATCACGGGGTCACTGAATGTGCTGTTGGGAGGCGGGGCCTGGCAGGAAGAGATGCTCACCAGGGGCGTGGCCTGGAAGGGGTTATTTCTCTCTTCAGCTCCTCCCTTCTCTCTCTGCTTCCTGGCCACCAGGACAGGAGCAGCTGTCTTCACCAGGCCCGTCCACCACGTCCTTTGCGGCACTTGAGCCTGCCAGTGCTGCACTGAAACGTCTGAAAAATGCGAGCCAAAATAAACCTCTGCTCCTTTAAGTTGTGTCAGCTATTGTGTCCCAGCAATGAGAAAAGTGACTATGATTATCCCCATCTGCCTGCAAGAAGTTGGATCTGGACAGATGGAAACAAATGACACTTTGCTACTCAGCAGAAAAATTCCTTCTGCCTTCGAACAGAAAGGAAGATATTGGTTAATATTGCATCCGTTTTTCATTATCTCACATATCATCCTATGCCCCAATATAGGGAAAATGTTGCCAAAAAGCTACATTTCCAGCTATCATGCTTCCTCTCCAAGGCCGGAAGTATCCAGGTGCTGCCTACCTGTCCAGCCAATGTCCCTGACTTTCCACAGGCTTTCTATTTCCTGAACATTTCACACCACTGTTCTCCAAACACAGTTTCCTCTACATTTTCTACAGTTCCTCCTTTTCTGGAGAACTCGGATTCCAAGTTCTCACATGTGCTACCTTCTACAATGCCTCTCAGTTCTACCTTGCTCACAATTGCCAGCTTCTTAGTCCTTCCATTCCTACCTTCACTTCTACCTGAATCTGGCCACTTCAGAACTGTTTACCGCACGTCTCCTGCACTGGAAGGTAGCGCTCCACGAACACTGATTGCATAGAAGAATGCATGGGTGGAGGATGGATGGGTGGGTGGGTAAATGAGCAGGCAAATGAGTAGATGGATAAATACATAGATGAATGGATGAATAAATGGATGAATGTGTAGATTGATGCAGGGATGAATGAATGGATAGATGGATGAGTGGATGGATGAATGGATAAATGGATGAGTAAAAGAAAAAGTGCACAATCATGGTGTTATGAGGGTCTAGATGTCCGTCAAGAGCCTCGTGCACCCATAGGCAGGGCTTTTGTGAGTGACTGGTGTGTGCGCTGACAGGAGGTGGGGTCTGGTCAGGAGCACGAGCCACCGGAAGGGTTTCTCTCCCTCCCTGGAGCTTCCCTTGATCTCGCTGCTTCCTGGGTGCTGTGAGGTGAGCAGCTCTCCTCTGCCAAGCTGTCCTGCTTTGGAGCCAGCTGGCTATGGGCTGAAACTCCTACAAACTGTGAGTTAGAATAAGCCGTTCCTGCTTTACCCTGTGTGTGTCAGGTACAGTGTCTGAGCCACGAGGAAAGTGACCAAGACACATGGCATGGTGACAAGGAGCATCAAGCCTCTTCTGTGATGATTTCTGGGCCAATAGTAAGGGCAGCACCAAATCCTAGTAGCGGGATTTAACCCTAACTGTGCCATTTTCTCCCTGGGAGACTTGGGAAGCCTTGGCTGTTACTAAAACTTGGTGAGGGCCAGGTAATGTGCCGAGGCAAGGGACAGCATTTGCTGTCTCATTCTTCACAACTCTGGAGCAGGGTGTGTCTGGCATCAGGGAAGCCCAGCCAGTGGCTCTGTGACCTGGGAGGAGCTGCAGAAGCTCCTGCTCCATGTGGCCTGGAGGAAGAGATTCCTCCCTGTCTCTTACGCCACGCTCCCCACTTTGCTCTCCCCGGTTCTCCTTGACCCTTCTGGGACTTCCATCGCCACGTTACACTTTCCTGCAGCTCTTAAATGAGCCCGGTTCTAAAGTTCTCCTTTGCCTGTACTCAGTCCTGTTCCAGTGCATCCAGTGACACGATGAACATCCCTTCCTCAACCTTCCTGCCTATCACGTCCTTGATGATGTCACTCTTGCACACTAGGACCCAGGATCTTCACTGTTTCCATCTCCTATCCCACCCTGTGCTCCCACCACCAGGCAGGAATCACCATGGCTCTGCTTCTTCTCCCAGCCCGGTCACTTGATAGACAACACTCTCCTGCGAGAAAGCCCCAGATGCAGCTGCTTATTCTCAGCCTTATCCCACTCATTTCCTCCCTGCAACATCTTAACCATGTGTGAGCATTCACTGTGGTTTCTGGTACTGGGACACAGTGGGGAATAAGAAAGCAGGAGGTCCTTGTTCTCAGGAAATCTACCCTGTGCTGGGAGGAGGCAGACTATTAACTGCAGACAGCAAACAGGTTGCCAGGTGCAGGTGAGAGGTGGTGAGTCTGCACTAGGTGAGAGGAGAGTTGGAGAGGAGGTGTAATGGCTAATTTAATACGTTAACTTGGCTGGGCCACTACGCCCAGATACGTGGTTAGACATTATCCTGGATGTTTCTACTTGGTGGGTGTTTTCGAATGAGATAAACATTTGAATTAGTGAATTTTAAGTCAAGTGGATTGCTTTCCATAATGTGGCTCCACAGGTTAATAATCCTAGTCACACCTTCCAACTGCTGTGAGCAAAACCCTGACTTAGAGCAAGGATTTGGGTAACTTTTGTGGACCTCAGTTGAATAAAATGAGGATTTATCTTCTGAGTCATGGGCCTGATGTCTTCGAGGGGCTCAACTGTGCTGAAGCCAAACTTCAACTTTATTGGGCTCATGGCAGAAAACTTGGTGTTTATGCTCTGCAGCATGAAATCCTTGGCCAAAATCAATCTGAATCGAGGAGAGAGATGGAGACAGGTGATGGAGAGGAAGAGCCAGGAACATCAGTCTGACAGAACCCCCTTCCTCCTGCTGGGGCCTTGGGCTCGGAGAGTGTGGATACAGTCATTATTGTAATGACGGGGCTGAAGCCGAAATCCTATTAAATAGTCCACTGATCCAGAAAAGATGGAAGCAGAGCCATCATCTCTTTTTTAAACATCCTGAAAGTTTTGGTCTCACATAGGATGAAATATTCATGACACTTGTTTTGGTAGGATAGCAGTATAAAATAGTAATGAGAGTGTCTCAGATGGAAATGAGAGCTAAGGGGCAAGAGATACTAGCAGTCCTGGGCGCCCTGAAGCTTCAGATGTGACCAGGATGCCACCTCCATGGAAGATGACCAAGGGCATCCACAGCCCAGCTGGATGGAGGTGACAGAGCCGGGACATGGCCCTTCAGAAAATGCTGCCCCTACCTTACTCAGGGGTCAGGGGTTTTCCAGAACCTGTGTCCAACCTCTGCTTCCACATTTCCTGATCTCCTGCTTCCATGATGCCCAGTCCTTTGTCTTTGCTTCCTCCAATGTGAGCCCTTCTGGCTCCCAGGCACAGGCTCCTGACCTGTGGTTGGCCCACTGTTGCCTCATTTTTATGGTGCTTCTTGCTGTCCCATCTGCTGTGCTTGCTTGCCTGTTTCAGAGGTGAGGGAACCTGCTTCAGGGCTGCAGAGAACTGGCTGGTCCCCTGTGGTCATCTGGGCATGTTCTGCTGCTGGGGCGATGCTGTCACCTCATGGGGCAGGCCACCACCCAGAGACTGCCTCTCCCTGCTCCAATTTCCATAGACCGGAACTGTGTGATCATATGTTGTTGAAAATATCACACACACAATCATAGATTCCATATTCACTAGTGACAGTGACGCTGGGAGAGAGGCCCTGGGCAAGCCCCATGCAAACCTGACTACTCATCCAGATGGTGTTTTGTCTGTATTGAGAGGTCTCCCTCTCTGTGTTCTGGGTTGAATCCTGTCTTGTAAATAAAGTCTTATTACAACACGGTCACTTCCCTTTGTAGATGTGTTGATGTTCTGGGTGCTTTCACACTGTGAGGAGAGAGGTGAGGGATCATGACCTGTGAGCCAGCACAGCCCCTCCCTCCCTCCCTCCCTCCCTCCCTCCCTCCGGCTTTGTGCCATCCTCATATCTGCCTTCTGAGGGACATCAGGCGAGAATCAGGCTCAAGAGTGACCAAGTCTTTCCTTGACCAAACCTTGGACAGGTCCTCTGTGCCCTCTTTCCAACTTGGTCTCAGCCTTGGGCTCTGTCTTCAGTCTGCTGAGTTCAGTTTTAGCAAGAATCCTGCTAAGTCAGTTCAGTGGGAAGCCCCACCCTTGATATCCAATCACCTTCATATCTGATCAAATTCCTCTTTCCCAGCCTTGGATATATACCTTGGGTTGCGGCCAACAACCCAAGTCTTGTTACCCAAGTCTACTAAAGGTCCCTGCCCTTGTTGGCTTCTCTTTACAACTTTCCATCCACTGGCTGCTCATTTTGCTCATTGGCTATGAATCTCCATTTGTCCCTGTTGCTTTGGAGTTGAGCTCAGTTCTTTCCCTGACACTAGGATAGTTGTGACATTCATCATAATAGTCCTGAATAAAGTCTTCTTTACTGCTTTGAAGTGCTGAAACGATTCTTTAAAACAAGAGATAAGTCCTCATCTGAGGTCCCATGGGCAGTAGTAGAGGCACCAGGCCTCCAAACCAGGTTCTGTGGCAACAGAATCCAGTGGCTTCACTCTGGGTCACCCACCTCTCTCAACAGGAATCTGAGCTCAGAAGCATCTTACACATACTAGGCTCTGCAGTTGAATTTTAGAGTCCAATTTGCTTGAATAAAGGTTGTTCCTCACCAGAGAAGTATAAACAAAACTTGGACTCTTACCATCATTGCCCACCGATGTCGTCATGGTCATTGCAGTCTCTCAAAAGCATTTCCCAAGACTTCATTCGTCCATTTGCTCATTCATGAATATGGTGCACCTCCAGTGTGGCAGGTGCTGATCAGCCAATGGGCTTAGCCCTGTGAGTAGGAGACCTCTGCAAGGCCCTCGAAGCCTGGAGCACTGCTTAGTACTGTTTCCCTCCTGTGCTCCGGCACAGCCCCAGAGATAATGGATCTTGGCTCACATCTGGCAAACCCCCCTAACAAGGTCAGGATGAGATCTTCGTGTTGCCTGAGGACTGGCCTGAGTCTGCAGGAGTGGCCAAGCTTCAGCACCATCTGCCTGGCCACCAGCTGCCATTGCTCCTTGCTTCAAACCATCACATAGAAATGGTGTGCACAGGTGTGACTCATCAGCATGGAGGGGGAGGCCCTGCATTTTCCTCGCCTGCCTGTGAGGATGGGAGGAGGTGTCCCCACCCTCGGAAGCCAGAGACTCACAGGCAGACATCAGAATTGCCTTCCAGAGCAGCTGAGTGGCTTCCGTCCCTGCTCACACGACTGCAGGAACAGTGGGCCTGCAGTCTGCACATCTGAACCATGGGAGAAAGAATGAGAATGAGACACAGGTAGTCAGCTAGAGTTAGCTTTGGGCCCCAGCTAACCCAGGCTTTCCTGAAGAAGAAAGCTATCTATTTCCATGTAGAGATCTAGAGTTAGTTCATCCACAGCTGGCATAGCAGCTGGGCAACATGGTGTCTTTGGGTACCAGAGTGAAGTTTTCATCTTCAGGGTCTGGCTCCTCTTCCCTGGGATGGAGCTCCAGGCTTCACATCTTCATCAAAGCATCAGGGTGGACAGCAGGTGGAAGAAGAGGTGGAGCGTGCTAGAAGGGCCTTAGGGAAATTCCTGGATATTGCCTTGTGATATTTTTGCTCAGCCTCATTGGGCAGGACCCAGTCCCATGACTACAGCAAATGGCTTTATTCTGGACATTTACGTGTGGCATTTATTCTGGCCAGCCACATGCTCAGCTACAGTTCTATCGACATCTGTGGGCATACAAGTCGTTTTCTCTTCCCCAACATGGCAGAGGCCAGAGAAGAGCAGGAAGTGATCCCCCACCAGCGCAGCATCTGACGCTGCAAAGATGTATGGGTTCCTGGGAAGTGCACGACTCCACTTAGCTGTCCCCAGGGGGTGCCACCAGCAAGATTGGGAGGTATTTTTCTGAGAACTGATGGGGATGGAAGGAGGAGGGTTTGCTCTGCAACTCCCATGTCAGCGAGTTCCTGTCAGCTTCCTAGGCGCTCACTCGTGCCCTGTGAGAGACGAGGCCATCAGTGCCAGACAGCCTGGGTGTGCGTCCTGTTTCATCTGACATGTTGCTGTCCCTCTCTGTGGCTGAGCTTCCTCACTTATAACTGGAAACAGTGAAGGCCTAACTCGTGCTGTGAGGGCTGGTGGATTATCGACTGTGAGCCCTTTGGAACCCGAGCTGACAAGGGCTAAGTCTGCTGTTGTTATTAGGCCATCTCCAGGTAGGGGACATCGTCAATGGCCAGTGAGTCACCAGTAGAGCACTAACATGGGGCTGTGCAAGTTCCTTTCCATCTCTCTCCTCTGACCCAATACGTCAGAGAAGCAAGACAGTCAGAAGAGGGAGGAAGTGGGTGCGCGTCACAGAGGCAGACCCTGTTGTCACACTCACACAAGGTGAGAAAGGAGGGAAAGGGAATGGCAGATCATGAAGTCCCTCCCCCCACAGCTTTCCCAAGCTGCACCTGAGTGGTGACACGGGAGGGAAAAGCTCTGACAGGAAGGCACATGCAGAAGAGACAAAACGTGAGGCGCAGGCTTGCTTTCTAACATCCACTCTCCCAGTATACAGTTCAGTCCCAAACGTGAGAACTCAGGCCCTGCTGGGAGAATTAACAGTCCTGAGGGAGTGGCATTAACCCCTTCATGAGAGAAGAACCTTCCTGGCCCAAAACCCTCTTAAATCTCCCATCACTTTTCAACACTGCTACTTGGGGGACCAGAGTTTTGGAGGGGCCAAACCATGGTTCAACTAGAGCACAACCCAAGCTGACCTCTCCTACCCAACAGAGAAAGGATTAGCATGAAAAAGAAAAACTACTTGGTTTCAGTAGCCCAGGAACAGGAAACCCATAACAAATTACCTATGCTCACATGACTTTCCTAAGACGTGACTTACACCCAGCCAAGTTCAGCAAACCCATGGGAGGTCAGTGCTAGAGTCCCAGCCCTGGGAGGAGGGCTGCAGCCCTCCTGCCCATGCTGGTTCCTGGGTCGCCCTCTCCCACATCCTGCTGCAGGATTCCTGGGATCCAGGGACATGCAGTGCTGCAGCCCCGCAGGGGGACAGCAGCTCCATGTCCTTCTCCAGGTGATGCCAAATCCAGTCAGCTTTCCTCCACATCCACTGGCCCTTGGGGACTGCACAATTTAGGCATCTTTACTCTTCCTCTGACAATCCAAAGGTAGAAAGCACCACCCTAGAGCTGACGAAGGCATCTCGGATGTCTTATGAAAGCTTATGTGTTACACTTCTGCTAGCTTAGTTCTGGAGGGAAATGTGAGTTCTCTCCAGGAGATAAGGGTGATTTTTCTTCCAAATTAAAATGTAAGTGTGGAGTGTTGGGGAAGTGGGGGGCACTGGAGCTGGAAAGATGTAGGTTTAAAGTGCCACCACTGATGACCCTCGTAACCTTCCATGAGCCAGTTGTCTCCCGGGCCTTGGTGCTCACAGCTGCAGAGAGGGAGGGGTGAGGCTAAAGTGCCTAACAGCTGGGTGATGTGAGAATGATGTGAGCATGCAACACACTTAGCACAGCCTTGCGATGCATGGGACAGGCACCGGATGACAGCCACCACCAGGTCCACTGTCGACACTGCTACTCGAGTTTGCTTTCTCCAACTCAGGAGTCAAAGAATGTGGCATCAATTCTGACAGGGTCAGAATTTGGACCTCAGTTCGTCTATGTAAAATGCCAACTACTTCTACTTGGTGCAAAATATTAAGAGGCCATTGGACAGCCAGATATATCAATTGTCACTTTAGTATCATCTGCACCAGCTGACTGCACCAGCTGACTGCACCAGCTACTCTTGCTTCTTACTCCTGAGGGGATGCTGGGCACGCGTTTTCGCCTCATGCTTGTCCCTTTGGCATCTCCAGGACAGGGAGTATCTTCTCATAGGTCATCTCTCCTCATCTGTGTGGTTAGCTCATCTTAAAAATGAGGAAAATGAGGGCCCGAGAGATTAATAAGCTTGTTCCTGTGACACAGCGAGCAGGTGGCAAAGACAGGCTCTAAACTCAGTTTTGCTTAAGAAATGTTTCACTCTGTTTTAGTCTAGCTTCCCTGTGGAACTCTTCAGGAAGGTGGGAGGAGAGGAGGAAGGTATGAGTGGCCCCAGCTGTGACGGGACACCCCCACTTTTCAGCACTTGGGTATCTTTTCTCTTTGGACCTCACAGCAACTCTGAGGCTTTCCTTGCCTGGATCAGGGCTGGACCAGGGCTCAAGGAATACAGGCCACTTCCTCCAGACTGCAGGGTGAGAGTGTAGATAATCAAGATGTGAGCTGTGAAGTGAGACCCTTTGCTCATGGACTTCATCTCCTTCCATTTCTAGGTCGCCCAAATTCCCTGGAAGTGGGCACAGGACATGCATGCCTCTCACAGAAACAGGAGTTGGCAGGAGGATGCTTTCAGAGTCTGTACAACTTCAGGTCACCTAACTGCTCTTCAAGGACATCTGTGAACACTGATGAGTGTGGGGTGCTGAATCACAAGCTCTAAATTATGTCTTTCTAATGCCACTCTCAAAAATCCCTCACCCGCAGCTCCCTGGTTCTCAACAGTACACCTTTGCGACATGTGGACACACACTCCAGTCCACGCTAATTTCCTCTTCCCAGTGACTCACTAGTCAGTGCTTTAGAAAAAATGAGTAACATCCACATAGAAGACCAGCTCCCGAGTTACCTTTGCAGTGCTCCAGGAGAATGTGTGTTTAAATGTTAAAAATGCCACCTGCTGCCGCCCTTGGTAGAAGCTCTACATTTCCACGCAATTGGTGGAGTTCAAGGTTTTCAAATATGAAAGCTTTTTCTTCAGCTCAGCATCTAATATCCCCACTCTGACATAGGGTGTTCCCTGATGTGCAGCCTTTTAACTATGAGGTGACTTGGGTGAATGGTGAGAAAATTTAAGGAATTTGAAAATAAGAATGAAAATAGGTTGTATTTAGGGTTTCACTTAGAGGTTCTTATTGCTCAAATCACTCATTTGCTGTAGAAATATCTAGAAGCACTTGTGTGCCAGGCACTGTGTTTCAGGCTGAAGAACACAAGGTGCATAAAAGAGTTCAAGTGAGTAAACCCAGGGCCTGGAGGAGACGGGTAACGAAGACGTTTCTACCACAGAAGTAGGTGTAAGGTCAGTGAGAACACAGAAAAGAGAGGGATGACAGTGTTCAGGAGAATTTGGGGGAGCTTCTGCTTTATTTTCCAGGAAGAGTCAAGAAAGTAGGGCATTCAGGAGCACAGGAGGGCCTAACAGTATGTTTGCACTAGAGCTCTTGGTTTCTTCTCCTTAGCATGGTTTCCTGCCCCCTTCTTCTGCTTCCCTTAGGGAAACCCTTTCCACTTAATATGGCCCTGGGGAGGTTGTCTGTGGGGGTCAGACCACCAGAGGTGTTGAGATATAGTTTAAGCTGTCTAAATTGGAACATTCCATCTGATCACAAGAATTAGTTCAGAGTTAGTCATGTGACTGAGAACCAATCAGAGCTTTGTCTGGGATGGACACGTGACTCCAGGAGACTGAGTTAGAGGCTTCTCCGGGGTTGACATATGAACTTGGTATGAGCAAAGAGCCCCTCTCTGTGGTGGCCCAGTGAGGTACATGGCAGTGTGAAGGCACTGGGAGCCTCACTGCGGGCCCATCATAAGAAAGTTTGTAATAATGAAGCTGGCAGAGATCAGGAGACATACAAAGGAAGGCCCCTCCTCCCCAGTATCGGCCATGCTGGATTTCTACATTTTTAAATAAAATCTTCTCTTTCTTTAAACTGGGTTGAGGTGGGCTTCTGTGACTCTGAATAACTATGGCAAATGGATGCACCCTAGTAGCTTCAATGGACCAAGAGCCAAAAATGGAAACAAGGAATCTAATCATGACGGGCTTGGAACAACAAGGCTAAGGAATCCAGATGATTCTGTGGACAGTGGAGAGTCAGTGAATGACATTTAAAGGAGCGAAGTGATACAGTTCGATTTTGCTTCAGGAAGGCATGTCTATTAGACAGATGTGACATTCGGTGATTCATGTAAATATTGAGAGAGTCTCAAGTAATGTAGTGGAGATAGAGAGAGAAGGATGTATACTGTGAAACTGCTAACTTCATCTTAATATACCAGGAGGGAATTTTCCTCCTTACTAACTAAGACTGTTTAATTAGCAAATGGAAATTAAATTCTTTTATATTAAATAATGGGGTAAACACTTCAAAAGAACATTTCCCACAGAAGAAAACCCCACAGGTAACAGGAAATGTGTCACAATTACCCAGTACATCAATTAATAAAGGAAACAAAGGGAATCATAACAATAGGGAGGCTCATGGACGCAGTTTTTCCATCCCTAATTCTTTGGCGGATGAGACTGGCACTACTCTATTATTTCATTCTTCATCGCTCTGGCTTGGAAGTTATTTTGTTGAGTCTCAGAGTTTCGGTCTTTGACAATCCTTGTAATTTCTAAAAGAAGTAATACCAGGCTCAGCAGTTGAACCAAGGCTGTGGATCCAGCACCAAGCCAGAGTCTGCCTTTAAGGTACAAATCTGGAGACATGTCACCAATCCCTGGATGCTGAGTCACACACCAAAGGCAAGACTTGGGGCATTACTTGGCTGGCCCCAAGCCCTTGCCAAATCATAGCTCAGAACTTCCATTTATTTCATCTGAAGAGTAAATTAAATAATAAAATATAGTCTAAGCTAAAGACGTGTTGCAACAATGCAGTACTTGTTAACATTCAATCCACCAAAACATGCATATAAAAGCCATGTTTATGTTGCAGGTATGTGATTTATTATGGGCATCCCACATTCATGACAGCCAGGCTCTGTTGGCATTAAGCATAGGCATTAGGATGTATTGATGAGGAATGTGAATTCAAACTCTCAGGAACTGAGTTCTAGTGAGTGAAATGCATTAATTAAGGACAATAGGGATGTGGTCACTGTGGCACTGGCAGTGAATGTATCTGGTACTTTGCAGCAGAGAGGACAAAGCACCACCCCATGTATTTCCCTCTGAAATTAGGGAAGGGACAATAAAGAATTGGGAGTAACATCTTGACAACAATGTTTTAGGCAAATTCCCCAGGCAGTGTGGAAGTTGGAAGGAAAGAAGTCTTAAGTATAACCTGCGTCATGAGAAGGATGTAGCGGTCATGCCTGTTTGCTGTCAGATCTGTTTCTTTCTCTTTCCTGTATCACAGAACACCACACCCTGTCCTCTGGGCTGCAGATGGGTTTACCTGTGGGAGGTGCAAGTGGACCACTGGAGAGTGGGAGTTGGAGAGAAACCAGGGCACACCCCCTTGTTTGGGTGGTGCCTCTGGCAGGCTGCATCTCCTCCTCTGCTGTTGCTTTTCCATTTTATCACATAGCCCCTGGCTCCGTGGTGGTGCCCAGCTCTCTAAGAAGATTCTCTCAGGCTTCAGCTTGCACTGCACGGACTTGGCTCTGGGGCTCAATGACTGAACCCTGCTTCCTACCCCTGGGAACTGCCAGCTCTGGAGCAGGCAGTTTCTAGATGCCATTAATCTCTGGGTTGGTTCATCAGTCCCTGTTTACTCCTGGATGCAAGGGAAAGACATGCGTGTCACCAACTCTCTCTCCCTCTGTATGAAAGCCCAGGTTAGTTTCTGTTTCTGCCTGCATCCTGACTTATTCAGAGGCCAATGAATTATCCCAAGTGAGAAATGGTGATGGATAGGGGCAGAGAGAGAAACCATGAGGAATTTGAACTTCAGCGGATATGGGAATGAGAGAGAGGAAGAGTTGGAGAATAATTCCCAAGACAGTACCTGCCAATTTGCAAATAGATCATGAGTCTCTAAGGGCTGAAATTTATTCATTAAATCCCTGGGGCTAACCTGGCTGTCTATGATTTACGTGTGCTTTCGTATCTGCAATTCCAACCTCAAGACAAGAAACACCAGTACAATTTCTGCTTTCAGCACCAAGGAGAGTCCCCCTGGAACATATACAATTTTTTTTGTATATCCTTTTATTGGTACATTTTAGGTGTACAATATAACGACATTCATCATTAGAGATATGCACCTTTACGCAATCTCTCTTTGTTCTTATTTTTTCCCCCTTCCCCAATCCTCCCTTCCACTCTTCCATCCCTCCCTATTTACAAAGACTTTGTTTCCATTTTTTCCTTTTCTCATATTAATTCCATTCCCTTTCTTCCTTTCTCCTACTCCTCCCACTTCCCCCTCCCCTTTGCCCCTTTTCTTCCTATTTCACATTATCTATTATACCTTTTAGTCCTTATTTATACTTTCAGTTTCTCACACTAGAGAAACTATTGTATTTACACGTGTGTCCTGTTTATTTCACTTAAGAGTATGGCCTCAATGTGCATCCATTTAGCAATAAATGTCTCTAATTTCTTGTTTTTGTTGGCAAGTAGTACTCCA
>NW_004624755.1:22172570-22195916 GCF_000247695.1 Heterocephalus glaber | reverse complement strand
TGCACTCTCTCCTCTTTCTTCATTGACTCCAATCAGTCTTATGTTATTTTTCTTTGCATCATCTAGAAGCTGCTGGATTGATTTCTCATGGTCCCTTAAAATTTTAAAGAATTTTTTCTTTTCCTGGTCACTGATTGCAATCTTATCTTCTGTATCTGAAATTCTGTCTTCACATTGGCTCTTTCTGCTGCATAGACTTTCAATAGAGTTTTTAATCTCCTGGAAATCTGTTTGCATCTGTTTTATGGATTCAATTTATTTCCTATGGTGGCATTCCATCATGTTCCTCAGCTCCTCTATTTTTTTTATCTATATCCTCCCTAGATTCATTAATCACATCTTACACTATGGGCACAATCTTTGCTGTTATGTGAGAAATTATTTCTGGTTTCATTTTTTCCAGATTCTCTTTCTTTGCTACTTCAGGGAGTACAGGTGGTTGAGTATCTGAGTGTTCCATCTCGTTTCCCTTTGGGGTTGCTGTAGGTGATCTGGAAGTCTGGTTCTGAGGCTAGTTTACCTGCCTTCTCATTTTGACGCAGTGTGTGTGTGTGTGTGTGTGTGTGTGTGTGTGTTCCTGGCGCCCATGCTACTCACCTCCTCTGTGCTGGGAGCTGTGGTGTACCAACCCGGAAGTCTTCTCTGGGCTGGGAGCCATGGTGCGCCAACCTGGAGGCCTCCTCTGTGCTCCTGATATAGAATTCTTCAAAATTCCGTGCGAGGCTCGATGAGCTTCCTTTCGTAGGAGCTTGCTAGCTCTTCAGCAACTTCTCCAGGCTTCTGTTCCAGGACAGTGACTTCTCCATCAACATTCCAAAGATTTGGCACAAAGTTTGTAGATGTTTCAGTCCATAATCAGTTGGCTCCAAGACAGGGATGACAAACAGGCCTCACAGAGGAGAAACAACATGGTGCACACAAGGTACCAAATGTAACAAGGGGGAGCTTCACCGCATCTTTCTACCTCTTTTATCCCCAACATACACAATTTTTATTGCTTAAATAAAACCAATGATCTATGCATCTCGACGATGATGAAGTTCCTCATATATTAAAAAAAAAGACTTGCTTACTATCACAGACAGAAATCTGGCTTTCATATAAAAACAGAATATCTAAGTCCCTTTGATGGTGCTGGAAAGGAAGAAATCTTAATTAGTGTGGGTATTAAAGATTAATCTAATGTCTGGCATGCTTCAAATGGTGCAATGACCTCAATTTTCATTTTAGGTGGGAATCAGTAGGCATTAACATTTGTAGCCATCTCCTAATTGGGTACCCTGCTCTAAACCTCTCTTGTTAGGATACTTGCTGTGGGTAGCCGCTAGATGTTCCTCTCCCCAGAGTTTACAATTCATGTCCTATGTTCTACAAAATAAATCCCAAATTGTTTAATCCAGCAGTTGAAGATCTGCACCATAAAATTCTGGTCCAGGTGGTTATTTTAAAAACTTAAAAATAGAATTCCTATATGATCCAGTGACTTCACTTCTGAGTATACACCCCAAATAATTAAAAATAAGATCTTAGATTTGTGCAGTTAGGTTCATAGCAGCATTGTTCACAATAGTCAAACGTTGAAAACAGCCCCAATGTCCATTACCATATGACTGGGTAAACAAACACGTGTAGCCACACAATGACATTCATTTAGCTTTAAAAAGAAGGAAATTCTAATCCATGCTACAATAGAGATGAACTTTGAGGACCTTACATTAAGCGAAATAAGACAGTCACAAAATGACAAATACCGTAGGACTGCATTTGTGTGAAGTACCTAGGATAGAAAACATCAGAAACAGGGGTAGAGTGGTGGTGACCAGAGCGGGGTGGAGATGAGAAATAGGGAGTTACTATATAATGCAAGATGATACGAGTTCTGGTTACTGGTTGTATGACACTGTGAATGTAGTTAGCACTACTACTGTGCACCCAAAATAGTTAAGACAGTAAATTTTAGGTTATGTGTATTTTATCACAATTAAAAAGAAATATTCTGGTTCAACTTTGCAGCTTCATTCTCTAGATATAAAGCCACATTCATGACACCTCCCAAAAGAGATCCTGTGGCTCCCGGATCTGTGATGCCCCCAACCATCACCATCGCCAGGGATCACAAAGCAACCAGGCCATCATTCAGGGCACACGCCCTTCCTGCTCCAAGAGTTGTCCTAGCCCCTCTGGACACCCTCGCCAGGTCTGGTCCACAGTGATGTCACCCAGACAAAGGGTTTCCCCTCCCAAAGCATGTGGGGTTTTCCTCCTTGTTATTGTTGCCTGTGAGATGTCCCCAAAGCATAGCATGCTTTGAAAATTAGCACAGTTCTCCCTCAATTCTGTCACCCCTAAATGTGGTACTGGATCTGGCATCCCACAGTGCAATTTTTTAAATGGACAAGTGGCCTTTGAGTCTTTCCAGATGATAGAACCATGATTGGTTTGTCCAAAAGAGAAATGGACACAGGTTACCCAGGTTTCCATCAGAATGTTCCTCTGGTTTCCAGCAAAAGTTTTTGTCTTCTTCCTATGGGTAGGGGGAGGCTTCTCCTCCTTCTGCCCGCAGTTCACCTTCCACTCTGCAGCCAGAATGAGTTGGTAAGGAGCACCCAGCGTGCCACTCTATTGAAGGCATAGATCAAATCATGTCATTCCTCTGCTGGAAACCTGGCAATAGCTTTCCACTCCCTCAGGGTAAAAGCAAAGGCTATAAATCCCCGTCATCCTCTGTCTCACCTTCCCCCCGGCCTAGCCTCCCACCACTCTCCTGCTGTCCACACTGCTCCAGTCATTCTGGCCTCCACACTGTTCCTGAGAAATGCTGAGCACACTCATTTGTGAAACCACCATATTTCTATCTAGAAATATTATCTGTATGGCCACATTTCACCACTCACTTCCTCAGCTCTTTGCTAACCTGCCTCTTTATCTAACTGTTTCCTATAAAGAAACCAGATCCTCTCCTATGGTTTTGACTATGTTGCTCTAGTATTTCACAGCACTTATAACCACCTGACATATTGTAAGCACATGTGGGTGTCTGTCACCTGTTTCTTTCTATGAAAATGTATCCATTAATTAGGCAGACACAAGATCAGTCTTCACTGATCCTTAGCCTGGCATGACGTAGGTTCCTGATAACTCACTATTGAGTAGATGGCCAGGTGGATGGATGCATGGATTCATGGACAGATGGATGGATGAGTGGATAGATGTATGTACGTACATATGTATGAATAGTGGATGAGTGGATAACTGGATGGATGGACGAGTGGATGGATGAGTGTGGATGGATGAGTGGATGGATGAATGGCCAAGCGGATGGATGGATGAGTGGGTGGATAAATAGATGAATGGGTAAATACCTGAGCTCTTCCCAGACTGCACAGGAAGCCAGGTCCAGCACAAGGGAGATAACTGAAGTTCCATGGTAGGAATCACCAATGTGTAAATATGGAAAATATACAGGTCTTCCTCATCTCAGTCCCCAACTGACTGTAAGGAATTATTTCAACAATCCTTCTGACAACTTTTCCAAGAAAGAGCCCACATTTAGTAACTTTGTGCTCAAGGTCCTGCACAGAATGACCTGAAGTAAACACATGAGAAAGTCTGTTGGTCTATGAATCTCCAAGCCCCTATTTATGTCAATTACTCCTCTGGAAAATGTTCTCCACCATGCGCACTTGTCACAATGCTATTGAGACATCAAAGCTCACCTCCTTCATGAGCCCAGGAAAAGCATAGAGCATATTCCATTTGTCCCCTCTTGGAACTCTTAGATCTCAGAGCACTCTGTCCTTACCCATCTCTCTTATGATTCTATAATCATTCTAATTATTCCCCCTCCTTTCCTCCCTCCCTGTCCCCTTCCCTCTGTGTGTGTAAAAATATGGTAACTGTTGCTTATAATAACTAGTGGGCTTCTTCCATAAGGATTGAATCTTCTCAAATACAGAGGTTTTATTCCCTTGCTTTGTTTTTTTTTTAATGTCTCTGTCCCAAGCTTTGAACTTCCCCATGATAGTGCATTGAATGACTGGGTGAAGCAGTGAAAGATTCCACTCAGGGAAGGAACTCAGAGCTATAGGGGGAATGCAGGAATTAAACTTTAGAAATCCGAGTGTTCTTATTGCATGCTGACATTTCAAAAAATGCTGATGTGATTTTCTGATGCTGCACTCTTTGTCTTGCTTTTGAACATCCTCTGTAAAACAGCCTGTAATTTATTGGATCTTTTCAGAGATTTGTTTTCTCCTTTCATATTCTGCTCCCAGATTTCATTCCAATGTCTTTGACATTAAGCTGAGACCTGGGTCTCTATTTCAAAATTTATTATCTAACATAAACACTCTACCCAATTGTGGGTGCAATTTGTACCCAAGAGATGGAACAATCCCTTTGAGGAATAAATTGGATTCTCTTGTATCTTACTCTTCTATCATCACAAAGCCATAAATTCTCAAAATGCTACCCTGTAATGGAAGTGGAAGGGAAACTGAAGTTCTCTGCCTCAAAGTAATGAAATTACTCCTGAAATCAAATTGGAATTTACATCCTAAATGACATTCCAGCATGTCTTCAATATTTTTATGTGAATATTTCTTTAATATTAAAGTTTGTATGACTCCAGAACCACAGGGTAATTAAGAAGAACTACTAGAGTAGTTCTTTAAGGGGATGGAAAATGACAGTTTGTTTTTGGTACAATGGAAGTAGAGGAGGTGGGGGAATTATCCAGGGTGTAAAAGCAAGTTATATTAATTTTATAGTTTATTTGTTGCTATTTTATTACTGATCTTATTAAGAGCTCAGTGTGCGGTAGGCAACATTTTATTTTTTTGGTACCAGGGATCGAACTCAGGACCTTGTGCTTGCAAGGCAGGTGCCGAGCAACATCTTGCTGTGTGTTCTCCATAGACCATATCATTTCATTCTCACCTGAGCCCATTTTCAAGATGAAAAAGAAAGGCAGAAAGAGGTTAACTTTCTGGGCTTTCTTATAGTTGGCTAAGAGGTGGGACAAGGCTTCCAACCAGGGAATTCCATTGAAAGATTGTGTTTGATAAACATTTTCCCTTTAGGGAGAAAGCTAATTATGCTTTGAGTTTTTGTCATTAATTGGCTGATATACTGATTAAAAAAATTTCAAAGTAGAAAAACAAGAAGAGGGAAATTATGTGGAATCACCCTTTGATCCTAATTCCTTGGGAAACTGCTTCTTTGTCCTTCCTATGTAACAAGCAGACATTTCTTTACATAGTCACACCACTTCATAAGGTATAATTTTCTCACAAGATTATAAAAGTAACCCTTTGCACTGGGTTTTCATCTTAAGCATTATATATGGGTATAGTATAGTTTCATAGTGTCTTAAAAGGATGTGTATAGTCTACTGAGCCAATTGCTCTCCTTTACGTTCTTTCAGAATTATTGGTTTTCTTAAACAATGCTGTATTAAATATCCTGATGTTTACAACTTTTTACATAGACCAGACTGGAGACTCAGATAGATTCCAGTAAGCAAAATTAGTAGGACAAAGCATGTTAATATTTAAAAAGTACTTGATGCTTATTGGCAAATATCTTTCCAAAGGGGTTGTAACAATTTCTACTTCCACTAGCAAATGCGTGCTCAGGCCTCCCAGGGAGCATTTTTCCAGGGTGCTTTATGTCAAGACGTACTCTCTTTTCCCAAAGGCTAAGCCCAATATCACCATCCCCTAAAAGTCTAGTTGATCCTTGGCTCTGGTTCATCCTTGCTGCTCCATACTCTACAGAACTGTTGGAAATCTCTGACCCACCCTTTCTGAACAAGCTAGCACTGTGGCCACACCTGTCTCCCTGGGCCACCTGGACCCAAGTGGCAGAGGCATTGCCGTGCTCAGTGTGTACTTATGAAGAAAGGACCATGCATCTACAGATGTATCATGTTTGCATTCTGTTGTCTCTCACAGAAGAAATGACTATTAAGTACTTACTGACTGACCTAATGTGACCCTGAGATTTGGGTTACTTCAGTTCCTACCAGGGTGGAAAGAACTTACTACCTGGGCAAATCATTTTAATCCCTTGGGCCTTATGGCTTGCACATTCGCTGAACACCTACTATGTTCCAGGACCAGTGTTAAGAAGCAGGAAATGGAGATAATCTTGAAGGATGCTCTGAGGAGCTCCCAGTTCTACACTCCTGTCCTCAGTGTGCCACTGGATGAAACTCTTATTAAGGGAGGGACAGAGCCCATGTGGGCACTCAAAGGAGGGGGCTGCCCAGCTCTCCCTGGAACAGCGGGGTCTTCACAAAGCAGCAGTCGTGGAGCTGGCAAGGAAGGACACTCACTGAGGACTTTCAGGAAGTGTGGTTCTCCCAACACCTTGATTTTGGACTTCCGTCTTCCAAAATTACAGGAGAATGCATTTCTGTTGCTTTCAGCCAGAAAGATTTTGGTGATTTGTTCCAGAAGCCTTAGGAAACAAACGTAATACTCAGTACTGGCTCCTTACCCTGCCTCTCCTCTTCTCCACTGTCTCCTCTTAGAGGTCAAGGTCTAGGCTATGGACTGGGCTGCATTTTCTTGGATGCTGGTTCCTGTGTTTGCAAAGGTGAGCACAGATGTGTGGTTCGCTGTCCTCCCTTCCTGGCAGTCAGTGTCAAAGCCACCTTCTCCCTGTTCCGTCCTCTCCATTACTGCAGCTGTGTCCAGGACATGGCCTGCCCCAGTGGGATGAGGTGTGTGCCTGCTCAGCACGTGGCAAGGCCAGGCTTTCTCACTGCCTGCACTGGGCACCCTTCTGGCACTTCTGGGTGGGATAGACACACCTGCCTGTGGTCTGAAGGTGCTCATCCCAACTCTCTGGAGGGTTGGGGCTCCACATCATCCAGCTCTGATCCTAGACAAGTCTGTATGAGGTTTGGGACTAAAAACGAAGCATTTTCTGTAGAGTTGTGTTCCTCCAGGAAGCAACAAGGCTGCTCGGCTGTGGTTTGGGGCAGAATTTGGGATAATATTCCCCCAATGCAGTCATTCTCCACCACAGGCCATGCTGACCTCCAGGACATACTTGAAAATGCCAGGAGACAGTTTTGATTCTCACAACTTGAGGGTGAGCATGAGAAAAGCGTCAGGCATTTAGGATGGCCCTGCACCTCCAACAAAGAAATATCCAAATGTCAGGAGTGCTGAGGCTGGGAAATCCTGAATCTCATTTGAGTTCAGACAAGTGAGAAAAGGTTAACCAGGCGGCGAGGGTATGTTAGAAGACGTCTCACAGGGAGATCATCACGGAAGACAGCAGGAGCCTGGAGGAAAGCAGGGAGCCCGGGTGAGTGCACTCCCTAGGCCTGGGCTAAGTCAGAAGAGGAGGTTGAAGAGGCTGGACCATGGAAATGGGCAGGAGGCAGGCTGGCGCCCAAGGTTCCCACATGGAATAACGTGCCATCGTGGCAGAGGCTCATGTTTACTGAGCACTTCCCAAGTACCGAGTTTGAATGCGTAACACACATTATTCCAGTTTGTTTTTTCAGTTTTCCAGTAAAGTAGAGTATTGGCTTACCACAGACTTTGCGGCTTAAAACAATAACATTTGTTGTCTTACGGTTCTGGAGGGCAGAGTCTGATGTGGAATGTCAAGGTGTCAGCACTGCTGGGTTCCTTCTGGGGAACCCTAGGGAGAATATGTTTCCTTCCTTTTTCTAGGTTCTAGATGCATCTGCATGTTGTGGCCCTTGGCCTCTTCCTGCATGGTCAACCAGCAATAGTCGAGGGTTGAGTTCTTCTCATCTTGCGTCACTTTATCCTCCTCTTTTGCTTCTTTTTCACGTTTGAAAACCTTTGTGATCACATTGGTGCTATGCTTTGGTGTGGTTTGAGTGTGTTCCCCAAGGGGTCGTGTGTTGGAAGTCTGGTTTCCAGCACTGCAATGTGAAGAGTACTGGGCCCTTTAATAGACGGAGCCTAGTGGGAGGTTGTTAGGTCACTGGGGCCCTTGGAAAGGATTAACATGGCTCTCACCGCCCGCCCCCCGCAGCCCTGTTTCCTGTTTCCCTATGTGATCACATCCTGCCCCCCACTGCCACTGTGATGCCATCAATTATGAGATCCTCACCAGAGCCAGCTCTATGCAGGTTAGGCTTTCAACCTCCAGAACCACGAGCTAAGAAAACCTCTTTTCTTTACTGAGTATCCAGCCTCAGGCAATGGGAAATGAACTAACACAATCAGATCTACTTAGATAATCCAGGAGAATCTGCCCATCTCAGGGTAGCAGATGAACACTTTTAATTTTATCTGTGCCTTCATTTTCTTTTGCCACTCAGGAACATATTTGTAAGTTCTGGGTATTAAGATGTGGACATCTCAGGGAGGTATTTTTCTGCCCACCACAGGTGTTTTTAGCTACAGAAAATAAACCAGAGCCTCGGAGAGATTAGATGATATGACTGAGCCCAGACTGAGGGAGCCAGGCTGTTATTAGCCAGATCCTGGCTTTCACCACTGAGCTTTCACAAGACAAATGAGCTGCAATTAAAGAGCACTTTCCATGGAGCCTACATCCTCTTACTTACTACCCGCTACTCTGTGCCAGGTGATGGTTCCCCCTTGGTAACAGAGCAGAAGCATCAACTCCAGAGCTGTAACAGGCTGACCCAGGGCCTCTGGGCTGACACACGATGAGAGCACTCCCAGCCCTGTGTTCACAGTGACTGTGGCCAGGCCAGGCCCTGCCCGCACACAGGGCTGCCCAGCCCCTTCCTGCCCTTGGTTATGGAGTCTGGGTTTTTCCTCTTCAAAATCTCATTCCCTGTGTCTCATCACCTTGAGGACTGGATCAGAGATTTTGATTTGTTTGTGAACTCCATGGCTCACCAGAAGGGATGCAAACTGGACAGTCCAGAGAGAGCAGGATACTGCCCCAGACTCAACTAAAGCCAGTAAGGCTGTGGGTTAGGAAAATCTGGACTCTTCCATTCTTGGACTTGCACTGTGATTCCTGAGTGAAAAGCCTTTTCCTACATGGATGTGGGACTGGGAGCCTGACCTTATTGTGCTACTTGGTGTCATCCCTGTCCCTGTGACTTGGACACACTTGACTTCCCACTAAGTGCTAATGGCAAATGGGGACCACAACCCAGACACATTCTGTGATCACTTTTCTGGGAAAGGCAACAGGCAATTTTGCCAGTTTATCAAAAGTCAAGATAGTTTATCTTTGTAGGACTTAGAAGAACAACTACAAGGCAATGGTCCATATACAAAAATAACAGCCTCTACCCACACACGGTCAGTCCACACTACCCTGCAGAATATAACAGTCTGCCTGGCAAAGCCAAGAGCTTCGAGAATAGAGGAAGTTGAATGGCACAACTTAGAATATTATATTTTACTTGCAGACATAAGCAAAAATAGTTTCACCGTTCTACAAGAGCTGATCATGTAATTTTTCCTTTTCAAAAGCTTAAGTAGTGGAGAGATTCTAGGTGCAAGTACTGTTGGAGAACTTGACCATTCCCATGGGCCTCAGGCATTTTCAGACCATGATTTAATGCAGACAACTCCACTGGTGAAAAGTTTTACCAAAAGTATTGTTTAAACCAACTTTGATTACTAATAACTGCTCTGTTTGTAACAGTGAACAAATGATTACCTCATATTTATGGGACTCTGGGTTGGATTTTTTTTGGGGGTACTGGGGATCGAACTCAGGACCTTGTGCTTTTGAGGCAGGTGGCAGAACCACTGAGCTAAATCCCCGGCCCACCTTGGGGAAATTTTTAACACCAAACAAGACTTCAGGGGAATTTCATGCTTGTGACATGGGCTCCACCACAAACTTTCCAGAGCAAGCTCCCCAGCTATCAAGGAATATTGGGGCAGAAGAGTCACATGATGTGGATATTGACTTTGTGAATGTGAACCTGGTTTTTAAGCACAAGGCCTGGTTAAAAAATATGGTGTGTTTGAGTGAAAAAAAAAATTGCAGCAAATGACACATTGCCATTAACCCCCCTGAAAATTCTTCCACCCACTGAATGCATTTATCCCATTATTCCTTCCATTTTCTGAAGCACTGCTAGAAGTCCTCTTTCATGAATGTCCTCATAGTCGCCTCAATGTCCTGAATCAATTCAAACCATTTATGGCAATTTCTGTCAAATAAGAGCATTAAAGGAACCGCATCTACCTTCTTTTTCTGTTATTTTTTTTTTGGCACCACGGATTGAACTCAGGACCTTGCACTTGCAAGGCAGGCAGTGGCACCTCTGAGCTGAATCCCCGGCCTCTCTCGTCCATCTTCTTTACCAAATGTGTCACAGTGCAATTTCCAGTTCTTTCCCAAAGACATGATGGCCATGAAAGCTATTCTGAGGGGGATTAATAGCAATATATCTTTTACTGGAATGAATTTTTTAAAATGTTAAACACGGGCCGGGGATTTAGCTCAGTGGCATCACATTTGCCTTGCAAGTGCAAAGCCCTGAGTTTGATCCCAGGCTTAAAAAGCGTTAAACATTTGCAATATTTTTAACCATAACCTCATAATTTTGAGAAAAATAGGCCCTTCTTTTCTTCATTACTGTATTTCTTCACTGACTCAACCAGTAGTTAGGAAGCTATGACCCATGAGCCAGGCACTCACTGTGTTATGTCTTGAAGATGTGGAGATGAAAGAGATAGGAAATGTGCCTGTCTTTGAGGACTTACAGACAGGCAGGTATGTTCTGGGCTGCCTAAAAATGAGGACTAATAGCAAGGAATCAGTGACATTGGGGTCGCCTGTCAGGCAGGAGGGACAAAAGGTGTACCACGAGGGACAGGAAGTGGGGCACACAGCTGGAACCAAGCTCAGATAAAGTAGGGTCAGGAACACCCTCAAAAGAAGTAGGGCTCTTCTGTCTGACATGGAGCTGTCTGTGGATTAGCTGGATGGAGGCGACGGTGGACAGGACATAACTATAATTTGCCTTTTGGCCCTGGGAAAGCAGTGGGTGTAGAGAGAGCCCTTGACTGCAAGGCAGATTCCATTTCTGAGCTCTGATTCCAGGGCTCATTGGCAGTAACTTTAGGTTCAAAGGTGAACCCCAGAAATGGTGCTGCCTCACCTACACCAGGGGAGCAGTGCCTTCCTTGGGGGTGAGTGTGAGGACGCCGCAGGCTGGCTCCACGTGTGCTTAGCTGGATGTGAACACATCTGGGCACACTCGACCCTACAGGCCCTTCACAAACAGCTCCTTGCAACTGGAATGAGGAGGGAGCTGTGCGGTTCAGTGGCTCAGACTCTGAGATCTGGGTCTGAAAGGCCCAGCTTGGAGCGCAGTTCCATGACCTGCCAGCTGTGTCCTGGGGCAAATCCCCCAGTGTCTACCAAGTGGGGGTCATTACAGTACCCAGCTCATTTTATTGTAGCGAGGGTTAATGAGACGATTCTGTGTGTGTGCATGGGTGTATATTATGTGTATCTATGAAATATATTTATATATGCTATATATATGTGCATGCACATATATATGCCCTCATGTGCATATATATACACACATGCATATATTTAAATTTATATCTACACATGTATATATTTTACAGTAGTGTAGACACCCAGGAGTGTAATAAACAGGAACAAACCACACTCATTGGAGGAAAGATAGCTTATTTAATAAATGGTGTTGGAAAAACTGGATTTCAATCTGCCAAAGATTAAAACTAGACCCATATCTATCACAATGCACTAAACTAAGATTGAAGTGGATTAAAGACCTAAATATTAAAACAGAAACACTAAACTTGCTAGAAGACAAGTTAAGTAGAACTCTCAAAGACATTGGCATAGGAAAGGGCTTTATGAACAAATCCTTAGTAGCATGGGAACTAGCACAAAGAATCAACAACTGGGATCTCATCTTATTAAAAAGCTTCTGCACTGCAAGAGAAACCACCAACAGAGCTAAGAGACAACCTACAATGTGGGACAGAAATTTTAGCAGCTGTACCTTAGACAAAGGACTACCATCTAGAATATATAAAGAACTGAAAAAAGTCAGACCCCCCCCCCCAAATTCAAAGATCCAATTAAAAAATGGGCATCTGAAATGAACAGACATTTCTCAGACAAAGAAGTAAAAGCAACAAATAAACATATGAAAAAATGTTCAACATCACTGGTCAGTCAAGAGATGGAGATGAAAACCACACTGAGATTCCACCTCACTCCAGAAAGAATGGCTGCTATCAAGAAATCAACAAATAATAAATGCTGGTGGGGGTGTGGAGAGAAAGGAACCCTTCTCCATTGTTGATGGGAGTGCAGACTGGTGCAACCACTGTGGATATCAGTATGGAGATACCTCAAAAGAACTAGGGCTAGAGGTCCCATTTGACCCAGCTATTCCCCTGCTGGGTATCTTCCCAAAAGAATTAAAAGAATCATACCACAGTGATATATGTGCACCCATGTTTATAGTGGCACAGTTTGTGATAGCTACAACTTGGAAACAGCCCAAGTGCCCATCAACTAGATAAGGAAGATGTGGGTTTTTGTTTTTTTACAAAATGGAGTACTACTCAGCTATAAAGAACAAGAAACTAGAGACATTTATAGCTAAATGGATGCATATTGAGGCCATACTCTTAAGTGAAATAAATAGAACACACATGTGTAAATACTGAATAGTTTCTCTAGTGTGAGAAACTGAAAGTGTAAATAAAGATTAAAATGATTAAAACAAACAATTGATAAGTTGAAATAGGAAGAAAAGTTCCAAAGGGTTAGGGGAAATGGGAAGGGAAGGGGAAAGGAAAAATTATGACAAAAGGAAAAAATGGAAACAAAGTCTATGTAAATAGGGAAGGGTGGAGGGGGTGAAGGGAGGACAGGGAATGGGGAAAAATAAGAACCAAGATACATCATGTACAGGTACAAGCACCCAATGATAAATGTAAATGTATTGTATACCTAAAACATCCCAATAAAAGAATTTAAAAAAATTTATACATGCAAATATTCAGGACCAAATGTTCTGTAAGTTTTGCTATAGCACAGTGACAATTCCTACCACTTTCTAACTATTCATCCTTCTCTAGCAATCATTCATCCATCCATCCATCCTTTTCTGATTATAAATTTGACATTTATCCCTCATTTCTGCATGATAGACTTAACCCCTTCTCACATTTTAGTTTCAGGCTGTCTCTGTTATGGAAGCTGAGAATCTGGCAGGCTTGCGTCTCCACAGTCCCGGAGACACATCTCTCTGTGCCCCTCCTCTGTTCTCTGGAGATGACTCCTGTATCTGGATCAGGAGATCCACTTTGGGGGAATTCTGATGAGGTGTTATATGCAGAGATGACCCATACGTGAACTGCATGGCACACGATGTCTTATACAACACTCTCACTCCCTAGAATTAATAATGTCCTAATTTTTGTTGTTGAGGTTTTATGAAGGAATTCCTCATTTTAATTCAACTTCAGATCCTTTGCCAACTAAATGAATCTCCGTTGACAGCAGCCAGATCCACCAAGAGTCCCAGCACCTCATCCTTCCTGGCGAGGTTCTCCGGGGTCTCCCCAGCCACTCCAGTCCATGCTGTAGACACCAGACCCCTTCTGCACCACCCCAGGGACCTCCTGCCTCTCTTCTTGGCCAGAGTTCCAGCTTTCCCCATCTTCTTCTGCCTCCTCCTTGACTGACTCCATTTTAGAGTCTACCTGCCTTTCTTGCACTCAAGAGAATGTGTACAGAAGGCATGGTTTTTGAGACCTGTAGCTCATGGGAATGTGCATTTCCAGCATTTGAGCAATCCAAACTACTCCAATCCTTCCGGCTTTATGGTCAGTGGCTCCTCCCTGGAAGCTTATGGAAGTTTATTTGATGTGCTTCTCTTTCTAGCCATGGCTCTGAGCCCATGAAAGGGTCTTTCAATCAGGATCATTCTGTATTTCAGGTTGGGGAGGTTTTCTTGAATTATTTCATTAGTGATTTCTTCCTCTGTGTCTTCTCTTCTGCTGTTGTTAAAATTTTTGCACTGTGACCCTAATTTCCTTGTCTTTTCTCTCACACTTGTTCTTATCTTTTTATTGTGCTTTGTGGAAGAGTACAGAAACTTTATCTTCCAACATACCTTTTGAGCTTTTCATTTATGCTTTTACTCTTTTAATTTATAAGAGCTCTGTTTGTTTTCTAAATTGAAGAAAGTACCTTTCTTATTTTACATTTGCAAAAATCTTCTCTTATCCCTCTGAAAATGCTGATCTTAGTTATTTTAATGTTTTCTGAACCACTGTTTATTTCTAGCTCTCTTTTTTCCCGTTTGCTTGGACCTTACTCCCTGGATGTCTGACGGTCCTTGGTTTTACCCACCCAGCTGGGATGGGTACTGAACGTGGGGCTTGTGCACTCTGAGGTACACACTAAGCTGTCATGGGAACCCCTGGCACCACAATCCCTTGCTCATGGCTCCATCTCATTCCCATGGAAAGAGCTTGTATTTTTCCTGGAGGATACAGGCTCACGGGCACTGTTCTCTGACCCTAGTCGGAACAGGGCAGTGTTATCGCAGCAGCTGATATACATAGATTTAGACAGCTTTGCTGCTTAGATGCCCAGCCGGGGATGCTGACCTTCAGCCCGGAAGCTCTATGACTCTCCCTGGGGACCAACCTTCAGTCTTCTTCCTGGGCATGGAGGGGCAGCCAGAGACAGTGGTGATGCTGAGCAGAGAAAGAAGCCTGGGCTTTCGGGACTTCTTGGAGGTTTTCAACAATTCCCCTTACCATAGCCCGGTTTTCCAAATCTGTGAGCCTTTGAGGTTTCTTTAGCGTCAACCAATCTTGACTCCCCCAAAGACAATTGAAAATTCGGTTTCTGATGCCCTGAGCCATTCATGACTGCATCTTCTTTCCATCTCCTAATGTGCAACAGTCACTATTCCACTTTCTCATCCTTATGAATCTAACGTTAACAATTTCATTAGGATTTTAGAAGGGAGAAAATATAGAGGTGTGTGTGCGTGCATGTGTGTGTGTGCGCACACACACTTAATCTGCCTTCTTCACCTAGAAGTTTAAGTCCTTATCTTTTCCAGGTCTTCCAAAGGTTTACATTAGAAGCAGGTCAGGTGGACACCGTGCAAGACCATAGGTAAACAAATTTGGAGCTTTTTGTCCCAGCCCTGCCTGCAGCTGGGGAAAGCCACAGCGCTCTGAGGCCTCTTGCTAAGCTGCTGCTCTGTGGCCAACTTGCTTTGTTCACCTGTGTTGGGCACCACACTGCTGGACACAGGCAGGAAGAAAGCCACTGAGCCCAAGGAGCAGCAGTGCGAAAGCTTTTATCCAACCCTAGAATCAGCACTGAGGCTTCAAGCAGCACAAATCCTCCGCGATGCACAACAGCCCTCAAAGGATGGGAAGGAAGAGAATAGCAGCCCTCACGCTCCTGACTCATTAGTGGAGTAATGTCACCATGACCCTGCTGACCTGGGACAGGAGGGACAGCACATCTCAGACACCACATTGAGTTATGTCTTGGGGTGAAGCCATAGCCAACCCCAGCCCTGCCCCTGTCCCCAGCAGTTCTCCTTCAGCCAGGCAGGAAGGTGGCTGTCTGCAGAGAAGGTAAAAGCAATAGGAAAGCTGTCCTGCTTTTTATTGTCCCCAGGCATAGCCACTCCCAGACAGTGTCAGGGGAAAATCTTCCCTGAGTTGCACCTGCCGCCCCGCAAGCCCTGGCCCCCGGCGCACCCGAGCTGGTACCTGTGGACGATGTGGCACTGCTGCAGGTACTCCAGGGCCAGCGCCAGCTCGCAGATGTAGAGCTTCACCGCGCCCTCTGTGAAATGCACGCTCTGCTGCAGGTGGTAGCGAAGGTCCCCGCCCAGCAGCAGGTCCACCACCATGAACATGTCCTCCTCATCCTGGAAGGAGTACCTAGGAGCACAGGTGACAGAGGTTAGGGAGGAGGCTCTCAGCACCCTCAAGACCCGTGCCCGTCTTCTAGAAGAGCAAACAGAGGCCCAGAGAGAGGTGCTGAAGTTGCCTAAGTCACAGAGCTTCGAAGTGGAGGGAAAAGGGGGAAAGGCTTTCATTTCTCTGCATGTCTTTGAGGTCTCTGTATCCTCAGCATGGGGAAAGTAAGCAAGATACCCGGCATCAGTTCCCAGGTTCTGGCAGGCAGACATTTATTTCTGGTACTGGGGCTATAACCTAGAGCCTTCACACTGCGTTATGTCCTGGCCCTTTTTAGTTTTTATTTTGCAGCAAGGTCTCTCTAAGTCGCTACATTGCTCATGGTGGGCTCTAACTCACAATCTTCCTGCCTCAGCCTTTCAGAGGGATTACAGGTGTGCTGTAATCAGTGCTAGGCTCCAACAGGTGGCTTCAACTGTCTTCAGCAGATGCTATGATTCCACATGGCTATAATTTGTACCTGGAATGTCTCCAAATGCTCCCATGTTAAAGGCTTTGTCCCCAGCCTGGGGCTCTACTGGGAAGTGTTGGATCCTTTAGGGGGAGGGGCCAGCAGGAAGAAGTGAGGTCACCAGGGTCATGGCCTCACAGTGGATATCAAGACCCAGCCCCTTCCTCTTTTACTTCCTGGCTGCTTTGAGGTAAGCAGACTCCTGTACCCCTGCACCTGCACCATGACATGAATGCTGCCCCAGGCCCAGAGCAGTAGGTTATGTGGCCATGGACTGAAAGCTCTGAAACCAGAGCGGGAATAAAGCTTTGCTCCTATGAGCTGATCACCTCAGGTAATTTGTCTCAGTGATGGGATGCTGATGCTCCTCCCTGTTGGGAGTTTGCTTCTGGAATCCCTCAATAAAGCAATGCTCCAGGACATCCAGGTCCAGGCACCAAGAGAACAGTTGGATCCCAGCCCCAGGGAGAGACCCTGAGGGGGAAACTGAAATAATCTGGCCGATAAGCCCCACCAGGCTCCCAAGGACAGCTAGCACCAGTGGCTGGCCACATGTGAGCCCCCGGGGCCCCTGGATATTCCTCTGCAGATGCCTAACTTCACATGGAGCAGAAGAACCACTCAGCTGAGCTCAGCCAACCTACAGAGCATGAGATTGAAACATGTGCTGTTTCTGACCCACTATATTTTAGGGTGGTATTTAACTTTTTTCTTTTGTTTCTGAACAGAAAATGGATACAATACTGAATTCATTTTTTAAAAGTGCATTTGGGCTTCCTAAGGACTGAGGAGCTAGCACACAGAATCTGAGATGTTGTCAAGCAGTTGTAGAATAGCATCTGACATCACAGGACATTGTGACATTCCTTACGGATTCACAGAATGTAACCATGGAATCCTGTAATAGAATCCCACAATTACAGAATGGTATCTGGGTGCTGGGAACTGCATGTTAGATCTCTGAGTATTAGGTCTGCATCATTTCCCTGCTCAACAGAAGAGCATGGGGAGACCCAGAGGGAAGGAGGGACTAGGGGGTCACTGTCAGGCTGGGGACAAGAACTCCAGCACCCCATGATGCCTGCACTACTGGGGTGTCATTGTGTATGCAGTGTTTCAGTGACCTCGGCCAGCAGCCTTGGGAGGGTCCTGACCCATGATCCAGTCACAGGAGAGGCGACAAACTACCTGCCAACAGGCTGGAAGGACTGAGTGCCATCCAGCCTTGAAGCCTCTTGTGACGGAGACTTGAGGTCAGAGAGGGGCTTCACAGTTGTCCTTGTCCACCCCGTGCTGCTTCTGATCATCTAGGATAAAGGCCAGGAAGAGGGAGCGCATTATTGTGTCCCCAAATCATGAGTTTCCCAGATGTTTACTGTGCACCTACTTCTGATAGGCATTGGGCTCTGTTCCGGGGACAAGGACAAGGAAAGTGTCCTTGGTCTGAAGGTGCATTCAGCCCCTGGAGGAAGAGGGCTGGCTAGCAGTGCTGGCACCTGGGCTGCAGCTCTAGGCTTCCTTGTGGGGCAGTGGGAGGCAGAGAGGGCAAGAGTCAGCTCTAGGCAGGTGGCTGTGGGTGGGAGGGGAGCCCCGGGCCAGGGACAATAGCAGGGCTGTGATTCAGAGGAGGAGTCATGGCCCCTTGTGAGCCATCTCAGGGAGTCACCATGCTGTCATGGAGAGGAGATGAGGACAAGGCCCGCGGGATGGGAATGGATCTCCACTGGAGACCACTGCCAAGAGCGATGCTTGCCAGGCTGCTCCCTGTCCTCCCCGGCCTGAGCCTCTGGGACTCCCAGCAGGGTCTTAGATATCCCAATATCTGGTGGTTATTGGGTCCAAGGGCACCATTTCTAGAAGTTTCAGTAAGAAAATATTTGTTTGCCTAGAAAATTTCATTTTTAAAATTCTCTTATATAATTGAAAATTTGTGATATCAAGAATTTAAATGCATAGAAAAAATATATTCTTATATTCTGTTTCTTAGATCTATTTGCCTGTCACTGGGCATTCATTCGTTCATTCGACAAACATTTCCCACTGTGATACTTCCACATGCAGACACTGAGCAGGGCCCATAGGGCTGCAGCAGCATAGCAGGGCTGGTCCTTTCCATGGAGCTTAGGTCCTCAGGGAGGAAACATGGCCCACCAGAGAGTGACAAGGACCATGGAATCACAAGTCAGACATGAGCTGAGACTGCTGTGCAAGGCTGGGGACTGCAAGGTGCAGTGTGGGAACAGTGTTCTGTTGGAGAGTCAGCCAGTGCAAATGCTCTGGGGCCAGACAAAGCCAAGAGCATCCCACAGCAGTGAGTGAAAAGCCAGCGTGGCCAGGAAGAGTGGGCACAATGGACAGTGCCTGAGCTGGAGGCCTGGGGGCCAAGGGCTGTGGTGTGAAGGCCCCCAACCTCATGCTGCAATCTAATCCCAGGGTGGGGCAGTGAGGGGTGGGGCCAGGTGGGGCATTGAGAGGGCTGTGACTGGATCACAGGTCTGGCTTCACACACAGATCAACTCCCTCTTGGACTGGTCAATTAGAGGCTTATCCCGGCAGGATGGCTTTGTTACAAAGCAGCTCCCTCTGCTGCACTTGCTCGGCCTCTCCAAGTGATGCCCCCTGGCCTATTGTGACACAGAAACAAGGCCCTCACCAGGTGCAGAAGATGCTGGCGATGTGCTCTTGGACTTGTAGATTGGGAGCTAAATAAGCTCCTCCTCCTTCTCCTCCTCCTCCTCCTCTTCCTCTTCCTCTCCCTCTCCTCCTCCTCCTCCTTCTTCTCCTTCCCCTTCTCCTCCTCCTTCTTGTTTCCCAGACTGTGGTTTTCAGTTATTACAATAAATGAACTAAGACACAGAGCGAAGGACTTCAGATTCCATTTTCAGGAAAGTGGAAAATCTTCAGAGAGTTTAGTCCAGGAGGTGACCTGGGATGCCTGGTCTTTCACAAAGATCTCTCTGGGTACAGGTGGAGACTGGGTATGTGAGGGTGCTGGAGCAAAGGCTGTGCACACAGAGCCTCACAGGCTGGAGGCACGGGTCTTTTGTAGACCCAATGCTTCCTACTTGCCCACCAGGGCAAGCAAGCCCCACCTGGGCTCCAGCAAGAATAGATAAAAAATCAAACAAGGAAACTTGCCACCTTGGAGCTTGGGAGGTGGCTGTCGGCTGCCTTGACAGCGGATAGGACAAACATCCCTCCCTAATCTCCCTCTTCAACGCTGTTGTAGCCTTCTGTGTACCTTTTCTCTTCCATCCAATTCTAAAATAAGCAAAGCATTTCTTGAAAACCTCCGCTCTGCCTTTTGTTGAACTTATATTGAATTCACAGGTAAATGTAAAAAGACAACCTTTTTACAATGTTAAATCTTTTTAATCATGAACATGGTACATCTATTTATTCTGGTCATTTATGTTTATCAATAATGTTTTATAGAATTTCCTATTTAAAGATTCAGCATATATGTATTTTTATCCCAAGATTTTAAAGATAGTTGTGTTGCTATTATAACTATAGTCCTCAAAATGGTTTACTAACTGGTCATTGAGAAGATAAAGTGGAACTCTGGAATTGTATGTTTATTGTCTATTCAGACACTTGACCAATCCCTTAGTTATTACTCCTAATGCTTTTGATCTGATGTTCTAGGGTTACTATATGAAGATGATTATATCTTCTACAAAACCCGCCATGTTTATATTATTCCAATATTTATGCCAATTTGTTTTTCTTGTATTTGTATTTCAGGCTTCCAATAAAACATTGATTATAAGAAATAGTGATAGGCACATTAATCTTGTATCAAACTTGAAAAAATGCTTCATTATTAAGCAAACTGTTTGCTGAATTTGATGAGTATCATTTATCCGATAAGAAAATTCTTTCCACACTTCTAAGAATTTTTATTATGAGCAGGTGAAGTGTTTTTTAAAAATTGTAAACTGTCTTTGCATTTCTGAACTAAACACTACCTATTAATAAACACACACAAGTACATACTCACACATTTTACAGATTTCATTTAGGATTGCAGCATCCGATGTTCCAAGGGACTGAACCCTTTTTTCCCTGTGTCCATTGTCCTGGCCCAGTTTTGCTGTCCATGGTAGCACTGGCCTCAAAGGGTGGAGCTGTTAGCTGGCACCCTCTTGTTGGCACCGAAGAAGAGTGTATGAGAGGTCACGTGTGTTTGTAAACAGTCGGTCTCACACAGTTCTCTGTTCCCCTACTGCTACTCATCTAAGATTCTACTTCCTCACTCAATGTATTTCCTCTTGTTGCTGAAAGGTGACTCACACTCTTTCTACACAACAAAGACCTGGGAAATAAATGTCCCCAGCTGAGTAGGATGCACGTGAGTAAGATGTCACTGGTCCAGGGGTGGCCAGTGACCCATTAGGACCTTGTGAGGTGTTCTCTGTGATACTCATGAGGCTGCTGAAAGGAAAGCCCCCTTCCTCTAGTTTTTCTAGGCTATAGGCTATGACTGAGAGTCTGCCTGGGACCCTGCTGCTCCACATGGGGACAAGCCCTCTCTATAAAGTGAGGCTGCAGACAATCAAGCAAGGACAAGGGCTGGACACAGAGACGGGTGCTGTTGGAGGTGCAGTTCCAACCTGGACAGAAGAAAGATCCATTCTTGAACTTTGTATGTACATGGATACTGACTGTGGCTTTTTGACTTAAGCCATTTTACATTGTGTTACTATCACTTGGAACTTGTCTTAGTCTGTTTTCCATTATTATAACAAAATACCCGAGTGTGGGTAATTTATAGAGTAGGAGTTTATCTAACTTATGATTCTGGAGGGCAGGAAGTCCAAGAGCATGGTGCAGGCATCTGGTGAGGATCTTCTTAACACGGCAGAGGGCATCTCATGGTGAGACACAGAAAGCTTTTCAGGTCTGGTCTCCCTTTCTCTTCTTGTAAAGCCACTAATCCCATCATTGGCAGTCCCACCCACATGACCTCATCTGACTCTTACTGCTTCCCAAAGGCCCCATCTCCAAATGCCATTAATTTATGGCTGAGTTTCCAACTCATGGACTATGAGAGAATTCAGTCAAATCACAGCAGATTCCAAAAGGTCTTCTGATACATCTTTTCATGTATTGCTACTATATGGAAGGTCTTAGATGTCAAAGAGAAACCACAGGATTCAAATATAATCTACCTCCCACAGATGCCCAATTTGTATTCTAATAGATGATGGATCATTGAAATATCACATTAACAATCAGTGTGCTCTTCACTCTCCATCGCTGCCAAACAGTCAAGGGCAACTCAATATTCCATCAGAAGTCTTTGGAGGAGCACCATGAATTTTCAGAAGGAAACTTGCAAACTGGAATGAATTCTAAAGAGGACAAAAGAACAATACTAAGATGAAAAGGGAACCATAATTTAAGCAATAATTCAAGTTGTGATTTTTTTTTCTTGCTACAGATTCATATTTTGCCCTGGGCTACAAGGCCTGTGGCCGAGGAGACTCAATGTTATTACTGGAGAACAGATAATGTCCTTTTGTTGACCTCCTGGGAGTTTTGTGTCATTCTGCAACTTTGTGTCTTTGTCTTTTTTGCTTCTTCTTGGTCTAGAATTATAATGATGTTCTCATAATAGTGTTGCATATTGTCCTGGAAATGATGGCAATCACAGATAAAGTAACATGACCCATAGAGAAGTCTGAGCAATGACGTCTCCCTTGCAGAAACACAGTGGGTTGTAAGCTGGGGAGCCATAGATCCTGGCCTCGCTGTTGCAATACACCAATGTGAAGAATGCAATACTTGTTTATTATTTTTCATTTAAAAATTTTATTGATTTCCAACTTTGCCCTCCAAAGGATTCAAATGACTTACAAAATTCATAACATAAAATTAAGAATAAGCAAGCCAAAGATCAAGTCAAGGGATGAAAAAGAAAACCAAGTAAATGGAAGTAGGCAAATATATCCCCAATTTATGCCCAAAGATTCTGTGTCCTTGCCTGAAATGGGCCCAGTGTGTATCTCTAACCTTCCCAATATCCGGAGCAAAGACACAACTATGATCAAGCCTATGAAAAACAATCAATTGTTTAGGAAATGCATGATGATTTGGCTGACACATAATGACTCTACTTATGAGTTCCAGGGTGATATTTTGACATAAATGAGTGTATATGATGTACAATGATAAAACCAGTGTATGTGGCATACTCATCACCTCAAATGCTTATCATTTCTTTGTTTTGGGAATGTTGGAAATCCTTTCTTGTAGTTTTTCCAAAATGTACAATGAAAAGGATAATTTTTTTCCTTCTACCAGTGTCGGAGCACAATTTCGCCCACTGATTCTTGTAAAGATGCTGCTCTGTAACATGCTGAACTGTATGTTCACATAAAACCACACTAAACAGAGTAAGGGGGTGAAGGATGTGCTCAAGTGTGCATGTCCATGTATCTGTGTGAGCGCGTGATGTCCAAGGAAGCCTGGAGATATTAAATTCCCACTCCACGAAAACGATGCTATCCGGGATAAACGCTGCATGGTCTGCCCTGAGTGTGCGTCAGGAGGCCCTCGCAATGCATGATGGTCAGCGCATGCTCATGCTGGCAAACAGGGAAGATGGGTTCCACCTGCCAAGCCCTTGCAAAAAGTCGAGAATTTAGCCAGGAGGTCAGCCAGTGGCCACTCACCAGAGTTTGGGGTGTTTCTAAAGAATCTGGATTTGCTACCAAGGTCCTGAGTCGCGTGGAAGATGCTGAATCACCCCACTGCAGACAGGCAGCCACCTGATTCCACACTACAAAGATGTAGAGGACACCAGACCACCAGACCAAGGTACTGAGTTCCACTGTTCCTGGCCCACAGGTAGGGGCTTCTGAGCCATCGTCCCACTGCTCCTGGTCCAGAGGAAGGGGCTTCCCAGTCACCATCCCTCCCGCTGCTCCCAGCCCA